>LR991093.1:1215000-2415000 GCA_905163515.2 Lymantria monacha
TCCTTAATAAGTTTTAATATCAAAATAATAATTTTAAAACCCTACATTATCTGGATATGCTGTATATCAATATTGGATATTAACCACTAAGGTAACTTTCACGAAAGGTTAGTTCATCTTATTTATTAAAAATAAGTAGATGTTACTACTCCCCGAGTAGCTATGGAATAGTATACAATTGTCGCCTCTTACATATCCATGGGAGTCGTAAAAATCGGCTAAGTGTCACACCAGGAGAGTGGGTAACGTCTCTCTTCTGGGAAACGTATAACCCCTCACTGCGATCGCCAACTCGCCTGCCAAGCGAATACGGCACAATCCTCTCATTTGTGAGAGAGGCCTACGTTCAGAAGTGGACGGTGAAAACTGAAAGATGATGATGGTGATAAAGTAGACAATTAAATAACACTTTCTTTTTAAACTACAGAAGCCTATATTAAATACATATTAGGTACCTATGTAACTATTCATACCAGCACGTGAAAAGTTAGGTTGACATAAATGACGTCACATTTAAGGCGAAGTCTTACAAAGCCAAGTTTTTGAAATCGCTATAACTACTATGTTTTATTGTTTTTTTTTGTATAATACAAATTCTAAATATGATCTACGACCTAACCTGATACATCCTACATATATATATATATACATATACACTCATTTGCAAAAAAACGGCCACCTAAGCAATGAACCATTTCAAATGTTAATTTTTCTTTGTTTGATAATTATAGGTAGTTTTATCCACACAATTTGGTAAATTAATAAGAAAATAATCGTTTTCATCAGTATTTCATAAAATTTAGATACAATTTATGGGAAATAATGCTAAACCTCGCTAGTAGTGTATATTCGCTAGTAGTGCATATGCTCATGAAGTAAAAATAAAAAAGTTTTTTTGTTTGTTTTTCTTTAATAAAGTAAAAGCAGATAAATGTTTAGTATCGAGTGTGACCCCCTCTAGCTAAAATCACAGCTTGAATTCGTCTGGGCATGCTAGCGAGTATATCCCGGATACTTGCTTGCGGAATACGTTCCCACTCCGCAGTAATCACATTCTTCAGCTCTCTGATGGTCTGCGGAGCCGGGTGTACTGATCTCACACGCCGTTTCAGAACGTCCCAGACATGCTCTATGGGATTGAGGTCGGGACTTCGAGCTGGCCAATCCAAACGACGAATGCCGACCTCTTGCACATACGCATTAACATCGCGGGATCGGTGGGCGCGAGCATTGTCGTCCATAAAAATCGAGTCTTCACCTAGAGCGGCCAATGCGGGTTGTGCATGAGAAATTAGAACTTCCGTTATGTATCGATGCACAGTCAGTGAGCCGTTTTCAATGAAGACTAACTCTGTACGATCCATTGAATTTATTCCTGCCCAAAACATAACAGAGCCCCCACCATAAGGTGTGATTTCTTCGAAACATGCCTCTGCAAAGCGTTCTCCTTGTCTTCTTAGCACTCGCCGACGTCGATCTTCACCGAACAGAGATATCCTGGCTTCATCAGAGAACAAAACCCTATTCCAATCGTCTTGAGTCCATGATTCACAATTTCTAGCGAACCTAAGCCTGTGAACTCTGTGCTCACGGAGTAATTTGGGGCCGCGGGCCGGGCGGTGACTGCGTATATTGGCAGCGAGAAGCCTCCTCCTGACCGTCCATAGACTAATATGCACATTTCTTACTTCTTGGAGGTTGTTCTTAAGATCCACATACGAAGATTTGCGATTTCTCAATGCGCGACTCACAAGAAAACGATCATCTCGTGGTTGGGTACATGGTTTTCTTCCAGAACCAGGCCTTCTCTCGACGGAACCAGTCTCCTGATATCGCTGCCAGGTCCTTTGGACTGTCGAGCGACTAACATTTAGCCTCCTAGCCACGAAACATTGGCTGCAACCCTCTTCAAGCAGCGCGATAATTTTGGTAGCTTTTACCACTTTATCTACCATTTTTGATACAGCCAAACAGCATTAAATAAAGCTTTGACAGTCAAGGATATGAAATTAATCGATAAAAATTGAATAAAAGTTATGAAAGTCGATGTTAACTTCTGGAACTTCGCGCCAAAAATGTAGGATAAAAAGGGGTTTTCTGTAAAAATGAACATCAAATGAAAAATTGAATTTAGAACGTACTTTTTTAAATACCACAGCATTTTTAAAACCGGCCAGTAACGTGTACAAACGATTGAAACCTTTTTGGTATTGTATCTTTTTAAATATGAATGAAAATCAAAACCGCCCGTTTTTTTTGCAAATGAGTGTATATATATATATATATATATATATATATATATATATATATATATATATATATATATATGTATATGTATATATATAAACAGTAATTTTGAAAGATATTGTGACATTCATTGTGTTAATACTCGGAATAAGGACAAATTAGTTGTACACACTACTCGTCTGGAAAGAATTATTAGGTCATTCATGGGGCAATGTATACGCTTTTATAATAAATTACCAAGAGATATCCGAGACATGCCTGTGAATAAATTTAAAAGGGCAGTCAAAAACAGACTCTGTAAAAGAGGTTATTATAAAATCGAGGATTATCTAAGCGATACTACAGACTGGCTATGAGCAGCTCCTCATTCAGCAATTACTGTATATTTGTAAACTGTTCGTTTTTATTTTATAATAAGTATTTTTACATACTTGTAAAGCGTAGCGTGTTTTGCCCAACGAATTTTGACTTTGGTTAGCGTTTGTAGCTCATGGTATTGGTCATGCTCACTGAAAGGTCTTCTTGCGGTAGCTGCGTGGGGCGGGTCTCTCCCTTCCCTCCAAGGTGGTTGAGGGGAGTGATGGCTGCCCTAGTAGTTAACTCGTGATCGGGTGCCGCCTGTGGGATCTGGTCCAGCCGTGGTTATTTTTACATTCTATTTGAACTATTGGGTTCGCAGGGCATCACACTGGAGCTATTTCTTATTACATATGTTGTACCATTTTTTGTATAAAAAAGATTTAAAAGAAAAAACAACAGACTAACCCGCTCAGTTTCTTGCCGGATCTTCTCAGTAGTGGTCTACTTCCGATCCGGTGGTAGTTAATTGAATTGATATAATATGTTATAACTGACAATATGTAAGTGCCCTCGCAGGGCCTATGCATAATAAATGAATTTGAATATATATACATATATATATATATATATATATATATATATACATACATATATATATATATATATATATATATATATATATATATACATATATATATATATATATATATATATATATATATATCATCATCATCTTCCTCTTATCCCAATTACTTGGGGTCGACGCAATATGTCATCTTCCTCCATACAGTCCTATCAGACGTCATCTCTGCAGTCACTCCCTGTCTATCCATGTCATACCTCACGCAGTCCATCCATCTTTTCTTTGGTCTTCCTTTACCCCTAAAGCCTTCAACATTCATATTTAAAACTTTCCTCACAACATTTCTTTCATCCCGTCTCATCACATATCCATACCATGTTACCGCTTTCACTCCTTAACTTTTCCGTCATTGGCGCAACTTTCAAACTTCCTCTTATATGCTCATTTCTTATTTTATCCAATCTCGTCACACCACACATCCATCTCAACATTCGCATCTCCGCTACATGCAGTCGTCCTATATATATATATATATATATTTCTAGCATACATTGTAATTATATTTATATATGTAGCTTTATTGGTAAGAACAATAATATGTATAAGTTCATTTAAAATATTACTATTTGAATTAAATAGTTCATCTTATTTTTGGATGTAGGTACCGAGGGAGACCGAGACTAACCTACCTAGACCAGATCGGTTATGTACTGAAGGAAGGTGGAGTCAAGAGTCTCTGAAACCGGCGAGCGTGTATGAAGAGAATTATGAATGTTGAGGAAGCGAGTGAAGTATGCAGAGATAGAGTTCTCTGGCACTCTGTTCTCTCTGCCTACCCTGCAAGGGATATGGCGTGATGATATGTATGTGAAATGAAATGAAATGAAATTTATTGCATGAAATATGGTTTACAATGTGCAGTTAATAGTGCATAAATAGGTCTCACATATTTCGTCGTTGACATTCACGACATACAATATTAGGTATATTTATAGTTTTGATTATTCTAAATTTGATTTATAATGAGCATTAATTAGATTTTTACACACATCACACAATTCAAGTACAATTATCACATATAGCTTTTGTACTTAATTAATTTAATAAATTTATGTCATATAAAAAATGCAAATAGAATAATAATAATAAAAAGTTATACAAAAAATAAAATAAAAATGTCTATTATACCATGTCATGTAAAATTGTATATTATGTCCATTTCGAAATAAATTTATACTATACTAAAAAGTCATTTATAGAGTAAAAACATTTCTCAAGAAGCCACTTACGTAGTTTTGTCTTAAAAAGCTTAAGTGGTAGGTCTCTTATAACCTTTGGCAAATTATTATAGATTTTAATGATCATATAATAGCAGTTTCTTTGATACAATGTTGTTGAGCAACCAGGTGTGATTAGTCTTGTTGGATCCCTATTTTTTATTACAGAATTAGTTTTTTCTTTAAATGTGCTAAAATATGAACCATGTTCTTTTACAAAGCAACCTGCCTGAAAAATGTATAGACATGTGAGAGTAAGTATCTTTAATTTTTTTAAAAGTGGTATACAAGTAGCAGAAGGATGAGCACCACATGTAGCTCGTACAGATTTGTTTTGCACAATGAATGCTCTATTAATATTTGTTGAGTTGCCCCACAGTAGAAGACCATATCTCAAGACCGAGTCAACATACCCATAATAAGCAGTAAGCGCAATACTGTGCCCCGAAATACGTCTTAATGTTCTAAGCGCAAAAGTAAATCTATTTAATTTTTTACAAATGTTATCTATATGCGTCTTCCAGTTACAGTTTTTGTCAATATTTATACCTAAAAAAATTGTATTGTCAACCTTTTTTATAACTTCATTACAACATGTCAAATTAAAATTTAAATTGTTATCATTATTATAATTACAGAATTGTATATATTTAGTTTTAGATGCATTTACTTTAAGATTATTAAATTTCAGCCATTGAACAATAGACGCTATTTCATTATTAACTAGACACTCATAGTCGAAAGATTTTGTTTTATTTTCTATTATAATTGATATATCATCAGCAAAAAGGACGCATTTATATTTAGTAATTGAGGGTAGATCATTAATATATAAAAGAAATAGTAGAGGACCTAGAATACTACCCTGTGGAACACCAAAAAGATTAAGTCTTTTACTTGATTTGTACGTGGCACATAATAAAGAAGTATCAGTACTCTTAATTTCTACGTATTGCTCACGATTTTTTAGATAACTTTCTAACCAATCATGAGCAGTACCACGAATACCATAATGTTCACATTTTTTTAATAAATTATTATGGTCGACAAAATCAAACGCCTTACTCATATCAAAGAAAATCACTGAGACTGGAATACGCTTATCCATATATTCAATTATATTACGTACTAATTGAAATGCTGCAAGAGTAGTTGATTTTTTCTTTTGAAAACCATTCTGTTCTTCCTTTATGACTTTGTGTAATGAGAGGAAATCACTGATGCGTTTATGCATAGCCTTTTCAAATATTTTGCCAAAAATCGATACAAGTGTAATAGGTCTGTAGTTACTTAATTCCATCTTATTTAGCTTTTTAAAAAGTGGTTTCACTACCGACAGTTTGAGTCTGTTTGGATATATACCCTGAGTAAATGAAAGGTTCAGCAAGTACTTTAAAACATAACAAATAGTGGGTGCACATTGTTTCAAAATAGCCGTAGCAATGCCATCAAATCCAACAGAAATGTATGTATGTATCTTATTTTTCGGTTTTTGTTTTAGTGATTTAAGTATGGTTTTTGGCTGATCTTATTTTGAAGTCGGTTCATAATTTATTTTTAAAAGCTTTGTTTAAGGCTTTGTGAAATAGCCCAGAGTTTATATACCGTAACCGCCCAACAGAGGATTAGCGGAAGCATTTTCCGTTCAGTATTTCGTAACCTTTCGTTGCCTGATATATGGTTGATACAGGCGCTATGGCAACTAACCCGTCACTGTCTTTCACTTTTGTGCCAATAGTGTCGTCGTAACGTCATCAAATTTTATAAAAATCAAATCAAGTAATTAGCCTGTTTTAATTTGGTCACAACACAGGGGAAGCCCACAAGTTTGGATATTATACCTATTGCTCGCTTACCAAGCCCTTAACGACAAAGATATTGCACCTTACCATGACTCTGGAGCTTATGTTTAGTTTTAACAATTGCATCCAACCGTCACGATTATTTACATCACTTTGATATTGGTAGCATCCATGTCGTGCGGCGTTCCACAGGGGTCGGTTCTGGGGCCGACCCTGTGGGACATCGGGTACGACTGGGCGTTGAGAGGGAGTCTCCCCCCCGGGCGGAGCTTGGTGTGCTACGCTGACGACACGCTCGTCACAGCCCGGGGCAGGACACTCGAAGAGGCGGCGAGCCTGGCCACTCTCGGCACCGAGGAGATGGTCAGGCGGATCGAGGCGCTGGGGCTCAGGGTGGCCCTAAACAAGACGGAGGCCCTACTTTTCCATGGGCCCCGTGTGAGGCTACCCATCGGCGCCTCGATAGTGGTAAACTCCATCCACATCAGCATCCAGGCCCATATGAGGTACTTGGGTCTGGTGCTCGACGGGCGATGGTGGTTCCGGGAGCATTTCCGACAGATTGCTCCCCGGCTTGTTGGCGCGGCGTCCGCTCTTTCTCGACTCATGTCGAACGTGGGTGGACCTAGTTTCGAGGGCCGACGGCTGTATGCGGGGGTCATCCGCTCGATGGCCATGTACGGCGCACCCGTGTGGGCGAGGGCTCTGAACGCCCAGCTCAGGGCGGTTCTGTGGAGGCCACAGAGAGCCATGGCGGTCAGAGCCATTCGCGGGTACCGCACGGTGTCGACAGAGGCGGCGTGCGTGTGTTGGCCGGGACACACCCGTGGGACCTAGAGGCGGAGATGCTCTCCGACCTCTACCGGCGGGTTATCACAGCGCGCGAGGAAGGTGGCTCCCCATCGTTGAGCGAGATAGCCACCTGGCGCGTGGATGCCCGCCGAGACGTCATCGCCCGTTGGGCTACGCGGCTGGAGAGCCCTAGGCACGGTGTGGAGACCGTTGAGACCCTCCGGCCCGTATTGATAGAGTGGATGGAGTGGCGGCACGGAGTCCTCACCTTTCGGCTGGTGCAGGTATTGACGGGGCACGGGTGTTTCGGGTTGTACCTGCACAGGGTCGTGTATAGGGAGTGGACTCCGGCCTGCCACCACTGCAGGAGTGACGAGGACACGGCGCAACACACGCTGGAGGTGTGTCTGGGATGGGAGCGGCAGCGCCGTGACCTCGTCGCTGTCATCGGTGCCGACCTGACGCTGCCGGCCGTCGCGAGGGCGATGGTCGACAGCATCAGGAACTGGGACGCGGACGCGCTGGACGGCGGCGCAGGCGCGAATACCTGCGCCTGATGCCGCCCTAACCGAGGCTTCGGGTGATCGGACCGGGGAATTGTCCGGTCACCCGACGTGAGGCCACCGCGTGAGGGCGACGCCCCGACGGCGAAATCTGTCGGGGCGTCGACGAGAGGAACCCGCGAGGGTGAACCGCCGGGCGGGCCACCGAAGTTAAAAATCGGGTCCCGGTGGCCCGCTCGCACGGCGAAGAGAGAGGAGTTTTTACGGTGGGTCTATGGGGTCACGCGCCGCCTTCTCCGTCACCCCGGACCGATTTGGCGGGGCGAGACTAATCCATAATCAACCAAAAAAAAAAAAAAAAAAAAACCGGAGGTGTCAAGGGACACCCGGATGGAACGAAGTTCTATTTTAATTATATAATTTTTTTCTGCCTTAAGCGATTTTTATCGTTATATTTTAGCCAATTTGCAAAATATCTTTATAAATTATAGCCTATGTGTTATTCTGATGTGCAAGCTATATTACTATAAATTTCATCAAAATCCATTCAGTAGTTTTTACGTGAAAGAGCAACAAACATGTTCACATCCATACATTATTACAAACTTTCACGTTTATAATATTAATAATAGGATATACAATTCCACTAGACTACCAAAACTTTTCGGCCCCGAGCTCGAACGCGAGCCGGCCACGCGGCCCGGTCACGGGCGAAAATAATTTCGTTGCGCATTATTTTGATTTTGCTATATCTCTTAAGGTATTGATTTAATTTGCATGGTCTGAAGGAAAAAAAATATCTTCATGAAATGCTCAAGCCAACTAATGTATTTAAAATGATAAGGATTAATACAGTATTTGTGTAAATAGCTTTTCAATTACCGTTTTATAATAGAACATTTTTTAAAGTATTAAAATGGATATAGTATGTTATCCTTAAGAGATAGATATATACCATCGCGGACTTTTTTGTAGGCCTTTTTAAGCTGTATAATACTGTAGTACTTTATTTTGATCTATTTCGTAGGGTTCAGCCAGCGTTTGCAATGTAAGCGCAAAATAATGTGTTTATTTACGACATCACATTAGAAACCTCTAAAATTATCAGTGTTTCTCTAGTACATTATGCATATATTATACATATAAACCTTCCTCTTGAATCACTCTATCTATAAAAAAAATCGGCGCGACACCACACTGTTCAATGCGAAATAGAAATGAAAATATCTGGCTTGCTTTCTATAAGAGAGCCGACGAGCGACGCCGCACAGCTTACAATAGCTTACTATAGCAAAAAGTGTCGTGACAACTTTTCGTAAGAATTTTTTCCGTCTAGCCCCCTTTCACAACGCGCGATAAGGAACTTCGTTCCAAAAAAAAAAAATTGGTAGTATCTCATACCTAAGTTGCTGCCTCACGTGACGCATCGATAGCACATATGGTGTATACGCGTATTGATTGAAAGAAGCGATTAAGCGATTTAATCCATACGGGCAGACATCGTTGACGGTCGTGTTAAATGGTATTAAATTTGTGGCGTTATAATGTTCTGAATACATATTTTAATTTTTATTTCTTTTAATAATTTGGTTTTATTAATTTTTCACCCTGTGTATATCATTAAGTTTATTGTTTTTTGTTAATTTAAGCTTGGCACCGACTTCAAGTCGTGTTAGTGGATTTCTAACATACATTGTAATTATATATTATAAAAATTAGTACATAATTAGAATTAGACAAGAATTGTCATATTATAAGTTTGTAAATAAATGTTATAATTTGTAAATACATATATGTAGCTTGATTGGTAGGAACAATAATATTATATAGGTTCATTTAAATTATTATCAAAAATAGTTATATAGTTAGTAAATAGTTCATCTTATTTTTCGTCGGTTTATATTTTTTTTTAATCTGTAATAACGATGAGTTTTGGACGTAAGACACCTTAGACCTCCCGTGACCATGACCACTGTAAAGTGTTCGAAACGTCGGGAAATTAAAAACCAAATAAAAACGCGATCGTATCCGTAAAGTAGTTTTATTTCAAATGTGTAATACTCGCTTAAACATCAGAAATCATTATTATCACATATTTTTATTATATTTAAATATATCTTCCAAAACACACTTAAAAGAAAATATGAAATTGTGCGACACTTCGACATAGGTATAATATAACAAAAATATTTAATAATTAAAGTTTTAAGTTACCCCGGATGGACGGACAGGCCCGCGGCTGTAGACAGAAATCTACACAGTGTGGCCCTACCACAAAGGAATGTCTAAAAATGTGGAAGTTCCATCAAAAAGGACGCAGGGTGATTATGAAATTGGTTGGTATACGCGAATCTTTGTTAATATGCAACGATATTTACTTTTATATTGTTAATTATAGTTCTCTAGAATTACAAATATAGACTAAAAATTAAAATTAAAAAAGGAAATATTTTATATAAAAATACCGAATCAATAAGTTTTTTATATTATGAACTGATGTTGACCGTACTTGTTCATATCCCAGTCCAACTGCCGCCATAGCGCCGGGTACCAGTTCAGTCTCCAGCGACACTCGCCCCCGACTGTACGCTGCCAGAATCATCTCCTCCGCGGTCAGAGCTCCGTCCGCGTACCCGCACCCCAGCTCGCCCACACTGTGACCTAAATTCAGTTAAATAGATATTACGTATACTAGTGTCCATTATATATACAGATACCGCTTACTAATACCACTACTACTATTAAGTATACAATTACTAGTATACAGCCCCGGCATTGCCAATCTCTTTATAATATATGTATAGTTCGACATATTTAATATGTGCCCATATATGCCCACGGAAAGGTGAGAATTCCGAGTGAATGCTCTGGTAACATTAGTAGCTGCTGAGTGTTACGAATGAGTGGTATCGTAAGTAGTTTAACGCTCTAGAACAAATTACATAAGGACTTTAGAAAATACTTCAGACAATTTTCGGCGTTTCTGCATCGCCTTGCGTATTATTATAAATCTATACTAATATTATAAACAGATAAGTCGAATTTTGTGAGTTTATTTATATTTTCGCGGTTATCTTTAAATATTTAACCATTGGAAGGGCAAATTATCCCCGGTAGTCATAGGCTATATGTTATGTAGCGACGGGATTAGAATACTCTCCATGTAGCGACGGAATAAGAATACAATTGTGTAAAAATCGACTATAGGTCCAGGCTGGAAGTTAGCCGTTAAAAAATCGAGTACCGGTGGTCCGCTCGCACGGCGAAGAGAGAAGGTTTTACGGTGGGTCTATGGGGTCACGCGCCGCCTTTCCGTCACCCCGGACCGATTCAGCGGGGCGAGACGCACCCATAGCCCACCAATAAAAAAAAAAAAAAAAAAAAAAAAAAGGCTGGAAGTTAGCAGCAGCGCTCTCCTGGAAAACGTATAACACCTCACTGGCAGACCCACCTGTCAAGTGTGGCAACGACGACGGCGGTAACACCAAATATGAGTAGCAAAAACACAGAAACGGCTTCCAGTCTCGACAGCTCCACTATTCTACGGACTCTTGTGATAGAGGGTCCGATAACGATGGAGTAGAGGGTGGGAAGAATCTCCGGCAGCGATCCGGACATCATAAAAACGACACCAGGTCCTGATAATATAATACATTCGAACGCTCAGGACTGATGAAAAGGTTGTCGCGCTGGAAGAGGAATGCAGCAAAGTCCGATGGAATATTGTAGGATTGTCAGAAATGCGAAGAGATGGCGAGGTCGTTATAATCCTCCAGTCTGAAAAATTGGTCTTCTACCAGGAGGGCGGTCACCTATCGCAAAGCATTATAGGCTTTTTCATTTTTAGGGCTCTGCTAGACAACGTGGAGAGGGTCGACAGTGTGTCAACAAAAGCAGCAGACCTTATACTCAGAATTAGCAAACGGTATTCGTTGAAGGTCATACAGGTTTACGTACCGACCTCAACATACTCCGACGACGAGGTGGAGGCGTTTTACATGGACACCTCGAAAATCATCCACACAAATACATTTCGTGATGGTTATGGGCTTCAACGCGAAACTAGGCAAAAGCTAGAGAAACCAAAAGAGCCCGAAACTGGTTGACTTTTTGGAGTAGGAAGTCATCTTTATAATGAATTGTTTTTTCGAGAAATGGCCACAAAGGCAGAGGACCTAGATTAGCCTCGATGGTTCACCTAAAAATGAGATTGACTTCATTTTGACGGACAAACGACAAATATTGCATAATAGCTCTGTGATCAGCAGGATTAACCCATTAATTCCCAAGGGTAAAAATAAAAGGATATTTATTGGTTTTATTGTTTATTACGTTTATAAATACGTCTAAAAATAGAAAATAATGATAAAAAAAATATTGATTAATTAGTTTACATTCCGCAAAATGTTGCGTCTAAGTAACGTTGGGATTACTGCACCTCAATTTTACTTGTTAGTCTAACAACGCTAGAGTATTACCGTGAGTGAAATATTTTGAAAAAATCAGCATCAAGATGTACCTATTTGACATTTTTTACACATATAAATTGTGGTACTGCTACACTATCGACATCTTCTTCGATGTTTATTTTCGTGCTCTTTCTTCTATGACATGACCAATATTAGCGAAACGTACATTGGAATTAGTCAATTGACAAGTTGTGCGAAAATATTCCAAACTGAATATTTTTTGGTTTATTGTATTGAAAATGGGATGCAATTTAACAAATATATCATTTGATCTAGGTCAGTATTATCACATAAATGAATATTTTTTTTAGGAAGGGAATGCTCCGATGGTTCGGACATGTGGAAAGAATGCCGAACGAACGCCTGGTTAAGAAGATATACAATGCGAAAGTGGAAGGATGTAGGTACCGAGGGAGACCGAGACTAACCTACCTAGACCAGATCGGTCATGTACTGAAGGAAGGTGGAGTCAAGAGTCTCCGAAACCGGCGAGCGTGTATGAAGAGAACTATGAATGTTGAGGAAGCGAGTGAAGTATGCAGAGATAGAGTTCTCTGGCACTCTGTTCTCTCTGCCTACCCTGCAAGGGATATGGCGTGATGATATGTATGTATGTAATATTTTTTTTCTATATAGAGTCGAATTTGTTACGACTCATACTCGTACATTTTTTTACAGTTGATACATTTTTGTCTTCATCTTCTGAACAGTATAATTTCGCAGCAGGCAAATAATGATATCCAGTCAGTAATAATATACCAAAAAATCTTTTGAGTTCAGCTACTGTGAGGATACGTGACGATTATGGTCACAAAGATATTTTTTTGAAAACCTGCAATCTGGTCCCAAAAAGTATCACTAAAAAAGAAAATACTTCCTAACGCCTACACGTGCCTTCTTTAATATTCTGTATCATTCGTCTTCGTCAGCCTTTTCGTCACTTGTAGGAAAAAATGTATAAGTTGGACGTTCTTTTTCCGGTCTGGAACGCATTTTAGTGACTTCTTCGGCAGTCTGGGCCTTTTCGAGGTCGAAGAACTTGGCTCACCTTGCGTAGTTTCAGGCTCTGTGGGTAAATCGCTGTGAGTTTCATACGTTCCAGCGATATAAGTGTATATGTACACAGTATTGTCGTAATCACCAAGCGCGTCATCATCTAGGTCTTTCTCGTCTGTAATATTGTTAACCGTCAGGATGTACACGGCCTCAATTTGATAGGCATCTTCTAAGAATTTCTTGACAAGATAATGCTCCTTGCCAAGGCATAATGTTTCAACTTTTCACTTTTTATTCACTGATATGTGTAAACTCACTTATCGTTTTTTGAGAATGACTGTGCGACTCGATTAGCTTGATATGCAATAATCGAATAACTAATAAAACAAAAGTGCTTGTAGTCATATTTATTATAAACAATGGGATCTCGGTATTTAGAAATACCGAGATCCCATTATCTATACATATAATAAATGAGTAGAAATCCCGTGTCTGTACATTTGATAAATTTATAAAAAAATGAACCTAGGCAGTAAGAAAACACTAACAGAAAATTTCTTGTCTGTCTGTATGTCTGTAATCGCTAATCTCCGAAGTTACTGAACGGATTGTTTCGCAGTTTTGATAAAAAGATTAAGCCCAATTCAGAGCAACATTTAGTCTTTATTTCATTGAAATCTGATGTCTGTAAAAAAAGTTATGGTCATTTAAGTTTTTAAAATCACCGCTCGCCTTTTATGCCACTAGAAGGTTCAATTCAAAATAACTATTTAATTTATCTATAGTGTAAGGAAAGTATTTGTATTACTTAATATATAATAGTTTCATCAATTCAGCTCATATACCTCCCACTGCTGGGCTCAAACCTCCTTCAAAGTTGAAGGGGAGTTGACATAATATATAACATTAGTCAGGTAGTCAAAATAACTATTAAAACTATTTGTGATAAAAAAGAATGTTTTAATTAGTTAATAATATATAATTTAGCTATAAATTAATAAAATGCATGATTTATTTAGTTTGTTAAATGAGCAATAGATGGCGCTATAATTTATTTTAAAACTTTAAATCATTTTTTCGTTATATTTTCAAAAGCTACTACATTAACTTCTTGAACTTAGTAAAGGTACTTTGGGTGGAAAGCTCTCAGCACTCACCTAACAGTCCGAGTAAAGTTGTCATAGCCATCTGCGACTAACAACTAAGTCAAACACGAAAAAGAAAAGTAAAGTCCACATCATAGAGCGTACAAAACGTACATTCTTAGTGTGCGGGACAGCAGATAAACAATAGTTTTAAGAATAGTTTGTAACAGTTGTAATTAATTAGTTATAAGATTTTACGAAATTAAATAAAGAATAAATATAGATTTAGTATTAGCACGTAAGTACTAATATTGTAAACGGCTCTCGCAACGGTAACGCCGCATAGTACTTAAGGTAATTAATTGTATTGAAATTAAGCGCGGCTCTCGCAACGGTAACGCCGCGTTGTACTTAAGTAAATTTTAGAGCTTTGTGATTGGCTATAATTCCGACTCCGTGATTGGTCAAGAAAAACTGTAAAATTACGACCAATCGCGGGGTCGGCCAAAAATATATAAATACGGGACCAAACCGTGGTACCGGCACCGTCATCAGGTGCTTCTCTCCGAAGAAACAACTCTTAAGAAAATAAAGCAAGATTAATCTACTGAACAAGAAGTCTCTTCATTCCTACTAATCCCAGCAAATCGTCAATGTCACCGTACACTTAGTTAAGATGCTACTTAGGGGCGAGTATGCAAATTGCACTCTTTTTTGTTTTTGTTTGGTAGGCTATGGTCTGGACACAGCCATTCCTTCCGTGGTAACAGAAGGGCGTCGTGTGGCCCCATAACTCATCGTGTTCTCTGCCCGAACCATCAGGCTGGCCTCTGGTACCGCTTACTTGACATCCGTAGCCGGTCCGGGGGTTTACCCTTCCAGGTATCGTCTCCGTCTACACCCTGACAAACAACAGTGTTGTATCGCCTTCCCGCAATCGGTGTCTCTGCGGGTGGTAGATTAATTCCCATGATCCAGCTATCGAGCATCGTCTTTGCGATAGTCGACAGTGCCAGTTTGACCCCGATGATTGCGATGAGTGCACGGCACTGCTTTGCCCAAGCCACGCAAACTTTAAGCGTCTGCAGCGCCGTGTCCACCTCGCAATCACAGTAGTGGTTAGACGGTGTGCTCTGCCTCCTTGCGACCGTGAGCAGGTACACGCCGAAGCAACCATGCCCCATCACTACACCAGTCACTTTAGCAATAGTGCTGTTACTGCCGCCTGTTGCTGCATATTGTGCGAGGGCCTACTTTTTTACATTTTTATACACTGTTGATAGCATAGAGTACGTTTCAAGCAGCTTGCAGAGCATTTGAAGGTGATCAGCGCTGAGATGACACCCTTGAGTAGGCCTGTAACGGTCATAGCCCCATTCGTTTGAGTCTTTTGTTTTAACGATGTTATTGTTTTACAGTCTTTCAAATCCTTTGACATTATAAAAGATATCCATCTGAAGATATTCTACGCTACTAAAACGCGACATGAATCAAGAATTTCATTTTTATTAATTCTTTCGTAATGAAAGCCATTTATTATATATTAATCCGTGCGGTTGCGCAGTTAGAATACAATTCACCAACCGCTTTCTTACCCGTGGGTCGATCACCCACGAGACGACTAAAGGATATCATACATATCATACATCTATGGAAGAAAAGGAAAACTCGAAACAAAACCCTATACCAACACATCTGACCAGCGTGATATAGTTGGTCAATTTCACTTCCATTACGGACGAGGCTTAAGCCCAATAGTGGAACGTATATAAGCTAAGATAATAGATGTCCATGTCCCCACGTAGCCCTGAAAAGACTTATCTGAGCAGAGCAATCTAACTAAAATGAGGAGACAGCGTAAAATAACTTTGGAAGTAACTACGTCAGAAACTGCAGCTGCATTATTTCTTGGTGGTAAAAGAGCTTTGTTTAAAAACCCGATAGATTTACGCACATTGTTTATGAACCCGATAGATTTATAAAGCAATGGAAAACCGAGATGTTCAATAACACAAAACTGCGACACATTCAAAGTGTTTTTTGTTTTATTGTAAACGGTGGTAAACGAGCAAGCAGCATGCACTTTTTTTTTGGACACACGCCTTGCATTCAGTCCGCGTGGACCCATAACTCACCGTTTTCCCTCCCCATCACCATTGGGCCTTTCGAGTACCATCCCCGATGACGCCCCGGGTCATCGGGCTTCACACTCACGTGGTCAGCCTCTCCGCGGGTGACGGACTATTCCCCGTTCCAGTTACCCGTGACTTCGGCTAAGGCAAGTAGACGCAAGTAATCGCGCCTGCGCCACTCGCCGCCTCTTACAAATGAAGTGGAAATAACACATTGCCACTGTTCAGACGTTGCTTTTCTGCAAGAGTGGGGTACTAGATCCGACTGGGGGTCGTACCGGCCCGTGGCTGTAGAAAGAATACTATCAACTGTGGCTTTACCACTATTAGTGTTTTTATTAAGGATTGCTGTCTAATCGTTTACGTTGATTGGACAATGATAAATAAAAAGAAATCGTAGAGGCCGTAGATCGAGCACTACGAGATCGTAATGAAAAGTCAATGGTGCTTTTCTTTGGAGATTTTTGGCAAATCCTTCCTGTTAAGACTCGGGGAAATAGAACTGATGAGATCAATGCTTCACTGAAGTGTTTTTATCTGTAGCCCCAAGTAGGAAAGCTGACCCTAACCATCAACATGCAAGCAAACCCAAGGTCACCATTTACATTAGTGTTGCCCAAATGCAAGACCAAGACTTGCTGCAAGAGTTTCGCTGTGCTCCCTTAGACATGATTTTACGATTTTCTTAGCACAGAAAGGATGGGGTACTATCCCAGAAACCTCCACGCGGTGTACCCTGGGTGCGGATGGCGGTCCCCAGTTCTTCTGTTGTACTGTCGTCCGTAGCGAATATCTGCGCGATTTCGCTCCTTACTCTACTACAGTCGTAGTAGAGGGTATAGGACGCGAAATATTGGGACGGGCTCAGTCACTCATTTATTTGAGGGCTGGGCAGGCACATGCCACCGCCCACACATCGTAAACCTGATTCTTTGCTTGTCTTAGTTACAGGAGCGAGGGTCTTGGTTTAACCGCCCGGACCGCGAGGAAGACAACCTCTATAAAGAGTTCGAAGTAACATTCGGACTCGGAAATCACCCAGAATCTTAAGTTCTGGCGTGCGGCGAGAAGATGCATGGCAGATGGGTTGTTCTGTCGTTAGCACGCTCCAGCCAGGGTACCGGCTGACCCCCTGGTTGGTAAATGTAGGCTTGCCCGGGTAAAGGGATCTCTGCCCGGGTCGACGTTGTGTATCTCCCCTACTCGTGGGAATCATATGGATACCTTAAAATTAAATACATTTACCGACGGGAATCCCTGTGATTCTCACACCACGGCCTTTGTCAAGCCAAAGAAAAACTGACAACGACGCCTCGTCCTCAGGACTTGAGGCGTCCGCCGAGGGCCCGGCACAAACCGTGGAGGCCCAGAAGAAGAAGAGGAGGTCGCCCAGAAAGACCCGGGGCAACGGCCTGAGCCACAAAAGGCGGCTGGAGGAGCGGCGAGCGCGCAGGGAGGCTGCCGCCGCTGAAGAGAAGAAGGACGGTAGACTCGCAGCAGAGCCGTCGACGGACGAGGGCGACAGCGATGTCGCAGAGCCGTCCGAAGACGAGGGCGGCGGATCTACCGTCAGAATGGACGAGGGCGGTGATATTCCCGCAGGGCCGTCCAAAGAGGGCAGCGGGTCGGCTGGTGAAGGCCCCACTAGGTCGTCGGCGCGTCTAGCAGCAAAGACGCCGCCGGCGACCGCGACTAAGAAGGAGGGGGCCCTCCCCTCGCAGGTGCGAAAGCGCCCCCTGAGTAAGGGAGGCAGCTCGAGCGCCGAAACCGAGGGGAGCGTGGCCAACATGCCTCCACCCAAGATCCAGGCCTCCCGAAGAGGGCGAGGGGCCTCGGCTGTAGAAAGGGCGGCGGCGGTCGCTGTCCGCGCTGGCGAACCCACGGATCTGCAGGCCAAAAATGTCCGCCTTAGAGGCGAGATGTCAGGCCTGCGGACCCGAAACAGGAACCTGGGCGACATGTTGGCGGAGATGCGTCGGGCAAACCGCCAGTTGCTGATAGACATGGCCGACCTCAAGGCGCAGGTGGCGCTGCTCGTGTCGCCTGCGCCAGCCGCGCCACCAGCCAAGACCGGCTACTCAGCGGCCGCCGCGGCGCCAAAGCCGCCTCGCGCTGCGGCGCCGACGACGTTGGGTGATGGCGTCACGGTCACACCCGTCCCCGCGGCGAGGAAGAAGCCTGCCGCCGCGAAGCGCGCGCCGCCGGCTGACGCTGGCGCGGTCGCCGCGGCGAAACTGCCTGTCCCGGTGGTGAGGTTGACGCCTCTCCCCGCGGACCGCTTGCCGCCGGCTAGCGCCCCTGCGGCGCCAAAGCCGCTAGGCGCCGCGGAGCGGGCCCCTGGAGAGGCTCAGCCGACCCCGACGCTGGAGGTGGGAGGCTTGTCGGACGAGGCCCTCGCCAAAATCATCAACGCAGTTGGCAAACTCGTTGATGCGCGTGTGGCCGTTCTGGAGGCAAGACTGCCTCCAGAACCACGTGTCCGGCCGCCTCTAGCCGCGGATAAGCGGCCGCATGTGGCACCAGCCCCCGTCCCGCTGCCTTGTCAGGGTGGCCGCGTGGGGAGCTACGCCGCGGCCGCGGCCGGGCCTAAGCCAAAGGCCCCGGCCCAGCTCCGAAGGGACCCGCCCTGAGGAGGAAGACGGCTCCGGCTCCTGCCGGACCGCTGAAGTCGCCCGCAACAACACCGCCGGCGACGACCAGCGAGGCCGCGACGAGGCCTTCCGCGTCTGGCACGACTGCCGTACCCGAACAGGGTTGGCAGGTAGTCGAACGCGACAGAAGGAGTCGCGGCCAAAGAAGGAGAGCGGAGGCCAAGCGCGCCGCTGAGGTCCCCGCTCCACAGGCAGGAGCCGGACAGAAGAAGAGACCGCGCAAGGGGCTCAAGTCGCCGAAGACGGCCGCAGTGGTGATCACTGTGCTGCCCGAGGCGGCTGAGAAGGGCCTCAGCTACGAGGCCGTCTTGAGGAAGGCCCGGCGGGAGCTAGACGTCTCCGATATTGGAGGCGTCGAAGCCAGGACCCGCAAGGCCCGGACGGGGGCTCGAATTCTCGAGTTCCCAGGGGCCGAGGGCGCCAAGACGGCAGACAGCGTGGCCGAGAAGCTGAGAGGTTTGTTCGCCGAGGAGGGTGGCATCAAGATCGCCAGGCCCTTCAAGTGCGCCGAAATGCGCATTTCGGGTTTGGACGATTCGGTGACGGTGGAAGACATCCGGGAGGCTATTGCCTCGAAAACCGGGTGTCCCATAGACACCGTCCGGGTCGGTGCCATTCGTCCCGGTCCGGGTGGCGTAGGTGCTGCCTGGGCGCAGTGCCCGGTGGAGTCGGTCAGGCAACTGGCCGGCTCAGGCAGGCTCCTCGTGGGCTGGAGCTCGGCGCGGGTAACCGTGCTTGAGCACCGGCCTGCGAGGTGCTACAAGTGCATGGCGGTCGGACACACTCGACCGACGTGCACTAATTGCTTCGACTGCGGCGGATTGTGTTTCCGCTGCGGTCAGACCGGGCACGTGGCGGCATCTTGCGCCGCCCCGCCCCACTGCCCCGCGTGTACGGCGGGCAATAAGCCCGCCAAGCACCGCATGGGCTCTGGGGCGTGCAAACCTCCAGCTTCGGCCCCAAAGGCGCGGGGCGGCCCTACGACCACGGCCGCTCCCGCTCCTAGCGCGGTCCGATCGCCCGCTGGCGAGGAGGTCATGGATACAACCCGATAATGGGTACACCATCCATGCACCTCCTCCTGCAGGCCAACACCAACCACTCCGCCGGAGCGCAGGATCTCCTCCTGCAATCCATGGCGGAGTGGTCGATTGGTGCAGCCGTAGTCGCGGAACCGTACGCCGTGCCTGATCGCCCCAATTGGGTGGTCAGTCGAAACGGTACTGCGGCAATCGTCGTCTCAACGCAGCGGCACTTCCCGTCCTTGTCCCTTTTGGATAGGGGCGAGGAATTTGTCGCGGCGGAGTGGGGAGGGGTCACGCTCTACAGCGTATACCTCTCCCCCACTAGGAGGATGGACGATTTCGGGGCCTCACTCACCACCTTGGAGGCCTCGATACGGCGACTGGCACCGGGCCTCGTCCTGGTTCTGGGGGACTTTAACGCCAAATCCACAGCGTGGGGGTCCCCTACGACGGACGACCGCGGGCGGGCGGTCAACGAGTGGGCGGCTTCACTGGGCCTCTGTGTTCTGAACAGAGGCTCGGTGAACACGTGCGTGCGGCGGCAGGGCGGGTCGATAGTGGACTTGTCGTTCGCTAGCCCCGCTGTCGCGCCACGGGTGAGGAACTGGAGTGTCCTGGAGGAGGCGGAGACCCTGTCGGACCACCGGTACATCCGGATAGAGGTCTCCCCACGGGAACCCGGTAGGGGTCACAGGGCGGACGGAGCTCCCGCGTTTCCGCGGTGGGCTGTGGGTCGTCTTGACAGGGATCTACTGGCGGAGGCGGCCATTGTCAGCACGTGGCTGTCCTCACCACCCCCAGCGGACGGAGTGGACGCTGAGGCTGTCCGCATTCGCAGTGCGTTAACGCAGATCTGCGATGCGGCCATGCCCAGAGTGCGGCGGCGTCCACCTCCGAGGCAGGGGGTCTACTGGTGGTCCCCAAGACTGGCGGACCTTCGTGCGGCGTGTATCAGTGCCCGAAGGTCCTACACCCGCAGCCGGCGGCGTCACCGCGACGTCGAGCGGGAGGGCCAGCTGTACGAGGCGTACCGCAGTGCGCGGACTGCCTTTCGGCTGGCCAACCGAGCCGCCAAGAGCGCGAGTTGGCAGGAGATGCTGGACGGTCTCGACCGTGACCCCTGGGGTCGCCCATATCGCGCGGCGCTGAACAAGCTTCGCGCGCGGGCCCCCCCCTCACCGAGACCCTCCAGCCCGACTTCCTTCGTAAGGTGGTCGAGGAGCTGTTTCCACGGCAGTCGGAACACACGCCCCCGGTCATGGCTCCACCAGATCAAGACCGGGAGGCCGACGACGACGAGAGTGTTCCGCCCGTGACGGAGTCGGAAGTGGGGGCGGCCGTGGCGAAGGTTCGTTCCGCCACCACGGCCCCCGGCCCGGACGGAATTCCAGTCCGGGTGCTGACGTCGCTCCTCGAGCACTTCGAGCCTCGCCTCAGGCAGCTGTTCAACGCCTGTCTGACGTCTGGACGGTTCCCTGAGTGCTGGAAGGAAGGGAGGTTGGTTCTCCTGCCAAAGCCGGGACGGTCCCCGGATTTGCCGTCGGCCTACAGGCCCATCGTGCTCCTCGACGATGTGGGTAAGCTGCTGGAGCGTGTGCTCGCTGCCCGCATCGTCCGACACCTGGAGGAGGTGGGGCCCGATCTGTCGGACGCTCAGTATGGGTTTCGGAGGGGGCGTTCGACCATCGGGGCCCTATTACGCCTGAGGCAGGCGGCCGCGGAGGCCGTCGCCGGGAAGGGAGTGCTGTTGGCGGTGTCGTTGGACATCGCCAACGCATTCAATAGTCTGCCATTCGGCTGCATCAGGGAGGCGCTCCGGTTCCATGGAGTGCCCCTGTACCTCAGGCGGCTGGTGGCAGACTATTTGGAGGGCCACAGTATCCTCTGCGCGGGTCCCGCAGGGGACATTGTGCGGACGCCCATGTCGTGCGGCGTTCCACAGGGGTCGGTTCTGGGGCCGACTCTGTGGGACATCAGGTACGACTGGGCGTTGAGAGGGAGTCTCCCCCCCGGGCTGAGCTTGGTGTGCTACGCTGACGACACGCTCGTCACAGCCCGGGGCAGGACACTCGAAGAGGCGGCGAGCCTGACCACTCTCGGCACCGAGGAGATGGTCAGGCGGATCGAGGCGCTGGGGCTCAGGGTGGCCCTAAACAAGACGGAGGCCCTACTTTTCCATGGGCCCCGTGTGAGGCTGCCCATCGGCGCCTCGATAGTGGTAAACTCCATCCACATCAGCATCCAGGCCCATATGAGGTACTTGGGTCTGGTGCTCGACGGGCGATGGTGGTTCCGGGAGCATTTCCGACAGATTGCTCCCCGGCTTGTCGGCGCGGCGTCCGCCCTTTCTCGACTCATGCCGAACGTGGGCGGACCCAGTTTCGAGGGCCGACGGCTGTATGCGGGGGTCATCCGCTCGATGGCCATGTACGGCGCACCCGTGTGGGCGAGGGATCTGAACGCCCAGCTCAGGGCGGTTCTGTGGCCGCCACAGAGAGCCATGGCGGTCAGAGCCATTCGCGGGTACCGCACGGTGTCGACAGAGGCGGCGTGCCTGTTGGCCGGGACACCCCCGTGGGACCTAGAGGCGGAGATGCTCTCCGACCTCTACCGGCGGGTTATCACAGCGCGCGAGGAAGGTGGCTCCCCATCGTTGAGCGAGTTAGCCACCTGGCGCGTGGATGCCCGCCGAGACGTCACCGCCCGTTGGGCTACGCGGCTGGAGAGGCCTAGGCACGGTGTGGAGACCGTTGAGGCCCTCCGGCCCGTATTGATAGAGTGGATGGAGCGGCGGCACGGAGTCCTCACCTTTCGGCTGGTGCAGGTATTGACGGGGCTCGGGTGTTTCGGGTTGTACCTGCACAGGGTCGTGTATAGGGAGTGAACTCCGGCCTGCCACCACTGCAGGAGTGACGAGGACACGCCGCAACACACGCTGGAGGTGCGTCCGGGATGGGAGCGGCAGCGCCGTGACCTCGTCGCTGTCATCGGTGCCGACCTGACGCTGCCGGCCATCGCGAGGGCGATGGTCGACAGCATCAGGAACTAGGACGTGGTCGCCGGGCAAGAGCCTTCTGCGAGGCTGTCATCTCGCAGAAGGAAGTGGCGGAAGGGGCAAGGGAGGATTCCCGTGTCCCGGGCCGCCGCCAGCGGCCGGGGCGGCGCAGGCGCGAATACCTGCGCCTGATGCCGCCCTAACCGAGGCTTCGGGTGATCGGACCGGGGAATTGTCCGGTCACCCGACGTGAGGCCACCGCGTGAGGGCGACGCCCCGACGGCGAAATCTGTCGGGGCGTCGACGAGAGGAACCCGCGAGGGTGAACCGCCGGGCGGGCCACCGAAGTTAAAAATCGGGTCCCGGTGACCCGCTCGCACGGCTAAGAGAGAGGAGTTTTTACGGTGGGTCTATGGGGTCACGCGCCGCCTTCTCCGTCACCCCGGACCGATTTGGCGGGGCGAGACGCATCCATAGTCCACCAAAAAAAAAAAAAAACGGTCACGGTCGAGACCGTCCAGCATCTCCTGCCAACTTGCGTCCTTGGCGGACCGGATGGCAAGCCTAAAGGCGGTTCGCGCACTGCGGTACGCCTCGTACAGCTGGCCCTCCCGCTCGACATCGCGGCGACGCCGCCGACTGCGGGTGTAGGACCTTCGGGCACTAATGTACGCCGCACGAAGGTCCGCCAGTCTTGGGGACCACCAGTTGACCCCCTGCCTCGGAGGTGGACGCCGCACCCTGGGCATGTCCGCATCGCAGACCTGCGTTAACGCACTGCGGATGCGGACAGCCTCAGCGTCCACTCCGTCCGCTGGGGGTGGTGAGGACAGTCACGTGTTCACGATAGCCGCCTCCGCCAGTAGGTCCCTATCCAGACGCCCCACAGCCCACCGCGGAAATGCGAGAGCTCGGTCTGCCCTGTGACCCCTGCTGGGGTCCCGGAGAGGGGAGACCTTCATCCGGATGGAACGGTGATCCGACAGGGTCTCCGCCTCCTCCAGGACACGCCAGTTCCTCACTCGTGGTGCGACAACGGGGTTAGCGAACGACAAGTCCACTATCGACCCACCCTGCTGTCGCACACACGTGTTCACTGAGCCTCTGTTTAGGACACAGAGGCCCAGTGACGCCGCCCAATCCACGATCCTCCTTCTCTGGCCGCGACTCTTCCTACCGCGCTCAGCCACCTGCCAACCCTGTTTGGGCGCAGCGGGCGTGCCAGGCGCGGAAGGCGCGATCGCGGGCGCGCTAGTCGTCGCTGGCGGTGTCGGTCCTGGCGACGACTGCGGTCCGGCAGGAGCCGGTGCTATCTTCCTCTTCGGAGCAGGCGCCGCGGCTGCGGCGTAGCTCTCCCCCACGCGGCCACCCTGGCAAGGTAGCGGGGCGGGGCCTGGTGGCGCATATGGCCGCTTGTCCGCGGCGATAGGCGGCCGAACACGTGGTTCTGGAGGCAGCCTTGCCTCCAGAACGGCCAAGCGCGCATCCACCAGATTACCGACGGTGTCGATAATGGCGCGCAAGGCCTCATCCGGCACGCCCCTCACCGCGGGCAGCGGGGTCGATGTTATCGGCTGGGCTGCTGTAGGGGCCTGCTCCACGGCGTTGGGTGGGCTGTTGCTGGTCGGCGGCGCACGCTCCGTGGTCGGAGGTGTCTTTGGCGCGGCGGCGACCACTGGGCGGCCAGTGCCTCGGGGCGGTTTCGGAGCGGCTACAGCTCGGCGGCCAGCACTGGCCAGCGGTGCAGGTGGCGTAGGCGGCACGAGCCGCGCGATTTGGGCCCTCAGATCGGCCACATCCTTTGAGAGGACGCTGTTGGCCCTCCTCACCGCGGCCAGCTCCGCCTCTAAGCGGCGATTCTGGGCCCGCAGGCCTGACACCTCGCCACCAAGGCGGGCGTTTTCGGCCTGCAGGGCCTTCATGTCCGGGGCGTTACCGCTCGTGCGGGCACCAGCGGCAGCCACTTCCGTGGGTGGGATGCCGGACAACACCCTCAGCACCCTCGCGGCGACCGCCTCGTCGTCAGCCCGCTTGCGAGTCTCTGCCCCTCCACGCACTCCGCCGGCCGGGGAGTGGGTCGTCCTTCCCGACGCCGCGGCCCCTCGCCCTCTGCGAGAGGCCGGAACTTTGGGAGGAGGCATGATGACAGCACTCCCCTCGGAATCGGCGCCCGAGCTATCCTCCCCGTTCAGGGGGCGCTTCCGCACCTTCGAGCGGAGGGCCTCCTCCCTTAGGGCCGCCGCCGCAGGACGCGGCGACGACCTGGCGGCGGCGGCTTCCTCAGCCGACCCACTGGCCTCCTTGGACGGCTCTGCGGAATTACCGCCCTCGTCCATTAAATCGGCAGATCCACTGCCCTCGTCTCTGGACGGCTCTGCGACAGTACTGTCGCCCTCGTCCATTGACGGCTCTGCAGTGGATCTGCCACCGTCCTTCCTCAGTTTGGCGGCATCCCGTTCCTGCTTTTTTGCCGCCGTCCGCTGCCTCTTGTGAGAGTTCGCTTTCCCGCATGTGTACCGGGTCCGTCGCTTCTTCTTCTTCGAGAGGGGGGCCTCTGTGGTCAGTGCCGGGCCCTCGGCGGACGCCTCCAGTTCTAAAGACGAGGCGTCGTTTTGGTCAGTTTTACGTTGGCTTGACAAGGCCGTGATGTGGGAATCCGTGGGATTCCCGTCTTGTTGGTGTGCCAGTTACATGGCCTGGAATTTCGCCTTGGTTTGACGTCAATATCGGCGTTAAGCAGGGGTGCGTTCTATCAACCAGGCTGTTTATCATATATCTAGGTAAATGTCTCCAAAGGTTGAACGATATGAATGTGGGAGTCCAGAAGGGCGACCCAGTGGTCACTGCTCTGCTCTATGCAGATGATGCAGTCCTGCTGTTATAGTCAGCGAATGACCTGCACACCGTAGTTGACACAATGAGAGAAGATTGTAAAAAAAGGTGTCTACGCGTGAATGTGAGCAAAATCAAAATAATGATCTTTGAAAGAGATGAAGCCATAACAGATGTAAGAGTAACAATGGGTAATGATGTACTAGAGCAAGTGGATGAATTTGTATATCTTGGATGTGGATTTAGCCGAGATGGAAAATACACCACTGATATAGAGCGAAGAGTGAATGCGGGAAATAGAGTGAACGGAGTGTTGGGGCAACTTCTCAGTAGCCACCACCTCAGCCAGAAGGCACGTCTAGCAATACATAACGCAGTGCTTGTCCCAACATTACTGTATGGAAGCAAGAGTTGGGTATGCAGAAAAGAGTATGAAAGTAAAATTAATCCGGTCGAAATGCGATCTCTACGGAAAATCCGTGGAGTTAGGCTTATCGATCGATCGCATTCGTAACGACGACGTAAGAGAGCGAGTAGGTATTAAAGAGAGTATTGGTGTAAAGATGCGAAAGGTAATGCTCCGATGGTTAGGACATGTGGAAAGAATGCCGAACGAATGTCTGGTTAAGAAGATATACAATGCAAAAATGGAAGGATGTAGGTACCGGGGGAGACCGAGACTAACCTACCTAGACCAGATCGGTCATGTACTGAAGGAAGGTGGAGTCAAGAGTCTCCGAAACCAGCGAGCGTGTATGAAGAGAATTATGAATGTTGAGGAAGCGAGTGAAGTATGCAAGGATAGAGTTCTCTGGCACTCTGTTCTCTCTGCCTACCCTGCAAAGGACATGGCGTGATGGTATGTATGTATGTATGTACTTTCAGTTTTTAAAGTCGGTGTTTTTAATCGTGGTTTTAATTTTTTACTTTTGAGTGTTACAGACACACATAGGATGTTCTATTAGTAGCGGGCCTTGAGTTACTCGTTCATTTGCCGCACACATACTTAATGCTAATTTTAGACTCATATGGTTTTCTCATGGGTGCCATTGTCAGAATTGGACCAAATTAAAATGGAACCACACGGGAAGCAACAACTTTCAAATAAAAAAATAATCATTAAAATCGCCTTGCCCAGTCGAAAGTTATGAGGTAACAAACATTAAAAAAAATCTCTCCTCCTTTTTTCAAGTCGGTGAATTATAGGGCTATTTATTTATTTATTTGGTTTACCAACAGTTGTATACACAAATTCTTATTAATTCACATATTAAATTACAAATAATAGTGTAACATCTAATTAAAGGTAAACACCACATGCACAGTAAATTGGATTCTTTGAGCACACAGAAAACAACATTTTTATAAGAACTAATTCTAAGCATCTAAACTATTGTAATATAGGAACACATCATACGATACTGCATAATGCTCAGATTATTTAATTTTTATTCATTTTATTGACTTTATAGACTTTATAGACTGTAGGTACTACAAAACATTGAGAGAACCATCAGATTGGCAGATAAAGATTTGACGTTGCATTTGAAATAGAGAGTCAAAGTGTACATCAATCACATCGCTACAGCTATTGATAGTCCTGCAAAACCTAGCATATGGAGAATTAGCACCCAAAACCGTTCTCCTGTGAGGTGGATAAAGTGGTGTGATCGAGTTGCGAGGGATTCTTGTGGGAGCACGGAAGTTGAAAAGAGATAGCAAACGGGGACAGTCAACACTATTTTTAATTATTTTAAACGCGAATATTGCATCATTTAAACATCTTCTATGGTCTAGACTCTGTAATTTGAAATGTTTTAGTCTATCATTATATGATCTTACTTTTTTAACAATACCTGTAGAGAAGGATAAGTGCCAGGCAAAACGCTTCTGAATGCGTTCTATACGCAAGGAGTGAGAAGCATAATGTGGTCTCCAAACTACACTACAGTATTCCAGAACACTTCTAACTAGGTTGTTGTATATAATGACCTTTGTTTTATAGTTGCGAAAAGTCTTACAATTTCTTATGACAAATCCTAACATTTTTGTTGCTCTATTAATAACGTTATTTATATGAGGTACAAAAGTTAGTTTTTTATCATATAGTACACCAAGATCCCGTACACTGTCCAACTCATCTATTTGATCTTTTTCGATAAAATAAGTAGATGTAATTATATTGTGTTTTCTATGATATTTTGTATGGAAACTTTTTTTTTTTTTTTATTTCTTCAAATATTAGTACTATTAAAAAGCCTTTTTGAGTCTACGTTTTAACTAATTAATATGTAAAAAAAATTGTAATCAGGAATGACAATCACATAAAAGTACGTTTTTAATAATAACTTTACCATAACTCATGTGTATTAGTAGAGTCGCTTTAATATTTGTCTATTTTATGTATATTATTACGAAAGAGAATACAATCACATTATCATAGTCTGATTATTTAATAAATTAAGTGCTGAATTCTTTTTGTATTTTCTTAATATTAGTTTTCTCAATTATAGCTTTTATGCAAATTATTATTTTATTTATTTTTACTATGTATGTGCCAATGCCAGCCTTTATTTGACAGCAATAACCTTTCAGACATGACGTAACTTTGCAAACATATATTAATATTTTTTATTATTTATAACCCTTTGTAATAATACTAACTAGATAGACGACATCTTGGTTATTTGTCGATTTAGATAGATTTTTATCGTTTAAAAATAAATTTCAAATTCAACATACATGTTTGTTTACTGAATTTTACTTTAAATGATCTTATTACGTTTTAATTTGTTATACTGTTCCAACGTTTGGAATATTTTCATTGACTATAAATCCTGAAAAGTAAATCGAAACGTCAGGGCAGTAAAATAAATAAAAACCTTAACCTTACCCAAAAATTATTGCCTCTCAAATTGCTATATTATAATTTTATACTTTGTCAAATTTATTTGAATTTTTATCAATTTTCGTGACCTCTATTGGTATTTTAGACTACACAAAATATAGGGGAGATAGGCCTCGTTAGCATTGGTCTGCAAACTATCTAGGAGAAGGAAAACTCCGAAATATAGCCCGAGGAGATAGGCCTCGTTAGCATTGGGCTGCAACCTATCTAGGAGAAGGAAAACTCCGAAATATAACCCGAGGAGATAGGCCTCGTTAGCATTGGGCTGCAACCTATCTAGGAGAAGGAAAACTCCGAAATATAACCTGGGGAGATGATCCTCGTAAGCATTGCGCTGCAACTTATCTAGGAGAAGGAAAACTCCAAAATATAACCCCCGATCCAAGGTGTAAACCGACCCGTGCTGAGGGATTCGCGGCCAGAGGGTAAGCTGGTCAAAAACGGAGGGTGCATGTGTTGGTGGTCACAGGGCACAGCGGTGATTCCACCTTGCCTCCACACAAGGGCTCTGTGGGGGTGGATCGTTTAATACCCTACTACTCGTGGGAACGCTATAATAATAGCTTTTTATTTCTCTCTCACACAGAAAAGTAACAAATGGATCTTAATTTAGGATAATTAACATAAGAATTGTTAGTATCTATGTGAGAGACTGGCATCTGTACTAGGACGACCTGTATGACAGATTACCAGCCTCTCCTAACTCCAGATGAGTTGGTGTTTAGTTAATTCCACTTTTCTTCTTCAGTTTCCTCATAATTAAGAGTTTTCAGCCAACATGTTAAGGTCTTTTTACAATGATATTTATTGAGAGAGTAAATGTGTATTTTTTCATTAACCCTATTGTATAAATACTTTCCCAGGAACTCAAAGAATTTACCAGAGAAAGCTGTAGAATACCAATTTCCAATTAAAGAGAAAACCGTATATTTCTTTCGCTTTTTTGTACGCAGAATGTCATACGGGAGTAAGGAGTGTTGCTTTAATATAGTACTTAGGACATATAGTTGCCTTACGGTCAGTACATTCGCGAGTTGGTATAAATCTCTTGTAGGGTATAAATAAGGCAAAGAAAGACTTACCTTAAGAATTGCTCTTTGAGCTCTTTCTATTTTTATTAAGCTAGTTTTACAAGCGCCACCCCATGCCGATATGCAGTATGATAAGATGGGTTGGCATAAAGACATGTAAACCATTCTGATAACCCGTCTATCCGCAACGTGGCTTAAATTTTTAAAAATATATAACAACTTACGTATTCTTGATGATAAAAGTTCTATATGATGATTGAAGCTTAAAGTGCTGTCGATCACAATACCTAAATATTTAATATAGGAGGTACTTTCTATAGGATCACAGGTACAAAGGTTATGAGGTTGATTTGGTAAACAAGAGTGAGCTATAATACGGTAGCTGTTAAATAAGTCAGATGGAGTAGATTTAATAGCGAAAGGCATAAATTTAATTTTAGTGGCATTAAGCGTTAGTCCATTATCTTTTAGCCATGAGCATACAATATTAAAACCCATTTGAGCAAAGGCATAAGTATCATCCCAAGTATCTCCATGAAAGACCAAAGCAGTGTCATCAGCAAAGGTTATTATTTTGCCATTGCTTAGTTGGAGGTTACATAACTCATTTATATAGGTGAGGAAGAGCGTGGGACCCAGGACGCTCCCTTGAGGGACGCCGTACGTAACAGGTAAGTCATCACTAATGATTTAGGTAAGGTAATTCGTGAATAATTGGAGTTGGGTGCCGCGAATACCTAGTTTTTCCAGTTTAACTAGTAAGAGTGGGATGGAGACTGCATCGAAGGCCTTTGCTAAGTCCAGGAAAATAGCTACTACTTTTTTCTTTTTGTCTAATTTTTTCACTATGTGATCCGTTAATTCATGAACAGCGTCACTAGTTGAAGTTTTAGCTCTAAAACCAAATTGAAGTGTAGACAGAAGGTTTTTAGTCTCAAGATAGTGAATTAAACGTTTATTTAAAAGCTTTTCAACTATTTTGGAAATGGTAGGTAGAATAGAAATAGGTCTATAGTTATTGATACAGTCTCTGTCGCCACTCTTATAGATGGGGATTACCTCGGCAAGTTTAAATTCCTTAGGAAAAGCTCCTGTAGTAAACATGAAGTTAAAAATATATGTTAATGGAGGTACTAGTACACTATGATACCGTTTTAAAAATACACCTGAGATATCATCTCTTCCAGCTGAATATATTTTCTTTAGAGCTAGTATGTAGTTAGAAACCTCTGTTTCGGTGACTGCAGTGAGGGCGAAAGACGACAGATGACCAACATATGACACTTTGGGTAAATTACTAATCCCATTTTTTTCAGCTAAATTTTGACCAACAGTTGCAAAAAAATGATTTACATCATTAACTGAAGAAATTGGATCTACAGAAGATATTAAACCTGTAACTGGGTTGGTTTTATTTTTAGAGCGTGTAACTTTATTTATTGTTTCCCACAAAGTCTTATTATTTGTTCTTGATGCATTATTTAATAAATCTTTTTCATAGTCTCTTTTTATTTTTTTCAATAGCCAATTACAAAAATTCCTATACTTTATATATATGGCTTTAATAGCGTTATCATGCAAGTCTTTTTTACATTTCAAGTGTAATTTATCTCTATTTTTCATGGATTTCAATAGGCCAGCAGTTATCCAGGGTTTTTTTATACGCCTGCGATTTGGTACAGTGACAGTTCGGGTATTACGTTGAATCGCTGAAGTTAATGTAGATATAAGTAAATTAGTACCCACGTTAGCGTCAGTTGAATTATATATATTATCTAAACAAATATTATTCATATCTATGTCAAGGGCATCGTAGTCTATTTTTTTAATGCAGTATGCCTTTTTTTGTTGAATATCGTACTGTAATGCGATAAGGATACAGTCATGGTCAGTTATTGATGCCTCAGCAACATAGCAAGAGGCTGGGAGTGTGGTTTTAGGCATAATATGATCTAAGCAAGTTTTGCCATGTGTGGGTAGTTGATGGGCAGGTAATAAGCTGTGCGAAGCAAGTAAATGTAAGTAAAGTGAACAGTTGGGGTCTTTACTGTTTGGCATTATGTCCACATTAATATCTCCTATAATAATGATATTAGGTGATTTCATACTACTGAGTAACACCTCTAGAGACTCTATAAATGGTTGAATATTTTTATATCCCGGTGGTCTATATATTGCAACTACGATTGTATTATGGTCCAATTTAATTGTTACACAATTTGCATCTTGTAAAACAGAATTTAATATTGTTATTTGCATAGTTTTTTTGAAATAAACTGTTACACCTTCATTTTGAGTTAAGTTATTTTCACTTTGAATAAAATTATAACCATCTATTTGGGGTATATACTCAGAGTAACGAAGCCAACACTCGGTAAGCACTATCACATCCCAATCGGTATTAGATCTTTCAAGGAGTGTTAAAAAGCCTGGCATATTGCAGTTTATACTGCGAATATTTTGGTGGATGATTTTTAAGGCGGGCTGGGCGTTGCTTAGCAATTTAGGGCAATCGTTCAAATTTAGGGTATTTTGCAGGTGGACGCATGAGCAACATTCAAATGGTCTAGAAAACCATTTATTATATTAACATTATCGAATGTGATATGGATATGATAAGTGGGTGAATGTATAAGTTATTCTACAAAAAATATATAAGGATTTATAACAGTGGTCATAGAATATATACTGAGTAGCGGCGGGTGAAAGCTGTATAATATAGGTATGTAGGAATAGTGAGTAGTATTTGTTATGTGAGTGTATCATAATTAAGTGAATATTATGTATGTTATGCGATTGTATGAAAATGATAATAATATACTTTTTTTTTTTTTTTTTTGGTGGACTATGGATTAGTCTCGCCCCGCCAAATCGGTCCGGGGTGACGGAGAAGGCGGCGCGTGACCCCATAGACCCACCGTAAAAACTCCTCTCTCTTCGCCGTGCGAGCGGGTCACCGGGACCCGATTTTTAACTTCGGTGGCCCGCCCGGCGGTTCACCCTCGCGGGTTCCTCTCGTCGACGCCCCGACAGATTTCGCCGTCGGGGCGTCGCCCTCACGCGGTGGCCTCACGTCGGGTGACCGGACAATTCCCCGGTCCGATCACCCGAAGCCTCGGTTAGGGCGGCATCAGGCGCAGGTATTCGCGCCTGCGCCGCCCCGGCCGCTGGCGGCGGCCCGGGGCGCGGGAATCCTCCCTTGCCCGTTCCGCCGCTTCCTTCTGCGAGATGACAGCCTCGCAGAAGGCGGCGACCGCGTCCCAGTTCCTGATGCTGTCGACCATCGCCCTCGCGACGGCCGGCAGCGTCAGGTCGGCACCGATGACAGCGACGAGGTCACGGCGCTGCCGCTCCCATCCCGGATACACCTCCAGCGTGTGTTGCGCCGTGTCCTCGTCACTCCTGCAGTGGTGGCAGGCCGGAGTCCACTCCCTATACACGACCCTGTGCAGGTACAACCCGAAACACCCGTGCCCCGTCAATACCTGCACCAGCCGAAAGGTGAGGACTCCGTGCCGCCGCTCCATCCACTCTATCAATACGGGCCGGAGGGCCTCAACGGTCTCCACACCGTGCCTAGGCCTCTCCAGCCGCGTAGCCCAACGGGCGATGACGTCTCGGCGGGCATCCACGCGCCAGGTGGCTATCTCGCTCAACGATGGGGAGCCACCTTCCTCGCGCGCTGTGATAACCCGCCGGTAGAGGTCGGAGAGCATCTCCGCCTCTAGGTCCCACGGGGGTGTCCCGGCCAACAGGCACGCCGCCTCTGTTGACACCGTGCGGTACCCGCGAATGGCTCTGACCGCCATGGCTCTCTGTGGCCTCCACAGAACCGCCCTGAGCTGGGCGTTCAGAGCCCTCGCCCACACGGGTGATGATAATAATATACTTGCATGTGAGTAGAAGTGTATGATTCGTTATTATAATGGTAACACACGAAAAAACAATATTATATGACATAAATAATAAAAATTTGACAGGCGATAGTCATTTAGGCAAAGTTTTTTGTAAATCTTGTTCACAATCTATACGTAGTGGTGTGGAATATTGTGACATTTTTATAAATATTTTACCGTACGACGTCCAAGTGCTGTGGCATTTATGTTCCTTCACAAACTGTCTAGCCAGGAATGCCAGTCTTCTTCCAAGGCTTGTTAATGACTCGTCGATAAAAATAGGTTTAGATGGTCCCGGTAACTGGAGGTGAGTGGTATTGAGTTTACTATCCTTAGTCTTATTGAAGTGTCTGCATTGCTTGATTAGGCTATCCTTACACAAAGTAGTTGTAAAATTTACAACTATGTGGTCGCTAGACTGGCTTTTAGTTTTTAAGCGATAGATATCCTGAATATCGGAATCTGATATAGGGTGTTCAATTAACTCGCCAACACTCTTAACCAATGAGTTTAAAATAATTTTATTTTCGTTTGGTTGTTTGGGTATGTTTCTGATCTCGACGGATGATGTGCGAGAGTTTCGCTCCAATTGCTCAATCTTGCTCTCGAGCAGTTCAATTTTGCGCTCATAAGCTTTGTTCTTTTGTTCTAGTTCAGTCATTTTCTCTATAACATCATCATACCTACAGGATAAGAAGCCAACACTTTTTTGTATTTCAGTGTTCTGATCTTTAATAGTAAGTACAGACTCCATAAGCCTCTCCAACTTAGAGTTCTGTTTAGTTTCGAAAGAAGCAAACATCGCCCTCATCTGATCAGCCATGGATGTGATTTCCAAGCATTCATCATATTCGTCAAGAAGTCTCCGTTTTAATCTACGAGTGGTATTTTCACCGTGTTCCACTGGTACGGAGTCATGCGAAGACACATGTAATTGAGGGTCAGATCCGTAAGATATAACCGGCGTCGGTACCAGATTCTGCCTATGCAATAAGTTCGGCGGAGTACGCTTAAGAGACATTAGTGATAGGTAAACAAAACAATTATTAAATAAAATCCCGTTTGTTATTCACGTCGAGTTAATATTATATTGCCAGCTGCGTATGCGCCGAACGGATTGGTTGGTGGGTGTTGCAGTTGCCGAAGAGAAGTTGTGCGAATCCCGAAGCATTAACCAATAGTATAAATAATTTTGCTTACTCGTGCTTGAGGGCGGTGTCCTATCGGGCAGCGCTGCGACCTCGTCGCTATTATCGGTGCCGACCTGACGCTGCCGGCTGTCGCGAGGGCGATGGTCGACAGCGTCAGGAATTGGGACGCGGTCGCCGCCTTCTGCGAGGCTGTCATCTCGCAGAAGGAGGCGGCGGAACGGGACCGGGAGGATTCCCGTGACCCGGGCCGCCGCCCGCGGCCGGGGCGGCGCAGGCGCGAATACCTGCGCCTGATGCCGCCCTAACCGAGGCTTCGGGTGATCGGACCGGGGAATTGTCCGGTCACCCGACGCGAGGCCACCGCGTGAGGACGACGCCTCGACGGCGAAATCTGTCGGGGCGTCAACAGGAGAGGAGCCCGAGAGGGCATACCGCCGAGCGGGCCACCGAAGACAAAGATCGGGTACCGGTGGCCCGCTCGCATGGCGAAGAAGAGGTGCTTGCAGGGTGGGTCAATGGGGTTGCGCGCCGCCTCTTCCGTCACCCCGGACCGATTTGGCGGGGTGCGACGTCCATGGCCCACCACAAAAAAAAAAAAAAAAAAAAAAAAGGGCGGTGTCCTATATCGCAGTAGGTGGGGCAAACAGGTGTATCTTATAAGCTGTAACTATCTCGTTCTGTTTATGATATGTCCTGTTCCAACCGTCGTATAGTCAACATGCGCGTAGCGTATGTGCTCCTGGTATCCACTTGTATTTTTGCGAAACTATTTATTTAATATTATTCGTATAAAAATTACAGCAAAATGTATTGTGCACACGTCCGTACACTACGGCATCCGGAGGAGGAGAGCTATGGATTGTATAAAAAAATTTAAAAGTCCAAATGACGGCGATGCGGTTCGCAACCCTTCACGTCTCTATCCCAATGAGGGCGAAAAGCGGTCTACGGAGTGCCGTTTTGCCACGTTGAATGTAGGAGGAGGAATGAAAGAGAAATTAAATGAGGTATGTCAAATGATGGATGATAAAAAGATTGATATTCTTTGTGTGAATGAAACGAAGCGAAAGGGATGTGAGATAACTAGTCATGGACCTTATACGGCATACTGGTCCGGGGTACCAATGACTACTAGAGCCTGCCAGGGAGTTGGTCTCCTTCTTTCTGCTCGAATGGCTCAATGTGTGAAAGAGTATGATTGTGTGAATGCTAGATTAGTATGGTTAAGAATGAAAGTGGGTCTGACCCGTATTTTTGTTGTAGGAGTATATGCTCCTGTAAACACGGGTTTGACTAAAAATAAATGTGAGCAGGATGGAAGAGAAAAGTTTTGGGAGGAACTAAGAGATGTTTTAAGATTATGCCAGTTAAATGAAAGGTTGATTTTGCTAGGTGATTTTAATGGATGGGTGGGAGTAGGGCGAAAAGGATTCGAAAACGTTTTAGAAAGGTTTGGTGATGAAAGTGTGAATGAAAATGGTCAAAGTCTGCTAGAGGTGTGCTTGGAATGGAACCTTTGTGTTACAAACACTATGTTTGAACACAAAAAGATCCATATGTATACACGCGAAGCAAAGAATGTAAGAAAGAGTATGATTGATTTTATAATAGTAGACGAAAGACTCAGAAACAAAGTTCTAAACACCAGGGTATATCGCGGTATTGGTATCCATACAGACCACTTTCTAGTAATGACTAGAATAAGTGGTCTCATAAAAACGTGGCGAAACCGGATACATAACCCGACAAGTGTACTAGAAAGGATAAAAGTAGAGAATTTGCAAGATGAGATTGTTAGAGAGAAGTATAAAAGTAAACTGACAAAAAAGTTGTATGATTCGGTTAATATTAGTGATATGGAAGAATTATGGAAGACTTTTAAAGAAAATGTGGTAAATGTTGCTACAGAAACATGTGGCGTGACCAGAAGAAGGAAAGTAAATAAGATGAAGAATATATGGTGCGATAAAGATGTGCAGAGTGCAGTTTGTGAGAAGAAGAAAGCCTGGATAGATTGGCTTGCTATCAGAGCCAGTGAGAGAATAGAGAAAGCAACGATTCATGATATAGATATAGCCAAAGAAGAGTACAAGAGAAGAAAAAGAGAAGTGAAAGAAATTGTCAGAAAAAAGAAAGAGGATCAGAAAGACGAGTATGATAGAAGATTATCGTAGGATTACCAATCTAACTTAAAGGTTTTCTGGAAACCCATAAGATCAGCTCGAGGTAAAGTTCAAAGTACAGAGAGGAGAGGAGAGGAGAGAGAGATCAGGGATAAGTATGGAAGGATAGTGAATAGAGAAGAATGTGTACTAGAGAGATGGAAGGAGTATTTTGAAAGCTTATTTGAAAGAGAAGAGCCACAAGATCTATCATTTGAGAGTGAAAGAGATCTTGAGGATGGAAAATGTATTACTATGGTGGAAATTATGAACGCACTGAAAGGTATGAAAGCGGGTAAATCTGCAGGATACGACAGGATTACAGTTGAGATGCTGACCGCTGGGCAGGATATCATAGCTAACATGCTATACCAGCTCTTCAATCTCTGCTGGACTAATGGCCAAGTACCTGACGACTGGTGTAAGGCTGTAATTGTACCTTTGTACAAAGGGAAAGGTTCGCAGCAAGATTGTAGGAACTACAGGGGCATAAGCCTCCTTAGCATAGTCGGCAAACTGTATGCGAAAGTATTGATTGAAAGAGTAGTGAAAGTAACCGACAAGAAAATATGGGATGCACAAGCAGGTTTCCGAAAAGGTATGGGTTGTACGGATCAAGTCTTCTCCTTACGATGCATGACGCAGAAATGTTTGGCTAAAGGTCAGAAAATCTTTTGTGCATTCATTGATTTGGAGAAAGCTTATGACAAAGTGAGGAGGAATGAACTGTGGTCGGTACTGTCTATGTATGGGGTGAACAGCCATCTTATTCACGCGTTGAAATCCATCTATAAGGATTCCAGGGCGTGCGTAAGAATAAACGGAGCCTACACGGAGTGGTTTAATATCGATAAAGGTGTTAGACAGGGATGTGTAGCGTCCCCGTGGCTGTTTAACCTATTCATGGATAGCTGTTTGAAAGATCTGAAACATAATGATTGTGGTTTACGAATGAATGAGTTACTTATCAAATGTCTTCTTTATGCCGATGATCAGTTATTACTTGCATCATCGGAAGAAGATTTGCAGGCGATGGTAACTACTATGCATGAAGCTTTTGAAAGAAAAGGTATGAAAGTAAATGTAAGTAAGACGAAAATTATGGTTTTTGAAAAGGATAAATGTATGACGGAATGTAACATTTTTATAAATGGTGAGGAACTTTTTTTTTTTTTTTTTTTTTTGGTGGACTATGGATTAGTCTCGCCCCGCCAAATCGGTCCGGGGTGACGGAGAAGGCGGAGCGTGACCCCATAGACCCACCGTAAAAACTCCTCTCTATTCGCCGTGCGAGCAGGCCACCGGGACCCGATTTTTAACTTCGGTGGCCCGCCCGGCGGTTCACCCTCGCGGGTACCTCTCGTCAACGCCCCGACAGATTTCGCCGTCGGGGCGTCGCCCTCACGCGGCGGCCTCACGTCGGGTGACCGGACAATTCCCCGGTCCGATCACCCGAAGCCTCGGTTAGGGCGGCATCAGGCGCAGGTATTCGCGCCTGCGCCGCCCCGGCCGCTGGCGGCAGCCCGGGGCGCGGGAATCCTCCCTTGCCCGTTCCGCCGCTTCCTTCTGCGAGATGACAGCCTCGCAGAAGGCGGCGACCGCGTCCCAGTTCCTGATGCTGTCGACCATCGCCCTCGCGACGGCCGGCAGCGTCAGGTCGGCACCGATGACAGCGACGAGGTCACGGCGCTGCCGCTCCCATCCCGGACACACCTCCAGCGTGTGTTGCGCCGTGTCCTCGTCACTCCTGCAGTGGTGGCAGGCCGGAGTCCACTCCCTATACACGACCCTGTACAGGTACAACCCGAAACACCCGTGCCCCGTCAATACCTGCACCAGCCGAAAGGTGAGGACTCCGTGCCGCCGCTCCATCCACTCTATCAATACGGGCCGGAGGGCCTCAACGGTCTCCACACCGTGCCTAGGCCTCTCCAATCGCGTAGCCCAACGGGCGATGACGTCTCGGCGGGCATCCACGCGCCAGGTGGCTATCTCGCTCAACGATGGGGAGCCACCTTCCTCGCGCGCTGTGATAACCCGCCGGTAGAGGTCGGAGAGCATCTCCGCCTCTAGGTCCCACGGGGGTGTCCCGGCCAACAGGCACGCCGCCTCTGTCGACACCGTGCGGTACCCGCGAATGGCTCTGACCGCCATGGCTCTCTGTGGCCTCCACAGAACCGCCCTGAGCTGGGCGTTCAGAGCCCTCGCCCACACGGGTGCGCCATACATGGCCATCGAGCGGATGACCCCCGCATACAGCCGTCGGCCCTCGAAACTGGGTCCGCCCACGTTCGGCATGAGTCGAGAAAGGGCGGACGCCGCGCCGACAAGCCGGGGAACAATCTGTCGGAAATGCTCCCGGAACCACCATCGCCCGTCGAGCACCAGACCCAAGTACCTCGTATGGGCCTGGATGCTAATGTGGATGGAGTTTACCACTATCGAGGCGCCGATGGTTAGCCTCACACGGGGCCCATGGAAAAATAGGGCCTCCGTCTTGTTTAGGGCCACCCTGAGCCCCAGCGCCTCGATCCGCCTGACCATCTCCTCGGTGCCGAGAGTGGCCAGGCTCGCCGCCTCTTCGAGTGTCCTGCCCCGGGCTGTGACGAGCGTGTCGTCAGCGTAGCACACCAAGCTCAGCCCGGGGGGGAGACTCCCTCTCAACGCCCAGTCGTACCCGATGTCCCACAGGGACGGCCCCAGAACCGACCCCTGTGGAACGCCGCACGCCGCGCGCGAAGCTTGTTCAGCGCCGCGCGATATGGGCGACCCCAGGGGTCACGGTCGAGACCGTCCAGCATCTCCTTCCAACTCGCGCCCTTGGCGGCTCGGATGGCCAGCCGAAAGGCAGTCCGCGCACTGCGGTACGCCTCGTACAGCTGGCCCTCCCGCTCGACGTCGCGGTGACGCCGCCGGCTGCGGGTGTAGGACCTTCGGGCACTGATACACGCCGCACGAAGGTCCGCCAGTCTTGGGGACCACCAGTAGACCCCCTGCCTCGAAGGTGGACGCCGCCGCACTCTGGGCATGGCCGCATCGCAGATCTACGTTAACGCACTGCGAATGCGGACAGCCTCAGCGTCCACTCCGTCCGCTGGGGGTGGTGAGGACAGCCACATGCTGACAATGGCCGCCTCCGCCAGTAGATCCCTGTCAAGACGACCCACAGCCCACCGCGGAAACGCGGGAGCTCCGTCCGCCCTGTGACCCCTACCGGGTTCCCGGGGGGAGACCTCCATCCGGATGTACCGGTGGTCCGACAGGGTCTCCGCCTCCTCCAGGACACTCCAGTTCCTCACCCGTGGCGCGACAGCGGGGCTAGCGAACGACAAGTCCACTATCGACCCGCCCTGCCGCCGCACACACGTGTTCACCGAGCCCCTGTTCAGAACACAGAGGCCCAGTGAAGCCGCCCACTCGTTGACCGCCCGCCCGCGGTCGTCCATCGTAGGGGACTCCCACGCCGTGGATTTGGCGTTAAAGTCCCCCAGAACCAGGACGAGGCCCGGTGCCAGTCGCCATATCGAGGCCTCCAAGGTGGTGAGTGAGGCCCCGAAATCGTCCATCCTCCTAGTGGGGGAGAGGTATACGATGTAGAGCGTAACCCCTCCCCACTCCGCCGCGACAAATTCCTCGCCCCTATCCAAAAGGGACAAGGACGGGAAGTGCCGCTGCGTTGAGACGACGATTGCCGCAGTACCGTTTCGACTGACCACCCAATTGGGGCGATCAGGCACGGCGTACGGTTCCGCGACTACGGCTGCACCAATCGACCACTCCGCCATGGATTGCAGGAGGAGATCCTGCGCTCCGGCGGAGTGGTTGGTGTTGGCCTGCAGGAGGATGGTGTACCCATTATCGGGTTGTATCCATGACCTCCTCGCCAGCGGGCGATCGGACCGCGCTAGGAGCGGGAGCGGCCGTGGTCGTAGGGCCGCCCCGCGCCTTTGGGGCCGAAGCTGGAGGTTTGCACGCCCCAGAGCCCATGCGGTGCTTGGCGGGCTTATTGCCCGCCGCACACCCGGGGCAGTGGGGCGGGGCGGCGCAGGATGCCGCCACGTGCCCGGTCTGACCGCAGCGGCAACACAATCCGCCGCAGTCGAAGCAATTAGTGCACGTCGGTCGAGTGTGTCCGACCGCCATGCACTTGTAGCACCTCGCAGGCCGGTGCCCAAGCACGGTTACCCGCGCCGAGCTCCAGCCCACGAGGAGCCTGCCTGAGCCGGCCAGTTGCCTGACCGACTCCACCGGGCACTGCGCCCAGGCAGCACCTACGCCACCCGGACCGGGACGAATGGCACCGACCCGGACGGTGTCTATGGGACACCCGGTTTTCGGGCAATAGCCTCCCGGATGTCTTCCACCGTCACTGAATCGTCCAAACCCGAAATGCGGCGCACTTGACGGGCCTGGCGATCTTGATGCCACCCTCCTCGGCGAACAAACCTCTCAGCTTCTCGGCCACGCTGTCGGCCGTCTTGGCGCCCTCGGACCCTGGGAACTCGAGAATTCGAAACGCGAAACGGCGTTCGACCGCGTTGATCATGACATTTTAATATGCAAATTGTACAAACTTGGTATTCGGGGTGACTTGCTGAGGTGGATTCAGTCATATTTGTCTAACCGTTCCCAGGCTGTGGTTCTTGGGGGTTTCAAATCTGATTTTATTAGTATTTCTTCTGGAGTTCCCCAGGGCTCGCACCTGGGCCCTCTTTTCTACTGTGCCTACTTGCATGACATTGATAAATGTTTTCAATACTCTAATCATCTTCTATATGCCGATGATACAAAAGTGTACATGAGAATACGCTCTCGCTTGGACTGCGAAATGGTACAGCGTGACTTAAATGCTTTATGGACCTATTATAATAAAGATAATATATCACTCAATATTGGGAAGTGTCAAGTTATTAGTTTTACCCGGAAAGCTAACCCAATCTCATATATGTACAAGTTTAATAGCAATGTTATTAAAAGAACCGTATCGGTGAGAGATTTGGGAGTTCAATTGGACTCCAAGATGATACTCTCTGAGCATATTGAGACTATCACTGCCAGAGCACTTCGCAATCTAGGCTTTATTATTCGTACGTGTACGCCATTCAAAAAGGCCAGTACCTTAAAAACAGTATACTACGCCTACGTTCGGAGTATCCTGGAGTACTGTAGTCCCAGCTGGTGCCCTCAGTATATGGCGTATGTCGAAAAAGTAGAGCATATTCAGAGACGATTCATAAAACATCTGAATTATAAAACCCATAGACGCCACGATACATATGTCAACGACTGTAAGCACTATCAACTAACACCGCTTGCTGATAGACGTATAATGCAGGATATGTGTCTTCTGTTCGATATTTTACGCAACGGTATTGACTCCCCATCACTAGTATCCTCTATAAGTTTTAATACACCTAGAAAACGAACCAGGAACACTTCATTGTTTACTGTACCCCACCAGCGTACAAATTATGCTTGTAACTCAGTTATCCCCAGAATACTTCGCACTTATAATGACAGGTTTGGCAACATTGACATATTCCAGTTGTCCAAAAATAGTTTTAAAAATCATCATATTCTCAGAGACCTAACCGCCAATCCACAATCCAAGAATAGGTTGTAAATATTATATTTTCCTTTATTTTATCCTTTATTTCCTTTATTTGTTTGTTGTTACTTTTTTAAACATTTATTTTTAATTTTTATGTTTAAATTTTACTGCTGCTATTTAATATTTTGAATAATTATAACTGATGAATTGCTATTTTGTATCACCTCAAATTGTCCTGTCGTGGAACTCTGTAATTGGCTCTGCTTACTGTAAATGCAAACAGCTGAGTCTGTTTGCATATTCATATATGTGAAACTGTTTTTGTTAAAAAGCTGTTGAGTTTCCTTAAATAAATAAATAAATAAGCCTATCACACCGTTTACTTATTAATTTTAATTCAATGGCATCACGAGGATTTTTGTATTTATTGTAACGTATTCTTATTTTATTTTTCAAACCTAGCATTTTAATTATTTTGCGATTAAACCACTTCGGATATCTATAATTTTTTGGACTGCAAGTGGGCACAAATTTGTATATAGCATTATTTAAAATATTATTATATAAAAATCGCCTAACATGTCGTTCACACCACTCCCAGCAAATAATTCTACCCAATTTCATTGTCTTAGAAATTATCGTGTAAGAATGTAATCGGCTTTATGAAAATTTAATTTTAGTTTTGTATTATTATATGAAAACCTAACCATTTCGTCGTATGTTACTATAATTTCGAGGGGGGGATGGTGCCATTCGATGTTACTAAAAGGGTTAGTACTCTGATTTACATACACTACATAATGAGTGCGTAGACAAAACAAGGTCTAAAATGCGACCAGATGAATTGGCAATATAATTAAATTGCTCGAGCTTATTAATATTCGTGAAATCTATTAAAACTTCGCTAATACTCGGCAATGTAAGCTCACAATTTACATTTTGTATTAATGTTCAATCAATGTTGCTTATATTAAAATCACCTATAATAAAAATACTTGAATCCATGTTTTGCTCAAAACCTTTATTGCAACTATCTAAGTAGTGTTCAAAAGTACTAAGCCGCATAGGCAGAGGCACGTATACTGCGCAAAGAGCTATTCGACGCATATCTCGTGATAAAGATAAGTCAATAGTAACCCAAAGGTCCTCGCAAAGACTTTCCCAGATTTTAACACGATTAGATTTAAATTTTTTCCTAATTGCTATAAGTACTCCTCCACCATCCTTGCTAGAATGTAAGCCAGAGCTTTCTCTGTCTCTTCTATAAACCGTATACCTATCATCGAACAATTCACCACTCAGTATAGAACCATTAAGCCATGTTTCCGTTACAATTATATTACAGACATAATTATTACAGCAAACATTACGATAAAAAAATATGTGTCTTTGTTCTCAATCCTCGACAATTCTGATAATATATTTGTAAATTATTGGATTTTCAAATTAAAAAAACTAATTGCATGCAAGTTGAAAAAAAAAATTAATATTATGTATACTTAATAAATTAGAATACAAAATCAAATGATCTTAGATAACATGTTCAAATTTCTAATAAGTATATGACTACTATCATCATTTTTTCTGACAAAGATCCTACCGTTTCTGACCCATACGTATTTATATCCCCTTTCTTTTGCCTTAATCCTCGCCGCAGCATGAAGAGCTTTATTCGATGGCGACAAATGCTCTTGGACGTAGACTGAAGTAATTTTACCAGATAGACTAAAATCAGAGCTGTTTAGTTTGTTATTAGCGTTCTTTTTATTGTATTGAATTACTGATGCCAGCATCTGATCTCGAATTTTTGAAGACGCCAGCTGTATTACAATAGATCGTGGGCGTGTACTGCTGGGTTGAACCTTTGCAATACGGGTGGCATGCAGAATATCATTATCATTCAAGTTGCACCCAACTACCGAGCCCAACTGTTTCACAATGGTGTATAAGTTCTCATGTTTATTTTCTGGTAAAGCTTGTATCTCTAAATTGTTTGAACGCGTTTGCTGCTCCAAATAACTAAGTCGTTGGCTTAAATCGATATTAGTATTTTCTAATTGAACGTTCTGTGACATCAAATTCTTCATGTTATTTTGCAAAGTTAAGTGCTCCGATTGAAATTCCTCAAAAATCTTTGTATGAAATGTCAAAGAGTTACTCAATTCTCTTACATCATTTTTTATCGGTTCCAACTCCTTATTGACGATATTAAGTATAGAGGTATTAAGTTGCTGCAGCATAGAATTCAGCTCTGTCTTGATAACTTCTTGAACAATAATACGTACGTCCTCACTCGTAATTCCCTTCATCTCCGGAGGTGAATTTAAAGCCGGTCTCTTACTTCCCCTTATAGTGGACACATTACGGACAGGGGTGCTATCCTTTTTAAGCGTTTTTTGAGTCAAATTATGGCATCCAAGACATATCCACTTACAATAGGCATCAGAACCGATTTTTATCAACGGTATACATACATATATACATACATACATATCATCACGCCATGTCCCTTGCATGGTAGGCAGAGAGAACAGAGTGCCAGAGAACTCTATCTCTGCATACTTCACTCGCTTCCTCAACATTCATAATTCTCTTCATACACGCTCGCCGGTTTCGGAGACTCTTGACTCCACCTTCCTTCAGTACATGACCGATCTGGTCTAGGTAGGTTAGTCTCGGTCTCCCTCGGTACCTACATCCTTCCACTTTCGCATTGTATATCTTCTTAACCAGACGTTCGTTCGGCATTTTTTCCACATGTCCGAACCATCGGAGCATTCCCTTTCGCATCTTTACACCAATACTCTCTTTCATACCTACTCGCTCTCTTACGTCGTCGTTGCGAATGCGGTCGGTCAGCCTAACTCCACAGATTTTCCGAAGAAATCGCATTTCGACCGCATTAATTTTACTTTCATACTCTTTTCTGCATACCCAACTCTCGCTTCCATACAGTAATGTTGGGACAAGCACTGCGTTATGTATTGCTACACGTGCCTTCTGGCTAAGGTGGCGGCTGCCGAGAAGTTGCCCCAACGCTCCGTTCACTCTATTGCCCGCATTCACTCTTCGCTCTATATCAGTGGTGTACCGTCCATCTCGGCTAAATCCACATCCAAGATATACAAATTCATCCACTTGCTCTAGTACATCATTACCTATTGTTACTCTTACATCTGTTCTGGCTTCATCTCTTTCAAAGACCATTATTTTGGTTTTGCTCACATTCACGCGTAGACCCCTTTTCTTACAATCTTCTGTCATTATGTAGACTAGGGTCTGCAGGTCAGTCGCTGACTGTGCCAGCAGAACTGCATCATCTGCATAAAGCAGAGCAGAGACCACTGAGTTACCCATCTGGACTCCCACATTCATATCGTTCAACCTTTGGAGACATTTATCCAGATATATGATAAACAGCCTGGCTGATAGAACGCAGCCCTGCTTAACGCCGATATTGACGTCAAACCAAGGCGATATTCCATCATCCAGCCGCACACAGGCTCTACAGCCCATGTAACTGGATTGCACAACCTGCAGCAGTTTACCGTTAATACCATACTCCGATAAAATGTCCCAAAGTTCCTTTCGTACAACCGTGTCAAATGCTCTCTCCAAATCCACAAAACTGCAGAAAACCCTCTGACCTAGGGCCAGATGCTTCTCTACAATGTTGCGCAGAGAGAACACTTGATCCATGCATCCCCTTCCACTCCTAAAACCTCCTTGTGTCTCACACAGTAAACCATCGGACACCATCCTCATTCTCCTTTCAATAATTTTACCATACACTTTTGCTGCCAAACTGGTCAAGCTTACGGCTCTGTAATTTGCGCAGTCATAACGTGAACCCTTGTTTTTAAACAAAGGCACGATGACTGCGCTATTCCAGTCCCCGGGAACCATTCCCGAGCTCCAACATAAATTGAGGAGCAACAGGAACGCCTCCCGGACACAGGAGCCACCAAGTTTGATCATCTCGGCAGACACCATATCAATGCCCGCTGCCTCACCATTTTTCAAACTTCTTATCGCCCATTCAACTTCATCCATACTGATGCCATCGGAGGACGCCGTCGCCGAATGTTGATCTACTAGACCACATGCGACACCGGTGCCAACAGTAGCATCCGCATACATATCGCCAAAATATTCACTCCATCGGCTTAACACGTCTTGTGTTTGTGTAAGAATGTCTCCACCTTTAGACCTTATTTTATTAATTCTGAAGGCTGACCAACCACCCCGAGACTTCTTCACCTCTCTCCAAAAGAGTTTGGTGTTACCCTCGAAGTTTTTAGTCAGCCTATCTTCTGCACTCATACTTGCTCTATCACGTTTCTCTTTCACTAAGGCCTTGGTGTCATTCTTACATTGCCGATATATTTCTTTCTTCTGTTCAGTCATACTGTCATTCAGATTCAAAGAAGAGACATAGTCCAGCCACGCTTTCTTCTTTTGCTCTACGGAAGCTGCCACTTCCGCATCCCACCATGCATCACCATTTGTGTTTCTATACTTCTTTGAACTTCCACATACTTCTTTCGCTGTGTCTACCATACTCTCTTTCAATACTCTCCAGCATTCTTCAATGTCCGATTGCGGCTGGCTTGCCATCGTCAGCCGTTCTTGGACACCCTCTGCATACTTTTCTCTTACACACTCTTCTTGCAACCTTTCAACCTTTATTCTTTCAAGCCCTCCGAAGTAGACACGCTTTCGCCAGTGCCTCCACTTTCTGAACAGACCACTAAATCTCGCAATAACGAGATAGTGGTCCGTATCGACTGTGGGGCCCCTGTAGGCTCTTGCGTTCAATATTTCGCTTCGGAGGCGACTGTCTACCAAAATTAAATCTATTATATTTTACTGTTCATTCCTTCTCCATGTATACGTATGGATGTCCTTATGTTGAAAAAATGTGTTAGACACAATAAGGTTTCTCTTCATGCATACATCCGCTATGAGCCTACCTGCGTCGTTCACTCTCTTATCACCAAATGGACCAAGTACTTCCTCATAGTCGGGACGCTTGGTCCCCACCCATCCGTTCAAATCTCCGCATACAATCACGCGTTCACTGGTTTCTGCCATATCCAGAACTTCCCTAACATTATCCCAAAACTTCTCTAGGTCTGATGCCACCGAGGATCCTACGGGAGCATATGCTACAACCATAAATACCTTGGTGACACCAAGTTTTATACGGACCCAAAGAAGTCTGGGATCATACATTCCGTAATCCTTCACACCTGAGGCCAAGCGAGAGGACAGCAGTACTCCTACCCCCATGCTGGCTCTATCGCTCTGTGGTACACCAGACCACAGAGCCATCCCGCCACCAGGAAGATCGCAGGTGTCGCTGCCCCTTCGCTTGGTCTCTGTTACACAAAGCACGTCTAGCTGTTTGTCCGCCATGACGGATATCAGCTCGTGCAACTTACCTTCCACACAACCTCTTACATTCCACGTGCCCACCCGGCACTCTGCTCTCCTTGACTCGCCTGACTGGGCAAGGCGTGATGGGTGGCGGCCCCCATCGCCGCAACTGCCGATGTTCGTACCGACGGAGGCGGGTTGGTACGCGTCGCCTCCGGGTGACGCCCTAACCCGCATTGCGGTACGCATTTTGAGCCGGATTAGCAGTCTAATTAGACTGGCAGGGGACGCCAACGAGCACGCTCCGGACTATGCCCCTCAACGGTATAGATTAGTAATAAAAGTGATATGATTTACCACATCGAGTACAAATAATAAATATTTCATTGGCATCAACATCTTCGTTGCCACAACATCCCCGTGATAAAGACATTGTAGTTATCCTTTAGAAACAGTGATATGAAGAAATCTAAAGAAATCTAAAGTATAAATTCACAATAGTAAACCCTCAGTCTTATAAAATATATTCAATAAACAGCCGAGTGCGTGACCGTCGCGTCGTCGCTGTTAATTCATTGTAAACGTTGTAAGCGCCATGGAAAAGGCGGCGGTTACGCGTATTTATAAAACACTCACAGCAGTTCTTAACAACGCGAGTTAATCAGTTAAATAACACCAATATCATTAAAAATGTACACCTTAAGACACTGTTAGCCAGATATCACTTCGCTATTGTGGCCTAATGTTTCAAAACCAAATAGTCACAACAATAGCATGTTTTTAGCACGGTTTAAAATATAAACAACAATTACAACTGCAATACATATTAATGTTTGTTTACTGTACGGACGCTCGATATGCGCTATATGACTATAGTGTGTATGTATATATGATATGCGCTATATGACTATAGTGTTATTCTTCCTTCAAGATGCCTGTTTAATAGCTGATCGATATGTGCAGATTGATGAAATAAAATAGTTTGGTTTCATTACACCTGCGTATGCATATTCATGTAAATAAAAAAAAATCATTACGATAAAAGCGTATTGAAAACAGAAAAATGTATTTATATCTTACCAATAATACCATCAGGAGTTAGATCCAATGCCTTTAAGATGTCAGTCAAACCCATTTGAACAGCAGCGATTCCCACGAACGAGTGCAGAATGTTATCGAATATTGTTTTGTCAGGTGAACAGATGATATCAACTATGTCGAGCCCCTTTGGAGCTAATGCTCGATTACAACTGCAAAACAACAATTTAGAGTAATGAAGTACTTTTAATAATGACAATGACGAATGTAACTTGTTTTCAGGGTAAAATATATATGCTAAGAACGCGTCTCAGTGGGTACGCGTGGGTACGCGTACGGCGTCGAGAGGTATGTTGTAAGGCGGGTCTACGGGTCTTACACCGCTTTTCTTGTCGCCCCGGTTGGATTAGCGGGGTTTGACGTACCGCAGGCCGCCGCCAAAAAAGAAAGCGTAAAATATGTTAAAATAATATGGGTATAAATATTTCAAAATTTATTTCACATAGAAGTACAAATCAAATTTTTAAGTCAATGCAATCCAAAGATTTGGCAATTTTTTTGTTGTATTTCTTGAAATTTTGCAATCTGATGAAAGTCTTTTGTTAACATAGAATCATGAAATTCGGTTATGAAATAAAGTATGACGAATACAATAATTCATCCATTCTGTCTATCAGCCCGTAAACGTTCACTGTCCACATAGGCCTCCCCACAATAATGTCACTCAAAACGATCCTGTGCCACCTGCATCCAACGATTTCCCGCGATCTTCATTATGTCTTCAGTCCACTTATTGGGGGTCATCCTAAGCTGCGTCTTCCGATTCGTGGTCGCCACTCGAAAACCTTTCTTCCCCAACGGTTGTCAATTCGTTAAGTGATGTGGCCAGCTCAGTTCCACTTCAACGTTCTAATTCTTCGGGCTTTGTCGGTTACATCTGTTCTTCTACGGATTTTCGTATTCTGGATTTTATCACGTAGAGAAAAACCGAGCATAGCCTTCTCCATAGCTTTGAGCTTTTTTATGAGGCCGACATTTAGAGACCACGTTTCAGTGGCGTAAGCCATGGCTGGATTTTTTTTTTTGGCGGCGGGCTACGGCACGGTCACGTCCCGCTAATCCATCCGGGGAGACGGGAGAAGCGGCGCATGACCCCGTAGACCCGCCCTACAATATACCTCTCGACGCCTTGCGGGTGGGCCACTGGTACGCGTTCTTTTCTTCAGTGGCCAATCCGGCGGTCTACCCTCACGGGTATCCTCTCGGGTCGACGCCCTGTCATCTCAACTAATATGTCTCGATGTCAGGGCGTCGTCTTCACGCGGTGGCCTCTCTCCAAGGGCGACCAGACTAATCCCGGGTCCGGTCACCCGCTGCCTCGGCTAGGGCGTCATAAGGCGGAGGTATTCTCGCCTTCGCCGCCCCAGTCGCCGGCGGCGGCGCGAATTCTCGAAGAGGAGATCCTCCCGGATTCGCCCCGCCGCTTCCTTCTGCAAGATGACGCTCTCGCAGAGGGCGGTGACCGCGTCCCAATTCATCTCACTGTCGACCATCGCTTTCACGACGGCCGGCAGCGAGAGGTCAGCACCGATGGCGGCGACAAGGGCAGAGCGCTGCGGAGCCCAGGTCATGCAGACCTCGAGCGTATGCTGCGCTGTGTCCTCGCCGTCGCCGCACTGTTGGCAGGACGGAGTCGTCTCCCCCCGTGCGACCGTGTACAGGTACTTGCCGAAGCAACCATGCCCCGACAAGACCTGCACCAGCCGGAAAGATAGGACTCCATGCCGTCTCCCCAGCCACTCCATCAGTACGGGCCGGACGGCTTCGATGACACGAAGTCCGAAACGAGGCCTCTCCAGCCACGTCGCCCAACAGGCAAGGACTTCCCGGCGGGCGTCTTCGCTCCAGGTGGTCAATTCGCTAGGCAAAACCTCACCACCTTCCTCGCGAGTGGAAGACACCCGCCGATATATTCCGGCGAGCATTTCCGCTTCCAGGTCCCACGGAGGCGTTCCAGCCAATACGCATGCTGACTCGGTCGCCACCGTGCGGTATCCGCTGGTAACACACACTGGTTATAAAACTTTTTTTTCAGACACTGGTAAATATTTAGCGAGAAAATCCTTTTAAGTTTCCCGAACGCTGCTCAGCCGAGTTGGATTTTCGACTGACCTCTTTCTTTAAATTGGTTCTACCTAATTGGTGTGTTTGTCCTAGGTAAATATAATGATTGACAACATCGAGAATGGCATTCCCAACCAGGACCGCTACAGAAATAACATGGGCATTAGACATGACTTTGATCTTGTCCATTTTCATTTGCAAACCTACTAGTAGGAACATCTTGCCAAGGTCATTTAGCGTGGTGCCAAGCTCCTCCAGAAATTTTACCATGACTAGGATATCACCTGCAAGTGAGTGATGCATTCGCCATTGATGTTGGTGTAGAATCTGGCCCCGCCTGTAGTGTACAGTTTCGGAGAGTGGTAACAGATTTCCGCCTCCTTTCTGCAACTGGATCGCGGACCGACATAGTATCGTTTTCATACAAACATTTTAGCACTTATATCGATGTATTATATCGATATATTACCTATATCGATAGTCAATTTGGCACCACTGAAGGGATTACAGCACGAATACAGTAAAGGTAAAGGGAAATTTAGAAACTACGTTAAAAATTAATATGAATATATTAGATAAATTCCACAAATTCAAGTTGTGGCAGAGTTTTTGTATAAGGAACACATTTTATACAGTGAGGAATAATAAAGACGAAAAAAGTGATTGGAATAGTTGTCAATTATAAAGCCGAGGATTTTGACTGCACAGATGGCCTGATGGGTTAAGATAACCGACCTTCCATGTCAGTGCCGTGACTTGAATTCCTACGCAGAACAATAGTTTGTACGATCTTCAAAGTGCTGTTTTGAGTCTGGGTGTAATTTGTCTGCGTTAATTATATGTTTGTAAAATCCCCCGTAATACAAAGATTATTTTCTTAGTGCAGTGGGGGGTAAAACAAAAAAAAAGGATTGATTACCTAAAGAAATAACTTTCTTTGCTTTCCTTCAATACCGCCTCCCTCTCCCCCCTCTTAGTTCAAGTTATTTTTTTTTTGCAAAGAATAAATATTTACCGTTCTATGGCTGATGCAAATATCGGTATCCGCATAGGAATAGTTGTCAATTATAGAGACGAGATATAATTGATTACCTAAAGAAATTTCTTTTAATGTGGTTAGCTAGTTTAAATTTATTTTAATGTAGTTGGCAGAAAAGTAAATATTCACCGTTCTATAGCTGATGCAAATAGTGGTATCCGCATGAGTTGCGCTCCCATACCGGCCCACTGCGAGCCCATACCACTATATACGAACCACAACGGCCGCTTTGCATTATTGCAATAAACTGATTTTTGATCTGTACTAACTGTCTTTTTCTTCTCTGCATCGGTGTCTGAAATATATTCAATTGTAATAAAATACAGAAAATACATTTAATCTCACCATGACAACGGGTATTGCACTAATGAAACGTTATTATCGTACAAGCTGCTTTCGGAGGAGTAGTTCTATCCAAAGCGAAATTAAATCAATACGAGCATGCTTTTAAAATAAGTAGTAATGGTAATAATTTGTTTATTACTATCTATAATAATATACAGAAATGTAAGTGAATGTCTTCCCCCATTAAACAAGACATATCTATATGTCGCAGAGCGTGATATTCGAAGGACGATAATAATGGAATGTCAATACATGGTTTAGGGAAATAGTGATGTTATTTACACGTAATTTACTTGTTTTAGAAAATGATTACATATATATAAGATATGATATAAGCTTGATTGCATGAATCCCTCTTCAAGTGAAGGTGAAGGTCTCCTCTAAAGAATGCCATGTGTCTCTATCTTGAGCTATTTGTGGCCAGCAGGTACCAGCTATTTTTATCAGCTCTTCTGCCCATCTCGTGTGGGGTCTGCCTTTGAGACGTTTGCCGATTGGACCCTTCCACGTTGTTACCCTGTTGGTCCATCTCTCGTCCTTTAGCCTCGCTATGTGGCCAGCCCACTTCCATTTTAGTTTTTTAGCGTAGGTTAGAGCATCCGTCGCTTTGGTGGTTTCTCTAATTTTTTTGTGACGAATTTTTTGCATCTTTTTAATATTGAGCATACTTCGTTCTATTCCGCGCCGGCAGGTAGTGATTTTTCTTTTTATTTTAGATGTAAATTTCCAAGTTTGACAAGCGTAGGTTAGACAAGGCAGGAGGCATGAAGTCATGACTTTTGTTTTGATATTTGTTGGCATATTACTTTTGAATATCTCTTTTAAGGACCAGTACTTGTTCCAAGTATTTTGTACTCTTCGTTCTACTTCCAGTTCATGTTGTTTTCTGTTGAAGCCAATTTTATTTCCAAGGTAGGTGTATTTCTCTGTATATTTCAGAGTTTCATTGTCTACTGTTCAGGAACGGGGGTCTTCGGGTCTTCGTTTCTCATTCGAATCTCACTCAATAAGGTTCGAGTGCTTTATTAAGATGCCACTAGATGGCGGAACGACTGCGGTGGACACATGACACATACGTATGTGGCGTCGACAGTCCACTGATATTCTTCTCTGTATACTATTTGTCATGACCATTGTTTTTGAAAGGTTCATTTCTAGACCTACCTCCTTACTAGCTGAGTTTAGTGAATCAATCATGTTTTGTAATTGTGTGCTAGATTCTGACAACAGAACTAAGTCATCTGCGAAGCGTAGATGGGACAAGTACTTGCCATTGATGGTTATTCCTGACTTTGCCCAGTTGAGACTAATTATTATAGACTCTAGGGTAGAGATAAATGGGGTACGGTGCCAGAAAACCTCCACGTGGTGTACCCTGGGTGCGGGCGACAGTCCCCCAGATCGTTCTTCTGCTGAATTGTCGCCCGCAGCTAATTTCTGGCGAGAGGGCGGGTTCCCCAGCAATGGGTTGAGCCCCAATTCGCTCCTAATCCTCTAGTTGTAGAGGGTACAGGAGGCGAAATTTCGGACGGGCCCGGTCACTCATTAATTTGAGGGCTGGGCAGGCTTATGCCACCGCCGACATATCGTAAACCTGATATCTTGCTTCAAGAAAAGTTGTCGTGAGGCGTAGTATCAGGAACGAGGGTCTTGGATTAACCGCCCGGACCGCGAGGAAGACAACCTCTATAAAGAATTCGACCTTCGAATTCGGAAATTACCCAGAATCCTAAGTTCTGGCGTGTGACGAGAGGATGCACGGCAGATGGCCTGTTCTGTTCCTAGCACGCTCCAGCCAGGGTACCGGCTGACCCCCTGGTTGGTAAATGTAGGCTTGCCCGGGTACAGGGATCTCTGCCCGGGTCGACGGTTTTTCTCCCATTCTCGTGGAAAACAAATGGACTCTATTTTACCTACACAAAACGGGGATCCTACGGATTCCCACCCTACGGCCTTGCTAAGCCAACATAAAACTGGCACAAACGACGCCTCGTCCTTAGGATTGGAGGCGTCCGCCGAGGGCCCGGCACCGACCACAGAGGCCCCCCCCTCGAAGAAGAAGAAGCGTCGGACGGCGCGGTTCACATGGGGGAAAGCTGCGAAAGCGAACGCTCGCGAAAAGAAGCGGAACACTGAAAACCGCGAGCGTTACGCGTGCGAGCGGGATAAGGACGGCGGCAGATCCACTGCAGAGCCGTCAACTTACGAGGGCGACAGTTCTGTCGCAGAGCCGTCCAGAGACGAGGGCAGTGGATCTGCCGATGTGATGGACGAGGGCGTTAGTTCCGCAGAGCCGTCCAAGGAGGTCAGCAGGTCGGCTGAGGAAGTCGCCACTGCCAGGTCGTCACCGGGTCCTGCGGCGACGGCCCTGACGGTAAGGGAGGAGGCCCTCCCTTCGAAGGTGCGGAAGCGCCCCTTGAATAAGGAGGGCAGCTCTGGCGCCGATTCCGAAGGGAGCGTGGTAATCATGCCTCCCCCCAAAGTGCCGGCGTCGCGCAGAGGCGAGGGGCGACAGCGTCAGGAATTGGGACGCGGTCGCCGCCTTGGAGCCGCCGCCGCCGCGCAAGGAGGTGGCGGAACGAGCCCGGGAGGATTCCCGTGACCCGGGCCGCCGCCTGCGGCCGGGGCGGCGCAGGTGCGAGTACCTGCACCTGATGCCGCCCTAACCGAGGCTTCGGGTGATCGGACCGGGGAGTTGTCCGGTCACCCGACGTGAGGCCACCGCGTGAGGACGACGCCTCGACGGCGAAAGCTGTCGGGGCGTCGACAGGAGAGGAGCCCGAGAGGGCATACCGCCGAGCGGGCCACCGAAGACAAAGATCGGGTACCGGTGGCCCGCTCGCACGGCGAAGAAGAGGTGCTTGCAGGGTGGGTTAATGGGGTTGCGCGACGCCTCTTCCGTCACCCCGGACCGATTTGGTGGGGTGCGACGTCCATAGCCCACCGCGAAAAAAAAAAAAAAAGAGCTATTCACATTATTTATAATATCTACACTAGGCGCAGGAGACACTGATGGACGCCTCTGCTGGCCTTTAGGCGGAGGGACGCTGGTGGTCGCCGTCCCCTCCGCCTCCTTATTCGCGAGGGCGATCTTCTGCCTGTCTAAACACGCCGCCTTATAAATGTGCCGCTCCGACTTCCGAAGCAGCTTGGCCGGCCTTCTCTTTTTCTTCTTCACCTTCAAACTTAAATTAGGGACCGTATTAGCAGTCGGGCCCCCCGCGGCTGAAGCAAAAGTGGCCCCCCTCCCATACGTGGAGCTGACTGAGTCGACATCGGAGCACATTCCCAAAACGTGCTCTGATGGCAAGTGAGCAAGGGACTCCCCGGCGCTACCGGGACCCTCTGGAGGATACATTATAGTTTTCTCTTTTGCCATGGGTGCTACGGGGGTTTAAAGTCCCCCCGGGAGACTGGGTACCGCTCTAGTGTCTGACTCCTCCGGAGTAACCATGCATCCTCTCGCCGAGCGGTGAAACTTAGGATTCGCGATTGTTTTTTCTTTGGAGGGGAATCTACCTCCGCACCCGCAAATCCCGGCCCTGAATCTAAGATATCCTAAACTCAGGGACGCGGGCCGGACATGAGGGCCATCTCGAGAGAGACCCCATGCCCTTTAAAGAGGGGACGACGGGGAATTTGTCATCCCTTCCTACGGGGTCAAATCGTGCGCGCTCAGACGGCGCAGAACGCGCCGAGACCCGATCGCTGAACACTTGGCCGGTCCTACCACTGAAAAAATTGGAGTTAAATAAGTCTACTGAATTTTAACTTTAAGTACACACTTTTTTTATTGCCGGTGGTGGCAAACGAGCAAGTAACACACGTAATGGAAAGTGATACTGCTGCACATGGACCTTAGCAACAGCAGGGGTACAGCTAGGCCGTGGCCTATCGTGAAGAAAGTACTCTCCTTAAATCTCGTTTGAAGAAGGACATGTCATAGCGCTTGAGAAATACAGCAGCAGGTAGTTCATTCCAGATCTTGCACGTACGTGAGAGAAATGATCGCTGAAAAACGTACAGTCGAGGACCGTATTGTTTCCAGGTGAAATGGATGAACCCTGCTGCGGTGTCGAGTGATACGATGGTAATTCGGTGACGGCGGTACCAAGCCAAACAGTTCCTCAGAGGACTCCTCGTGAAAGAACCGATAGAGTACACAGAGTGACCCAAAGTCTCTCCGCTGCTCCAGCGACTCCAATCTGTCCGTGAGATTGGGATCATCAATAATTCGAACAGCACGAATTTGCAGGGAGTCAAGTGGGTCTAGCTGATACTTAGGCATGCCTGCCCAGAGATGAGAGCAGTACTCTACGTGAGGACGAACTCATGCCTTGTATAGCACAAGACGCTGTCTCGGCATGAAGTACTGCCTAGCTCTACTCAGCACGCCGCAACTTTTTGCTTGCCAATATGGCTTTGTCCTCCAAACGACTCCCAAACTGGACTTTGCTCGCCAGTTCGATGCCGAGGATCTCAATACTCTCGGAAATTTGGAGAGTTACTCCTTGGAACTGAGGTGCCATGCTAAACGGATTCTTCTTCGCAGTGAATGTGCAAACTTGTGTCTTAGTGGGATTGAACTGGACTAAGTTCCGTTCACCCCATTCCGAGGCCCGCCCCAAAGCTGCCAGCTGCCATCCAGCCCGTTCGACTTATGGACGTCTAAAAGCCGCAGCTCTCGCCTGACCGCTCGCTGCGTAATGTGGATTTCAGGTAGAGGGCTTTCACACCGCGGAATGATAGGCAGTGTGGCAGCTCCCGCGTCCAAAGTCGAGTTACAGAAGACGATTCCGCAACGGGATTTTCGCCGGTTGGCGGGACAGCTTCCCAGGGAGGATGATCCTGGGTTCGGGTCCCCTGCTAACCGGCAGGTGGCCGGCGATGATCATTCTCACTGGGTCTCCCTGTACTCCATGCCAACCTTTCACGCTCAATTCCCCAACCAAGACTTCATCACCACAAATTTCAGGCATCACCATAACCCACCACACGCAAACACATCCAGAAAGTTGGGCACCGGCTCTCTCGCTCACCGAACGAAGCATAGCAGCAAAAAGCCACTGCTCAAACGTCGATTTTCTGCGATAGTGTGGTACTTCCCCGGACGAGCCTGCCCGCAGCTGTGGACGAAAAACTGTCAACCTGTGTGTATCCCTACCACAGTCTTAAGTTTAAGTCACGCGTTCCGAAGATAGCCAATCTAAACCTAGCTGGTCTTAATTAACCATCATTTGGATGGACCTGTCGTATAGTCAGAGTAGAATGTGATATGTCAAGAGGACTGTAAAGTCCTAACAAATTAGAACTACAAAAATTTAAACGGTCTGAAATGACACCATTAGCAGAAACCTATACTTTACAATGTTTGTACCAAGTATAATGTATCCTCTCCCCAGGTGACCGGATATATTCTTAGAATGTATGTTGTGCAGTAACGCTATCTCCTCAGCGTCGACGTGACGCGATTTTAAGTTTTCAAAGATACTTTCGATATTTGAGTCTTGTCTACCAGACAATACAATAAGGTGCGGTATTGATGCGCTATAAAGGGACCGATTCTGTAACAATAAAAACAATAATAATAACCCTTGCAAATAATGTACTAATAATACTGAACCGATACACAATAATACATATACCTTAGGTTTGTAATGACCATGAAGCAGTACGTGTGAGTTAACACCCGTCACAGAGGTGCCGTTGATAGCCGTATAAGTGCGTCTGAAGGGCTGGTGTTCGGTGACTATACGTACCTTGCCGCTATTTAACGCTGACACATCATTACGTGGTTGCTCATAATTTGCATTGGCTGCGAGTATACCTCTGTGGTAACCTAATAGAACCTGCATTGTTTGCGTTAAATAATTTAATGCATTAAAAATGTATAAAAACTTTAATATAAAAATGTATAAAATTACGTAGCAAACCTTAGTGATACCAGAAATCCCACTAGCTGCTACAGACAATCCAATATTTGACGTGACGCTTCCTACAAGCAGTGTATCTTGTCTATCTTTGCAATAAACTTTTGCGATTGCTTCCAGTTCGTATTTATCTGCATCGGGCATACCTGAAAGGATACATTTACGTTCTATTTATCTATGTAAAATATTATTATAGTGACCACCTATATTAACCCTTATTTCGAATTAGTCCGGTGTGACGGACAGGTAGTTTAAAAATTCTTAGGAGTTTTTTGATAAGTATTATATTTTATAAAATATAACTAAATACGACTCAACTAAGTTGTTTAATGAATAAACTATAAATTTACGACTAGCAGCTTTATATTTGCCACTTATCAAGCAAAATGTCATCGCCGCGGCGGTCTTCTGCTCTACCCAAGGTATTAATTAGATTTATTTATATTATTTACCTTTTTAGAATGAATATTGTGCGTGATATTTATTGCTATATATATATATATATCGCATATCTGTACTAACAAATTGACATAGATTGCTCCGTTTTTTTTTAACCGACTTCCAAAAAGGAGGAGGTTCTCAATTCGAACGCTATTTTTTTTTTTTTTTTTTGCATGTTTGTTTTTTTTTTTTTTTTGTATGTTTGTTACGCGATAGCAACGCCAATTATGGATGGATTTTTATAATTCTTTCTTTTTTAGAAAGAGGATCTCTAAGGGTGGTCCCATATGCAGGGTATCAGGATCTGATGCTGGGATCCTGGGAAATCGAGAGTAATTCCTAAAAATTTAGGGCAAAAATGCTGTTTCTGACGCCTCTGTACATAATTTATAGTTCATCCAATCTAAGAAGTGCATTTTGACGTTTTGCATTTTTAAAACATAATAACCTCGGTCAAACGTTGATGACACATGATTGTAAACACGAAATCTGAAATTTTAAACAACTATTAAGTTATTTACATAATTAACATTGCGGATGACTTTCTTGTACAATAATACATACATACATACCATCACGCCATGTCCCTTGCAGGGTAGGCAGAGAGAGCAGAGTGCCAGAGAACTCTATCTTTGCATACTTCACTCGCTACCTCAACATTCATAATTCTCTTCATACACGCTCGCCGGTTTCGGAGACTCTAGACTCCACTTTCCTTCAGTACATGACCGATCTGGTCTAGGTAGGTTAGTCTCGGTCTCCCCCGGTACCTACATCCTTTCACTTTCGCATTGTATATCTTCTTAACCAGACGTTCGTTCGGCATTCTTTCCACATGTCCGAACCATCGGAGCATTCCCTTTCGCATCTTTACACCAATACTCTCTTTCATACTTACTCGCTCTCTTACGTCGTCGTTACGAATGCGATCGGTCAGCCTAACTCCACAGATTTTGCGTAGAGATCGCATTTCGACCGCATTAATTTTACTTTCATACTCTTTTCTGCATACCCAACTCTCGCTTCCATACAGTAATGTTGGGACAAGCACTGCGTTATGAATTGCTACACGTGCTTTCTGGCTGAGGTAGTGGCTACCGAGAAGTTGCCCCAACGCTTTGTTCACTCTATTTCCCGCATTCACTCTTCGCTCTATATCAGTGGTGTACCTTCCATCTCGGCTAAATCCACATCCAAGATATACAAATTCATTCACTTGCTCCAGTACATCATTACCTATTGTTACTCTTACATCTGTTCTGGCTTCATCTCTTTCAAAGACCATTAATCTAATGTTGAAACTCGTAAAAATAATTTAAAATAAAAATAACATGATATAATTGTTATTCACGACCTATCAATGTCACTTCTTAGATTAGACAGACTATAGTTTGATTATTTGTGTATGGAGATTATCTTTATGAGCTTTAGCTGGTAAAACAACAATGTTACTAAGGGGTAAAATAAGGGTCACGGGATGAATATTTATATGGAAGTTTATCATTTTCAAAGTAGTTAAGTACGAAATTTCGCACATCTACATCTTTTTAGAAATAAAAGAATATGTGTGTTAGCGTTTTTTCAAAATTTCACAACTAAGGAGTAGTATAAGTAGTATAAAATAGGTAAAAACAAGTGAAAAAAAAATAAAATATATTTTTTTAATTAATATTAATAATTTTTTCCGTGTGGTGACGGAGTAAGAATACTATTCATCACCCCATATCTTACCCGTGGGTGATCGTACGAGACGACTAAGGGATATAAAACACATATAACTTCTATGCGAGAGAAGGAAAACTCGAAACAAAACCCTGTACCAACACGTCTGACCAGCGCGGTATAGTAGGTTAATTTCCCTCTCATTACGGAGGAGGCCCGCGCCCAACAGTGGGACATATATGGGCTGTGATGATGATGATGATGATGAATTTTTTTAAATATTATATTTTTTTTTTCAATTTTGTTAAACTTTCGTGTATTAAGCTAATACGTTGAGATCCTTGCTCCTCGATTTGGTTTGATAACGTTCGCGAATCAAACTGAGTCGCTGAGAATGACTTTCTGTAGTTTCATTACGCCTAGATAAGTTTGTGTATGCCCTCATCTGAGAAAGCCTATTGACCCGCTGCTCGTCACTCTCATTTGTAATATTTATCCCATTTCCTAACCCCATTTTTCTTTAAATGAGTGTCTCTCTCGTCACTCGTATCTTCCAAACGGTGCTGTCTCATTCGAGCAGCCCGTTTACTAGGTCTACCTATTAAAAAAAATCTGAATTCACTTATTTTCCACTAAAAACCGGCAAATAAAAAATATTTTATAAAAAAAAACAAAAACCGACTTCAAAACTATGCCTACGATAAACGATATACAATAAACTTACACTAAAAAGTAGAAAAAAATTATTTTAATTAGTTTCATCTCAAAAGAATAACAGAACAACTTACGAAATTATAGTATACCTACCTATTTACAGGTAGGTATGTAAAAACTTATACTATGTCAAGAAAAATGGATAATAATATTATATTTTGTATTTCAAAGTAAGGAGCATTGAAATATAATAAACGAAATTATTAATATTTATTTACAAGTACTATTTTTTTGGAGTCGGTGCCAGCTAAATCAAAATTAAATTCCCTTGCATAAATCTTTTAAGTGCATTAAATCATCAACGAAATCTGCCCGCGTTCGGGTAGTTCACTCAGTGACATCGCCCCTCTTTACTCGCACCTGCCTCGCTCCGGCTATCGCCCTATTCGCAGTGATCGTCCATCTTTGCGTAGGTCAGGTAGGTACTGCGTGAGCCGCGTGATTTTTGCAAAGTAGAAAAACTGTCCTTGGCTGGCACCAACTCCAAAAAAATAGTACTTGTAAATAAATATTAATAATTTCGTTTATTATATTTCAATGCTCCTTACTTTGAAATACAAAATATAATATTATTATCCATTTTTCTTGACATAGTATAAGTTTTTACATACCTACCTGTAAATAGGTAGGTATACTATAATTTCGTAAGTTGTTCTGTTATTCTTTTGAGATTAAACTAATTAAAATAATTATTTTCTACTTTTTAGTGTAAGTTTATTGTATATCGTTTATCGTAGGCATAGTTTTGAAGTCGGTTTTTGTTTTTTGGAACGAAGTTCCTTATCGCGCGTTGTGAAAGGGGGCTAGACGGAAAAAATTCTTACGAAAAGTTGTCACGACACTTTTTGCTATAGTAAGCTATTGTAAGCTGTGCGGCGTCGCTCGTCGGTTCTCTTATAGAAAGCAAGCTAGATATTTTCATTTCTATTTCGCATTGAACAGTGTGGGGTCGCGACGATTTTTTTTATAGATAGAGTGATTCAAGAAGAAGGTTTATATGTATAATATATGCATAATGTACTAGAGAAACACTGATAATTTTAGAGGTTTCTAATGTGATGTCGTAAATAAACACATTATTTTGCGCTTACATTGCAAACGCTGGCTGAACCCTACGAAATAGATCAAAATAAAGTACTACAGTATTATACAGCTTAAAGAGGCCTACAAAAAGTCCGCGATGGTATATATCTATCTCTTAAGGATAACATACTATATCCATTTTAATACTTTAAAAAATGTTCTATTATAAAACGGTAATTGAAAAGCTATTTACACAAATACTGTATTAATCCTTATCATTTTAAATACATTAGTTGGCTTGAGCATTTCATGAAGATATTTTTTTTCCTTCAGACCATGCAAATTAAATCAATACCTTAAGAGATATAGTAAAATCAAAATAATGCGCAACGAAATTATTTTCGCCCGTGACCGGGCCGCGTGGCCGGCTCGCGTTCGAGCTCGGGGCCGAAAAGTTTTGGTAGTCTAGTGGAATTGTATATCCTATTATTAATATTATAAACGTGAAAGTTTGTAATAATGTATGGATGTGAACATGTTTGTTGCTCTTTCACGTAAAAACTACTGAATGGATTTTGATGAAATTTATAGTAATATAGCTTGCACATCAGAATAACACATAGGCTATAATTTATAAAGATATTTTGCAAATTGGCTAAAATATAACGATAAAAATCGCTTAAGGCAGAAAAAAATTATATAATTAAAATAGAACTTCGTTCCATCCGGGTGTCCCTTGACACCTCCGGTTTTTATTTTTATAAAATATTTTTTTTACTATAAATACACCTAAAGTAGTTGCCAGGTCGGACCACATCGAAACTACGACCATTCATACAAATTTTTGCTTGTCCGTTGTGGCGGACTTTGTCGAATAAGTTGTATTTTTACTTACTATTCTTAACAGTGCAAAGTATATACACGTATGCTTTATTTACTTTTAGTGCTGGTATGCTTAGCCTTTTATGTTTGGTCTTTGACAGTGTTTTCTGTACTATATGATCGATCCAAACGAATGTTAGCACTTGTACCTAGAGACACTGCAGACTCTAGTCAGATTGAGCTTGATGAGTTGCATTATTCTGAATGCTCCTCTTCACCAGCACCATCTCTCTCTTTAGAGCGTATGAGTTTTTAGAAGATTTTACATAACTACCACCTGATCATGAGTTCAACATAGACCAAGATCCTGACATGTCCGATTTTCCTCGGCCCCGATTTTACGAGGTAATATATGACAGATAAACCTACAGAATGAGGCTTTAAAAATTACGCCAGGGCAAGTTCTTCTAGTATGATATATGATTACAAATACAAATACAATATAATTGTATGGGTGAGAGGACACCTTCAGATATCATAAATTTACAGAGGAAGAGCAATCACTAGGTTTTGGGCACAAGTTGTTATTGCTCTACATCAAACTATACAAAATAAACCTGCTATGATATATTTCGATAACTTAGAAAGAAAGAAAGAAAGAAAAATGACTTATTTCTCCCTCGCAGAGGGACACAAGTATATAACATAGTTGGTATTAATAGTAGATAACACGAGAGATATGTACAACACAACACATAAGACCAAGTGTCCCAACCGCGAACAAGTGAAAAGGATCGCTACTCAGCATAATGTTGTGGTAGCTCATATGAGAAACCACAACGCTGTTCTTCCGTAGCGTACTGTAGGATGTGGCGATTGACAGCAGACTCAATAATTAAACTTTTTATAAAAAAAATGTAAACCGACTTCAAAATAGGATCAACCAAAAACCATACTTATTTAAAACACTAAAAACCGAAAAATAAGATGAACTATGTAATTCTTGTCTAATTCTAATTATGTATTAATTTTTATAAAATATAACTACAATGTATGCTAGAAATCCACTAACACGATTTGAAGTCGGTGCCAAGCCAAATAGGTATACTATATCGCATTCAAACCACGCCACGCTTGTGACTGAAGGTAAGCGATTTGATCCATACGGGCAGACGTCGTTGACGGTTATGTCAAATGGTATTAAATTTGTGGCGTTATAGTGTTCTGAATACATCTTTTAATTCTTATTTCCTTTAAAAATTTGATTTTATTAATTTTTCACCCTATGTGTATATCATTAGACTTATTGTTTTTTGTTAATTTAAGCTCGGCACCGACTTCAAATCGTGTTAGTGGATTTCTAGCATACATTGTAATTATATTTTATAAAAATTAATACATAATTAGAATTAGACAAGAATGAAATAGTTCATCTTATTTTTCGGTTTTTAGTGTTTTAAGTATGGTTTTTGGCTGATCTTATTTTGAAGTCGGTTTACATTTTTTTTTAAAGTTTAATTATTTTTTAAATTTTAGTGTAAATAATCGTAGTTAAGTACTAATTGTAACTAGTTCATATAAATTAAATTATTTATTAAATATAGCTGTATGAGTAGATAGACTAAAAATGCACGTGGGCACGAGGAAGAATAGAAGTAGGGAATCAAAATAAAAAAATAAAGAACGTATTTCGAAAAAATGGAAATGAAATGCTGTATCTCATTGCCAATGGTTTAAATTTCACTGTTTTAATCAATTCGCGTATACACCATATACATATGTGCTATCGATGCGTCACGTGAGGCAGCAACTTAGGTATGAGATACTACCAACATTTTTTTTTTTTTTTTTTTGGTGGACTATGGATTAGTCTCGCCCCGCCAAATCGGTCCGGGGTGACGGAAAAGGCGGCGCGTGACCCCATAGACCCACCGTAAAACGTAAACACTCGTCACTCCTGCAGTGGTGGCAGGCCGGAGTCCACTCCCTATACACGACCCCGTGCAGGTACAACCCGAAACACCCGTGCCCCGTCAATACCTGCACCAGCCGAAAGGTGAGGACTCCGTGCCGCCGCTCCATCCACTCTATCAATACGGGCCGGAGGGCCTCAACGGTCTCCACACCGTGCCTAGGCCTCTCCCGCCGCGTAGCCCAAAGGGCGATGACGTCTCGGCGGGCATCCACGCGCCAGGTGGCTATCTCGCTCAACGATGGGGAGCCACCTTCCTCGCGCGCTGTGATAACCCGCCGGTAGAGGTCGGAGACCATCTCCGCCTCTAGGTCCCACGGGGGTGTCCCGGCCAACAGGCACGCCGCCTCTGTCGACACCGTGCGGTACCCGCGAATGGCTCTGACCGCCATGACTCTCTGTGGCCTCCACAGAACCGCCCTGAGCTGGGCGTTCAGAGCCCTCGCCCACACGGGTGCGCCGTACATGGCCATCGAGCGGATGACCCCCGCATACAGCCGTCGGCCCTCGAAACTGGGTCCACCCACGTTCGGCATGAGTCGAGAAAGGGCGGACGCCGCGCCGACAAGCCGGGGAGCAATCTGTCGGAAATGCTCCCGGAACCACCATCGCCCGTCGAGCACCAGACCCAAGTACCTCATATGGGCCTGGATGCTGATGTGGATGGAGTTTACCACTATCGAGGCGCCGACGGGCAGCCTCACACGGGGCCCATGGAAAAGTAGGGCCTCCGTCTTGTTTAGGGCCACCCTGAGCCCCAGCGCCTCGATCCGCCTGACCATCTCCTCGGTGCCGAGAGTGGCCAGGCTCGCCGTCTCTTCGAGTGTCCTGCCCCGGGCTGTGACGAGCGTGTCGTCAGCGTAGCACACCAAGCTCAGCCCGGGGGGGAAACTCCCTCTCAACGCCCAGTCGTACCCGATGTCCCACAGAGTCGGCCCCAGAACCGACCCCTGTGGAACGCCGCACGACATGGGCGTCCGCACAATGTCCCCTGCGGGACCCGCGCAGAGGATACTGCGGCCCTCCAAATAGTCTGCCACCAGCCGCCTGAGATACAGGGGCACTCCATGGAACCGGAGCGCCTCCCTGATGCAGCCGAATGGCAGACTATTGAATGCGTTGGCGATGTCCAACGACACCGCCAACAGCACTCCCTTCCCGGCTACGGCCTCCGCGGCCGCCTGCCTCAGGCGTAATAGGGCCCCGATGGTCGAACGCCCCCTCCGAAACCCATACTGAGCGTCCGACAGATCGGGCCCCACCTCCTCCAGGTGTCGGACGATGCGAGCAGCGAGCACACGCTCCAGCAGCTTACCCACATCGTCGAGGAGCACGATGGGCCTGTAGGCCGACGGCAAATCCGGCGACCGTCCCGGCTTTGGCAGGAGAACCAACCTCCCTTCCTTCCAGCACTCAGGGAACCGTCCAGACGTCAGACAGGCGTTGAACAGCTGCCTGAGGCGAGGCTCGAAGTGCTCGAGGAGCGACGTCAGCGACGATGACGACCCGGACTGGAATTCCGTCCGGGCCGGGGGCCGTGGTGGCGGAACGAATCTTCGCCACGGCCGCCCCCACTTCCGACTCCGTCACGGGCGGAACACTCTCGTCGTCGTCGGCCTCCCGGTCCTGATCTGGCGGAGCCATGACCGGGGGCGTGTGTTCCGACTGCCGTGGAAACAGCTCCTCGACCACCCTACGAAGGAAGTCGGGCTGGAGGGTCTCGGTGAGGGGGGGGGGGGGCCGCGCGCGAAGCTTGTTCAGCGCCGCGCGATATGGGCGACCCCAGGGGTCACGGTCGAGACCGTCCAGCATCTCCTGCCAACTCGCGCCCTTGGCGGCTCGGATGGCCAGCCGAAAGGCAGTCCGCGCACTGCGGTACGCCTCGTACAGCTGGCCCTCCCGCTCGACGTCGCGGTGACGCCGCCGGCTGCGGGTGTAGGACCTTCGGGCACTGATACACGCCGCACGAAGGTCCGCCAGTCTTGGGGACCACCAGTAGACCCCCTGCCTCGGAGGTGGACGCCGCCGCACTCTGGGCATGGCCGCATCGCAGATCTGCGTTAACGCACTGCGAATGCGGACAGCCTCAGCGTCCACTCCGTCCGCTGGGGGTGGTGAGGACAGCCACGTGCTGACAATGGCCGCCTCCGCCAGTAGATCCCTGTCAAGACGACCCACAGCCCACCGCGGAAACGCGGGAGCTCCGTCCGCCCTGTGACCCCTACCGGGTTCCCGGGGGGAGACCTCCATCTGGATGTACCGGTGGTCCGACAGGGTCTCCGCCTCCTCCAGGACACTCCAGTTCCTCACCCGTGGCGCGACAGCGGGGCTAGCGAACAACAAGTCCACTATCGACCCGCCCTGCCGCCGCACACACGTGTTCACCGAGCCTCTGTTCAGAACACAGAGGCCCAGTGAAGCCGCCCACTCGTTGACCGCCCGCCCGCGGTCGTCCGTCGCAGGGGACCCCCACGCCGTGGATTTGGCGTTAAAGTCCCCCAGAACCAAGACGAGGCCCGGTGCCAGTCGCCGTATCGAGGCCTCCAAGGTGGTGAGTGAGGCCCCGAAATCGTCCATCCTCCTAGTGGGGGAGAGGTATACGCTGTAGAGCGTGACCCCTCCCCACTCCGCCGCGACAAATTCCTCGCCCCTATCCAAAAGGGACAAGGACGGGAAGTGCCGCTGCGTTGAGACGACGATTGCCGCAGTACCGTTTCGACTGACCACCCAATTGGGGCGATCAGGCACGGCGTACGGTTCCGCGACTACGGCTGCACCAATCGACCACTCCGCCATGGATTGCAGGAGGAGATCCTGCGCTCCGGCGGAGTGGTTGGTGTTGGCGTGCAGGAGGAGGTGCATGGATGGTGTACCCATTATCGGGTTGTATCCATGACCTCCTCGCCAGCGGGCGATCGGACCGCGCTAGGAGCGGGAGTGGCCGTGGTCGTAGGGCCGCCCCGCGCCTTTGGGGCCGAAGCTGGAGGTTTGCACGCCCCAGAGCCCATGCGGTGCTTGGCGGGCTTATTGCCCGCCGCACACGCGGGGCAATGGGGCGGGGCGGCGCAAGATGCCGCCACGTGCCCGGTCTGACCGCAGCGGAAACACAATCCGCCGCAGTCGAAGCAATTAGTGCACGTCGGTCGAGTGTGTCCGACCACCATGCACTTGTAGCACCTCGCAGGCCGGTGCTCAAGCACGGTTACCCGCGCCGAGCTCCAGCCCACGAGGAGCCTGCCTGAGCCGGCCAGTTGCCTGACCGACTCCACCGGGCACTGCGCCCAGGCAGCACCTACGCCACCCGGACCGGGACGAATGGCACCGACCCGGACGGTGTCTATGGGACACCCGGTTTTTGAGGCAATAGCCTCCCGGATGTCTTCAACCGTCACCGAATCGTCCAAACCCGAAATGCGCATTTCGGCGCACTTGACGGGCCTGGCGATCTTGATGCCACCCTCCTCGGCGAACAAACCTCTCAGCTTCTCGGCCACGCTGTCGGCCGTCTTGGCGCCCTCGGCCCCTGGGAACTCTAGAATTCGAGCCCCCGTCCGGGCCTTGCGGGTCCTGGCTTCGACGCCTCCAATATCGGAGACGTCTAGCTCCCGCCGGGCCTTCCTCAAGACGGCCTCGTAGCTGAGGCCCTTCTCGGCCGCCTCGGGCAGCACAGTGATCACCACAGCGGCCGTCTTCGGCGACTTGAGCCCCTTGCGCGGTCTCTCCTTCTGTCCGGCTCCTGCCTGTGGAGCGGGGACCGCCTTGGCCTCCGCTCTCCTCCTTTGGCCGCGACTCCTTCTGTCGCGTTCGGCTACCTGCCAACCCTGTTCGGGTACGACAGTCGTGCCAGACGCGGAAGGCCTCGTCGCAGCCTCGCTGGTCGTCGCCGGCGGTGTTGTTGCGGGCGACTTCAGCGGTCCGGCAGGAGCCGGAGCCGTCTTCCTCCTCAGGGCGGGTTCCTTCGGAGCTGGGCCGGGGCCTTTGGGCTTAGGCCCGGCCGCGGCCGCGGCGTTACTCCCCACGCGGCCACCCTGACAAGGCAGCGGGGCGGGGGCTGGTGCCACATGCGGCCGCTTATCCGCGGCTAGAGGCGGCCGGACACGTGGTTCTGGAGGCAGTCTTGCCTCCAGAACGGCCACACGCGCATCAACGAGTTTGCCAACTGCGTTGATGATTTTGGCGAGGGCCTCGTCCGACAAGCCTCCCACCTCCAGCGTCGGGGTCGGCTGAGCCTCTCCAGGGGCCCGCTCCGCGGCGCCTGGCGGCTTTGGCGCCGCAGGGGCGCTAGCCGGCGGCAAGCGGTCCGCGGGGAGAGGCGTCAACCTCACCACCGGGACAGGGAGTTTCGCCGCGGCGACCGCGCAAGCGTCAGCCGGCGACGCGCGCTTCGCGGTGGCAGGCGTCTGCCTCGCCGCGGGGACGGGTGTGACGGAGACGCCATCACCCAACGTCGTCGGCGCCGCAGCGCGAGGCGGCTTTGGCGCCGCAGCGGCCGCTGAGTAGCCGGCCCTGGCCGATGGCGCGGCTGGCGCGGGTGACACGAACAGCGCCACCCGCGCCTTGAGGTCGGCCACGTCTATCAACAGCTGGCGGTTTGCCCGACGCATTTCCGCCAGCATGTCGCCCAGGTTCCGATTTCGGGTCCGCAGGCCTGACATCTCGCCTCTAAGGCGGACATTTTCGGCCTGCAGATCCGTGGCCTCGCCGGTGCAGACAGCGACCGCCGCCGCCCTTTCCATGGCCGAGTTCCCTCGCCCTCTTCGGGAGGCCTGGATCTTGGGTGGAGGCATGTTGGCCACGCTCCCCTCGGTTTCGGCGCTCGAGCTGCCTCCCTTACTCAGGGGGCGCTTTCGCACCTGCGAGGGGAGGGCCTCCTCCTTCTTAGTCGCGGTCGCCGGCGGCGTCTTTGCTGCTAGACGCGCCGACGACCTAGTGGGGTCTTCACCAGCCGACCCGCTGTCGTTTTTGGACGGCCCTGCGGGAATATCACCGCCCTCGTCCATTCTGACGGTAGATCCGCCGCCCTCGTCTTCGGACGGCTCTGCGACATCGCTGTCGCCCTCGTCGGAAACGTGGTCCCTCAACGTTGACTTCATAACTACGCTCAGACTAGTTCAACATGCTGGAGCAGAATATGCTCGGCATTTCTCTACGAAATAGAATACAAAGTGCGGAAATCCGCAAAACAATTAATGTAATCGACATAGGACGAAGAGTTAGCATGCTGAAGAGGCAATGGATAATAATGGATATGCCACATCACTTGATGAAACGATAACCGCTGGGAAAGAAAGAGGCTCGACTGGCGTAAACGTATGCGATGACGCAGTGTAGGGTGCCCAGTGCCCACGAACCAGTTGGAACGACGCTTTAGTGAAAGTTGCTGGGAGATATTGGATGTAGGCAGTACAGGATTGCGCTTTGTAGTATTCTACAAGGAGGCTTACATCCAGTAGTGGTCGGCAACATGCTGAATATGACGATGATTATGATTATGGTGACTAAAATTATTATGATGATGATTACCTGTGCCGTATGCTTCTACATATTCTACTGCTTGTGGCGGTACTTGCACTTCATTGCACAAGTCTTTAATGAACTTAGCTGTAGCGTCACTATTGCGGGCATAGCCATATTTAGGTCCGGTTTCGTCATTATTTATAGATGCATAGTCAGTCCTAACGTGTATTATTTCAGCGTAGTTCCTGAAACAATCAAAACATCTGATATTAATACATATAAGGATTCTTATCTGTGGCCCCAAGTCAGCTTTTCTAGCTGACCCTAACCATTAAAAGCGAGCAAAGCCAAAGCATAAAGTCACGTGCTCAAAAAACGTTTTAATGAAAATTGGAGCTGGCGAGAAGCCTTGATGAAAATGGCCAAATAGCTGCCAGAAATACTTGGCTGAGTCAGATTTTCATAATTTTCAAACAGGGGTGCGTAGTAAAACGAATGACTAAGTCACGGGCATTAGTAAAGTAGGCAGCAGTTAATACATATTAATGCATATAAGGAAAGAAATAGTACATTATTTTAGAACTACATATAATTAAAAAATATGGTTATTAATTAACCAGTTTAAAAATGACTTAATAGTATTTGATGGTGTACAGTTACAAATAATAAAATTTCTATTAATGGGATCAGTATCAATAAGTAGTACCTGTAGTAGTACAGTCTTGTAGCTATACTCTCTTGTGGAACTATACTATAGGTATATTATAGATATTACCTGTAGTAGTACAGTCTTGTAGCTATACTCTCTTGTGGAACTATACTATAGGTATATTATAGATATTACCTGTAGTAGTACAGTCTTGTAGCTATACTCTCTTGTGGAACTATACTATAGGTATATTATAGATATTACCTGTAGTAGTACAGTCTTGTAGCTATACTCTCTTGTGGAACTATACTATAGGTATATTATAGATATTACCTGTAGTAGTACAGTCTTGTAGCTATACTCTCTTGTGGAACTATACTATAGGTATATTATAGATATTACCTGTAGTAGTACAGTCTTGTAGCTATACTCTCTTGTGGAACTATACTATAGGTATATTATAGATATTACCTGTAGTAGTACAGTCTTGTAGCTATACTCTCTTGTGGAACTATACTATAGGTATATTATAGATATTACCTGTAGTAGTACAGTCTTGTAGCTATACTCTCTTGTGGAACTATACTATAGGTATATTATAGATATTACCTGTAGTAGTACAGTCTTGTAGCTATACTCTCTTGTGGAACTATACTATAGGTATATTATAGATATTACCTGTAGTAGTACAGTCTTGTAGCTATACTCTCTTGTGGAACTATACTATAGGTATATTATAGATATTACCTGTAGTAGTACAGTCTTGTAGCTATACTCTCTTGTGGAACTATACTATAGGTATATTATAGATATTACCTGTAGTAGTACAGTCTTGTAGCTATACTCTCTTGTGGAACTATACTATAGGTATATTATAGATATTACCTATAGTAGTACAGTCTTGTAGCTATACTCTCTTGTGGAACTATACTATAGGTATATTATAGATATTACCTGTAGTAGTACAGTCTTGTAGCTATACTCTCTTGTGGAACTATACTATAGGTATATTATAGATATTACCTATAGTAGTACAGTCTTGTAGCTATACTCTCTTGTGGAACTATACTATAGGTATATTATAGATATTACCTGTAGTAGTACAGTCTTGTAGCTATACTCTCTTGTGGAACTATACTATAGGTATATTATAGATATTACCTGTAGTAGTACAGTCTTGTAGCTATACTCTCTTGTGGAACTATACTATAGGTATATTATAGATATTACCTGTAGTAGTACAGTCTTGTAGCTATACTCTCTTGTGGAACTATACTATAGGTATATTATAGATATTACCTGTAGTAGTACAGTCTTGTAGCTATACTCTCTTGTGGAACTATACTATAGGTATATTATAGATATTACCTGTAGTAGTACAGTCTTGTAGCTATACTCTCTTGTGGAACTATACTATAGGTATATTATAGATATTACCTGTAGTAGTACAGTCTTGTAGCTATACTCTCTTGTGGAACTATACTATAGGTATATTATAGATATTACCTATAGTAGTACAGTCTTGTAGCTATACTCTCTTGTGGAACTATACTATAGGTATATTATAGATATTACCTGTAGTAGTACAGTCTTGTAGCTATACTCTCTTGTGGAACTATACTATAGGTATATTATAGATATTACCTGTAGTAGTACAGTCTTGTAGCTATACTCTCTTGTGGAACTATACTATAGGTATATTATAGATATTACCTGTAGTAGTACAGTCTTGTAGCTATACTCTCTTGTGGAACTATACTATAGGTATATTATAGATATTACCTGTAGTAGTACAGTCTTCTAGCTATACTCTCTTGTGGAACTATACTATAGGTATATTATAGATATTACCTGTAGTAGTACAGTCTTGTAGCTATACTCTCTTGTGGAACTATACTATAGGTATATTATAGATATTACCTGTAGTAGTACAGTCTTGTAGCTATACTCTCTTGTGGAACTATACTATAGGTATATTATAGATATTACCTGTAGTAGTACAGTCTTGTAGCTATACTCTCTTGTGGAACTATACTATAGGTATATTATAGATATTACCTGTAGTAGTACAGTCTTGTAGCTATACTCTCTTGTGGAACTATACTATAGGTATATTATAGATATTACCTGTAGTAGTACAGTCTTGTAGCTATACTCTCTTGTGGAACTATACTATAGGTATATTATAGATATTACCTGTAGTAGTACAGTCTTGTAGCTATACTCTCTTGTGGAACTATACTATAGGTATATTATAGATATTACCTGTAGTAGTACAGTCTTGTAGCTATACTCTCTTGTGGAACTATACTATAGGTATATTATAGATATTACCTGTAGTAGTACAGTCTTGTAGCTATACTCTCTTGTGGAACTATACTATAGGTATATTATAGATATTACCTGTAGTAGTACAGTCTTGTAGCTATACTCTCTTGTGGAACTATACTATAGGTATATTATAGATATTACCTGTAGTAGTACAGTCTTGTAGCTATACTCTCTTGTGGAACTATACTATAGGTATATTATAGATATTACCTGTAGTAGTACAGTCTTGTAGCTATACTCTCTTGTGGAACTATACTATAGGTATATTATAGATATTACCTGTAGTAGTACAGTCTTCTAGCTATACTCTCTTGTGGAACTATACTATAGGTATATTATAGATATTACCTGTAGTAGTACAGTCTTGTAGCTATACTCTCTTGTGGAACTATACTATAGGTATATTATAGATATTACCTATAGTAGTACAGTCTTGTAGCTATACTCTCTTGTGGAACTATACTATAGGTATATTATAGATATTACCTGTAGTAGTACAGTCTTGTAGCTATACTCTCTTGTGGAACTATACTATAGGTTATTACCTATAGTATATTTGAAATATCTCATCTCAATGAGTTATAACATATTTGTTATAACTCATTGAGATGAGGTATTTCAAATATAATGATATTTTGGCAACATTATAGCAATTACGAGATAGCCATGTCGTAAAAGGCGGTAGAGAGTGTCAGACAGAGTTTTATACTGTGCGTCAGTCGACGCAAATGAGAGCACCTGCACTTGGTACCGTCCCAGCCGAGGTCGCAAGTGGAAATACCGGGAGCAGATTAGTTCGCCATTCACAGAACGGCCAACCGCGTAAGGCGCGAGTACTTGATGCCAGCGATGCCCTAGTAACAAACAACTATATTCCTAGACGTCAACGGGGACAGCAGCTAAAAGGATAACCCGCCGAGTGGCTAGCGAGGTCAAGGAATCGGTATCAGTTGTGAGTCGAATAGCGATAGGAAAGAAATAGGGTAGGGTATGGGTCCACATACCGGTCTTCCATCACCCCGGTGGATGGGATGGGGGTGTGCAAACTATGGCCTGCCAACAATAAAATTAATGACGGTGTCCTCTCTTCCCCGGCGAATTGTGTGACCAGGTTCGTGACTGGCTCCTTTCTAGCTGGACAACGCCTTATAACTACTCGCAAATATGTATAATATTTCTCTCTAGCCACTTTTAATAAAAAGTTACATCCAATAGAGGACTGACCCGTCCCCGTCTCGCTATCATATTTTAATGTTCATAAGTTCCTTGATGGTTCAAAAAAGCCTTAATAGTTTCATGACTTGGGGTGCGGTGCTGAACCACCTCCACGTGGTGCACCTTGGAAACGTCAGACCTTTTTCCCTGTCTGACGGTTCGGAGTTCAGCGATCGGGTCTCGGCGCGTTCTGCGCCGTCTGAGCGCGCACGATTTGACCCCGTAGGAAGGGATGACATTTCCCGTCGTCCCCTCTCCAAAGGGCATGGGGTCTCTCTCGAGATGGCCCTCATATCCGGCCCGCGTCCCTGAGTTTAGGATATCTTAGATTTAGGGCCGGGATTTGGGGTGCGGAGGTAGATTCTCCTCCAAAGAAAAAACAATCCCGAATCCTAAGTTTCACCGCTCGGCGAGAGGATGCATGGTTACTCCGGAGGAGTCAGCCACTAGAGCGGTACCCAGTCTTCCGGGGGGACTTTAAACCCCCACACATTATGGCAGAACAGAATACGGTATTATATCCTCCTGAGGGTCCCGACAACGTCGGGGAGTCCCTTGCTGAGTTGGCATCGGAGCGCGTTCCCGAAACGCGCTCCGATGACAGCTCAGTCAGCTCCAATTCGTGTAGGAGGGGGGCAAATTCTGCTTTAGCCGCGGGGGGCCCGGCTGTCAACTCGGTCCCAAGTATAGTTGTCAAAAGAAGGAGGAAGAAGCCCGGAGACCAGACGTGCATCGCTTACAGGCGGATTAAGGATGCTGCGGCTAGGAAGCGCCTGAAATTGAAGGCGGCGGAGAAGATAGCGACTACCAAAGTTTCTCCGCCTAAAGGCCAGGAGACGCGTCCATCTGCGTCTCCTGCGCCTAGTGTAGATATGTACGACAGCAGTTCTGTAAATAATGTAAATATAGATGATGATGTACAGGTAAATGTAAATATTGAAACCTGCAACAGGTATGCAGGTCTTGACAATGACGGAAGCAGCACTCCATCTGCCGCAGACTTCCCTGTCGCCTCCTCGGCGAGTTTGACAAGGACACTGGAGGTGAGACTAGTGGACCTCTCTCTAGGGTCCCGAAAGCGTCCCCACAGCAAGGGGAGCTCCGGGTCAGACCTCGGAGAGGGGTCTACAAAACTCCCCCCGCTGAAGGTGGCGACATCGCGCCGTGGTAGGGGGAAGGTGACGGCAACCAGGGCGGCGGCTGCGACGCCGGCTGGTTCGACTGGGGGAGTTGCGACTCGCAAGTCCAAAGCGGTCGCCGCGTCGGCGGTGAAGGCATCGGAAAGACCCCTCCCTGCTGACGAGGCGACCGGGGACATGGCGGGCAGCGGCCCTCTCCAGCCCAAGATGGAGGCCCTGCAAGCCGAAAACGCCCGCCTTAGTGGCGAGGTGTCAGGACTGCGGGGTCAAAATCTCCGGCTTGGTAAGGAGCTGGCGGCGGTGCAGCAGGTGGCGGCAGCTCTCGCCCCGCTACCCTGCCAGGGTGGCCGCGTGGGCAGCTACGCCGCGGCCGTGGCCGGGCCCAAAGGGCCCGCTCCGCAAGGCCAAAAGAGGACGGCATCGGGTCATGCCAAGGCCGGGCCGCAGTCGTCGCCCGCAGCTGCGCCGCGGGTGGCGACCAGTGCGCCCGCGACTGCGCCTCTTGCGCCCGGCACATCTGCCCTGCCCGAACAGGGTTGGCAGGTGGCCGAGCGTGGCAGGAAGAGTCGCGGCTAAAGGAGACGGACGGAGGCCAAGCGCGCCGCTGAGGCCTCCGTTCCCCAGGCAGAAGCCGGGGGGAAGGAGAGAGGGAGGCCGCGCAAGGGGCTCCGGGCGCCAAAGACAGCTGCAGTAGTTATTACTGTGCTGCCTGAGGCCGCCGACAGGGGCTTTAGCTATGAGGCCGTTCTTCGGAAAGCCCGGCGGGAGCTAGACGTCACCGATATCGGTGGTGTCGAAGCCAAGACCCGCAAGACCCGGACAGGGGCTCGAGTACTCGAGTTCCCTGGGGCCGAGGGCGCCAAGACGGCCGATAGCATTGCGGCCAAGCTGAGGGGCCTGTTCGCCGAGGAGGGCGGCATTAAAATCGCCAGGCCCCTGAAGTGCGCAGAAATGCGCGTCACGGGCTTGGACGATTCCGTGACGGTAGAGGACATCCGGGAGGCCATTGCCTCGAGAACCGGGTGCACCCTTGATGCTGTCCAGGTTGGTGCCATCCGCCCTGGCCCATGTGGCGTGGGTGCTGCATGGGTGCGGTGCCCGGTGGAGTCGGTCAGGAAACTGGCCGACTCAGGCAGGCTCCTCGTGGGCTGGAGTTCGGTGCGGGTAACCGTGCTGGATAGCCGGCCTTCGAGGTGCTATAAGTGCATGGCGGTCGGGCATACCCGACCGACGTGCACTAATTGCTTTGACTGCGGCGGATTGTGCTTCCCCTGCGGTCAACCCGGGCACATGGCGGCATTCTGCACTGCCCCGCCCCACTGCCTCGCGTGTGCGGCGGGTAATAAGCCCGCGAAGCACCGCATGGGCTCTGGGGCCTGTAGGCCTCCAGCTTCGGCCCCAAAGGGGCGTAGCGGCCGTTCGACCGCGGCTGCTCTCGCTCCTAACGCGGCCCAACTGCCTGTTGGCGAGGGGGAGGGCATGGCCACGGCCCACTAATGGCGGCTGAGTCCATCCACCTCCTGCAGGCCAACGTCAATCACTCCCCTGGTGCGCAGGATCTTCTTCTGCAATCCATGGTGGAGTGGTCGATTGGTGCAGCCGTAGTCGCGGAGCCGTACTGCGTGCCTGATCGCCCTAATTAGGTGATCAGCCAGGACGGAACCGCGGCAATCGTCGTCTCCACGCTGCGACACTCCCCGCTCTTATCCCTTAGGGAGAGGGGTGACGGATTTGTCGCGGCGGAGTGGGGGGAGGTCATTCTTTACGGCGTGTATCTCTCCCCTAATAGGAGTCTAATTGATCTCGGGGTCTCCCTTAACAACTTGGGGGCCTCGATACGGTGACTGGCACCGCGCCTCATCCTTGTCCTGGGGGACTTCAACGCACATTCCACTGCGTGGGGGTCCCTTACGACGGACCATTGCGGGCAGGCGGTTGTTGACTGGGCAACTTCACTGGGCCTCTGCATTCTCAACAGGGGCTCAGTGAACACGTGTGTGCGGCCGCAGGGCAGGTAGATAGTGGACTTATCGTTCGCTAGCCCTGCGCTCGCACAACGAATGAGGAACTGGCATGTCCTCGAGGAGGCTGAGACTCTGTCCGACCATCTTTACATTCGGATGTAGATCTCACCCTGGGCGCCGGTAGGGGTCACAGGGCGAATGGAGCTCCCGCGTTTCCGCGGTGGGCTTTGGGACGCCTGGATGAGGACCTGCTGGCGGAGGCGGCCATTGTGCATTCATGGCTGTTCTCACCGCCCCCAGCGGACGGAGGAGTGGACGCCGAGGCTGTCCGCATTCGCAGTGCGATGACGCAGATTTGCCGTGCGGCCATGCCCCGAGCACGGCGTCTACCTCCGAAGCAGGGGGTTTACTGGTGGTCCCCGAGGCTGGCGGATCTTCGTGCGGCCTGTAACAGTGCCCGAAGAGCCTACACCCGCAGTCGGCGGCGTCGCCGCGATGTTGAGCGGGAGGGCCAACTGTATGAGGCTTATTGCAGTGCGCGGTCTGCCTTCAGAGTGGCCATCCGTTTCGCCAAGGACGAGAGTTGGCGGGAGTTGTTGAACGGTCACGACCGTGATCCCTGGGGTCGCCCGTATCGTGCGGCGCTGAGTAAGCTCCGCGCGCAGAGCCCTCCCCTCACCGAGACCTTTCAACCCGACCTCCTCTGCAGGGTGGTCGAGGGACTCTTTCCACAACAGCCGGAACACACGCCCCCGGTTATGGCTTCATGGCTAGATGATGACCGGGAGGCCGATGAACATAGTGTTCCGCCTGTGACGGAATCAGAGGTGGGGGCGGTAGTGGCGAAGATTCGTTCCGCCAACACCGCCCCCGGCCCGGACGGAGTAACCGTCCGGGTGTTGATGATGTTCCTCGAACACCTGGAGCCACGCCTTAGGCAACTGTACAACGCCTGTCTAGCGGCTGGACAGTTCCCTAAGTGCTGGAAAGAGAGGAGGTTGGTACTCCTGCCAAAGCCGGGGCGGTCCCCGGATTAGCCGTCGGCCTACAGGCCTATCGTGCTGCTGGACGATGTGGGCAAGCTGCTGGAGCGTATCCTCGCTGCCCGCATCGTCCGGCACCTAGACGAGGTGGGGCCCAATTTGTCGGACGCTCAATTCGGTTTTCGAAGGGGGCGTTTGACTATTGCGGCTATACTGCGCCTGAGGCAGACGGCGAGAGAGGCCGTCACTGGCGGGGGAGTGCTGTTGGCGGTGTCTTTGGACATCGCCAACGCATTCAATAGTCTGCCATTCAGCTGCATCAGGGAGGCGCTCCGGTATCACGGAGTGCCCTTATACCTGAGGCGGCTAGTGGCAGACTATTTGCAGGGGTGCAGTGTCCTCTGCGCGAATAGCGCGGGGGACATTGTGCGCACGCCCATGTCGTGCGGTGTTCCGCAGGGATCGGTTCTGGGGCTGACTCTGTGGGACATCGGTTACGACTGGGCGTTGAGAGGGAGTCGCCCCCCCGGGCTGAGCGTTATTTGCTATGCTGACGACACGCTCGTCACAGCCCGGGGCAGGACACTCGAAGAGGCGGCGAGCTTGGCCACTCTCGGCACCGAGGAGATGGTCAGGCGAATTGAGGCGCTGGGGCTCAGGGTGGCCCTAAACAAGACGGAGGCCCTACTATTCCATGGGCCCCGTGTGAGGCTGCCCATCGGCGCCTCGTTAGTCGTCAACTCCATCCACATCAGTATCCAGGCCCATATGAGGTACTTGGGTCTGGTGCTCGACGGGCGATGGTGGATCCGGGAGCATTTTCGTCAAATTGCTCCCCGGCTGGTCGGCGCGGCGTCCGACCTTTCTCGGCTCATGCCGAACGTGGGCGGACCCAATTTCGAGGGCCGACGGCTGTATGCGGGGGTGATCCGCTCAATGGCCATGTATGGCGCACCCGTGTGGGCGAGGGCTCTGAACGCCCAGCTCAGGGCGGTGCTGTGGAGGCCACAGCGAGTCATGGCGGTCAGAGCCATTCGCGGGTACCGCACAGTGTCTACCGAGGGGGCATGCCTATTGGCCGGGACACCCCCGTGGGACCTAGAGGCGGAGATGCTCTCCGACCTCTACCGGCGCGTTACCTCAATGCGCGAAGAGGGTGGCTCCCCATCGTTCAACGAGATAGCCACCTGGCGCGAGGACGCCCGCCGAGAAGTCATCGCCCGTTGGGCTACGCGGCTGGAGAGGCCTAGACACGGTGTTTTTACCGTTGAGGCCCTCCGGCCCGTACTGATGGAGTGGATGGAGCGGCGGCACGGAGTCCTCTCTTTCCGGTTGGTGCAGGTCTTGTCGGGGCATGGTTGCTTCGGCAAGTACCTGCACACGGTCGTGCGGAGGGAGTGGACTCCGTCCTGCCACCATTGCAGTAGCGACGAGGACACGGCGCAACATACGCTCGAGGTATGTTCGGGCTGGGACGGGCAGCGCCGTGACCTCGTCGCTGTCATCGGTGCCGACCTGACGCTGCCGGCTGTTGCGCGAGCGATGGTCGACAGCGTCAGGAATTGGGCCGCGGTCGCCGTCTTCTGCGAGGCTGTCATCTCGCAGAAGGAGGCGGAGGAACGGGCCCGGGAGGATTCCCGTGACCCGGGCCGCCTCCCGCGGCCGGGGCGGCGCAGGCGCGAGTACCTGCGCCTGATGCCGCCCTAACCGAGGCTTCGGGTGATCGGACCGGGGAATTGTCCGGTCACCCGACGTGAGGCCACTGCGTGAGGACGACGCCTCGACGGCGAAAGCTGTCGGGGCTTCGACAGGAGAGGAGCCCGAGAGGGCATACCGCCGAGCGGGCCACCGAAGACAAAGATCGGGTACCGGTGGCCCGCTCGCACGGCGAAGAAGAGGTGCTTGCAGGGTGGGTCAATGGGGTTGCGCGGCGCCTTTTCCGTCACCCCGGACCGATTTGGCGGGGTGCGACGTCCATAGCCCACCGCAAAAAAAAAAAAAAAAAAAAAAAAAAAAGGGGTCGGTGTTGGGGCCGACTCTGTGGGACATCGGTTAAGACTGGGCGTTGCGAGGGAGTCTCCCCCCGGGCTGGGGCTTATATGCTATGCTGACGACACGCTTGTCACAGCTCGGGGCAGGACACTGGAAGAGGCGATGGACCTGGCCACTCTCGGCACTGAGGAGATGGTCAGGCGTATCGAGCCGCTGGGGCTTAGGGTGGCCCTGGACAAGACAGAGGCGCTCCTGTTTCATGGGCGCCTCATGGCGCCGCCCGTCGGCGTCTCGATCGTCGTCAACTCCGTCCCCATCAGTATCCAGGCCCATATGAAGTATTTGGGTCTGGTGCTCGACGGGAACTGGTGGTTTCGGGAGCATTTCCGTAGACTTGTTCCCCGGCTAGTCGGCTCGGCGTTCGCCCTATCTCGGCTGATGCCGAACTTGGGCGGACCGAGCTTCGAGAGTCGACGGCTATATGCGGGGGTGATCCGTTCAATGGCATTGTACGGCGCTACCGTGTGGGCGAGGGCTCTGACCGTCCGCCTTAGGGCTATTCTGCGGAGACCGCAGAGAGCCATGGCAGTCAGGGCTATCCGCGGATACCGCACGGTTGCGACCGAGTCTGCATGCCTATTGGCCGGAACGCCCCCTTGGGACTTGGAGGCGGAAATGCTCGCCGAAATATATCGGCGGGTGTCTTCAACTCGCGAAGAAGGTGGCGATGTTTTGCCTAGCGTATTGGCCACCTGGCGTGAGGACGCTCGCCGGGAGGTTCTTTCCCGTTGGGCAACGCGGTTGGAGCGGCCTCGATACGGATTACGAGTCATCGAGGCCGTCCGGCCCGTACTGATGGAGTGGCTGGAGAGGCGGCACGGAGTCCTCTCTTTCCGGCTGGTGCAGGTCTTGACGGGGCACGGTTGCTTCTGCAAGTACCTGTACACAGTCGCAAGGGTAGAGACGACTCCGTTCTGCCAACAGTGCGGCAGCGACCGGGACACGGCGCAGCATACGCTCGAGGTCTGCGTGACCTGGGCTCAGCAGCGCCGTGCCCTTGTCGCTGCTATTGGTGCCGACCTCTCGCTGCCAGCCGTCGTAAAAGCGATGGTCGACAGCGAGAGGAATTGGGTCGCGGTCGCCTCCTTCTGCGAGGACGTCATCTCGCAGAAGGAAGCGGCGGGGCGAATCCGAGAGGAACTTCTCTTCGAGGATTCGCGCCGCCGCCGGTGACTGGGGCGGCGGAGGCGTGAATACCTCCGCCTCATGCCGCCCTAGCCAAGGCAACGGGTGACCGGACCGGGGATTAGTCTGGTCGCCCTGGGAGCGAGGCCACCGCGTGAGGACGACGCCCCGACGGTGCAAACTGTCCGGGCGTCGACATCAACGAGGATACCCATGAGGGTAGACCGCAGGGTGGGCCACTGAAGAAAAAGACCGCGTACCAGTGACCCACCCGCACGGCGTCGAGAGGTATATTGTAGGGCGGGTCTACGGGGTCTTGCGCCGCTTTTCCTGTCGCCCCGGACGGAATAGCGGGGTTTGACGTACCGTAGCCCGCCGCCAAAAAAAAAAAGTAGTTTTATGACTTAAAAAAAAAAACGCTGACACCTGTTATAAAGATAATATTAGATATCGCATAATTTGGAAATATGTCCAGTTTACAGCTATAGGCTTGTGTTAATTTTATATTGATCTCAAAAATTTTCTTATCATCTCCTGCGTCACCACCAGCATGTTAGAAAATGTGTAACTGCATTTATTCATTCGTTTTATATAAAAAAAAAAAACAAAATTTCAACTATCCATCTATCAGCCCATAAACGTCTACCGTCGGACATGGGCCTCTCCACGGGAACGGCACTCAACACTGTCCTGTGCCACCTGCATCCAACGGTTTCTGGTAACCTTCATAATGTCGTCAGTCCACGTACTGGGGGTCAGATCCGTGGTCGCCACTCGAGATCCTTTCTTCCCCAACGGTTGTTGGTTTGACGAGCGATGTGGCCTGCCCACTGCCACCTCAACGTGGTAATTCTTCGAATTATGTTGGTTACAGGCGCTCTTCTACGCATCACTGGATTTTATCACGTTGTGAAATACCGAATATAGCCATAGCAAGCATAACTTTGAGCGTTTTTATGAGGCCGACATTCACGTTTCAGTACCATAAATCATCGCTGGTAACAGACACTGGTGATGACCCTTTGTTTTCAGATACTGCGAAATATTGGACGAGAAGATCCTCCTAAGTTTCCCGGACGCAACCTAGCTGACTTTTTTCTCGTAATTGAAGCTACCTAATTAGACTGTTGTCCTAGGTAAACATACTGCCAGACAACTTCAAGAATTGAAAAACCAAACTTAAATACGTGGTATACAAAATATTTAATGAAAGTTAATATATTTACCTTAATGCGTCCGTTGCTTTTTGTATGAAAATAACGTTTATTGCATCTGCAAGTACATAGCCATCAGCATTCTCAGCAAAAGATTTTGTTTTCCCATCTTTTGATAACATACCAAGTCTAGAATTAAATAATTTTGTATTTTTAACTTATTATATATACATAAAAAGTAAAGTAAATAAGACCAATGCGCCATAAATTTTCGAGAGCTTTGGTTATGTTGAGTAAGAGTATTGCCGTGTCATGAAACGTACGAAAAAAAAAATATGGGCCTGTAACTTTTCAGTTCGAATCATTTCTTGGCGGGTTTGTAGATTCCTATTACCATGACGTCTTTCGATTGAGCAAAAAGTATTATTTTCTTGGAGTGCTGCGTTAAATATGCAGGTTAGATAGAAATTTAGGGATTCAGGAAAGCGTTTAATACTCTTTTTGCTTTGCCATCCAAACCCGAAGCTTTCCTTGGGCCTAGTTCCTTGAGAGTTAAAACTATCTCAATTGTAGTCAGTGCTGCGATTGGTTGACTGTGATCGTGGTTCCTACCGACAATTAAAAGTATGTCTTAGGACTTACCAACATTCAAACCTTAATGTTGTTTAAAGTGATAATTGTATACCTTAGCTTGCTGGTGTTCTACCGGCGGGTTACCTCAATGCGCGAAGAGGGTGGCTCCCCATCGTTCAACGAGATAGCCACCTGGCGCGAGGACGCCCGCCGAGAAGTCATCGCCCGTTGGGCTACGAGGCTGGAGAGGCCTAGATACGGTGTTATTACCGTAGAGGCCCTCCGGCCCGTACTGATGGAGTGGATGGAGCGGCGGCACGGAGTTCTCTCTTTCCGGTTGGTGCAGGTCTTGTCGGGGCATGGTTGCTTCGGCAAGTACCTGCACACGGTCGTGCGGAGGGAGTGGACTCCGTCCTGCCACCATTGCAGTAGCGACGAGGACACGGCGCAACATACGCTCGAGGTATGTTCGGGCTGGGACGGGCAGCGCCGTGACCTCGTCGCTGTCATCGGTGCCGACCTGACGCTGCCGGCTGTTGCGCGAGCGATTGTCGACAGCGTCAGGAATTGGGACGCGGTCGCCGCCTTCTGCGAGGCTGTAATCTCGCAGAAGGAGGCGGCGGAACGGGCCCGGGAGGATTCCCGTGACCCGGGCCGCCGCCCGCGGCCGGGGCGGCGCAGGCGCGAGTACCTGCGCCTGATGCCGCCCTAACCGAGGCTTCGGGTGATCGGACCGGGGAATTGTCCGGTTACCCGACGTGAGGCCACCGCGTGAGGATGACGCCTCGACGGCGAAATCTGTCGGGGCGTCGACAGGAGAGGAGCCCAAGAGGGCATACCGCCGAGCGGGCCACCGAAGACAAAGATCGGGTACCGGTGGCCCGCTCGTACGGCGAAGAAGAGGTGCTTGCAGGGTGGGTCAATGGGGTTGCGCGCCGCCTCTTCCGTCACCCCGGACCGATTTGGCGGGGTGCGACGTCCATAGCCCACCGCAAAAAAAAAAAAAAAAAAAAAAAAGCTTGCTGGTGTTATAGTGGTACAAATATAGGATGGGACTAGTTCCTAGGCCAATTAGATTTCATTATTCATCACATCATTTACCTAGACTAACTTATATGTAAAAAGATGCAAGAGTTTATAAACCATATATTGGTTAAACACAGAGATCTATATAAACTCTAATTACGGTATATAATTTAGTTGATATGAAGCATTACCATCACACTCTCACACATACAAAACACATCTCGAGGCTATTGAAATTAAGAAACACCAACACTTCTATAGGGAAGATGACTGGTACTTATTAAAAATAAAACAAAAAGGACCAACATTAGCCTGCAAGACTTAGTGAGCAAAAGTAAAAGAATAACCATCTGTCTCCTCCGTCCATACTTTCATCCGCATCCATTCCTATCAACCTCATTTATTACCATCCATCCCATTTTTATTTCTTTATATCCCATCCAATCATTCTCCACACGCGACCATCTGAATCCATCTCTATCCTCTCCCGCAATCCATGCCAATTATAATGCAAATTTTATCTATTCCAGTTCATTCTCATTTATCTATAATCTTTCCTACCCATCGCCATCAAACCTCATCCGTTTCCACCCACCTCCATCCATCTCTATGCATCTTTATCCATTGCCCAATCATCTTTAGTCATCCCCGTAAATCTAAAATACTCTTCCGTCCTCTTTTTACGTCGCAATGTACCACTTTATTTATCCCTATACATCCCTACCATACCCATTCATCTCCATACATGTCTTCCATCCCAACTATATCTCTCCTACAACAAATGTTCTCACGTCCCTACCAAAACTCCCCCAAAAGAAACCAAGATCCCCAAAAGGTGAAAATTAAACGTGGCGGTTTTCGACTTGACGAACAAAAACGAAGCAAACACGAAAGTTATAGCATTCTAGGGAGTAGGCCTATGTCAAATAGTATATGTCCCTGAGCTGATGGACGAAAGGATATTCTCCTATAGATTAAAAAGTAATTTAGCTAACACAAGTTACGTGAAACGCAAAAAATAAAGATGTAAACTTATTCTAATTAATAAAAACGTTTACCTTCCATGATGAATAACTGGATAAGGCTGCAGGCACAAATGTGAACCACCAACAATAGCTGATTCACAATCACCACGGCGCATGGCGGCGCATGCCAGCTCTAGAGCATTGATGGAGCTACAGTCATTGTTATCGACCACCACTGAAGGGCCCTTAATGTTCAACCAGTATGATATGCGATTTGCATGCATTGTTTTATTGACCCTAAAATAACAATATGGCAATATACTAAATCTCAAGAACTGATTTCTCTTTCTAATAATCTAATTTCTCTTCTTTAATGGAGAATTGTAATATAACTAAACTAACCGGCCGATGCAAATTTGTACGATCATTAACAACAGTAAATGTTGTATGACGTTTTACAATCAGATATATAATATAGCTGGGGGGCATCGTCCGGAGCGAGCAAGGGGGCATAGTCCGGAGCGTACACGTCGCGTCCCCTGCCAGTCTAGTTAGACTGCAATCCAGCTCGAACGCATACCGCAGTGCGGGTTAGGGCGTGCCCCGGAGGCGAAGCGTACTGACCCGCCCCCGGCGCTACGAACATCGGCAGAAGCGAGGATGGGGGCCGCCATCCATCACGCCTAGCCCAGTCAGGCGAGTCGAGGAAAGCAGAGTGCCGGGTGGGCACGTGGAATGCAAGAGGTTATGTGGAAGGTAAGTTGCATGAGATGATAACCATCATGGCGGACAAACAGCTAGACGTGCTCTATGTAACAGAGACTAAGCGAAGGGACAGCAACACCTGCGATTTTCCTGGTGGCGGGATGGCTCTGAGGTCTGGTGTACCACAGCGCGATAGAGCCAGCATGGGGGTAGGAGTGCTGTTGTCCTCTCGCTTGGCCTCAGGTGTGAAGGATTACGGAATCTATGATCTCAGACTTCTTTGGGTCCGTATAAAACTAGGTGTCACCAAGGTATTCATGGTTGTAGCATATGCTCCCGTAGAATCCTCGGTGGCATCAGACCTGGAGAAGTTTTGTGATAATGTTAGGGAAGTTCTGGATATGGCAGAAACTAGTGAACGTGTGATTATATGCGGAGATTTGAAAGGATGGGTGGGGACCAAGCGTCCCGACTATGAGGACATACTTGGTCCATTTGGTGATAAGAGAGTGAACGACGCAGGTATGCTCATAGCGGATGTATGCATGGAGAGAAACCTTATTGTGTCAAACACATTTTTCCAACATAAGGGCATCCATATTTATACTTGGAGAAGGGATGAACAGAAAAGTATAATAGATTTAATTTTGGTAGACAGTCGCCTCCGAAGCAAAATATAGGACGCAAGAGCCTAAAGAGGCCTTACAGTCGATACGGACCACTATCTCCTTATTGCGAGATTTAGTGGTCTGTTCAGAAAGTGGAGGCACTGGCGAGAGCGTGTCCACTTCGGAGGACTTAAAAGAATAAAGGTCGAAAGGTTGCAAGAAGAGTGTATAAGATAAAAGTATGCAGAGGATGTCCGAGAACGGCTGACGATGGCAAGCAAGCCGCAATCGGACATTGAAGAATGCTGGAGAATATTGAAAGAGAGTATGGTAGATACAGCGAAAGAAGTATGTGGAAGTTCAAAGAAGCATAGAAAAACAAATGGTCATGCATGGTGGGATGCGGAAGTGGCAGCTTCCGTAGAGCAAAAGAAGAAAGCATGGCTGGACTATGTCTCTTCTTTGAATCTGAATGACAGTATGACTGAACAGAAGAAAGAATTATATCGGCAATGTAAGAATGACACCAAGGGCTTAGTGAAAGAGAAACGTGATAGAGCAAATATGAGTGCAGAAGATAGGCTGACTAAAAACTTCAAAGATAACACCAAACTCTTTTGGAGGGAGGTGAAGAAGTCTCGGGGTAACCGGTCAGCCTTCAGAATGAATAAAATAAGGTCTAAAGGTGGAGACATTCTTAAACAAACACAAGACGTATTAACCCAGATAAGCCTACTGTCCTATATTTAGGACAGTAGAAATAAAAAAAATATCAGAATACCCTCTTTATCTAAGATTATTTAGTCTTATGATTTGCAGTAAGAAACGTGTCAGCTTTATTAGAAAAAATAAAAAGACAGTTATTTTAACAGTTTTTACCTTATATTTTACCTTATAAGTGTGTAATAAAAGTGCGTTGCAGACATGGCAAATGACAGGTAGGTATGTATAAAAAGTTATATTTTATTCGTGAGTTGTTTTTTCTGTGTTAATATCTAGTTGATAACCTTAACTTTTGTACTAAATAAATATTCTAGCAAAATAATATAAATAAATTACGTATAACTTGTTACAAATACTAGCGTACTATATATAGGACAGTAGGATAATATACATGATTTTAGTACAATAATACAACTTTTTCTTTACAGAACGTTAGCTGCGCATGAAATTTTAGATGCTTTAGAAAATGTTTCTGATAATGAAGAAGATTATAGAGAACGACTGATATGTATTCTACCTCCTCCTGTTGATCCTGACTGTCTCACTGACGAAGATTCGGGTGAAGAAGATAATGTAACTTTGAATAATTTGCCACGAAACATTCTGCTTCAACCGGCTGAAGTAATGATTCAAGGGCAGATTATGGTGAGTGATACAGAAGAAGAACCTTCTGATTCTACAGGTCGAACTAAACGTAGGCGTACCTACGCATGGAGAAAACGGGACTTGGCAAAAAATCCCGTGAATTGGCCCGATGTTCAAGGCGCTTGCCAAGATAAGCGCCCAATTGAGTGGTTTGAAAACTTCTTAGATGAAGATGTTATTTCGTTGTTGGTGTCAGAGAGCAATAAATATGCTGTCAAAAAGAATTTGCCTGGAGACATAACCACTGAAGATATGAAATGTTTCATCGGCATATTGTTGGTTAGTGGTTATTCACGGCTCCCCCGTAGAAGAATGTATTGGGAAAACTCCCCTGATACAAATAATGAATTGATCAGCTCGGCTATGACTAGGGATAGATTTGACTTTATTTTTCGCCACCTTCATGTCAATGATAATCTGGATTTGCAAGACAAATACACAAAAGTACGCCCCCTAGTTACACTTCTAAATAAAAAGTTCTTAGAGTTTTCTCCTCTTGAAGAGCATTACAGTGTAGATGAGGCCATGATCCCCTACTATGGTAGACATGGCTGCAAACAGCACATAAAAGGTAAACCTATTAGGTACGGGTTCAAAGCTTGGGTTGGTGCTACACGGTTAGGGTATGTTTTATGGATGGAACCATACCAAGGTGCTACAACTATGTGCAATCCAATATATAAAGAATTGGGGCTGGGTGCAAGCGTTGTTCTCACTTTTTGCGATGTGCTGATTTCACGTGGCTTCGACCTTCCTTACCACGTAGTTTTTGATATAGAAAGGCCTTCGTTGCACTGGGACAGTTCGAGAAAACAGGACATCTAGTTGTCCTCTGATTACATCGAAGTTACTGAAAAAAAAGGAACGTGGTGCTGTCGATTACAGAACGACACATGACAACACGTTCATTATTGCTAAATGGCATGACAATAATATATTCAGTATTGCTTCTAATGCTGTAGGAATAAATCCTAAACAATCTGCCAAACGCTTCTCACAAAGTGAAAAGAGAAACATTGTCATAGAAGAACCACATATGGTGTCCATCTATAACAAATATATGGGAGGAGTGGATCGGTCTGATGAAAATATTTCACATTACCGAATTGGTATACGAGGTAAGAAATGGTACATGCCGTTGCTCACACACATGATTGATCTTGCCGAACATAATGCATGGCAGTTATATAAAATAAATCATGGAAAACTGGATCATCTTGGCTTTCGCAGAAGGGTAGCAATTGCTTTGATTGAATCAAACAGAAAAAATGCCAAAAGAGGGCCTAGCCGACCCTCCCATCATGAACATGCTGATAGTCGTAAAGACCAAATGAATCATCTGGTTATTCCTCAATCGAAGCAAACACACTGTCGTCAATGTCACAAAAAATGTTTGACACGTTGCAAGAAATGTGATGTTGGAGTGTGTGTCAAGTGTTTTGAAACATATCATTCATAAACAGTGTTAATCTAGTAAATTACATATAACAATGGGTAATATAATCAATAGTTATCTAATAAACTACACTTTTTGATTACATTCTGTTTTGTCATAAATGGTCTTTTATTTCCTCTTATTATCCTACTGTCCTACATATAGGACGGCTGTTTCCCTGAAAGCCTTACACTTAATTTTTTTTTCATAATTTTTTTTATGTTGCATAAGATCTAATAAACTAAATAATGTAACTTTTTTCAAAATTTTCAGAAAATTTTAGTTTCAGGCTTATCTGGGTTAAGCCGATGGAGTGAATATTTTGGCGATATGTATGCGGATACTCGAGTTGCCGCCGGTGTCGCATGTGGTTTAGTAGATCAACATTTGGCACAAGCGTCCTACGATGGCAGATTGAGATGATCAAGATTGGTGGCTCCTGTGTCTGGGAGGCGTTCCTGTTGCTTCTCAATTTATGTTAGAGATCGGGAATGGTTCCCGGGGACTGGAATAGCGCAGTCATCGTGCCTTTGTTTAAAAACAAGGGTTCACGTTATGACTGCGCAAATTACAAAGCCATTAGCTTGACCAGTTTGGCAGCAAAAGTGTACGGTAAAATTATTGAAAGGAGAATGAGGATGGTGTCCGATGGTTTACTGTGTGAGACACAAGGAGGCTTCAGGAGTGGAAGGGGATGCATGGATCAAGTGTTCTCTCTGCGCAACATTGTGGTGAAGCATCTGGCTCTAGGTCAGAGGGTTTATGCAGTTTTGTGGATCTGGAGAGAGCATTTGACACGGTTGTACGAAAGGAACTTTGAAACATTTTACCGGAGTATGGTATTAACAGTAAACTGCTACAGGCTGTGTAGTCCAGTTACATGGGCTGTAGAGCCTGTGTGCGGCTGGATGATGGAATGTCGCCTTGGTTTGACGTCAATATCAGCGTTAAGCAGGGGTGCGTTCTGTCAGCCAGGCTGTTTATCATATATCTCGATAAATGTCTCCAAAGGTTGAACGATATGAACGTGGGAGTCCGGATGGGCGACTCAGTGGTCACTGCTCTGCTCTATGCAGATGATGCAGTCCTGCTGGCACAGTCAGCGAGTGACCTGCTGACCCTAGTCGACACAATGACAGAAGATTGTATGAAAAGGGGTCTACGCATGAATGTGAGCAAAACCAAAAAATAATGGTCTTTGAAAGAGATGAAGCCAGAACAGATGTAAGAGTAACAATAGGTAATGATGTACTAGAGCAAGTGGATGAATTTGTATATCTTGGATGTGGATTTAGCCGAGATGGAAGGTACACCACTAATATAGAGTGAAGAGTGAATGCGGGAAATAGAGTGAACGGAGCGTTGGGACAACTTCTCGGTAGCCACCACCTCAGCCAGAAGGCACGTGTAGCAATACATAACGCAGTGCATGTCCCATTATTACTGTATGGAAGCGAGAGTTGGGTATGCAGAAAAGAGTATGAAAGTAAAATTAATGCGGTCGAAATGCGATCTCTACGGAAAATCTGTGGAGTAAAGCTGACCGACCGCATTCGTAACGACGACGTAAGAGAGCGAGTAGGTATGAAAGAGAGTATTGGTGTAAAGATGCGAAAGGGAATGCTCCGATGGTTCGGCCATGTGGAAAGAATGCCGAATGAACGAAACGAATGTTAAGAAGATATACAATGCAAAAGTGGAAGGATTCAGGTACCGGGGGAGAGCGAGACTAACCTACCTAGACCAGATCGGTCATGTACTGAAGGAAGGTGGAGTCAAGAGTCTCCGAAACCGGCGAGCGTGTATGAAGAGAAGTATGAATGTTGAGGAAGCGAGTGAAGTATGCAAGGATAGAGTTCTCTGTTCTCTCTGCCTACCCTATGGCAAGGGATATGGCGTGATGATATGTATGTATCTATGTATGTAAAATTTAGATTTAAAAATAATAAAAAAAAAACTGCTTTACAATCCACATTTTACAGTGTATTTTAAAAGTTTTTACCCGACTGCAAAGGAGTGGTATTGTGTTTAACAGTCTATGTATGTATGTATGTTTGAACAGTCGGGATCCATTGAAAAATTTGATTTGCTGTCGAATAAAGGATCCAGACTGTTCAGTTGTCATATTCTATTATTAAAATATATTTCATTTTCTGCAATAATATTTATTCAATAATATATTATGGAATTAAGACCACCGGACATCTAAGTGCTTGTTTTTTTTTCTTTTCTGTTTTTTTTTATTATGTACGTAGTTTTGGTGACTTTTTACGCAGTCGGGGTTTTTTTTTTGTTCTGTTCAACCATTTAAACAGGCAAAAGGAACAAGGTCCATGCAGCCAATTATTTTTTATATTTTCCTAAATAAATTATTATCACTTCCTAGTTATTAACCCTTAATTTGACATAATGTTTTTCAAATAATTTTTAATTTCTGTCATTTACCCCTGTCTGTATAGACATTAGAATCTCTGTAAAATAAACAAAATAAAACTGTTGACCAAATGGCATCAGATGGATTTGGCTCAGGTCGTTATAATGCTGTTAGTTTTTTTTTTATTTATTTCCGTGTGGTGACGGAGTAAGAACACTATTCACCACCCCATATCTAACCCGTGGGTGATCGTACGAGACGACTAAGGGATATAAAACGCATATTACATCTATGCGAGAGACGGAAAACTCGAAACAAAACCTTATACCAACACGTCTTGCCAGCGCGGTATAGTAGGTTAATTTCCCTCACATTACGGAGGAGGCCCGAGCCCAACAGTGGGACATATATGGGCTGTGATGATGATGATGATTGACACTAATAGTAAATGATAAATAATCCTGAGTTTCACAAGCTTTTCTATTGATGATATGCCTAAATTTTTAGCGTTGTTCTAAAGATTGTTTATTTAATTTGGACATTTGACACATTGTCTATTCTCATCGCCTTGCATCATTTTACTCTTATTTATTACATTTCTCGGCATAAGGAAATATTCTTTGTTAGGTGCAGTTTTGATAATATTTTGGCACATAGGAGCGAGACAATATTTATAATACGGTTTTCTGTTCTTTTCCATGGTAATAAGTTGACTTTACACTTACTTTTTTAATTTTCAATAACTTCGTGAACCAAACATTTCGTTGTTGACATCCAACTTGTGTGTGTATTCTGACGTCACAGAAGCGCGCCATAATAGCAGCGTTTAAATCGCCCAAAATTGATAGTGATATTAATATTTTTTTTAGTATAATGGTGTATCTATACAGGATTGTTTTTCTAAGACTACCCAAATTTTTGAATTGAAAACTTCTTTAGGCGCGTTGAGCGTTTTTGGAGGGGAAAAACTTATAGGTTCGCGTCACCGACATGTTAATGCTAATAGTATATCTATAGTTATATGAAAACTTCTTTAGGCGCGTTGAGCGTTTTTGGAGGGGAAAAACTTATAGGTTCGCGTCACCGACATGTTAATGCTAATAGTATATCTATAGTTATATGAAAACTTCTTTAGGCGCGTTGAGCGTTTTTGGAGGGGAAAAACTTATAGGTTCGCGTCACCGACATGCTAATGCTAATAGTATATCTATAGCTACGAGTAGTCAGACTGGTGCACGCGCAGTGGCCTGTGTACACGTATACACTAATACGTTAAATATCTCTGACTGTATCATGTGCGCGTTGGACGTTTGGATGGGTATAATTTCACGAGTTCACGTCACCAACATGCTATAATAGCAGTACATTTATATTCGTAAGTGGACCGTGTTGTACAAGTAAGGTTAAATTGGCAACGTGGAAAGTTCAGCGTTTTTATTTAAGTGGTTTTATAGTTTGGATGTTATTGTAATCGTTTAATTAAAGGATTACTGTTCAATATAAAAGTGAGTATTGAACATTTTAATGTTTTTATATAGATAAATGAATAATGAAAATAAAGAATTTATTTTCAAATATTTTCAATATTCATATCAATATTTGCATTTAAAAGTATGGCATTATTTATTTTTAATTGTATTTTTAATATTTAACCTTTATGTCATGAAATGAGTATAATTGTGGTTTAAAGGTTATCTTACTAGCGTGGTAAAACCGATTCCTAGATGTTCGATAATATTTTTTATTTTTATATAAAAATTAGAAAATTATTATTATTTCAATTAGTCTTAAGTCAATAGTTTTCACTTCTATCGGCAGTCCCCATGACTGCCTGTTGTTTTTATTTATGATGTTCTAGATATAATCAGGGTTATATAAAAAATGACAAATATTTAAAATCACTAGTAATTACCCAATTATTTTCATTTGAAAATATCTAAAAATTTTCGCAATTTATGGACAAACTATCGTTATTATGCACGGCCATTCATAACGAAACTATCACATTACGCACACAAGTCCATGTTAAAAGTTGTTGATACCTATCTAAATTATAGCGAACACACTAATACTGTTTATTACCCACACATTAAACATGTAAATAAGTTTACGATTCCAATTTTCCTTCATAGTTTTAACAGGCTTAGGGCCGTCATAATAAACATTAAAATATTAGTTTATTATTTTAAAATCGCATACTAACGTTCGTATTTATTAGCGTATTAAAAAAGTGGAATCAACTATTAACAACAATTAAACTTACCTATTCATTTAGCCCTATGAAAAAAAATATTTTATAAAAAAAACAAAAACCGACTTCAAAACTATGCCTACGATAAACGATATACAATAAACTTACACTAAAAAGTAGAAAATAATTATTTTAATTAGTTTAATCTCAAAAGAATAACAGAACAACTTACGAAATTATAGTATACCTACCTATTTACAGGTAGGTATGTAAAAACTTATACTATGTCAAGAAAAATGGATAATAATATTATATTTTGTATTTCAAAGTAAGGAGCATTGAAATATAATAAACGAAATTATTAATATTTATTTACAAGTACTATTTTTTTGGAGTTGGTGCCAGCCAAGGACAGTTTTTCTACTTTGCAAAAATCACGCGGCTCACGCAGTACCTACCTGACCTACGCAAAGATGGACGATCACTGCGAATAGGGCGATAGCCGGAGCGAGGCAGGTGCGAGTAAAGAGGGGCGATGTCACTGAGTGAACTACCCGAACGCGGGCAGATTTCGTTGATGATTTAATGCACTTAAAAGATTTATGCAAGGGAATTTAATTTTGATTTAGCTGGCACCGACTCCAAAAAAATAGTACTTGTAAATAAATATTAATAATTTCGTTTATTATATTTCAATGCTCCTTACTTTGAAATACAAAATATAATATTATTATCCATTTTTCTTGACATAGTATAAGTTTTTACATACCTACCTGTAAATAGGTAGGTATACTATAATTTCGTAAGTTGTTCTGTTATTCTTTTGAGATGAAACTAATTAAAATAATTTTTTTCTACTTTTTAGTGTAAGTTTATTGTATATCGTTTATCGTAGGCATAGTTTTGAAGTCGGTTTTTGTTTTTTTTTATAAAATATTTTTTATTTGCCGGTTTTTAGTGGAAAATAAGTGAATTCAGATTTTTTTTAATAGGTAGACCTAGTAAACGGGCTGCTCGAATGAGACAGCACCGTTTGGAAGATACGAGTGACGAGAGAGACACTCATTTAAAGAAAAATGGGGTTAGGAAATGGGATAAATATTACAAATGAGAGTGACGAGCAGCGGGTCAATAGGCTTTCTCAGATGAGGGCATACACAAACTTATCTAGGCGTAATGAAACTACAGAAAGTTATTCTCAGCGACTCAGTTTGATTCGCGAACGTTATCAAACCAAATCGAGGAGCAACGATCTCAACGTATTAGCTTAATACACGAAAGTTTAACAAAATTGAAAAAAAAAATATAATATTTAAAAAAATTCATCATCATCATCATCATCACAGCCCATATATGTCCCACTGTTGGGCGCGGGCCTCCTCCGTAATGAGAGGGAAATTAACCTACTATACCGCGCTGGTCAGACGTGTTGGTACAGGGTTTTGTTTCGAGTTTTCCTTCTCTCGCATAGAAGTTATATGTGTTTTATATCCCTTAGTCGTCTCGTACGATCACCCACGGGTAAGATATGGGGTGATGAATAGTATTCTTACTCCGTCACCACACGGAAAAAATTATTAATATTAATTAAAAAAATATATTTTATTTTTTTTCACTTGTTTTTACCTATTTTATACTACTTATACTACTCCTTAGTTGTGAAATTTTGAAAAAACGCTAACACACATATTCTTTTATTTCTAAAAAGATCTAGATGTGCGAAATTTCGTACTTAACTACTTTGAAAATGATAAACTTCCATATAAATATTCATCCCGTGACCCTTATTTTACCCCTTAGTAACATTGTTGTTTTACCAGCTAAAGCTCATAAAGATAATCTCCATACACAAATAATCAAACTATAATCTGTCTAATCTAAGAAGTGCACTTTGACAGCTGTCTGAGTAAGTTGTCTAGGTAGGAGAACCAAATAATCGCTATCGAAAATATCCGATTTTACTGCGAAATCGATATTGATTCTTTATAATTAATAATCGGTTTATTTTTTATTTTTCAAAAAGGAAGTGCTAAATTAGTACTAAACAAATTTAATTATTTCAGCATAGAATCTATTTTTCATATTTAGTAGGATTAGGTTAATTAAAAACAAAAACTGGATTTGAAAATGGCTATTTATTAAGAATTACTACTATTACTTGAATTATCAGCGTCGCGAACATTAATAATTATTTCCTCATCAATCAAAGTGTCGAAATGTACATCTCTTTCAAAATCTCTATTCGATTAATCGTATTATTCTAATATTTTTACCGATTATTTGGATATTCGTGAATTGGAAGTTGTCAATCACTACTGTATAGAACGTGATGAAGTGACATTGATAGGTCGTGAATAACAATTATATCATGTTATTTTTATTTTAAATTATTTTTACGAGTTTCAACATTAGATTAATGGTCTTTGAAAGAGATGAAGCCAGAACAGATGTAAGAGTAACAATAGGTAATGATGTACTGGAGCAAGTGGATGAATTTGTATATCTTGGATGTGGATTTAGCCGAGATGGAAGGTACACCACTGATATAGAGCGAAGAGTGAATGCGGGAAATAGAGTGAACAAAGCGTTGGGGCAACTTCTCGGTAGCCACTACCTCAGCCAGAAAGCACGTGTAGCAATTCATAACGCAGTGCTTGTCCCAACATTACTGTATGGAAGCGAGAGTTGGGTATGCAGAAAAGAGTATGAAAGTAAAATTAATGCGGTCGAAATGCGATCTCTACGCAAAATCTATGGAGTTAGGCTGACCGATCGCATTCGTAACGACGACGTAAGAGAGCGAGTAGGTATGAAAGAGAGTATTGGTGTAAAGATGCGAAAGGGAATGCTCCGATGGTTCGGACATGTGGAAAGAATGCCGAACGAACGTCTGGTTAAGAAGATATACAATGCGAAAGTGAAAGGATGTAGGTACCGGGGGAGACCGAGACTAACCTACCTAGACCAGATCGGTCATGTACTGAAGGAAAGTGGAGTCTAGAGTCTCCGAAACCGGCGAGCGTGTATGAAGAGAATTATGAATGTTGAGGAAGCGAGTGAAGTATGCAAAGATAGAGTTCTCTGGCACTCTGCTCTCTCTGCCTACCCTGCAAGGGACATGGCGTGATGGTATGTATGTATGTATTATTGTACAAGAAAGTCATCCGCAATGTTAATTATGTAAATAACTTAATAGTTGTTTAAAATTTCAGATTTCGTGTTTACAATCATGTGTCATCAACGTTTGACCGAGGTTATTATGTGTTAAAAATGCAAAACGTCAAAATGCACTTCTTAGATTGGATGAACTATAAATTATGTACAGAGGCGTCAGAAACAGCATTTTTGCCCTAAATTTTTAGGAATTACTCTCGATTTTCCCAGGATCCCAGCATCAGATCCTGATACCCTGCATATGGGACCACCCTTAGAGTATCCTCTTTCTAACAAAGAAAGAATTATAAAAATCCATCCATTATTGGCGTTGCTATCGCGTAACAAACATACAAAAAAAAAAAAAAAAAAAAAAATAGCGTTCGAATTGAGAACCTCCTCCTTTTTGGAAGTCGGTTAAAAAACACGCTATCACTGATATTTTAGCAATTGTTCAAAATTTAGTCCATTTCTTTCAATACAAAGATGAGCACGCCTTCTTAAATTGTGTTTTAATATTATTTGTGTTCGAGCACTTTTCACTTCATTAAATGGGATAATGATTTTACTACGAAGATCCTCATAACTGTGTGCTTCTTCAACGTAAATACCTCTCTTAATTTCACCCCACAAACTTAAAATGTAGCATCGTACCATCTCATAATATTCGCGATTCGAATATCTTGTTTGATCTGCCATTGTTGGAGATAAACAACAAAACAATTAACAGGTGCTGCTAATTAGATCACGGTCAAAAAGCTACTGACGAAAGTGACGAATTCGCGCTGCGGACGCGCAGCGCAGGCGACGGGGATGAAACAAGCCGATCGGTACCGACAAAGGAATCAAGTTACCTACTCTGTTTTATCGTGAGCGCTTAGTTTATGTCTGTGTGTGTGTTTATAATAATGAATGACTTACATATGTCATCAAATTTGATGTTTATAGGAATTCACCGAATAAAAAAAAATTGTTTTGTTAAATAAAATCATATGTTTTTATTTCAATAATCAATTATACTATCGAATCTGAACCTCCGGTGCAATTTTGGGTACCCTTAGAAAAACAATTCTGTATATATATATATATATATGACGGCACTTGCGTTTATTGCACGTGCTAAAACATGTTACAACGTGTTAACATATTCACTGACCACGCCTCCTAGCGCGTCATGCATTCCCCGCCACGCAAACTTGTTATAAAAAGAGGCGAGCGCGCGGTTTAGTCAGTCTAAGCCCGCGAGTGCCACGGTGCACATGTCGTGCGCTAGTCGTGTAATTTATTTGTTTGTTGGTCTGTTTAATCAGTTTAAGATCGAGCGTCTTCCGATACCGTAGCAGGGTTCATCTATTTCGCTTGGAAACGATGCGGTCCACGACTGCACGTTTCTGACGATCATTTCTCCTACGTACGTGCGAGATCTGTAGTGAACTATCTGTTGCCGTATTTCCCAAAGGAAGAACTGCTGCTCATTCTTTTGGTGAACTCCTGGCCAAGGATTCCACATGCAAGTAAAAGAGTAGTGACAATTGTGATCTTGTCCCGTAGTCACACGGGGAAGTATTATCTATCAGTTACTATGTCATCCTTAGTACTACTGAACTGATAGCAGTTTACTGTGTCATACTGTACCATGTAGTTGTTTGTGCAAAGGCGATTGCCTGGGACTGCTTTGTGGGGTTCACTTAGTGTAAATTGTAATTGGTATATAGTTGTGAAAGTAATTGTGATTACTTGCAGTACGAGAATTTACGACTTTGTATCCACATTATTGTTCCTTATGTCTGACATATTCCCTACATATATATAAATGAGCTTGTCCTGATTGACTGATTCATCATCGCACAGCCTAAGCCGCTGGGGCTAATTACATGAAATTTTGACAGTTGTTGCCTTTTATATTGTAGGCGCTCACTAAGAAAGGATTTTTTGAAATTTCTCCTCTAAGGGTGGAAGATAGGGGTTGCAAGTTTGTATCCAACTTCGTCAGTTTTGAAGATAGATTCATGAAACTTTGCATTCGCCTATTCAATATTAAATAAATGAAAATGTATTTCAGCATTTTTGGTAATTTCTCCCCAAAGGGTGGAAAAATAAAGGGGTTGCAAGTTTGTATGAAACTTTGTCAGTTTTGAAGTTAGATACCTGAAAGTTTGTTACTAGCTATATAACGTTAAATAAAAGTTTACCTGTTTCAGCATTTTTGGAAATTCTCCCCTAAGGGAGAAGAATAGGGCTTGCAAGTTTTTTGATGACACTCTTATTTAATATTAAATAATCAAACACGTATTTAAGCATTTTTGGAAATTGTCTACTTAAAGGTGAAAGATAGGAGTTGCAAGTTTATATGAAACTTGGTCAGTTTTGAAGTTAAATTAGTTTTAAGCCATTAATTGTTAAATTAGGTACCTTTTTCACCATTTTTAGAAATATCACTACTAAGGGTGTGTAGAATAGGTGCAGCAAGTTTGGAGTCGTGTTCGGTCCGCCGGATCGATCGGTCGTGCGCCACTACGCTACGCTGCGCCGCGTTATCGTGTGTCACGATATTAGTGTAAGCGCGATAGTCGTGCTACCGAGTGTGTGCTCTCGAGTGTGCTCGTGCTGCCGTGTGTTGTGGTGTCGTCAATGCATGTACAGTGACGACATGATTTCTTTGTGAGCGAAATGGACGCGTATACATGTCGCAACATGTTTTTATGTATATAGTATGTGTTTGTGTTATTTATTGACGGTCTTTGTGTATGTATATATTTTATTTGTTGGATGTTTTTTGTAAATAGTACTGTATATATTTTCATTGACAATTTGACTGTGTTATTTGCTCAAAAATGAGCACTTCGTCGAAGGGTTCGAAGGGAAAGGGTAAGGGTAAGGGCAAAATGCCGCCGCCCGCCGTACCCCCGGACCAATCTGGCCCATCTGGGAGTGTAAAGCGAACGGAAATGGAGGATCCGTTTCCGCTTTACCCTGATATTTCTCGGACCGAATACTACTCGGATGACGACATAAACGTAGGGCTCCCGCCCAAGGTGAACAGAGCGGAACGGGGTAAGATGCAACCCAAGGGCCACTCTTGGGGACCGCCTCGCGCTCGGGTAGAATTGGAACGCATGGACTTAGCGTTTGAGGATGGCGATGATGGGGTACTATCCCAGAAACCTCCACGCGGTGTACACTGGGTGCGGGCGGCGGTCCCCAGTTCTTCTGTTGTACTGTCGTCCGTAGCGAATATCTGCGCAATTTCGCTCCTTACTCTACTACAGTCGTAGTAGAGGTTATAGGACGCGAAATATTGGGACGAGCTCAGTCACTCATTCGTTTGAGGGCTGGGCAGGCACATGCCACCGCCCACACATCGTAAACTTGATTCTTTGCTTGTCTTAGTTTCAGGAGCGAGGGTCTTAGCTTAACCGCCCGGACCGCGAGGAAGACAACCTCTATAAAGAGTTCGAAGTAACATTCGGACTCGGAAATCACCCAGAATCTTAAGTTCTGGCGTGCGGCGAGAAGTTGCATGGCAGATGGGTTGTTCTGTTCTTAGCACGCTCCAGCCAGGGTACCGGCTGCCCCCCTGGTTGGTAAATGTAGGCTTGCCCGGGTAAAGGGATCTCTGCCTGGGTCGACGTAATAGTATCGCCCATTCTCGTGGGTTTAACTATAGATACTCAAAAATTAAAAAATACAATTAACGACGGGGATCTTAGTGATTCCCACCTTAAGGCCTGGTCATGCCAACGCAAATCTGACCAGAACGACGCCTCGTCCTCGGGACTTGAGGCGTCCGCCGAGGGCCCGGCACAAACCGTGGAGGCCCAAAAGAAGAAGAGGAAGTCGCCTCGAAAGTCTCGGGGCAACAGCCTGAGCCACAAGAGGCGGCTGGAGGAGCGGCGAGCGCGCAGGGAGGCTGCCGCCGCTGAAGAGAAGAAGGACGGTAGACTCGCAGCAGAGCCGTCGACGGATGAGGGCGACAGCGATGTCGCAGAGCCGTCCGAAGACGAGGGCGGCGGATTTACCGTCAGAATGGACGAGGGCGGTGATATTCCCGCAGGGCCGTCCAAAGAGGACAGCGGGCCGGCTTGGGTCTGGTGCTCGACGGGCGATGGTGGTTCCGGGAGCCTTTCCGACAGATTGCTCCCCGGCTTGTCGGCGCGGCGTCCGCCCTTTCTCGACTCATGCCGAACGTGGGCGGACCCAGTTTCGAGGGCCGACGGCTGTATGCGGGGGTCATCCGCTCGATGGCCATGTACGGCGCACCCGTGTGGGCGAGGGCTCTGAACGCCCAGCTCAGGGTGGTTCTGTGGAGGCCACAGAGGGCCATGGCGGTCAGAGCCATTGCGGTCAGAGCCATTCGCGGGTACCGCACGGTGTCGACAGAGGCGGCGTGCCTGTTGGCCGGGACACCCCCGTGGGACCTAGAGGCGGAGATGCTCTCCGACCTCTACCGGCGGGTTATCACAGCGCGCGAGGAAGGTGGCTCCCCATCGTTGAGCGAGATAGCCACCTGGCGCGTGGATGCCCGCCGAGACGTCATCGCCCGTTGGGCTACGCGGCTGGAGAGGCCTAGGCACGGTGTGGAGATCGTTGAGGCCCTCCGGCTCGTATTGATAGAGTGGATGGAGCGGCGGCATGGAGTCCTCACCTTTCGGCTGGTGCAGGTATTGACGGGGCACGGGTGTTTCGGGTTGTACCTGCACAGGGTCGTGTATAGGGAGTGGACTCCGGCCTGCCACCACTGCAGGAGTGACGAGGACATGGCGCAACACACGCTGGAGGTGTGTCCGGGATGGGAGCGGCATCGCCGTGACCTCGTCGCTGTCATCGGTGCCAACCTGACGCTGCCGGCCGTCGCGAGGGCGATGGTCGACAGCATCAGGAACTGGGACGCGGTCGCCGCCTTCTGCGAGGCTGTCATCTCGCAGAAGGAAGCGGCGGAACGGGCAAGGGAGGATTCCCGCGCCCCGGGCCGCCGCCAGCGGCCGGGGCGGCGCAGGCGCGAATACCTGCGCCTGATGCCGCCCTAACCGAGGCTTCGGGTGATCGGACCGGGGAATTGTCCGGTCACCCGACGTGAGGCCACCGCGTGAGGGCGACGCCCCGACGGCGAAATCTGTCGGGGCGTCGACGAGAGGAACCCGCGAGGGTGAACCGCCGGGCGGGCCACCGAAGTTAAAAATCGGGTCCCGGTGACCCGCTCGCACGGCGAAGAGAGAGGAGTTTTTACGGTGGGTCTATGGGGTCACGCGCCGCCTTCTCCGTCACCCCGGACCGATTTGGCGGGGCGAGACTAATCCATAGTCCACCAATAAAAAAAAAAAAAAAAAATGTCGTTCCCGAAACTTTACGAATATTTGTTAAACAAAGTGCAAATAAAAACAAATTCGAAGGCAATGAATCTTATATCTGGGTTAAATGTGTTTTGGACAATCAGAATAAAATTTAATTCGTGTTGGTGGTAGATTGAACAATTCAGTAAAATTTTGATTACAATAAGAAACATCTCATCTTAATGTGTAGTAAACATGAGTTATCAGTGTTATTGGTTAGACAAGAGTACAGACGATTACTTCACGCCGATCCGCAGCATGTTTTGTCCAGCTTGCGTGAAACGTTATGGATGTTAAATGCAAGAAATTTAGTTTGGCAAATAATACGTAAATGTGTTACTTGTACGAGAGTTATAGGTAAGACTTTGACTCCTATTATGGGTAACTTGCCGTCCGCACGCTTGGACTGTGGGTTTCCGTTTATATATACGCCCTATTATGATTTTAAATCGCAAAGGCACGCTCGGTTGGCTAAATGTTACGTTTGTCTCTTTGTTTAGTTACACGGGCCATACATTTAGAGCTCGTTACCGGTCTGTCTACTTGTGACTTTCTTTTGACACTTAAACGTTTTATAAGTCGGCGAGGTAAACCAAGCGATATTTGTTCAGATAATGGTAAGAGTTTTGTTCGTGCCTCAAATGAATTACCTACGTTCATTAATAATAATGCGAAAAATATAATCGATTCTACCGCTAACGACGGTATTAAATATCATTTCATTCTCCCTTATTTACCACATTTTGGAGGCTTATGGGAGAGTGGGGTCAGGTCATGTAAATATCACCTTAGACGTATCATGGGTAACGCTAATTTAACGTACGAGGAACTGAGCACTGTTTTAACATAGAACGAGGCTGTTCTTAATTCCCGTCCTATGTCACCCTTGTCTCCTGATCCCACCGATCTCACTCCTCATAGGCCGACCGTTGACTGTTCCACCAGTAGAAGACTTGAGACCCATTACAGCGTCAAGGTTTACCAGATATCATCACGTTGAGCAATTACGTCAACATTTCTGGCGTCAAAAGATGGTCAAAAGAGTATGTGTCGGAGCTTCAACAAAGGACGAAGTGGAAATCACAGGCGAACAATATTGCCTTGGGAAGTTTGGTCTTAGTCAAAGAGGACAACTTACCACCACTTAAGTGGCGAATGGGGCGTGTTACCCAGATATAGCCGGGCGCTTATGGTGTCAAATGAGTTGCTGGTATACTTACTGTGAATGGTATCATCATCAGGAGGGCATTCTCCAAAATATGCCCATTACTGACAGACGGAGAGACAGACGGGGCATTTTGGTTGCATAGACTAAGATGCCTTACCTGCCAACTTTCGAAGATGGAGTTTCCAAGGCTGAGGGCATGTCGACGCCACATACGTCTTCATTCGTCATATTGTAAAAGTTATTGGCAATAGTTTTATTACCGGCCTTGATTGGGTTGATGTCTGGCGCTTGCTCCTTGGGAACGTAATAGTTGACCAAACGGCATCAGACGTAGTTGCCTCAGGTCGTTATAGGACTCTTAGTCGTCTTTTACGACATCCACAAGCAAAGGGTTGGTAGTATTCGTAGCCGCTACCGCACAGCTATAGGATCAAGTCCCACGTGTGACATTCATATATACATATACATATATATATATATATATATATATATATATATATATATATATATATGTCACACCTGGACTCGATCCTATGCCTATTGGAAATCCGCTCCAATTGGTCAGTGTAGGTGTGGATACGAGTCCCATATCTGATAACCATTTTGCGCTCGTAAACAAGTTTTTAGATAATATATATATCTCATATAATTGACAGTGTCCAAACTTACCCTAATAAACCGTTACCCACTTGTGACGATTTATTATATATAATTATTTCCTCTGCATCAGAAAATGAAGAGCCAATAAATACACCAACTCTCTTTCCATTTAAATGTGCTGGACTTAACCCTAAAAATTAAACCATAATGATTATAGTCATCGTTCTGAGTGTTTCAACGTTACTTCTCTTCAACATTTATATTTCTATTGTCTTTCGGTGGCAGACAAGCAAGTTGCCCACCTGATGCTCAGTGGTAACTACCACTCATAGATAGACCTCAGCAACACTAACGATATGAAAAAACGCATTTTTTTCACGAGGCAAGTAATTCATTGCAGAAATTGCACGTGCGTGGGAGGAATGAAATCTTAATTGTACGGAAAATATAATTTCCAGGTGGTATGGTTAATCATACTGCTGTATCTAGTAGAGCGATGATATAAAGGAGATCTTGGTATCAAGTCAAACAGCTTTTCAGAACATTCCACATTAAATAACTGATATAGTGTAATATACGAAGATGAAAAAGAAGTCTCTCCATCGAAAGACGCACTATTCCAATTATCGATGATCCCTCGAAAATCTCGCCCATATGAGGAGTCAAAATATAGACCCAATCCAAAAAAAGGAGAGCTTTTTTTTAGATTGACCCAATCTAAAAAAAAGCTATATATTTAAAAAAAAGTTATATATTTTTTTATCGACGACTCAGTGTAGTATAAAATTACGTGAGGATGGGAGTCAAATCAAGGACGCAGATCTACAAAACTATTGTATAGATACCATTCTATTTGACTTATGGACATCCAGAAGCCACAGCTCTCGCCTATGTAAAACGAATTTGAGGCATTGGGCTTTTACACCGGGGGATTGCACGTAGTGTAGCAACTAAAGTTGTAGGTGTAGCTCTTGAGCGAGTAATATAAAAGAGCGTCGCAGAATGTTTCACTGTCAATTGTCCGCGCAAAGTTGTCAAAGCCATCTGCGGCTAACAACTAAACACCCACAAAAAAAAGTTTCACTCTCACAAGCTAAAGAAAAATGAGCGAGATAGGTGCGCTGTGTGGCCCGCCGACGAGAATGATATTTCACGTTGTTTTCGTATCGATGTAATTAACTTGTCAAAAGAATATATACTCTATTTCTTTTGGGATAAAGTTTCCATCCATCCATCCATCAGCCCGTAAACGTCCACTGTTGGATATAGGCCTCCCCACGAGAATGCCATTCAATACGGTCCCGCGCCACCTGCATCCAGCGGTTTCCTGCGACCTTGATAATGTCGTCAGTCCACCTAGTGGGGGGTCGTCCTAAGCGGCGCCGTCCGATTTGTGGTCTACACTCGACAACCTTTCTTCCCCAACGGTTGTTGGTTCGTCGGGCGATGTGGCCTGCCCATTGCCACTTCAACGCGCTAATTCTTCGGGCTATATCAGTTACACCCGTTCGGATTCTATCACGTAGAGAAATACCGAGCATATCCCTCTCCATAGCACGCTGAGCAACTTTGAGCCTTTTGATGAGGCCATCGCTGGTAACACACACTGGTTATAAACCTTTGTTTTCAGACACTGCGGAATATTAGACGAGAAGATCCTCCTAAGTTTCCCGAACGCTGCCCAGCCGAGTTAGATTCGTCGGGTGACCTCTTTCTCGAAATTGGATCTACCTAATTGGACTGTTTATCCTAAGTAAACATAGTGATCGACAACTTCGAGAATCGCATTCCCAACCAGGACCGGTACAGAAATGACATGGGCATTAGACATGATTTTCGTCTTGTCCATGTTCATTTGCAGCCCTACTAGTTGGGAGGCCTTGCTGAGCTCATTGAGCATGGTGCCAAGGTCCTCCAGGGGTTCTGCCATGACTACGATATCATTTGCGAATCGAAGGTGAGTGATGTATTCGCCATTGATGTTGATGCCGAGTCCGGTCCAGTCTAATTATCTTATTAGGATAAAGTTTAATAATTAATATTTATTATTAGAATATTGATTATAATAAATATTACAACCGAGTAATACTTTTTTTGATATTATGATACTAGAGGGATAAAATATTTAGATTTTTTTATGGGTTATTAGTTGCTCCCTGGGTATCTCGTAAGTACGTTACCCAGTGGAAAATTAAACTTACTTTTATTGAGATGTTTTAGTAAAAATGCTGTATCTTTATTTGCGCAAGTGTTTATATAGATTTTAATCCACGCATCAGCACGTAAACGGTCCCTGTTGGACATAGGCCTCCCCACGAGAATGCCATTCGAAACGGTCCTGTACCACCTGCATCCAACGGTTTCCTGAGACCTTCATGATGTCATCAGTCCACCCAGTCGGGGGGTCGCCCTACGCTGCGTCGTCCGATACATGGTCGTCACTCGAGAACCTTTATTCCCCAACGGATGTAGGTTCGTCGAGCAATATGGCCTGCCCATTGACACTTCAATGTGCTAATTCTTTGAGCTATGTCGGTTATTCCCGTTCTACTACGGCTTTCCGTATTTTGGATTTTATCACGTAGAGAAATACCGAGCATAGCCCTCTCCATACCACGTTGAGCAATTTTGAGCCTTTTTACGAGGCCAATATTTAGGGACCGCGTTTCAGTGCCCTAAGTCATTGCTGGTAAGACACACTGGTTATGAAACTTTTTTTCAGACACTGTAGAAGATTAGACGAGAAGATCCTTTTAAGTTGCCTGAATGCTGCCCAGCCGAGTTAGATTCGTCGGGTGACCTCTTTCTCGAAATTGGCTAATTGGACTGTCCTAGGCAAACGTAGTGATCGACAACTTCGAGAATCGCATTCCCAACCAGGACCGGTACAGAAATGACATGGGCATTAGACATGATTGTCGTCTTGTCCATGTTCAATCGCAGCCCTACTAGTTGGGAGACATTGCTGAGGACATTGATTATGGTGCCAAGGTCAGCGCAGTAGTGAACAGTTTCAGAGATAAGATAAGATAACTTTTATTTGTGAAAACATGTGTAGGTAAGTTCTTAAACAATCTCTAATTAATTGGATTCAACATGTTCTGCCACTATAGGCGTACAAATTGTCATAACATTAATAGATTTACATTTATTATTACATTAGTATTATTTAATATTACAATATCATTCAAATATATACCTATTAGAAATTTAGAAGAATGACTATATCATGTAACAATTAAAATTAAAAAAAAAAGTAACAATAATAGTCAAGTGAAATGTCATATGTTCAAATAAATAAAAAAGGTACATTTATATAGCCTTGTCATTTAAAAATTCTTGAACACTGTAATATGTTCTATTGATAAGAAGGTCCTTGAACTTTTGTTTAAATGAATTTATATTTAAGGTTTTATATATATTTGGTATTTTATTAAAAAGAATGGGTGCCATACAAAATACACTCTTGCCTATACCGTTTCTCTGTCTCTGAGATACCGTTTCTCTGTCTCACGCCTTTCTGCAACTGGATTGCTTTCGTACTCTTATCCTGGATGTGGACCGAGATAATAGCGTTCCTATGCAAACACTTAAGCACTTCAGATATATTGATAGTCAATTTGGCACCGCTGAAGGGACTGAAGCACTGCCCAAGTTTCGACAGAATCAAAGGCTTTCTCATAGGCCACAAACGCTAGCCTCAGAGGCCAATTATACTCCTCGGTCTTCTGTATAATCTGGCGTAGCGTATGGATGTGATCTATGGTACTATAACCTGTTCAAAAACCGGCTTGTTTGGGCGGCTAAAAGCCGTATAGCTTGCGCGCGAGTCGGTTCGTAATGACTCCTGAAACAATTTGTAGAAATGGCTCAAGAGTGAGATGAGTCTGTAATTCTTTAAGAGCGTTTGATAGCCCTTCTTAAAAAACAGCACCACCATTCTTCTGGTCCATGACTCTGGAACGTCGCCCCCGAGAATAACAGAATTAAAGAGCTTCTGTAGAGCTTTTGACAACGGCTTGCCACCTACCCCTAGAGCTCTGTGGTAATTCCGTCATCTTCCGTACCTTTCTGTTCTTTAATTGTTTCAGAGCAATTCTGATCTCGTACAAGCTCACGTCGGGGATTTCTTCGGTATAGTGCTGAATTAGCTTGGATCTGGGGTCTTAGACTAAGCCGGCAACAGAATTCAGAGATGATTTGTAAAACTGTCCATAGAACCTTTCGACCTCTCCCAAGATCTCAATCTGGGATAAAATGACAGTACTGTTATTGGTCTTCAGCTTAGTCATTTAGCTCTGTCCAATAGACAAATCTTGTGCGAACACTTTGGAGCCTTTTTTTTTTTTTTTTTACGCTGATGTAAAATGCATTTACGTATGCCCCCCATTGATGGTATTGGGGGGTATGTGGGGCTCGGCGGTGGAGTGTCAGAGGGTCGCCTTTCGGCATTCAACTCAGACGCTCCAACGGTAGGCTTACTAGCCTCGCCCTGGTATTATTCTACTGTGAGAGAAAGCGCGCGTAGTGTCGGCGCCGGCTTCCTGGTCGTCGCCTGCGCAGCGTGTCGGCGGCGGCATCTGCCTCACGCTGTCGTTCCGCAGCCTCCTTGCGCGACATCACAGTTTCGCAAAAAGAGGCCACGGCCGACCAGCATGGGCCACTGTCGAGCTTTTGCCGATGACAGCTTGCAGTGACAGATCTCCTCCGATCTCATTCACCAGGGCGTGCCGATTTGGCCCCCAGGCGGAGCATATCTCAAGAGTGTGGCGCTTATCGTCAATTGGTGCGCCACACTCATGGCAGCCAGGGGTTGCCTCTCGCCTGGCAATCTGATGCAGATACTTACCGAAACATCCGTGTCCAGTAAGTACCTGCGTCAGCCTAAAACTCAGGCTACCATGCCTCCTCTTCAACCATCGGTGGAGATGAGGACCAACCGCAGTCACTGTATCTCGACCAGCTGCAGGAGAGCTGAGGTCTTCACTCCATCGATGGATTAAGGCCCGCTGGGCCACCGCTTTTATACTGCCCAACTCCCCGTGGGTGACCCGCTCGCTCTGAGACTGCATCGAGGTGCGGAAACGGTAGACCTCTGCCTGTAGCTCCGCCTGCAACTCCCAGGGCGGATCGCCCGCTAGCAGTGTTGCTGCCGTCCATGACACCGTCCGATACCTCTTACCGCTATTGCCCTTTGCGTTTCCGCAACAGAGCCTTGTTGCGAGTTGTGAGCTTATCCGCCCAGATAGGGGCACCATACAGTGCCATGGACCGCAGGATTCCAGCATATAGCTGTCGGCAAGATGATCCCGGTCCTCCCAGATTAGGCAGAAGTCCTCCTAAAGCCCCAGCCGTCTTTAGAAGCCTTGGAGCCAGTTGTGCGAAATGTGGCCCAAAGGCCCACCTCCCATCTAGAAGCAAGCCCAGATACTTCATATGGGCCCGTACTGGCACATCAATCCCCTGCACAGTAATGCGTGCTCCACGAGGGGGACCTCGGCGAGGGCCATGGAAACGAAGAGCCTCTGTTTTGTGTACGGAGACCCTTAGGCCCAGCATACCAATTCTGTCAACGATGAGTGCAGTTCCGACTTCCGCCAAGCGAACCGACTCCTCAAAGTTACCACCCCTCGCCGTGATGAGAGTGTCATCTGCATAACAAATTACCCCCATCCCGGGAAGAAGAGCACCTCGAAGGAGCCAGTCAAATCCGATGTTCCACAAGGTTGGACCCAGCACAGAGCCCTGTGGAACACCGCACTCCATGCGACGCCGGAACAAACGCCCATCGCCCCCCTCCCAGAGTACATACCTATTTTCAAGGTACGCCCCCAACAGCCTACGGAGGTACGAGGGCACTCGATGGTAACGGAGCGCTTCCTTCAAGGTCTCATAAGGGAGACTATTGAAGGCGTTACTGATGTCAATTGAGACTGCCAGTACCACCTGTCCTGCAGCCACCGCTTCCGTGGCCAGGGATTTTAGAGCTGCTAGGGCATGGATAAACACTTTGGACCCTCGATTTAGCTCTATCGACTCTTCAATACGTTGTGTATTGAATCGGCGAATTCGCACTCGTCCAGGCATTGGAATCAATTATGTAATTCGGGTTGACAGCGAGGTTCTGGTATTGGACAGCTGTAGGACGGAGTGTAGACTTCATGAAGCGAGACCGCTCGACGTTCGTACAAATATTCAAAGTGCCTCTTACCATCCGGTGACCACTCCCAGTTTTAATCCCGCTGATCACAGAGACATCATTGAATATTTGTCATTTGTCCGTCAAGATGAAGTCTTTCTCATTTTTTACTAAACCGTCAAGGCTAATCCAGGTCCACTTCCTTTGTGGCCGCTTCTTTTGCTTTTTGCATTGAAGTCTCCCATAACTACCGTGAAGTGGGTTTTGGATGGCTTTCAAGATGTCCTCGTATAAGGCCTCCGCTACGTCGTTGGAGTATACCGAAGTCGGTGGGTAATGCTATAGTGCTCGAGTTTGAGGCAAAGAGTTGGCTCAGAATATCGGCCATCTTTCTTTCTGAAACAGTGGCAGATTGAACTGGCAAAAGTTGCGTTGGAGTATTGTAGAATCATAAAATCGACAAGTGAATTTAGTGAAGAATTAACATTATGCATGTAGGAGCTCAAGAACACTGCTCCACACTTAGCCAACAAAGTTCACTCCAGCTTTTAACTTCGTCATGACGATTACATCACTAGGTTTTTACTTGTTGGCGTGACTGCCTCCCAAAGGGATAGACCCGGATGCGTGGCTGAAACATCTCCTCGTGGTGCACCCTGAAAACATCAGTCTTTTTCTTTTCTAACGGCTAAGATTTCATCAATAGCGATCTCGTCAATGATGCATGGCTATCCAGAAAAGTTAGTCGTTAAAGCAATATAGTCGTGGGGGACTATAAACCCCAAACCCTAATGGTAAATAGAGCATGCAAAATAGAGTACCCTCCAATCGGTCGCGTCGGGGAGTCCCTTGATGAGTTGGCATCGGACTGCCAAATGGGCTCCGATGATAGCTCAGTCAGCTCCATATATGGAAGGAGAACTTTTCTGTACAACAAGCCAGGGGCTCATCATCAAGTATGGGCGCAGCTATTAAAACCAGGATGAAGAGAAGAAAGTCCCTAAGCCTGAGGCACAATAAGATTGAGTTACGCCTACAAAAGACGGCAGTGGAGGAGATGCAAAAGGCCAACACCACCCTCACGCAAACAGGGGATTCGCAAACATCAGCGTTTCCAAAAGAAGACAATGGCGATGTCGCCGCTGACTACTGCCCCGTCTCTCGTCGAGGGCGGGAGTCATCGATAATGACAAGGTCAGTGCTTTTCACGTTGCTCGATATAACAGGGGAGTTTACGGCTCACAAGAACGCCGATAAGGCCAACGTGAACATAGTGAGGGCCTTCGAAAGGCCACCTTTTTTTTGCGGTGGATTATGGACGTTGTCGCGCCCCACCAAATCGGTCCGGGGCAATGGCAGAGGCGGTGCGCGACCCCATAGATCCACCCTGCAAACACTTCTATTCGCCGTGCGAGCGGCCACCGCTGCCCGATCTTTGTCTTCGGTGGCCCACCCGGTGGTTTACCCTCACGGATTCCTCTCGTGTCGACGACCCGACAGTTTTCGCCGTCGTCCTCGCGCGGTAGCCTCACGTCGGGTGACTGGACTATTCCCCGGTCCGATTACCAGAAGCCTCGGTTAGGGCGGCATCAGGCGCAGATATCCGCGCCTGCGCTGCCCGAGGCGCCAGCGGCGGCCCGAGTCCGCATGGAGGGAATACTCCCGGACTCGTTCCGCCGCCTCCTTCTGCAAGATGACAGCCTCGCAGAAGGCAGCGACCGCGTCCCAGTTTCTGACGCTGTCGACCATCGCTTTCAACACAGCCGGCAGCGTCAGGTCGGCACCGATGACAACGACGATGTCACGGCGCTGCCCGTCCCAGTTCGGACATACCTCGAGCGTATGTTGCGCCGTGTCCTCGTCACTACAGCACTGGTGGCAGGACGGAGTCAACTCCCTCCTCACGACCGTGTGCAGGTACTTGCCGAAGCAACTGTGCCGCGATAAGACCTGCACCAACCGAAAGGAGAGGACTCCGTGCCGCCGCTCCATCCATTCCATCAGTAAGGGCCGGAGGGCCTCAACGGTAACAATACCGTGTCTAGGCCTCTTCAGCCGCGTAACCCAATGGGCGATAACGTCCCGGCGGGTGTACTCGCGCCAGGTGGCTATCTCGCTAAGCGATAGGGAGCCACCTTCGTCATGTGCTATATTAACCCGGTGGTAGAGGTCGGAGAGCATTTCTCCCTCTAGGTCCTATGGGGGTGTTCTGGCCAATGCACATGCCGCCTCGGTCGACACCGTGCGGTATCCGCGGATGGCTCTGTCTGCCATGGCTCTCTGTGAGCGCCACAGAAAAGCTCTGAGCTAGACGGTCAGAGAACTTGCCCACACGGGTGCGCCATACATGGCCATTGAACGGATCATTCGGCATAAGCCGCGATAGAGCGGACGCCGGGCCGACCAGCCGGGGAGCAATCCTGCGGAAATGCTCCCGGAACCACCAACGTCCGTTGAACACCAGGCCCAAATACTTCACTACACAGAGTCGGTCCCAGAATCGACCTCTGTAGAACACCGCACGTCAAGGGCGTCCGCACAATGTCACATGCGGGACTCGCGCAGAGGGCACTGCGCTCCTCCAATTAGTCTGCTACCAGCCATCTTAGGTAGAAGGGCACGCCATGAAATCGGAGCGCCTCCCTGATGCAGCTGAATGGCAGACTATTGAATGCGTTGGCGATGTCCAACGACACCGCCAATAGCACTCCTCTGCCGGCGTCTAGACCGTCCAGCATCTCCTGCCAACTCGCATCCTTGGCGGAACGAATGGTCAGCTGAGAGGCAGTCCGCGCACTGCGGTACGCCTCATACAGGCAAGATTTTACCCTCTTTGTAACCACAACGATGGCGGAACGGATGGTAGCCCTACCACTGATAAAGAAATAAATATAACTATGTAATACTAGCTTCTGCCCGCGTAAAAGATTACTTTCTTAAAGTTTTTCATCCCCTATTTTTATTTTACCCCTTAAGAGTATTTTTTTACAACATGTTAATGTCATATTTATTTATATCTAATCACTAGCCTAAAAATAAGTGTCAAGCTTCTGGCTTTAAAAATGACGATACTTCCTTACAACTTTTCATCGCCCTTTACAACCCTTTTTTGAATTAAAAAGTAGCCTATGTACTTTGCCAGGTTCTAGACTATCTGTTTAATAAATTTCATTCAGATCGGTTCAATAGTTTTGGCGTGAAATAACGACAGACAGACAGAGTTACTTTCGCATTTATAATACTAGTAAGTATAATTAAGGAGCTACTTTCACTAAGACACTTCTACGGTATTCATTCTCTCTGTCCTCGCATTTCAAATTTCTGTTTTTTTTTGAAGACAAAGGAGTCTTCAAAAAAGGCACTAAGGAAATAATCATTATATTTGACTTTACGAACATAATGATTAACGCAGACAAATTATACCCAGACTCTGAACAATATTTTGCGGATTGCACAAAGCATTATCCTGCGTAGGAATCGAGCCCACGGCTCTGACACGGAAGGTCGGTATTTAAACCACTAAACCATCTGTGCAGCCGATTATTTTAATAAAATAATATATTATTATTAATATACTTTAGTGATATATCACTAAAGTAAATAACCTACAAGTAAGAAGTAAGGTGTCAGAACAGGGCAACTTTAATGTGCATTAAACGCACTACGTAATTACTAATGTATTTAATTAGATAAAGAGTAATATTGTAATGTCAAATATAGTTTCATAGCAAATACTCTAAGATTTTTTTTAGTAATGTCTTAAGTTAAACTTGGTTACTGTAAGTCATCCTTAGGAGATAGTCATATACCATTGGAAACTTTTTTGTAGTTCTTTTTTAAGACATACGATTTCGTAGTATATTTATTGATACATCTTGTACGGTTTAGCCAGCATTTGCAATGTATGCTCATAAAAGTATGTTTTTAATGAAATCACATTACGAGAGTTTTAAATATTTAACCGTACAGACAACGGCGGACGCTTTATTTTATACTATGTATAGATATAGAATAAATAATAATACAAAACTATTATAATATAATAACAATATATAAATATAATATAATATTTTTTTCTAATTATATAAAGAACTCTAATTTATATTAACCTGCGTCATAAATCGCTTGAAACGAATTTTCAAGTAACTTGCGTGACATAGGATCCATGGCATTTCCTATACGGTGGTGCACCATGAAGAACTGAGCGTCGAAGCGGTCTAAATTCGGAGCCATGCCCACGTAGTGTGATATCTCCGGGTGTTCCAAATCCCATCTTGAGCTTGAATCCGAAATTACGTTTTCCTAAACAATAAATCATCAAGTTTAAAGTAGTGATATTTCCATTTATTATAAGATAATTATTTCTAATGTTTACGCGAGTATTACATATTTGAAATAAAAAAATCAAATACATACATACACACATAGCCTCACGCCTGTTTCCCAAAGGGGTAGGCAGAGACTACGGATTGCCATAAACCACGATCCTGGCATACTTCCATCGCTTCATTCACACTCATAATAGTCTTCATGCATGCTCTACGATTACGCATACTCTTAATAAGACCTCTCGTCAACACATCTCCAACTTGGTGCAGAAAAGTATGACGTGGTCTTCCCCTTGTATTCGTCCCATTCGCGCTTGCTTTATATATTTGCTTCGTCAACCTCTCGTCACTCATTCTTTCTAAATGTCCAAACACCTCAGCATACTCTTTTTGATCTATGTCACGACTTCTTCATTCACACCACAGCGCTCTCTTATAACATTATTCCTAATTTTATCTTTCATACTTACATCACACACACTGCGAAGAGCTCTCATCTCTACAGCATTTATTCTACTTTCATGTCTGCCCTGCCAAATCCAACTTTCACTACCATACATGAGAGTAGGTACTAATACTCCCTTATGTACAGCTAAACGTGCCTTTTTGGACACGTTTCTGCTTTTCATAAAGGTGTATAGTGCCTCATTCACTCTATTACCAGCATTTACTCTTCTTTCAACATTATCATCATTTTTACCATCTCTAGTAAACAAAACACCCAAATACAAAAATTCTTTCACCTGTTCCAGTTCCTCACCATTTATAAAAATGTTACATTCCGTCATACATGTATCCTTTTCAAAAACCATAATTTTCGTCTTACTTACATTTACTTTCATACCTTTTCTTTCAAAAGCTTCATGCATAGTAGTTACCATCGCCTACAAATCTTCTGCCGATGATGCAAGTAATACCTGATCATCGGCATAAAGAAGACATTTGATAAGTAACTCATTCATTCGTAAACCACAATCATTATTTTTCAGATCTCTCAAACAGCTATCCATGAATAGGTTAAACAGCCACGGGGACGCTACACATCCCTGTCTAACACCTTTATCGATATTAAACCACTCCGTGTAGGCTCCGTTTATTCTTACGCATCAAATACAAACGCAATATAATCCATAAAAATCTGCTTCAGATGACAAATTTGATAAACAGTTACGCCATATCTTACGTTACAAAATACAAATTATTTTTTTATATAATTTATTTTTAATTACATGGTTACTAAAGACTACCTACCGAATATTATTGTTTATTTTTTATCATCATCATCATCAACCTGCTCTTATCCCAATTTATTTGGGGTCGACGCAATATGTCTTCTCCTTCCATACAACTCTATCAGACGTCATCTCTGTGGTCACTCCTTGTCTATCCATGTCATGTTTCACGCAGTTCATCCATCTTTTCTTCGGTCTTCCCTTACCCCTTAAGCCTTCAACATTCATGCTTAAAGCTTTCCTCACAACATTACTTTCATCCCTTCTCATCACATGTCCATACCATGTCAATCTTTCACTCCTTAATTTTTCCGTCACTGGCGCAACTTTCAAACTTCCTCTTATATGTTCATTCCTTATTTTATCCATTCTTGTCACACCACACATCCATCTCAACATTCGCATCTCCGCTACATGCAGTCGTCTCTCATCCGTCGCTTTTATCGCCCAACATGCTGATCCATACAGTACAGCAGGTCTTATTAGGCTTTTATATATTTGGCCCTTTAATTTAAGGGGTACTTTGGGGTCGCATGTTGTACCCGTGACCTGCCGCCACTTCATCCATCCCACATCAATTCTGTGCTTCACCGCACGATCCAGGTCGCCATCGCTTTGGATAAGAGAACCGAGGTATCGAAAGTTCGAGCAGACTGGGATAGGTACTCCATCTAAAGTTATGGGTGTAAAATTGGAGAGACCGCCGAAATCGCAGAACATGTATTCTGTTTTTGGTCTGCTGATTTTCAAGCCTACATTCTCCAACTTACAGCGCCACTTTTCCAGCATGCTCTGTACCTCAAGGCCCTCTTTCCCGACGAGAACAATATCATCAGCGAATAGCATGCACCAGGGTGCCTCTTCCTGTATCTCCGATGTTAATGCATCCATTATCAACAGGAAGAGGTAAGGACTTAACGCCGACCCTTGGTGCAGACCTACTTCGACACTGAACTCGTCGGAGTCTCCAGCCGCTGATTTCACGTACGACCTAGATTGTCGGTACATGGCACAGATTAACCTAACATACTTCACAGGCACACCTTTCTCTTTCAGTACCCACCACAAAACTGTTCTCGGTATTCTGTCATAGGCCTTCTCGAGGTCAACGAATACCATGTGCAAGTTTTTATGTGCACCACGATATTTTTCGCACAGTTGGCGCAGTGCAAACATGGCATCCGTTGCCCCGCGGCCCGACATAAATCCGAACTGGTTTTGGGTGATCTCACTTTCTTCTCGCAATCGTTTCTCAATCACTTTTTCCCACAATTTCATACTGTGTGACATAAGCTTTATTCCTCGATAACTACCGCAGTCCTGAACATCCCCTTTATTTTTAAAAATGGGCACTAGCGTACTATTGCACCATTCATTGGGGATTACTTCGTCGCGCAGCAGCTTATCGAAGAATAAAGTTAACCACATATACCCATCCTCTTCCAAAATCTTCCATACTTCAACTGGTATACCATCGGGCCCTACAGCCTTTCCATTTTTCATACTTCTCACTGCTTCTCTTACCTCATCTATTGTAATTTCCCTTACTAGGCCGACGTTCTCTGATACATCTTTTAACACTCCACTCCATGAATTCTCTTCGTTCATTAACCTTTCAAAGTACTGCTTCCAACGCTCTTTTATTTCCTCTTCTTTTATCAACACTTTACCTGCTTCATCTTTTATACACCTGACATGCCTAATATCTTTTGCTCTTTCTTCTCGGGCTTTAGTTATGCGGTATAGCATCTTTTGACCTCGAGGCCCATCTATCGATTTAAAAATCATGTCTTCGGCCTGTGCTCTCGCAATAGCTATTACCCGTCTAGCTTTTTTCTTGCATTCCTTGTATTCAAGCTTTTTTGCTTCCTTCAATCTTTCATTATGTTCATTCTGCCATTCCTTAAATACATTCTTCTTTTCTTTCACGATCTTTTGCACATCTTCATTCCACCACCACGTATCCCTATCAATTATACCTTTTCCTTTCGTTTCTCCTAGTATTCCTTTAGCTGTATTTCTAATACAACTTTTATTGTTTATTTTTTATAAAATTTGTAAATTTCTTAAAAGTTCATAAAAATTACCAATGCTATTAGTCCAAACTAGGCGTTTACTAGCAACTATTAAATATCCCTCACCAGCTATCTCCGGCCCAGACTTTCTTTGTTAAACCTAATAAAGTAGGCATGTCATTGCAAGCCATATGAGCCACAGTTAGAGGGTTTTAATGGCATGGGAAGTCCTTAAATGACGGGAGAGAGCGGATCACGTCACAACGTGTATCAATCGCCATTTACCTTTTTTAGGCGGCGAGCTGTGGCAAAGTCACAACCCATTTGAGTCATCGCCATGTGACCTGAGGATATCTAAATGAGATTTTCACATAGCATGTTATGTATTTTGTGAAATGTTAAAATGTCTGCCATAGAGTTTATTGATTACTAGCTTCCGCCCGCGAATTCATCCGCGTGGAAGGGTTACTTTGGGCTAACGTTAACTTCAACTCGCGAATTCGTTTACGTAAAAGGTGGAAATATTTTTAAATAATACATACGTTAAAGCTGTTTCAGGTACTACATGACGCTTTTATTAGTAAGAGTAGAACATTAAACCTTAAGTAAAAGTATTGGCTCTTATCTATACTTTCTATAGATACATACATACACTTACGCCCATTTCCGATTACGCATACTTTTAATGTGTATAACCTCGCTGTGTGGTAGCTAGTAGCGGCTACGAATACTACCAATCTTCACTTTGCTCGTGGATGTCATAAAAGACGACTAAGAGCCTTATAACGACCTGGGCCAACTCCATCCGATACCGTTTGGTCAACAATTACATTCCCAAGGAGGGTTGACGTCTGGCAGGTGGCCGGTCATAAAACTAATAACTTTTATAATATGTACTATGAATGAAGAGTACTTATTGTATCGACCCCAAATAATTGGGATAAGTGTAGGAGAATGATGATGATGATGATTACCTCTCGTGAACAAATCTCCAATTTGATCCAGAAAAGTATGATGTGGTCTTCCCCTTGTATTCGTCCCATTTACGATTGCTTTATATGTTTGCTTCGTCAACCTCTGCCCACTCATTCTTTCTTCCACTTCGTGTCCAACCCACCTCAGCATACCAGCGCTCTTTTATAACATTATACCTAATTTTATCTTTCAGACTTACATCACACACGTTACGAAGAACTGTCAGCTCTACAACATTTATACGCTCGAGGTTTGTGCCGCTTGGGCAGAGCAGCGTCGTGAACTCGTCGCAATCATCGGTGCTGACCTGACGCTGCCGACTATCGTCAGGGCGATGCTCGACAGCGTTAGGAACTGGGACGTGGTCGCAACCTTCTGCGAGGCAGTAGTCTCGCGGAAGGAGGCGGCGGAGCGCGTGCGCGAGGAGCGTCTCTTCGACGACGTGAGCCGCCGCCGGTGACTGGGGCGGCGCAGGCGCGATTACCTGCGCCTGATGCCGCTCTAGCCGAGGCCGCGGGTGACTGGATCGGGGAATTAGTCCGTCAGCCACCGAGAGGCCGACCGCGTGAGGAAAGACCGAAATTCTACCCGATTGGACGTCGGTCGAGGAAAGTGTACTCCTCAGGGGTATTCCGTCGGGCCAACCACTGACGTCAAGTCACTCTGCTCCGGTGGTCGGCCCAACGACGAAGGCGACGTCACGGGTGGTGTACGGGTTGCGAGGAGTGCGCCGACCGTAACCCACCCAAAAAAAAAAACAAAAAAAAAAGCTCTACAGCATTTATTCTACTTTCACGTCTTCCCCGCCAAATCTAACTTTCACAGCCATACATCAGGGCAGGCACTAATACTTCCTCTACTTATTATTATTATTATTATTTAGGATGTGTAAAGCCGACGGAAGATCATGAGAAGAAAACAAAACTAAAAATGTAGTGAGTGCAGAAGTACTTTTAAATAACATTAGTTTGAGTTTTTTTTTAAATATAAGATTATAAGACCCAGTATTTTTACCGTAAATGCGCGCCCAGTACTTGATCATTATTTTGCTGCGATGTTATTTTTGAACTGCGATATTTCTTAAGATATTCATTGAAATCAAATAATGTAAAGGGCAGTTTTGTTTTCAATTAAATACTTGTGATGAATAACTCATTTATTTGGATAAGGATTAATATTATGTTTATAAAAACACCTTCCATTATATAAAAATAATTTATATTTAAAGTAAAAACAAAAATAAATAATAGGTACATTTGAAAACACAGAAATAAATATAATAAATAGGTATTGTAACAACCATTCTAACATTTAATGTTTTGGGTCATAAATTGTTGATGGCGTTAGTAAAATGACGTCATTATCAATATGAATCGCGGTGTTAAGATTCTCCGAAGCGTAATGACATCGCCTAATATTAAATTAGTTGTTATCGAATCAGATCAAAACAGATCGACCAGGTCATGAATGAGGAATTCAGGCGACAGTTGAAGTCGTTAGCGTCTGGTGGTTGCGCCCTAATTGGAACGGCTCACTGGGACTCTATAAGATGAGAATAGAGCACTGCATTCGCTTCCTACGTCATATATTAATTTATATTTTTATCTATTAACATGTTCTTTAAGATATTCATGTTTTTTAAAAGGACCGGACTGGGCATACTCGTTTTGGATCAGGCAAGATATATAACGCAGATGATAGATTTGGTTCCGATCACTAAAATTTCATCCGGACCCGATCAAGAATGCCTGATCTGGACCCGATCAGGAATGCCTGATTTGGACCCGATCAGGAATGCCTGATCTGGACCCGATCAGGAATGCCTGATCTGGACCCGATAAGGCTTTCCTGATCGGGTCCAGATATATCTTCTGCGTTACATACCTTATCTGGTCCAGATCGGGCATGCCCGATCCGGTCCTGCTAAGGAAGACGAAAAAAATTCTAGTCGGAACAGAGGTCTCAACTTAAATACTGACGTTCATTAGATCATAAGTTATTTAATATTAATTCAATTTATGGACTTTAAAATGTGATATCCATAAATGGCAAACATATATAAATGTACTTAAGAATATTATACTTTCTTCTAATAAATAAATTCTTTAATTGTTTATAGGATTTGACACCCATTTAGATCTTAAGATTTTTGTTGGTGAATTCAACAATCACTATCTATTAATTTTTTCTTATTTGTCTACAAAAGATTACATCAGTATCAATTAGCAGATATAAAATAAATAAACAAAGAAATATATATATATATATATATATATATATATATATATATATATATATATATATATATATATATATATATATATAATATATATATATATATATATAAATATATATATATATATATATATATTGCAACGGACATACAAAATGGACATAAAACTAACAATGTAAATGAGATGCTGCCCGTCACAGAGCGTCTCCATCTCAGCATGTTACAGGTTAAAAGTACGTGCACTGACCTTCCGGGGAAATGCTTTGATAAAGAAACGAAAATGATTTATTCTGTGCCAACTAATACCGTATTACCTCATGGGGAGTGGATAAAACATTGTAATTAACCTTAGTACGAGTGCAGAGAGTTATTCTCAAGGTGTTACTTATCATCGTTTTGTTTGTACTAATCTTTTATATAAAACGTTTTGTGTACAAACTGTCGGCAGTTGTTCATTATGAATTTGTAATGAAACAGAGAAATTACAACCAAAATGAGAAAATATAATCTGTCCTCAAAAAAAGTGCACTTATACGACAATTTTATGTGTTCGAAGGGACGTCTCTCTACATTAAAAAATGTCATTGCAAATATAACAGAATGAATTATTACAACTGCAAAAATACTATCAAAGAAGCATTACAAAATATATCCTATGAAGATATAATTGGCCATGGATGGCAAGAAAGCGGTACCAGTGGCCGGCACAATGGCGATGGGGAGGGAATACGGTGGGTGGGTGGTCCCATAGGCCACGCGCTGCCTTTCCGTCGCCCCGGACGGAAGGGTTGACAAAAAAGGAAGATACAGTTAGATGCGATAATGATTGTAGATTAATAGTATAGGGATCATTACTTTTATTACTTTAACCAATATTTTAATTTATACGCTATTATGTAACCTGATTTGTGTGTCAACTTAAAATTATTTTGGTACTTAAATTTTTGGCCGTTATATCTGAAGAACAGGACTTAGATTATATTTAAGTCTACTAAAAAAAAATCTTAAAAAATAGTTTTTATATGTAATGAATAACCCTGTAATGAATAACTGAATTCAACTACTATTATTAAAACCTAAGTTCCCTTTAAAAAGTAAAAAATATAAAAGAAACTCAATCTTAAAGTACCTAAGTATGTCTTAATAATTCTAAAAAAATACCTCGTGTTGGGGGACCGCTGCTAATTATTTATTATGTTATTGTTATTATTATGTTATTTATATTTTTATTTTATTATGTTGCTTAGTTAGGTTAGGTGAGGTTAGACTATTTGTAATTCAATTGTTAGGTTAGAGGGGGTAACGCGAGGTATTTTGTTAGAATTATTAATACATACTTAGGTACTTTAAGATTGCGTTTCTTTTTTATTTTTTACTTTTTAAAGGGAACTTAGGTTTTTGTGTCGGGGGTTTTTTAAATTTTATTATTTTTATTTTTTTATTTTATACTTTTTAAAGGTGCCTACATACTTATTATATTGTAGATTTTGTTAAGTTGTAAATACAAAGGTTTTTGACGAAAATCTTTAAATTTATATTTAAGGTAAAGATTACATCATATTATTATGTAATGGCCACGTGACGCGCTTTCATTTGAGACCTCAGTTGAGTATATTTGTAGACATTCGATTATTCTTCTCCACTTTCACCCCCCAAAAAAAATTAAATTGAAATCGCTTCATCCGTTCGGTAGCTATGATGCCACAGACAGACAGACAGATCCACACAGCCACAGACAGACACGTCAAACTTATAACACCCCTCTCTTTGCGACGGGGTTAATTTAAAAAAAAACATCATCAATCATCCTATTGATGTACCTGAAATAGGTCTCGCCACAAAGGGCGGGTATTATGTGGTAGGTAGTATTCCATTTGGAGTACGGTGCCAGAAAACCTCCACGTGGTGTACCCTGGGTGCGGGCGACAGTCCCCCAGATCGTTCTTCTGCTGAATTGTCGCCCGCAGCTAATTTCTGGCGAGAGGGCGGGTTCCCCAGCAATGGGTTGAGCCCCAATTCGCTCCTGACCCTCTAGTTGTAGAGGGTACAGGAGGCGAAATTTCGGACGGGCCCGGTCACTCATTCATTTGAGGGCTGGGCAGGCTTATGCCACCGCCGACATATCGTAAACCTGATATCTTGCTTCAGGACAAGTTGTTGTGAGGCGTAGTATCAGGAATGAGGGTCTTGGCTTAACCGCCCGGACCGCGAGGAAGACAACCTCTATAAAGAATTCGACCTTCGAATTCGGAAATTACCCAGAATCCTAAGTTCTGGCGTGCGGCGAGAGGATGCATGGCAGATGGGCTGTTCTGTTCCTAGCACGCTCCAGCCAGGGTACCGGCCGACCCTCTGGTTGGTAAATGTAGGCTTGCCCGGGTACAGGGATCTCTGCCCGGGTCGACGGTTTTTCTCCCATTCTCGTGGGAATAGTCATGGATTTGCCTAATTTACCAAAAAAAGACGGGGATCCTACGGATTCCCACCCTACGGCCTTGCTAAGCCAACATAAAACTGGCACAAACGACGCCTCGTCCTTAGGACTGGAGGCGTCCGCCGAGCGCCCGGCACCGACCACAGAGGCCCCTCCCCTCGAAGAAGAAGAAGCGTCGGACGGCGCGGTTCACATGGGGGAAAGCTGCGAAAGCGAACGCTCGCGAAAAGAAGCGGAACACTGAAAACCGCGAGCGTTACGCGCGCGAGCGGGACAAGGACGGCGGCAGATCCACTGCAGAGCCGTCAACGGACGTGGGCGACAGTTCTGTCGCAGAGCCGTCCAGAGACGAGGGCAGTGGATCTGCCGATGTGATGGACGAGGGCGTTAGTTCCGCAGAGCCGTCCAAGGAGGTCAGCGGGTCGGCTGAGGAAGTCGCCACTGCCAGGTCGTCACCGCGTCCTGCGGCGGCGGCCCTGACGGTAAGGGAGGTGGCCCTCCCTTCGAAGGTGCGGAAGCGCCCCCTGAATAAGGAGGGCAGCTCTGGCGCCGATTCCGAAGGGAGCGTGGTAATCATGCCTCCCCCCAAAGTGCCGGCGTCGCGCAGAGGGCGAGGGGCCGCGATGACGGGCAGAACGACCCACTCCCCGGCCGGCGGAGTGCGTGGAGTGGCGGAAGGCAGGCAGGCCGATAACGAGGCGGCCGCCGCGAGGGTGCTGGAGGTGTTGACCGGCATCCTCCCCACCGAAGTGGCGGCCGCTGGTGCCCGCGCGAGCGCCCCAGTCGCGCGTATGGAGGCCCTGCAGGCCGATAACGCCCGCCTCAGTGGCGAGGTGTCGGGCCTGCGGGCCCAGAATCGACAGTTGGGAGCCGAGCTATCGGCGGTGCGGCGAGCGAACCGCCTGCTGTCAAAGGACGTGACCGACCTTAGGGCCCAAATGGTGCGGCTCATGCAGACTGCGCCAACTGCGTCGTCGACCAGCGCTAGCCGCCAAGGAGTCGAGGTCGCCGCCGCCCCTAAGAAGAGGACGCCAGCCATCGCTAGCCGGGCCGCTGCGGCAAGGAAGCCGCCAAACGTCACGGAGCGGGCCTCGGCAGAGGTCCAGCCGGCGACAACAACCCCGCTGCCCGCGGTGGAGGGCGTGCCGGACGAGGCCTTGCGCGCCATCATTGACACAGTCGGCAATCTGGTCGATGCGCGCTTGGCCGTTCTGGAGGCAAGGCTGCCTCCAGAATCACGAGTTCGGCCGCCTCTCGCCGCGGATAAGAGGCCATATGCGGCACCAGCCCCCGCCCCTCTACCTTGTCAGGGTGGCCGCGTGGGGAGCAGCTACGCCGCGGCCGCGGCTGGGCCGAAGTCCAAGGGGCCCGCCCCCGCTCCCACGACGAAGAAACGGAAGGCGGCACCGGCTCCTGCTGGACCGTAGTCGTCGCCAGCACCAACACCGCCAGCGACGACTAGCGCGACCGCGACTGCGCCCTCAGCGCCAGGTACGCCCGCTATGCCCGAACAGGGTTGGCAGGTGGCCGAGCGCGGCAGAAAGAGTCGCGGCAAGAGGAGAAGAGCGGCGGCCAAGCGCGCCGCTGAGGTCGCCGCTCCCCAGGAAGGAGCCGGAGGAGGCGGCACGAAGAGGAAGAGGCCGCGCAAGGGGCTCCGGCCGCCGAAGACAGCCGCAGTGGTGATCACTGTGCTGCCTGAGGCGGCAGAAAGGGGCCTCAGCTATGAGGCCGTTCTGAGAAAAGCCCGGCAGGAGCTCGACGTCTCCGACATAGGAGGCGTCGAAGCCCGGACCCGCAAGGCCCGGACAGGGGCTCGAATTATGGAGTTCCCTGGGGCCGAGGGCACCAGAACGGACGATAGCGTGGCGTCGAAGCTGCGAGGTCTATTCGCCGAGGAGGGTGGCGTCAAAATCGCCAGACCTGTAAAGTGCGCCGAAATGCGCATCGCGGGTCTGGACGACTCCGTGACGGTGGAAGACATCCGGGAGGCCATTGCCTCGAAAACCGGGTGTACCCTGGACACCGTCCGGGTTGGCGCCATCCGGCCCGGTCCGGGCGGCGTAGGTGCCGCCTGGGTGCAATGCCCAGTGGAGTCGGTCAGGCAACTGGCCGGCTCAGGCGGGCTCCTCGTGGGCTGGAGCTCAGCGCGAGTCACCGTGCTGGAGCACCGGCCTGCGAGGTGTTTCAAGTGCATGGCGGTCGGGCACACTTGGCCAACATGCACTAATTGCTTTGACTGCGGTGGACTCTGTTTCCGCTGCGGTCAGACTGGGCATATGGCGGCATCTTGCGCCGCCCCGCCCCACTGCCCCGCGTGTGCGGCGGGTAATAAGCCTACCAAGCACCGCATGGGCTCTGGGGCGTGTAGACCTCCGGCTTCGGCTCCAAAGGGGCGGAGCGGCCCTTCGACTCCGGCCGCTCCCGCTCCTAGCGCGGCCCGATCGCCCGCCGCAAGCCAGGAGGTGATGATGGACACGGCCCATTAATGGCTGCCCAGTCCACCTGCAATCCATGGCGGAGTGGTCGATCGGTGCAGCCGTAGTCGCGGAACCGTACTGTGTGCCTGATCGCCCCAATTGGGTGGTCAGCCGTAACGGAACCGCGGCAATCGTCACCTCCACGCAGCGGCACTTCCCGTCCTTATCCCTCTTGGATAGGGGCGAGGAATTTGTCGCTGCGGATTGGGGAGGGGTCACGCTCTACAGTGTATACCTCTCCCCTAATAGGAGAATGGACGATTTCGGGGCCTCCCTCACCACCTTGGAGGCTTCGATACGGCGACTGGCACCGGGCCTCGTCCTGGTCCTGGGGGACTTCAACGCCAAATCCACGGCGTGGGGATCCCCGATGACGGACGATCGCGGGCCGGCGATCGTGGAGTGGGCGGCGTCACTGGGCCTCTGTGTCCTAAACAGAGGCTCAGTGAACACGTGTGTGCGACAGCAGGGTGGGTCGATAGTGGACTTGTCGTTCGCTAGCCCTGCTGTCGCACCACGAGTGAGGAACTGGCGTGTCCTGGAGGAGGCGGAGACCCTGTCGGATCACCGTTACATCCGGATGGAGGTCTCCCCTCTCCAGGACCCCAGCAGGGGTCACAGGGCGGACCGAGCTCCCGCATTTCCGCGGTGGGCTGTGGGGCGTATGGATATGGACCTACTGGCGGAGGCGGCCATCGTGAACACGTGGCTGTCCTCACCACCCCCAGCGGACGGAGTGGACGTTGAGGCTGTCCGCATCTGCAGTGCGTTAACGCAGGTCTGCGATGTGGCCATGCCCAGGGTGCGGCGTCTACCTCCGAGGCAGTGGGTCTACTGGTGGTCTCCAAGACTGGCGGACCTTCGTGCGGCGTACATTAGTGCCCGAAGGTCCTACACCCGCAGTCGGCGGCGTCGCCGCGATGTTGAGCGGGAGGGCCAGCTGTACGAGGCTTACCGCAGAGCGCGTACCGCCTTTCGGCTGGCCATCCGGTCCGCCAAGGACGCGAGTTGGCAGGAGATGCTGGACGGTCTCGACCGTGACCCCTGGGGTCGCCCGTATCGCGCGTCGCTGAATAAGCTTCGCGCACAGGGCCCCCCCCCTCACCGAGACCCTCCAGCCCGACCTCCTTCGTAGAGTGGTCGAGGAGCTGTTCCCGCGGTAGTCGGAGCACACGCCCCCAGTCATGGCTTCGCCAGATCACGACCGGGAGGCCGTCGAGAGTGTTCCGCCCGTGACGGAGTCGGAAGTGGGGGCAGCCGTGGCGAAGATTCGTTTCGACACCACGGCCCCCGGCCCGGACGGAGTCCCAGTCCGGGTGATGACGTTGCTCCTCGAGCATCTCGAACCTCGCCTCAGGCGACTGTTCAACGCCTGTCTGACGTCTGGACAGTTCCCTGAGTGCTGGAAGGAAGGGAGGTTGGTTCTCCTGCCGAAGCCGGGACGGCCCCCGGATTCGCCGTCGGCCTACAGGCCCATTGTGCTTCTGGACGATGTGGGTAAGCTGCTGGAGCGTGTCCTCGCTGCCCGCATCGTCCAGCACCTGGAGGAGGTGGGGCCCGATCTGTCGGACGCTCAATTTGGGTTTCGGAGGGGGCGTTCGACCATTGGGGCCCTGCTAAGCCTGAGGCAGACGGCCGCGGAGGCTGTCGCCGGCAAAGGAGTGCTGTTGGCGGTGTCGTTGGACATCGCCAACGCCTTCAATAGTCTGCCATTCAGCTGCATCAGGGAGGCGCTCCGGTTCCATGGAGTGCCCCTGTACCTCAGGCGGCTGGTGGCAGACTATTTGGAGGGGCGCAGTGTTCTCTACGCGAGCTCCGCAGGGGACATTGTGCGGACGCCCATGTCGTGCGGTGTTCCGCAGGGTTCGGTTCTGGGGCCGACTCTGTGGGACATCGGTTACGACTGGGCGTTGAGAGGGAGTCTCCCCCCGGGCTGAGCGTTATATGCTATGCTGACGATACGCTCGTCACAGCCCGGGGCAGGACACTCGAAGAGGCGGCGAGCCTGGCCACTCTCGGCACCGAAGAGATGGTCAGGCGTATTGAGGCGCTGGGGCTCAGGGTGGCCCTAAACAAGACGGAGGCTCTACTATTCCATGGGCCCCGTGTGAGGCTGCCCATCGGCGCCTCGTTAGTCGTCAACTCCATCCACATCAGTATCCAGGCCCATATGAGGTACTTGGGTCTGGTGCTCGACGGGCAATGGTGGTTCCGGGAGCATTTTCGTCAAATTGCTCCCCGGCTGGTCGGCGCGGCGTCCGCCCTTTCTCGGCTCATGCCGAACGTGGGCGGACCCAGTTTCGAGGGCCGACGGCTGTATGCGGGGGTGATCCGCTCAATGGCCATGTACGGCGCACCCGTGTGGGCGAGGGCTCTGAACGCCCAGCTCAGGGCGGTACTGTGGAGGCCACAGCCAGCCATGGCGGTCAGAGCCATTCGCGGGTACCGCACGGTGTCTACCGAGGCGGCATGCCTATTGGCCGGGACACCCCCGTGGGACCTAGAGGCGGAGATGCTCTCCGACCTCTACCGGCGGGTTACCTCAATGCGCGAAGAGGGTGGCTCCCCATCGTTCAACGAGATAGCCACCTGGCGCGAGGACGCCCGCCGAGAAGTCATCGCCCGTTGGGCTACGCGGCTGGAGAGGCCTAGACACGGTGTTTTTACCGTTGAGGCCCTCCGGCCCGTACTGATGCAGTGGATGGAGCGGCGGCACGGAGTCCTCTCTTTCCGGTTGGTGCAGGTCTTGTCGGGGCATGGTTGCTTCGGCAAGTACCTGCACACGGTCGTGCGGAGGGAGTGGACTCCGTCCTGCCACCATTGCAGTAGCGACGAGGACACGGCGCAACATACGCTTGTGGTATGTTCGGGCTGGGACGGGCAGCGCCGTGACCTCGTCGCTGTCATCGGTGCCGACCTGACGCTGCCGGCTGTTGCGCGAGCGATGGTCGACAGCGTCAGCAATTGGGACGCAGTGGGCGCCTTCTGCGAGGCTGTCATCTCGCAGAAGGAGGCGGCGGAACGGGCCCGGGAGGATTCCCGTGACCCGGGCCACCGCCCGCGGCCGGGGCGGCGCAGGCGCGAGTACCTGCGCCTGATGCCGCCCTAAAGGCTTCGGGTGATTGGACCGGGGAATTGTCCGGTTACCTGACGTGAGGCCACCGCGTGAGGACGACGCCTCGACGGCGAAAGCTGCCGGGGCGTCGACAGGAGAGGAGCCCGAGAGGGCATACCGCCGAGCGGGCCACTGAAGACAAAGATCGGGTACCGGTGGCCCGCTCGCACGGCGAAGAAGAGGTGCTTGCAGGGTGGGTCAATGCGGTTGCGCGCCGCCTCTTCCGTCGCCCCGGACCGATTTGGCGGGGTGCGACGTCCATAGCCGCAAAAAAAAAAGGTAGTATTCCATTTTTACAGCTGATGTGCCTAAGCATATAAAAAAATGTAAGTATCATTTATATGCGGATGACACTCAAATTTATTACTTCTTTAATGCTGAAAATACATTAGAGGCTGTACATATAAATAATGAAGATTTAAACAACATTTATAAATGGGCTAATTGTAATTCGCTAATACTAAATCCTTCTAAATCTAAAATGTTAATTATAGGAACTAAATCACAAATTATAAAAGTTGAATCTCAAAATCCAAAGCTATTAATTAATAATATTTATATTCCTATTGTAACTGAAACTAGAAATTTGGGTCTTATTTTCGATAGTGAAATGAGATTTGAAAAACATGTCAGTGAAAAGATCAGAGCTGCTTTTTATAAATTAAAGATACTGTACTCAGGCGAGTCGAGGAGAGCAGAGTGCCAGGTGGGCACGTGGAATGTAAGAAGTTGTGTGGAAGGTAAGTTGCACGAGCTGATATCCGTCATGGCGGACAAACAGCTAGACGTGCTCTGTGTAACAGAGACCAATCGAAGGGGCAGTGACGCCTGCGATCTTCCTGGTGGCGGGATGGCTCTGTGGTCTGGTGTACCACAGAGCGATCGAGCCAGCATGGGGGTAGGAGTGCTGTTGTCCTCTCACTTGGCATTAGGTGTGAAGGATTACGGAATGTATGATCCCAGACTTCTTTGGGTCCGTATAAAACTAGGTGTTACTAAGGTATTCATGGTAGTAGCATATGCTCCCGTAGGATCCTCGGTGGCATCAGGCCTAGAGAAGTTTTGGGATAATGTTAGGGAAGTTCTGGATATGGCAGAAACCAGTGAACGCGTGATGGTATGCGGAGATGTGAACGGATGGGTGGGGACCAAGCGTCCCGACTATGAGGACGTACTTGGTCCATTTGGTGATAAGAGAGTGAACGACGAAGGTAGGCTCATTGCGGATATATGCATGGAGAGAAACCTTATTGTGTCAAACACATTTTTCCAATATAAGGACATCCATATGTATACATGGAGAAGGAATGAACAGAAAATTATAATAGATTTAATATTGGTAGGCAGTCGCCTCCGAAGCAAAATATTGGGCGCAAGAGCCTACAGGGGCCCCACAGTCGATATGGATCACTATCTCGTTATTGTGAGATTTAGTGGTCTGTTCAGAAAGTGGAGGCACTGGTGAGAGCGTGTCCACTTCGGAGGGCTTGAAAGAAAAGAGGTTGAAAGGTTGCAAGAAGAGTGTGTAAGAGAAAAGTAAGCAGAGGGTGTCCGAGAACGGCTGACGATGGCAAGCCAGCCGCAATCGGACATTGAAGAATGCTGGAGAGTATTGAAAGAGAGTATGGTAGATACAGAGAAAGAAGTATGTGGAAGTTCAAAGAAGCATAGAAAAACAAATGGTGATGCATGGTGGGATGCGGAAGTGGCAGCTTCCGTAGAGCAAAAGAAGAAAGCGTAGCTGGACTATGTCTCTTCTTTGAATCTGAATGACAGTATGACTGAACAGAAGAAAGAAATATATTGGCAATGTAAGAATGACACCAAGGCCTTAGTGAAAGAGAAACGTGATAGAGCAAGTATGAGTGCAGAAGATAGGCTGACTAAAAACTTCGAGGGTAACACCAAACTCTTTTGGAGGGAGGTGAAGAAGTCTCGGAGTGGGTGGTCAGTCTTCAGAATGAATAAAATAAGGTCTAAAGGTGGAGACATTCTAACACAAACACAAGACGTGTTAAGCCGATGGAGTGAATATTTTGACGATATGTATGCGGATGCTACGGTTGGCACCGGTGTCGCATGTGGTTTAGTAGATGAACATTCGACAACGGCGTCTTCCGATGGCATCAGTATGGATGAAGTTGAATGGGCGATAAAAAGTTTGAAAAATGGTAAGGCAGCGAAAATTGATATGGTGTCTGCCGAGATGATCAAGCTTGGTGGCTCCTGTGTCTGGGAGGCGTTCTGTCGCTCCTCAATTTATGTTGGAGCTCGGGAATGGTTTCCGGGGACTGGAATAGCGCAGTCACCGTGCCTTTGTTTAAAAACAAGGGTTCACGTTATGACTGCGCAAATTACAGAGCCGTAAGCTTGACCAGTTTGGCAGTAAAAGTGTATGGTAAAATTATTGAAAGGAGAATGAAGATGGTGTCCGATGGTTTACTGTGTGAGACACAAGGAGGTTTCAGGAGTGGAAGGGGATACATGGATCAAGTGTTCTCTCTGCGCAACATTGTGGAGAAGCATCTGGCTCTAGGTCAGAGGGTTTTCTGCAGTTTTGTGGATCTGGAGAGAGCATTTGACACGGTTGTTCGAAAGGAACTTTGGGACATTTTACCGGAGTATGGTATTAACGGTAAACTGCTACAGGCTGTGCAGTCCAGTTACATAGGCTGTAGAGCCTGTGTGCGGCTGGATGATGGAATGTCGCCTTGGTTTGACGTCAATATCGGCGTTAAGAAGGGGTGCGTTCTGTCAGTCAGGCTGTTTATCATATATCTGGATAAATATCTCCAAAGGTTGAACGATATGAATGTGGGAGTCCAGATGGGCGACTCAGTGGTCACTGCTCTGCTTTATGCAGATAATGCAGTCCTGCTGGCACAGTCAGCGACTGACCTGCAGACCCTAGTCGACACAATGACAAAAGATTTTAAGAAAAGGGGTCTACGCGTGAATGTGAGCAAAACGAAAATAATGGTCTTTGAAAGAGATGAAGCCAGAACAGATGTAAGAGTAACGATAGGTAATGGTGTACTAGAGCAAGTGGATGAATTTGTATATCTTAGATGTGGATTTAGCCGAGATGGAAGGTACACCACTGACATAGAGCGAAGAGTGAATGCGGGAAATAGAGTGAACGGAGCGTTGGGGCAACTTCTTGGCAGCCACCACCTCAGCCAGAAGGCACGTGTAGTAATACATAACGCAGTGCTTGTCCCAACATTACTGTATGGAAGCGAGAGTTGGGTAGGCAGAAAAGAGTATGAAAGTGAAATTAATGCGGTCGAAATGCGATCTCTGCGGAAAATCTGTGGCGTTAGGCTAACCGACCGCATTCGTAACGACGACGTAAGAGAGCGAGTAGGTATGAAAGAGAGTATTGGTGTAAAAATGCGAAAGGGAATGCTCCGATGGTTCGGACATGGGAAAGAATGCCGAACGAACGTCTGGTTAAGAAGATATACAATGCGAAAGTGGAAGGATGTAGGTACCGGGGGAGACCGAGACTAACCTACCTAGACTAGATCGGTCATGTACTGAAGGAAGGTGGAGTCAAGAGTCTCCGAAACCGGCGAGCGTGTATGAAGAGAATTGTGAATGTTGAGGAAGCGTGTGAAGTATGCAGAGATAGAGTTCTCTGGCACTCTGTTCTCTCTGCCTACCCTGCAAGAGGGATATGGCGTGATGATATGTATGTATGTAAAGATACTGTATGGTATTAGGAAAAATCTATCAAAAGAAATACGTAATTTACTATGTGATATTCTTATACTATCTCCTTTTGATTATTGTAGTACTGTTTACGGCCCTCGACTATATTCTAAAACTGCACGTTCAATACAAAGACTTCAAAATGCATGCATCAGATTCTGTTTTCATGTTCCTAGAAGGGAACATGTAACGCCATATATGATCAAATATAATATTTTAAACATGAAATCTAGAAGAGAGCTTCTGTTTGCATGTACGACTCAAAAAATACTATGGAATAAAAAGCCAGAAAACTTATTTGAAAAATTGACGTGGCTGAGAGATTCTCACTCAAGAACTATCCGCTCTAAATTATCCTACATTCTTCAAATACCAATCCATAAGACTAGTGGTATCAAAGGCTGTTTCAAATATAGTGCATCAAAAATATGGAATAATATTCCTCCTCCTATGAGACAAAAGATAAGTTTCGGCCTCTATAAAAAAAAATATAAATCTCTACTATTAGTACGTACTAAAACCATATTTGATGCAACATTTAACAAACTAGCAAATAATCGTATACTAATGTCTGTATAGCGTTGAAATATGCTATAAATTCTTCTATTCCATCCACTGACAACCACTACCCGCCCATACACAATCCACCTGAAAACATAGCAACCTGTTTAGGCAATTAAACACACACGCGCAGACGCATACACAAGCATATTTCATGTAATAGCACACCCTCACATTACAATTTAATTCTTCATCTATCTTTTCATTTTCTTTATTCTTTACTTCTTGTTATTTCTATTATTACTACTCTTGCTTTAATTATTTTATTATTATTTTTTTACTATTATTTTTATACTAGAGGTTTGCTGAAAACCAGCCGTGCATATATACTATGCCATACAGCGCTGAGCATTCCCCTGTTGACAATATAATGTGTAATTAGTTAATAATTACACATTATATTGTCAACAGGGGAATGCTCCAGGGGAATAATGGTTAGGACATGTGGAAAGAATGCCGAACGAACGTCTGGTTAAGAAGATATACAATGCGAAAGTGGAAGGATGTAGGTACCGAGGGAGACCGAGACTAACCTACCTAGACCAGATCGGTCATGTACTGAAGGAAGGTGGAGTCAAGAGTCACCGAAACCGACGAGCGTGTATGAAGAGAATTATGAATGTTGAGGAAGCGAGTGAAGTATGCAGAGATAGAGTGCTCTGGCACTCTGTTCTCTCTGCCTACCCTGCAAGGGACATATCCCTATGCGTAATGATATGTATGTATGTATTAGTTAATAAAAGTGATACATATATTGTAACTGTTACCTATTTGCTCATTTGTTATATTGCCAATAAATCTGATTCTATTCTATTCTATTTTATTGTAATAATACGATTGCTACGCTTAGTATATATTTAGTTATTGCAGTGTACAATTATCCATAATTGTCAAGTTATCAAACACTAACCTTATTATAAAGCATGTCAGCAAACTCCTTAATATTGTTTGCTTTTGGGTACAGTCCAGATATTCCTGAAATAACAATACTGTCATCTTTTAATATCGGTTCGACAGTATGATTTGACGTCGCTAATGTATCTGGAGTGACCACTGATTCTTGAGGGGTAGGTGTCATTGTAAATTCTGATCGTACTTCACACGTTCTTTTTTACCAAAAAAACAAACTGAGTATGAGGTAATTCACGTGCTATTGTTTATATAGGCAATTATATATTCAGAATAGTAAGTTTAACATATATTTAAGGTCAATTAAGTTCGCATCAAATTTGAATGTATAAATATAATAATAATAACAAATACCTAGACTATACACAACTAAAAAGACTAGACCATGTTAGAATTAAAAATACATTAACTTCAGAGTACAAAAAAAAACTAAACGCCATCTGTAAATCCCAACTCTCTAGTAAACACCTTGTAAAAGCTTTAAATACTTACACCATTCCCATATTAACCTATTCATTCGGAATTATAAAATGGACAAAAACAGATACGGAACACTTAGAACGAATTACACGCACTAACAAAACATAACAAGTTACACCCTAAATCTGCCATAGAACGGCTAACAATTAAACGACAAAATAGAGGGAGAGGCCTTATCGACATCCAGCACCTGTGGCGAAAACAAATCATTAGACTAAAATAATTTTTTCACACAATTATGTACTCATACAAGACACAAACACCCCATATTACAAATATACTCCACAAACCATTCTAGAAAATACTACACACAAGCTCTACTACGACCGCGCCATTCTCACCGATAAGACAATTCACTATAATAGACCAGATATCATTCTACATACATACATACATACATATCATCACGCCATATCCCTTGCAGGGTAGGCAGAGAGAACAGAGCTATCATTCTACAGGACAAAATTAACAAAAAATTAGAAAAATTAAAAAAACTTACCTTATTGACATTGCTGTTCCTGACACACACAACATACAAAAGACAATAACTGAAAAAATAAGCAAGTACGCAGAACTCAAAGATGAAATGAGCAGAATTTGGCGACAGGAAAAAGTATATATAGTATACATAGTTCTCTCCACAACAGGCGTTATTCGCAACCATCTTCTCCATAGCCTAAAACTATTAGACCTCAAAGAAACACTACATAACTCTCCAAAAAGCCGCAATCCTAAATACATGTAGAATAGTCAGAAAATTCTTGCAGATAGATGAAAACGAAATTGCCCCTCATAATAACATATCGTCGATATAAACTTTCCTCACTACACGCTGCATTCACTTGGTTTAGGCCCGTGGATGTGGTTCAAACTAGCCAAAGTGCTAAGAAAAGAGTACCTTTACGATAATAATAATAATAATTTATTGCCTTTTCAGAACTTAAACTAAAAACTAACAATTATAATAAACAAAATTAAATCTAGTAGGCAAAAGGAATTGGCTCAGCTTCTGCTGTCACAAAAACAGCGCTGATTTTCAGCCATCCCCGTGAATCTATTGTATTGTGTATGTGTGTGTGTGTGTACGTGTGTGCACGTATGTGTGTGCATGTCCAAGTGTGTGCGTCTGTGTCTTATACTACTGTGTGTTACTATGTATGGTATAAGATAGTGCTCGTGTATAAGAGTAGGCGTACTTGCAGGTATTAATATAACTATATAATGCATTATCTGTTGGGTTATTTAAATAAAATATTGTTTTAATTTCAAAGTGTTCAGTAGGTATGTGTCAGATTTTCCCCAGCCAATTGTAGTTTTAGTAAAGCAGATTTCTATTTTGAATTAAAATTGTTCTCACTTACTTTCTTTCTCATTGGAGGGGGTAGATCATTCCATATTTTTGCCGCTAAAAATCTGAAACCACCTTGGTAACGCGTAGATTTATATGATGGTTTTTTGAGAAGATTTTCTGTTGTAGACCGATTACTTCTTGTGCTGAGATTTTTAATCCAAATTATTTTCTCAAATAAGTATGCCGGTTTTTTATTGTAAATTATTTTTTTAACAGTGCATGCAAGTTGAAGATCTCTTCTAGCTTTCATGTTCAATATGCCACTTTTGTTCAAAAATGGTGTAATACGTTTCTTTTTAGGTATGTTTAGAGAAAATCTTATGCAAGCATTTTGTACTCTCTGGATTGCATTTTCCGTCGGTTGGTTGATTCTAAAACCATAAATGGCGCTACAATAGTTGAAGTGAGAGAGAACTAGTGATTCAGTTAACAAGAGACGCAATTCTTTGCTTATATATGGTTGTATTTTGTAGAGAGTTTTTAGTTTAAAGAATGCTATCCTAATTTTGTTATTGATATGTTGTGTGAATTTTAATTCGCCATCCATAATAAGACCTAAATTACGTGCATATTTGACTTCTTCAATAGCAGCTTTATTTATTTGAATTTTAATTTCACACGTCGAAATGCAAAATATTTGGTGTTTGGTTCCTAGTATCAGTCTTCCCTCCGGACCTCGGTACTGTGCAGACGTGTTTTAGAGTTTTATACTTTTTTAATTTAATATATTAATTAAATTAATTTCAAGTGAAATAGTCTTTGCTATCAGGAGTGCATAATCTCAGTGAAGATTGGTGGAGGTTGAACCGCACCCACACTGACAACCACCGCGTCCACATCGCCAACCACCACCAGTGGTCAGCCAGCCACACCCATTTGTACAGGACGCCATATTTAAAAACACCTGCGCGTGCGTCGTTGGGCGGAGACAATATTGTCAACAATAAAATTGTACGTGTTTATCTGTTTAACTTTTTTCTAGTGCTGTCTAATGGGTATATATACATATAGGTATTATATTTAGATATATGTATTATTAATACTCAATATTACCTGTAATAGATATCAGGTTATTATCATATCGGATAAATAAGGTAGTAAAGCAAACAACCTTATAACAATACATTTAATTTACATAGCAATTTATCATAATACTATTCAATGAAAATAAGCAAAAGTATTACTATTAAATGCACAACTACATAATAATAAAAAAATACAATCTTAGATGTTAACACTACGAAAGCCAACAGCAACTGACCGTTTTACCGCGCTATCGCTCCTTAAATACCCACAAACTGGACAAACAACCGACAACCCACAACTTTGATATCAAATCAGCGAATATTATTTCATTTTAATCCACTTTTCACCCTAATAACACAAATCATATCGTAATTCATCATTACTTTATAAATCGACGTAAAATAGAATCTCATTACCTTTTTAAATGTTATATACCTATACATTTCTTCTATTATTAATGTAACACGCGCAACAAGACTCTTACTACCTTAGCATAAGGTTTTATTTTCTTATTTTAGCTGCAAGATGCACAGATAGAGCTCATTCCTGTTGTGCATAGTACTTATTACTTCCATGTTAAAAACAAGTAATAGATAGATATTAAAATAGAAATAACGCCGAACGCAAATCTAAACAGTCTTATCAAATACACAGAGCAAGAAATATTATGGTCAAATCATAGAGTAACATAGTGGATTAAATTGTCAAAATTTTTTTTTAAGATGATGTCAGTGACGTGATTCTTATGTTTCATTCTTTAATAGAGCACTATCTCTTTTGTACCGATAAATCCAGTGTAGGCATGCTCTGCTTTGAAAGCTGACTCCCTGTGGTCTAAATACCCCACGGAAGTAATAAGTACTACGTACAATTTAGACATTGTGCGTACGCCCATGTCGTGCGGTGTCCCACAGGGGTCGGTCTTGGGGCCGACTCTGTGGGACATCGGTTACGACTGGGCGTTAAGAGGGAGTCTCCCCCCCGGGCTGAGCTTAATTTGCTATGCTGACGACACGCTCGTCATAGCCCGGGGCAGGACACTGCAAGAGGCGATGAGCCTGGCCACTCTCGGCACCGAGGAGATGGTCAGGCGAATCGAGGCGCTGGGACTTAGGGTGGCTCTAGATAAGACGGAGGCCATCTTGTTTCACGGGCCCCGCACGAGGCCACCCGCCGGCGCCTCAATAGTCGTCAACTCCGTCCCCATCGGTATCCAGGCCCATATGAAGTATTTGGGCCTGGTGCTCGACGGGCGGTGGTTCTTCCGGGAGCATTTCCGAAGACTTGCTCCCCGGCTGGTCGGCGTGGCGTCCGCCCTTTCACGGCTTATGCCGAATCTGGGTGGACCCAGCTTTGAAAGTCGACGGCTATACGCGGGGGTGGTCCGGTCAATGGCATTGTACGGCGCACCCGTGTAGGCGAGGGCTCTGACCGTCCGCCTTAGGGCTATTCTGCGGCGACCGCAGAGAGCCATGGCGATCAGGGCTATCCGCAGATACCGCACGGTGGCGACCGAGTCAGCATGCGTATTGGCCGGAACGCCCCCTTGGGACTTGGAGGCGGAAATGCTCGCCGGAATATATCGGCGGGTGTCTTCCACTCGCGAGGAAGGTGGCGAGGTTTCGTCAAACGAATTGGCCACCTGGCGCGAAGATGCCCGCCGGGAAGTCCTTGCCTGTTGGGCGACGCGGCTGGAGAGGCCTCGATTCGGACTTCGTGTCATCGAGGCCATCCGGCCCGTACTGATGGAGTGGCTGGAGAGGCGGCACGGAGTCCTCTCTTTCCTGCTGGTGCAGGTCTTGTTGGGGCATGGTTGTTTCGGCAAGTACCTGTACACGGTCGCAAGGAGGGAGACGACTCCGTCCTGCCAGCAGTGCGGCGACGACGAGGACACAGCGCAGCATACGCTCGAGGTCTGCGTGACCTGGGCTTCGCAACGCTCTGCCCTCGTCACCGCCATCGGTGCTGACCTCTCGCTGCCGGCCGTCGTGAAAGCGATGGTCGACAGTGAGAGCAATTGGGACGCGGTCGCCGCCTTCTGCGAGAGCGTCATCTTGCAGAACGAAGCGGCGGGGCGAATCCGGGAGGATCTCCTCTTCGAGGATTCGCGCCGCCGCCGGCAACTGGGGCGGCGAGGGCGAGAATACCTCCGCCTTATGCCGCCCTAGCCGAGGCAGCGGGTGACCGGACCGGGGATTAGTCTGGTCACCCTTGGAGAGAGGCCACCGCGTGAAGACGACGCCCTGACATCGAGACATAATATTAGTCGAGATGGCAGGGCGTCGACCCGAGAGGATACCCGTGAGGGTAGACCGGATGGGCTACTGAAGAAAAGAACGCGTACCAGTGGCCCACCCGCAATGCGTAGAGAGGTACATTGTAGGGCGGGTCTACGGGGTCGTGCGCCGCTTCTCCCGTCGCCCCGGACAGATTAGCGGGGCGTGACCGATCCGTAGCCCGCCGCCAAAAAAAAAAAAAAAAAAGTGCTGTCTAATGGGTGAGTCCAATTTGCTTTAAATAATTAATTTATTGAACTTCCCTCAAAAAATATTTGCGATATTATAAGTGGAGCTTAAAGATTGAGGAATTTACCTATCATTATTGAGGTCGATAATGATTATAAAAAAATGACATTTGCTCTAAAGCGAACACCTCCCAAAAATTCTCCTAATAAGGGACCTGCTGTTCATCATACATCAGAGCCAGACTTGTCGTCCACTTCCAAACCGGAACATGTTATGGGAACGATTTATAGAGGCAAACGTAAACATGATCAGGAGCATATTACTGATATAAATTCGTTGCGCGATGAAATTGTACTTTTACTTTCGTCCTTACGACAGGAACAAAGTGAGAAATTTGAAAAACTGCAATCAAATTTGGACGAAATTAAAACACAAAATGCCGAATTAAAAGCTTCCGTACAGTATATGAGTGACATGTATGACGATTTGTTGGCTAAGGTGGACTGTTTGGATAAAGAAAAAAAGAGTCAAATGGAGTATATTGAAGTTCTTGAGAATAAAATTGAAAATTTAGAAAAAAATATGTTATCATCTAGTTTAGAAATACGAAATGTGCCACAAAAGGCAGGGGAAACTCAAGCATGACCTCCCCCCACTCCGCCGCGACAAATCCGACGGTAGCCCCTAATAGCCCTCACCGCCATGACCCTCTTTTTTTTTATTGGTGGGCTATGGGTGCGTCTCGCCCCGCCCAATCGGTCCGGGGTGATGGAAAAGGCAGCCCGTGACTCCATAGACCCACCGTAAAACCTTCTCTCTTCGCCGTGCGAGCGGACCACCGCTACTCGATTTTAACTTCGGTGGCCCGCCCGGCGGTTTACCCTCGCGGGTTCCTCTCGTCGACGCCCCGACAGATTTCGCCGTCGGGGCGTCGCCCTCACGCGGTGGCCTCACGTCGGGTGACCGCACAATTCCCCGGTCCGATCACCCGAGGCCTCGGTTAGGGCGGCATCAGGCGCAGGTATTCGCGCCTGCGCCGCCCCGGCCGCTGACGGCGGCCCGGGTCGCGGGAATCCTCCCGGACTCGTTCCGCCGCTTCCTTTCGCGAGATGACAGCCTCGCAGAAGGCGGCGACCGCGTCCCAGTTCCTGACCGACCATCGACCATCGCCCTCGCGACAGCCGGCAGCGTCAGGTCGGCACCGATAACAGCGACGAGGTCACGGCGCTGCCCGTCCCAGCTCGGACACACCTCGAGCGTGTGTTGCGCCGTGTCCTCGTCACTGCTGCAATGGTTGCAGAACGAAGTCCACTCCCTATACGCGACCGTGTGCAGGTACAAGCCGAAGCATCCGTGCCCCGACAACACCTGCACCAGCCGAAAGGAGAGGACTCCGTGCCGCCGCTCCATCCACTCCATCAGTACGGGCCGGAGAGCCTCGACGGTGACGACACCGTGTCTAGGCCTCTCCAGCCGCGTAGCCCAACAAGCGATGACGTCTCGGCGGGCGTCCTCGCGCCAGGTGGCTATCTCGCTCAGCGATGGGGAGCCACCTTCGTCGCGTAGTGAGGTCACCCGCCGGTAGAGGTCGGAGAGCATCTCCGCCTCTAGGTCCCACGGGGGTATCCCGGCCAGCAGGCATGCCGCCTCGGTCGATACCGTGCGGTACCCGCGAATGGCTCTGACCGCCATGACTCTCTGGGGTCTCCACAGAACAGCCCTGAGCTGGGCATTCAGAGCCCTCGCCCACACAGGTGCGCCGTACATGGCCATCGAACAGATCACCTCCGCATACAGCCGTCGGCCCTCGAAGCTGGATCCGCCCACGTTCGGCATGAGCCGCGAAAGGGCGGACGCCGCGCCGACCAGCCGGGGAGCAATTCGGCGAAAATGCTCCCGGAACCACCATCGCCCGTCGAGCACCAGACCCAAGTACTTCATATGGGCCTGGATGCTGATGTGGACGGAGTTGACGACTAGCGAGGCGCCGATTGGCGGCCTTACGCGTGGCCCATGGAACAATAGGGCCTCCGTCTTATTTAGGGCCACCCTGAGCCCCAGCGCCTCGATTCGCCCGACCATCTCCTCGGTGCCGAGAGTGGCCAGGCTCGCCGCCTCTTCGAGTGTCCTGCCCCGGGCTGTGACGTGCGTATCGTCAGCGTAGCATATCACGCTCAGCCCGGGGGGGAGACTCCCTCTCAACGCCCAGTCATACCCGATGTCCCACAGAGTCGGCCCCAGAACCGACCCCTGTGGAACGCCGCACGACATGGACGTCCGCACAATGTCCCCTGCGGGACTCGCGCAGAGGACACTGCGCCCCTCCAAATAGTCCGCCACCAGCCGCCTCAGGTACAAGGGCACCCCGTGAAATCGGAGCGCCTCCCTGATGCAGCTGAATGGCAGACTATTGAATGCATTGGCGATGTCCAGCGACACCGCCAACAGCACTCCCCGCCGGTGACAGCCTCCGCGGCCGTCTGCCTCAGTCGTAGCAGGGCCCCGATGGTCGAACGCCCCCTTCTAAAACCGAATTGAGCGTCCGACAGATCGGGCCCCACCTCCTCCAGGTGCTGGACGATGCGGACAGCGAGGATGCGCTCCAGCAGCTTACCCACATCGTCGAGGAGCACGATGGGCCTGTAGGCCGACGGCGAATCCGGGGGCCGTCCCGGCTTTGGCAGGAGAACCAACCTCCCCTCCTTCCAGCACTCAGGGAACCGTCCAGACGCCAAACAGGCGTTGTACAGCTGCCTGAGGCGAGGCTCGAGGTGCTCGAGGAGCGACGTTAGCACCCGGACTGGTATGCCGTCCGGGCCGGGGCCCGTGTGTTCCAACTGCCGTGGAAACAGCTCCTCGACCACCCTACAGAGGAAGTCGGGCTGGAGGGTCTCGGTGAGAGGGGGGCCCTGCGCGCGAAGCTTGTTCAGCGACGCGCGATACGGGCGACCCCAGAGGTCACGGTCGAGACCGTCCAGCATCTCCTGCCAACTCGCATCCTTGGCGGCTCGGATGGCCAGCCGAAATGCCGTCCGCGCATCGCGGTACGCCTCGTACAGCTGGCCCTCCCGCTTAGCGTCGCGGTGACGCCGCCGGCTGCGGGTGTAGAACCTTCGGGCTCTGATACATGCCGCACGAAGGTCCGCCAATCTTGGGGACCACCAGTAGACCCCCTGCCTTGGAGGTAGACGCCGCCGCACCCTGGGCATGGCCGCATCGCAGATCTGCGTTAACGCACTGCGGATGCGGACAGCCTCGGCGTCCACCCCGTCCGCTGGGGGCGGTGAGGACAGCCACGTGTGAACGATGGCCGCCTCCGCCAGTAGGTCCCTGTCAAGACGACCCACAGCCCACCGCGGAAACGCGGGAGCTCCGTCCGCCCTGTGACCCCTACTGGGGTCCCGGAGAGGGGAGGCCTCCGTCCAGATGTACCGGTGGTCCGATAGGGTCTCCGCCTCCTCCAGGACACTCCAGTTCCTCACCCGTGGTGCGACAGCGGGGCTAGCGAACGACAAGTCCACTATCGACCCGCCCTGCTGCCGCACACACGTGTTCACTGAGCCCCTGTTAAAAACACAGAGGCCCAGTGAAGCCACCCACTCGATGACCGCCCGCCCGCGGTCGTCCGTTATAGGGGACCCCCACGCCGTGGATTTGGCGTTGAAGTCCCCCAGAACCAGGACGAGGCCCGGTGCCAGTCGCCGTATCGAGGCCTCCAGGTTGGTGAGGGAGGCCCCGAAATCGTCCATTCTCCTGGTAGGGGAGAGGTATACGCTGTAGAGCGTGTGCGTTTCTTTCTCGGAGGCCAGACAATTAAGCCAAGCCTCGTAGATACTCTGAATTCAGAGACTATTTCTTGCCTTTGATTGATCGAATTTATAAAACCGATTACGAAGTGAAAAATGATGTCACAAGCGGGATTCGAACCCGCGCCTAATGGGATTCCGGCCCAATCGTGCTGCCACTACACCACCGTGACTAATTGTAGGACATGCAAATTTCACTTCGTATCATATTTACGTCTTAAGGTGACGGTATGCTATCTACCCGACAATGTTTACACATTGTTATAGGCTTAATACTTCAAACTTTACAGTTAGAATTGTATTAAACGATGACACAACCTTGTTATTAAAATTATTGAAATTTAGCATTTAATATGCTTAATTATTTATAAAACCGATTACGAAGTGAAAAATGATGTCAGGTTTGGGCCGGAATCCCAATAGGCACGGGTTCGAATCCCGCTTGTGACATCATTTTTTACTTCGTAATCGGTTTTATAAATAATTAAGCATATTAAATGCTAAATTTCAATAATTTTGATCGAATTTGTTGACGGCCACTCGATTATCGGCATAGTTGCTCATTTAGCACTTCCCAGAGGTCACGTGAAGGGTGTATTAGGAAAAGATGGCAAGTCCTACGGACGCGAGCAGCTTCGTCCCCCTTTAAATATTTGAAAAGGCAATTCATGATTGTGTAATTGTAATGGTAAATTAAATAAAATATAAAATCATGTGATTTCATGGATGTCTGTATGGTGAGTAAGAATACAATTTATACATAACTATTGAATTTCATTCATAATAAGTATTTTATTGTTTTATGTATTATTTATTTATTACATTTTAAATTTGCTTGACGGTCAAATATAGTCATACCTAATGACTTCTAATGTTTACGCGAGTATTACACATTTGAAATAAAACTACTTTTACGGATTCTATCGCGTTTGTATTTGATTTATAATTTCCCGACGTTTCGAACACTTTACAGTGATCATGGTCACGGGAGGACCTAGTCATACCTAGTCATTTTCAATCTATTTTACAAAGTGAAGTGTTTTGATTTTATTTATAATGCAATCGAGGTCATGTCATCAGGTCACCGTTAGAACCTAGACAAGAATGCGCATACACAATTGCATTTATTGTATATCTAATTACTATGCACTCATCATTACTATTCACATAATGACATACATCAACACAAATAATTGGACAATAAATAATTCGATATAAGACTCACCCGCATGTGAAGAGACAGTGTCATAACGTTTGACAGGCACATTAGCGATCGCAGTTGATGTCATTACGTTCTTCAGGTGAATTATGCTCCCTCAGTTGCCTGCTCTTGATGATCTCTCGGCCAATTTTTACGACTCCTACGGGACAATAAGAGGAGGTGACATATTTTATTTTCGTGTGGTGACGGACTAAGAATATAATTCATCACCCCTATCTTACCCGTGGGTAATCGTAAGAGACGACTAAAGGATATAAAACGTATATAACATCTGTGCAAGATAGCTGTGTGGTAGCGGCTACGAATACTACCAACCCTTACTTTGCTCCTGGATGTCGTAAAAGACATTTTATAACGACCTGGGCCAACTCCATCTGATGTCGTTTGGTCAACAATTGCATTCCCAAGGAGGCGTCTGACAGGCGACCTATCATAAAACTATTGCCAATAACTTCTACAATAATATGTACTATGAAAGAAGAGTACATACTGTGTCAACCCCAAGTAATTGGGATAAGAGTAGGAGAATGATGGTGATAACATCTATACAAGAGAAGGGAAACTTGAAACAAAACCTTATACCAACACGTCTAACCAGCGTGGTATAGTAGGTCAATTTTTCTCATAGTGTGGAGAAGGCTCGAGCCCAACAGTGGGACATATATGAGCTGAGATGATGATATATTTTAATCTTTGTCATTTTTAATTATTTGCGTATTTAGTACATTTTTTTTTGGGACCCGCCCAATCTGTCCAGGGTGACAGAAATGGGGTGCGGAGCTGGACCATCTCACCATAGTGAAACCTGGAAATGTCAGACCTTTTCCCTCTGACGGATAAATAGGATATCTGCTCGTAATAGGATATCGGCTGCTATCAATAGGAGCAGAGCAACAATGATGAATGTGTAAAAATCGGGTTTTTGTTTCCTTTTGAGAGCTTCCGCTGCGTAAACGGTTAAAGTTGTGTGAAAATTATGTACTATATAATTATTCCCCTTTCAAAGTTCTAATTAAAAGTCCGCGCCAGCATATGTCTATCTTTTAAGATTGGCTCACTATAACCTTTTTTATGCTAATCAAATTTGTTTTAAAATAATATGATATTTTCGAAGGTGTTTTTACAAACATAATATTAATCCTTATCCAAATAAATGAGTTATTCATCACAAGTATTTAATTTAAAACAAAATTGCTCTTTACATTATTTGATTTCAATGAATATCTTAGGAAATATCGCAGTTTAAAAATAACATCGCAGCAAAATAATGATCAAGTACTGGGCGCGCATTTACGATAAAAATACTGGGTCTTATAATCTTATATTTAAAAAAAACTCAAACTAATGTTATTTCACACTACGTTTTTAGTTTTGTTTTCTTCTCATGACCTTCCGTCGGCTTTACACATCCTAAATAATAATAATAAGTATAGGAAGTATTAGTGCCTTTTTTTTTTTTTTTTTTTTTTTTTGCGGTGGGCTATGGATGTCGCACGCCGCCAAATCGGTCCGGGGTGACGGAAGAGGCGGCGCGCAACCCCATTGACCCACCCTGCAAGCACCTCTTCTTCGCCATGTGAGCGGGCCACCGGTACCCGATCTTTGTCTTCGGTGGCCCGCTCGGCGGTATGCCCTCTCGGGCTCCTCTCCTGTCGACGCCCCGACAGCTTTCGCCGTCGAGGCGTCGTCCTCACGCGGTGGCCTCACGTCGGGTGACCGGACAATTCCCCGGTCCGATCACCCGAAGCCTCGGCTAGGGCGGCATCAGGCGCAGGTAGTCGCGCCTGCGCCGCCCCAGCCGCGGGCGGCGGCCCGGGTCACGGGAATCCTCCCGGGCCCGTTCCGCCGCCTCCTTCTGCGAGATGACAGCCTCGCAGAAGGCGGCGACCGCGTCCCAATTCCTGACGCTGTCGACCATCGCTCGCGCAACAGCCGGCAGCGTCAGGTCGGCACCGATGACAGCGACGAGGTCACGGCGCTGCCCGTCCCAGCCCGAACATACCTCGAGCGTATGTTGCGCCGTGTCCTCGTCGCTACTACAATGGTGGCAGGACGGAGTCAACTCCCTCCGCACGACCGTGTGCAGGTACTTGCCGAAGCAACCATGCCCCGACAAGACCTGCACCAACCGGAAAGAGAGGACTCCGTGCCGCCGCTCCATCCACTCCATCAGTACGGGCCGGAGGGCCTCAACGGTAAAAACACCGTGTCTAGGCCTCTCCAGCCGCGTAGCCCAACGGGCGATGACTTCTCGGCGGGCGTCCTCGCGCCAGGTGGCTATCTCGCTCAACGATGGGGAGCCACCCTCTTCGCGCATTGAGGTAACCCGCCGGTAGAGGTCGGAGAGCATCTCCGCCTCTAGGTCCCACGGGGGTGTCCCGGCCAATAGGCATGCCGCCTCGGTGGACACCGTGCGGTACCCGCGAATGGCTCTGACCGCCATGGCTCGCTGTGGCCTCCACAGCACCGCCCTGAGCTGGACGTTCAGAGCCCTCGCCCACACGGGTGCGCCGTACATGGCCATTGAGCGGATCACCCCCGCATACAGCCGTCGGCCCTCGAAACTGGGTCCGCCCACGTTCGGCATGAGCCGAGAAAGGGCGGACGCCGCGCCGACCAACCGGGGAGCAATTTGACGAAAATGCTCCCGGAACCACCATCGCCCGTCAAGCACCAGACCCAAGTACCTCATATGGGCCTGGATACTGATGTGGATGGAGTTGACGACTAACGAGGCGCCGATGGGCAGCCTCACACGGGGCCCATGGAATAGTAGGGCCTCCGTCTTGTTTAGGGCCACCCTGAGCCCCAGCGCCTCAATTCGCCTGACCATCTCCTCGGTGCCGAGAGTGGCCAGGCTCGCCGCCTCTTCGAGTGTCCTGCCCCGGGCTGTGACGAGCGTGTCGTCAGCATAGCAAATAACGCTCAGTCCGGGGGGGAGACTCCCTCTCAACGCCCAGTCGTACCCGATGTCCCACAGAGTCGGCCCCAGAACCGACCCCTGCGGAACACCGCACGACATGGGCGTCCGCACAATGTCCCCTGCGTGGCTCGCGTAGAGAACACTGCGCCCCTCCAAATAGTCTGCCACCAGCCGCCTGAGGTACAGGGGCACTCCATGGAACCTGAGCGCCTCCCTGATGCAGCTGAATGGCAGACTATTGAAGGCGTTGGCGATGTCCAACGACACCGCCAACAGCACTCCCTTGCCGGCGACAGCCTCCGCGGCCGTCTGCCTCAGGCGTAGCAGGGCCCCGATGGTCGAACGCCCCCTCCGAAACCCAAATTGAGCGTCCGACAGATCGGGCCCCACCTCCTCCAGGTGCCGAACGATGCGGGCAGCGAGGACACGCTCCAGCAGCTTACCCACATCGTCCAGAAGCACAATGGGCCTGTAGGCCGACGGCGAATCCGGGGGCCGTCCCGGCTTTGGCAGGAGAACCAACCTCCCTTCCTTCCAGCACTCAGGGAACTGTCCAGACGTCAGACAGGCGTTGAACAGTCGCCTGAGGCGAGGTTCGAGATGCTCGAGGAGGAACGTCATCACCCGGACTGGGACTCCGTCCGGGCCGGGGGCCGTGGTGGCGGAACGAATCTTCGCCACGGCTGCCCCCACTTCCGACTCCGTCACGGGCGGAACACTCTCGACGGCCTCCCGGTCGTGATCTGGCGAAGCCATGACCGGGGGCGTGTGCTCCGACTGCCGCGGGAACAGCTCCTCGACCACTCTACGAAGGAGGTCGGGCTGGAGGGTCTCGGTGAGGGGGGGACCCTGCGCGCGAAGCTTATTCAGCGACGCGCGATACGGGCGACCCCAGGGGTCACGATCGAGACCGTCCAGCATCTCCTGCCAACTCGCGTCCTTGGCGGACCGGATGGCCAGCCGAAAGGCGGTACGCGCACTGCGGTACGCCTCGTACAGCTGGCCCTCCCGCTCAACATCGCGGCGACGCCGCCGACTGCGGGTGTAGGACCTTCGGGCACTAATGCACGCCGCACGAAGGTCCGCCAGTCTTGGGGACCACCAGTAGACCCCCTGCCTCGGAGGTAGACGCCGCACCCTGGGCATGGCCGCATCGCAGACCTGCGTTAACGCACTGCGGATGCGGACAGCCTCAACGTCCACTCCGTCCGCTGGGGGTGGTGAGGACAGCCACGTATTCACGATGGCCGCCTCCGCCAGTAGGTCCCTATCCAGACGCCCCACAGCCCACCGCGGAAATGCGGGAGCCCGGTCCGCCCTGTGACCCCTGCTGGGGTCCCGGAGAGGGGAGACCTCCATCCGGATGTATCGGTGATCCGACAGGGTCTCCGCCTCCTCCAGGACACGCCAGTTCCTCACTCGTGGTGTGACAGCGGGGCTAGCGAACGACAAGTCCACTATCGACCCACCCTGCTGTCGCACACACGTGTTCACTGAGCCTCTGTTTAGGACACAGAGGCCCAGTGACGCCGCCCACTCCACGATCGCCCGCCCGCGATCGTCCGTCATCGGGGACCCCCACGCCGTGGATTTGGCGTTGAAGTCCCCCAGGACCAGGACGAGGCCCGGTGCCAGTCGCCGTATCGAAGCCTCCAAGGTGGTGAGGGAGGCCCCAAAATCGTCCATTCTCCTGTTAGGGGAGAGGTAAACGCTGTAGAGTGTGACCCCTCCCCATTCCGCAGCGACAAATTCCTCGCCCCTATCCAAAAGGGATAAGGACGGGAAGCGCCGCTGCGTGGAGGTGACGATTGCCGCGGTTCCGTTCCGGCTGACCACCCAATTGGGGCGATCAGGCACGACGTACGGTTCCGCGACTACAGCTGCACCGATCGACCACTCCGCCATGGATTGCAGGAGGAGATCCTGCGCACCGGCGGAGTGGTTGGTGTTGGCCTGCAGGAGGTGAGTGGACTGGGCAGCCATTAATGGGCCGTGTCCATCATCACCTCCTGGCTTGCGGCGGGCGATCGGACCGCGCTAGGAGCGGGAGCGGCCGGAGTCGAAGGGCCGCTCCGCCCCTTTGGAGCCGAAGCCGGAGGTCTGCACGCCCCAGAGCCCATGCGGTGCTTGGCAGGCTTATTGCCTGCCGCACACGCGGGGCAGTGGGGCGGGGCGGCGCAAGATGCCGCCATATGCCCAGTCTGACCGCAGCGGAAACAGAGTCCGCCGCAGTCAAAGCAATTAGTGCATGTTGGCCGGGTGTGCCCGACCGCCATGCACTTGAAACACCTCGCAGGCCGGTGCTCCAGCACGGTGACTCGCGCTAAACTCCAGCCCACGAGGAGCCTGCCTGAGTCAGCCAGTTGCCTGACCGACTCCACTGGGCACTGCACCCAGGCGGCACCTACGCCGCCCGGACCGGGCCGGATGGCGCCAACCCGGACGGTGTCCATGGGACACCCGGTTTTCGAGGCAATGGCCTCCCGGATGTCTTCCACCGTCACGGAGTCGTCCAAACCCGCGATGCGCATTTCGGCGCACTTTACGGGTCTGGCGATTTTGACGCCACCCTCCTCGGCGAACAGACCTCGTAACTTCGACGCCACGCTATCGGCCGTCCTGGTGCCCTCGGCCCCAGGGAACTCTAAGATCCGAGCCCCTGTACGGGCCTTGCGGGTCCTGGCTTCGACGCCTCCTATGTCGGAGACGTCGAGCTCCCGCCGGGCTTTCCTCAGAACGGCCTCATAGCTGAGGCCCCTTTCTGCCGCCTCAGGCAGCACAGTGATCACCACTGCGGCTGTCTTCGGCGGCCGGAGCCCCTTGCGCGGCCTCTTCCTCTTCGTGCCGCCTCCTCCGGCTCCTGCCTGGGGGGCGACGACCTCAGCGGCGCGCTTGGCCGCCGCTCTCCTCCTCTGGCCGCGACTCTTTCTGCCGCGCTCGGCCACCTGCCAACCCTGTTCGGTCGTAGCGGGCGTGCCGGGCGCTGGGGGCGTAGTCGCGGCCGCGCTAGTCGTCGCTGGCGATGTTGGTGCTGGCGACGACTGCAGTCCGGCAGGAGCCGGTGCCGTCTTCTTTTTGGTCGGAGCGGGCCCCTTCTTTTTTGGCCCAGCCGCGGCCGCGGCGTAGCTTCCCCCCACACGGCCACCCTGACAAGGCAGCGGGGCGGGAGCTGGTGCCGCATATAGCCGTTTATCCGCGGCGAGAGGCGGTCGAACACGTGGTTCTGGAGGCAGCCTTGCCTCCAGAACGGCCAAGCGCGCATTGACCATGTTACCGACGGTGTCGATAATGGCGCGCAAGGCCTCATCCGACACACCCCCCACCGCGGGCAGCGGGGTCGGTGTCACCGGCTGGACCTCTGCCGTGGCCTGCTCTACGACGTTTCGCGGGCTGACGCTGGTCGGCGGCACACGCTCCGTGGACGGAGGCGTCTTCGGCGCGGCGGCGATCGCAGGGCGGCCAGCGCCTTGGGGCGGTTTTGGAGCGGCGACAGCTCCTCGAGGGCCAGGACTGGCCGGCGGCGCAGGTGGCGCGGGCGGCACGAGCCGCGCCATTTGGGCCCTCAGCTCGCCCACATCCTTTGCGAGGACGCGGTTGGCCCTCCGCACCGCGGCCAGCTCCGACTCCAGCCGGCGGTTCTGGGCCCGCAGGCCTGACACCTCGCCACCAAGGTGGGCGTTTTCGGCCTGCAGGGCCTCCATAGTTGCGGCTGGGGCGCTCGCGCGGGCACCAGCGGCCACCACTTCGGTGGGAGGGATGCCGGACAACACCCCCAGCACCCTCGCGGCGGCCGCCTCGTTATCGGCCCGCCTGCCAGCCTCAGCCCCTCCACGCACTCCACCGGCCGGGGAGTGGGTCGCCCTTCCCGACGCCGCGGCCCCTCGCCCTCTGCGAGAGGCCGGCACTTTAGGAGGAGGCATGATGACCACGCTCCCCTCGGAATCGGCGCCTGAGCTGCCCTCCCTATTTAGGGGGCGCTTCCGCACCTTCGATGGGAGGGCCTCCTCCCTTGCCGTCATTATCTCGGCGACCTCCTTGGACGGCTCCGCGGAACCACCGCACTCGTCCATTTTTTCGGCAGATCCACTGCCCTCATCTTTGGACGGCTCTGCGACACTACTGTCGCCCTCGTCCATTGACGGCTCTGCAGTGGATCTGCCGCCGTCTTCCTCCAGTTTGGCGGCAGCGGCGTCCTCCTTCTGCGCCCTCCGCTCCGCCATACGCTTCCTTCCTGTCGAAGAAGCCTTTCCCGTCAACCAGTTGGTCCGTTTCCGGTACTTCCTCGGCTTCTTCTTTTGGGCCTCCGTGGTCTGTGCCGGGCCCTCGGCGGACGCCTCAAGTCCTGAGGACGAGGCGTCGTTGTCAGTTTTACGTTGGCTTGACAAGGCCGTGATGTGGGAATCCGCTGGATTCCCGTCTGGTGTAGGTAAATTAGGTAAATCCATATGGTTCCCACGAGTCTGGGAGAAATAAATCGTCGACCCGGGCAGAGATCCCTGTACCCGGGCAAGCCTACATTTACCAACCAGGGGGTCGGCCGGTACCCTGGCTGGAGCGTGCTAGGAACAGAATACCCCATCTGCCATGCATCCTCTCGCCGCACGCCAGAACTTAGGATTCTGGGTAATTGCCGAATTCGAATGTCGAATTCTTTATAGAGGTTGTCTTCCTCGCGGTCCGGGCGGTTAAGCCAAGACCCTCGCTCCTGAAACTACGCCTCACGACAATATGTCTTGAAGCAAGATATCAGGTTTACGATATGTCGGCGGTGGCATAAGCCTGCCCAGCCCTCAAATTAATGAATGACCGGGCCCGTCTGAGATTTCGCGTCCTGTACCCTCTACAATTAGAGGGTCAGGAGCGAATTGGGGCTCAACCCATTGCTGGGAAACCCCCCCTCGCGCCAGAGATTCGCTACGGGCGACAATTCAACAGAGGGATCTGGGGGACTGTCGCCCGCACCCAGGGTACACCACGCGGAGGTTTCTGGCATCGTACCCCGGAAGTATTAGTGCCTGCCCTCATGTATGGCAGTGAAAGTTAGATTTGGCGGAGAAGACATGAAAATAGAATAAATGCTGTAGAGCTGACAGCTCTTCGTAACGTGTGTGATGTAAGTCTGAAAGATAAAATTAGGTATAATGTTATAAAAGAGCGCTGGTATGCTGAGGTGGGTTGGACACGAAGTGGAAAAAAAAATAATAAGTGGGCAGAGGTTGACGAAGCAAACATATAAAGCAATCGTGAATGGGACGAATACAAGGGGAAGACCACGTCATACTTTTCTGGACCAAATTGGAGATTTGTTCACGAGAGGTCATCATCATCATCATTCTCCTACTCTTATCCCAATTACTTGGGGTCGATACAATAAGTACTCTTCATTCATAGTACATATTATAAAAGTTATTGGCAATCGTTTTATTACCGGCCGCCTGCCAGACGTCAACCCTCATTGGGAATGTAATTGTTGACCAAACGGCATCAGATGGAGTTGGGCCAAGTCGTTATAAGGCTCTTAGTCGTCTTTTACGACACCCACAAGCAAAGTGAGGATTGGTAGTATTCGTAGCCGCTACCACACAGCGATGTCATACACATTAAAAGTATGTATAATCGTAAATAGGCGTAAGTGTATGTATGTATATATGTATGTATGTATAATATACATACATTGTATATGGTATATCTATAGAAAGTATAGATAAGACCCAAAACTTTTACTTAAGGTTTAATGTTCTACTCTTACTAATAAAAGGGTCATGTAGGTACCTAAAACAGCTTTAACGTATGTATTATTTAAAAATATTTCCACCTTTTACGTAAACGAATTCGCGAGTTGAAGTTAACGTTAGCCCAAAGTAACCATTCCACGCGGACGAAGTCGCGGGTGGAAGCTAGTATTAAAATATAGCTAGTTGTTTAGTGGTAAAAAATATCAGGTCGGTGTAATATATAATTATTCCTTTTCCATCGTATAAATTGAACAAAATATTGGCAATAGTTTAATGATCGGCCCCGCTTGCTTGACGTCAATGCTCCTTATGAATTTATTTACACTTGAGTGACGATTTTCATACAAAATATAACCTCTAGTTTTGTTCCTGTAGGGGTAGATTTAAAATACTGAAACATCCCTTTCTTTATTTTTATACAACAATATTTTACAAACAAAAATAAGTTTCTTACAAATGTCAAACCCTACATCCTTTTTTTTTTTTTTTTTTTTTTGGTGGGCTATGGATGCGTCTCGCCCCGCCAAATCGGTCCGGGGTGACGGAGAAGGCGGCGCGTGACCCCATAGACCCACCGTAAAAACTCCTCTCTCTTCGCCGTGCGAGCTGGTCACCGGGACCCGAGTTTTAACTTCGGTGGCCCGCCCGGCGGTTCACCCTCGCGGGTTCCTCTCGTCGACGCCCCGACAGATTTCGCCGTCGGGGCGTCGCCCTCACGCGGTGACCTCACGTCGTGTGACCGGACAATTCCCCGGTCCGATCACCCGAAGCCTCGGTTAGGGCGGCATCAGGCGCAGGTATTCGCGCCTGCGCCGCCCCGGCCGCTGGCGGCGGCCCGGGGCGCGGGAGTCCTCCCTTGCCTGTTCCGCCGCTTCCTTCTGCGACCGCGTCCCAGTTCCTGATACTGTCGACCATCGCCCTCGCGACGGCCGGCAGCGTCTAGTCGGCACCGAGGACAGCGACGAGGTCACGGCGCTGTGGGAGCGGCAGCGCCGTGACCTCGTCCCTCCGTCCTCGTCCCGGACACACCTCCAGCGTGTGTTGCGCCGTGTCCTCGCCACTCCTGCAGTGGTGGCAGGCTGGAGTCCACTCCCTATACACGACCTTGTGCAGGTACAACCCGAAACACCCGTGCCCCGTCAATACCTGCACCAGCCGAAAGGTGAAGACTCCGTGCCGCCGCTCCATCCACTCTATCAATACGGGCCGGAGGGCCTCAACGGTCTCCACACCGTGCCTAGGCCTCTCCAGCCGCGTAGCCCAACGGGCGATGACGTCTCGGCGGGCATCCACGCGCCAGGTGGCTGTCTCGCTCAACGATGGGGAGCCACCTTCCTCGCGCGCTGTGATAACCCGCCGGTAGAGGTCGGAGAGCATCTCCGCCTCTAGGTCCCACGGGGGTGTCCCGGCCAACAGACACGCCGCCTCTGTCGACACCGTGCGGTACCCGCGAATGGCTCTAACCGCCATGACTCTTTGTGGCCTCCACAGAACCGCCCTGAGCTGGGCGTTCAGAGCCCTCGCCCACACGGGTGCGCCGTACATGGCCACCGAGCGGATGACCCCCGCATACAGCCGTCGGCCCTCGAAACTGGGTCCGCCCACGTTCGGCATGAGTCGAGAAAGGGCGGACGCCGCGCCGACAAGCCGGGGAGCAATCTGTCGGAAATGCTCCCGGAACCACCATCGCCCGTCGAGCACCAGACCCAATTACCTCATATGGGCCTGGATGCTGATGTGGATGGAGTTTACCACTATCGAGGCGCCGATGGGTAGCCTCACACGGGGCCCATGGAATAGTAGAGCCTCCGTCTTGTTTAGGGCCACCCTGAGCCTCAGCGCCTCGATCCGCCTGACCATCTCCTCGGTGCCGAGAGTGGCCAGGCTCGCCGCCTCTTCGAGTGTCCTGCCCCGGGCTGTGACGAGCGTGTCGTCAGCGTAGCACACCAAGCTCAGCCCGGGGGGGAGACTCCCTCTCAACGCCCAGTCGTACCCGATGTCCCACAGAGTCGGCCCCAGAACCGACCCCTGTGGAACGCCGCACGACATGGGCGTCCGCACAATGTCCCCTGCGGGACCCGCGCAGAGGATACTGCGGCCCTCCAAATAGTCTGCCACCAGCCGCCTGAGGTACAGGGGCTCTCCATGGGTACTCCATGGAACCGGAGCGCCTCCCTGATGCAGCCGAATGGCAGACTATTGAATGCGTTGGCGATGTCCAACGACAGCGCCAACAGCACTCCCTTCCCGGCGACGGCCTCCTCGGCCGCCTGCCTCAGGCGTAGTAGTGCCCCGATGGTCGAACGCCCCCTCCGAAACCCATACTGAGCGTCCGACAGATCGGGCCCCACCTCCTCCAGGTGTCGGACGATGCGGGCAGCAAGCACACGCTCCAGCAGCTTACCCACATCGTCGAGGAGCACGATGGGCCTGTAGGCCGACGGCAAATCCGGGGACCGTCCCGGCTTTGGCAGGAGAACCAACCTCCCTTCCTTCCAGCACTCAGGGAACCGTCCAGATGTCAGACAGGCGTCGAACAGCTGCCTGAGGCGAGGCTCGAAGTGCTCGAGCAGTGACGTCAACACCCGGACTGGAATTCCGTCCGGGCCGGGGGCCGTGGTGGCGGAACGAATCTTCGCCACGGCCGCCCCCACTTCCGACTCCGTCACGGGCAGAACACTCTCGTCGTCGTCGGCCTCCCGGTCCTGATCTGGCGGAGCAATGACCGGGGGCGTGTGTTCCGACTGCCGTGGAAACAGCTCCTCGACCACCCTACGAAGGAAGTCGGGCTGGAGGGTCTCGGTTTGTGGCGGGGGCCGCGCGCGAAGCTGTTCAGCGCCGCGCGATATGGGCGACCCCAGGGGTCACGGTCTAGACCGTCCGGCATCTCCTGCCAACTCGCACCCTTGGCGGCTCGGATGGCCAGCCGTAAGGCAGTCCGCGCACTGCGGTTCGCCTCGTACAGCTGGCCCTCCCGCTCGACGTCGCGGTGACGACGCCGGCTGCGGGTGTAGGACCTTCGGGCACTGATACACGCCGCACGAAGGTCCGCCAGTCTTGGGGACCACCAGTAGACCCCCTGCCTCGGAGGTGGACGCCGCCGCACTCTGGGCATGGCCGCATCGCAGATCTGCGTTAACGCACTGCGAATGCGGACAGCCTCAGCGTCCACTCCGTCCGCTGGGGGTGGTGAGGACAGCCACGTGCTGACAATGGCCGCCTCCGCCAGTAGATCCCTGTCAAGACCACCCACAGCCCACCGCGGAAACGCGGGAGCTCCGTCCGCCCTGTGACCCCTACCGGGTTCCCGGGGGGAGACCTCCATCCGGATGTACCGGTGGTCCGACAGGGTCTCCGCCTCCTCCAGGACACTCCAGTTCCTCACCCGTGGCGCGACAGCGGGGCTAGCGAACGACAAGTCCACTATCGACCCGCCCTGCCGCCGCACACACGTGTTCACCGAGCCCCTGTTCAGAACACAGAGGCCCAGTGAAGCCGCCCACTCGTTGACCGCCCGCGGTCGTCCGTCGTAAGGGACCCCCACGCCGTGGATTTGGCGTTGAAGTCCCCCAGAACCACGACGAGGCCCGGTGCCAGTCGCCGTATCGAGGCCTCCAAGGTGGTGAGTGAGGCCCCGAAATCGTCCATCCTCCTAGTGGGGGAGAGGTATACGCTGTAAAACGTGACCCCTCCCCACTCTGCCGCGACAAATGCAATGACGGGCCTGGCAATCTTGATGCCACCCTCCTCGGCGAACAAACCTCGCAGCTTCTCGGCCACGCTGTCGGCCGTCTTGGCGCTCTCGGCGCCTGGGAACTCGAGAATTCGAGCCCCCGTCCGGGCCTTGCGGGTCCTGGCCTCGACGCCTCCAATATCGGAAACGTCTAGCTCCCGCCGGGCCTTCCTCAAGACGGCCTCGTAGCTGAGGCCCTTCTCGGCCGCCTCGGGCAGCACAGTGATCACCACTGCGGCCGTCTTCGGCGACTTGAGCCCCTTGCGCGGTCTCTTCTTCTGTCCGGCTCCTGCCTGTGGAGCGGGGACCTCAGCGGCCCGCTTGGCCTCCGCTCTCCTCCTTTGGCCGCGACTCCTTCTGTCGCGTTCGGCTACCTGCCAACCCTGTTCGGGTACGGCAGTCGTGCCAGACGCGGAAGGCCTCGTCGCAGCCTCGCTGGTGGTCGCCGGCGGTGTTGTTGCGGGCGACTTCAGCGGTCCGGCAGGAGCCGGAGCCGTCTTCCTCCTCAGGGCGGGTCCCTTCGGAGCTGGGCCGGGGCCTTTGGGCTTAGGCCCGGCCGCGGCCACGGCGTAGCTCCCCACGCGGCCACCCTGACAAGGCAGCGGGGCGGGGGATGGTGCCACATGCGGCCGCTTATCCGCGGCTAGAGGCGGCCGGATACGCGGTTCTGGAGGCAGTCTTGCCTCCAGAACGGCTACACGCGCATCAACGAGTTTGCCAACTGCGTTGATGATTTTGGCGAGGGCCTCGTCTGACAAGCCTCCCACCTCCAGCGTCGGGGTCGGCTGAGCCCCTCCAGGTGCCCACTCCGCGGTGCCTGGCGGCTTTGGCGCCGCAGGGGCGCTAGCCGGCGGCAAGCGGTCTGCGGGGAGAGGCGTCAACCTCACCACGGGGACAGGGAGTTTCGCCGCGGCGACCGCGCCAGCGTCAGCCAGCGACGCGCGCTTCGCGGCGGCAGGCGTCTTCCTCGCCGCGGGGATGGGTGTGACGGTGACGCCATCACACAACGTCGTCGGCGCCGTAGCGCGAGGCGGCTTTGGCGCCGCAGCGGCCGCTGGGTAGCCGGCCCTGGCCGATGGCGCGGCTGGCGCAAGTGACACGAACAGCGCCACCTGCGCCTTGAGGTCGGCCACGTCTATCTGCAGCGGGCGGTTTGCCCGACGCATTTCCGCCAGCATGTCGCCCAGGTTCCGGTTTCGGGTCCGCAGGCCTGACATCTCGCCTCTAAGGCGGACATTTTCGGCCTGCAGATCCGTGGCTTCACCGGCGCGGACAGCGACCGCTGCCGTCCTTTCCACAGCCGAGGTCCCTCGCCCTCTTCGGGAGGCCTGGATCTTGGGTGGAGGCATGTTGGCCACGCTCTCCTCGGTTTCGGCGCTCGAGCTGCCTCCCTTACTCATGGGGCGCTTTCGCACCTGCGAGGGGAGGGCCCCCTCCTTATTAGTCGCGGTCGCCGGCGGCGTCTTTTCTGCTAGACGCGCCGATGACTTAGTGGGGCCTTCACCAGCCGACCCGCTGTCCTCTTTGGACGGCCCTGCGGGAATATCACCGCCCTCGTCCATTCTGACGGTAGATCCGACGCTCTCGTCTTCGGACGGCTCTGCGACATCGCTGTCGCCCTCGTCCGTCGACGGCTCTGCTGCGAGTCTACCGTCCTTCTTCTCTTCAGCGGCGGCAGCCTCCCTGCGCGCTCGCCGCTCCTCCAGCCGCCTTTTGTGGCTCAGGCCGTTGCCCCGAGTCTTTCTGGGCGACCTCCGCTTTGCTTTTGGGGCCTCCACGATTTGTGCCGGGCCCTCGGCAGACGCCTCAAGTCCAGAGGACGAGGCGTCGTTTTGGTCTGTTTTTGATCGGCTTGACCGGGCCTTGGGGTGAGGATCACTACGATCCCCGTCGTAAATTAATTTTAAATTTGCAGTATCCATTATTGATCCCACGATTATGGGAGATACAATACGTCGACCCGGGCAGAGATCCCTTTACCCGGGCAAGCCTACATTTACCAACCAGGGGGTCAGCCGGTACCCTGGCTGGAGTGTGCTAACTACAGAACAACCCATCTGCCATGCATCTTCTCGCCGCACGCCAGAACTTAAGATTCTGGGTGATTTCCGAGTCCGAATGTTACTTCGAACTCTTTATAGAGGTTGTCTTCCTCGCGGTCCGGGCGGTTAAGCCAAGACCCTCGCTCCTGATACTACGCCTCAAGACAACGTGTCTTGAAGCAAGATATCAGGTTTACGATGTATGGGCGGTGGCATGTGCCTGCCCAGCCCTCAAATGAATGAGTGACTGAGCCCGTCCCAATATTTCGCGTCCTATAACCTCTACTACGACTGTAGTAGAGTAAGGAGCGAAATCGCGCAGATATTCGCTACGGACGATAGTACAACAGAAGAACTGGGGACCGCTGCCCGCACCCAGGGTACACCGCGTCCGAGAGGGCATACCGCCGAGCGGGCCACCGAAGACAAAAATCGGGTACCGGTGGCCCGCTCGCACGGCGAAGAAGAGGTGCTTGCAGGGTGGGTCAATGGGGCTGCGCGCCGCCTCTTCCGTCACCCCGGACCGACTTGGCGGGGTGCGACGTCCATGGCCCACCGCAAAAAAAAAAAAAAGGGTACACCGCTTGGAGGTTTCTGGGATAGTACCCCAAACCCTACATCCTTGTTGATATTGCAAATATACTGAAACACGTATTTTGTCTTTAATACCAAAGAGCCCAATACAAATTTTCATAAATATAACTTCAAAACTGACAAAATTTAATAAAAATCTTGCAACCCCTATTTTACACCTTTAGTTAAGAAATTGCCAAAAACGCTAACACACGCAACTCTTTATTTATTATTAAATTTGCAAATACATACAAAACTAACAAAGCTAGCTAGCTGCTGCAGAAAAGATAACAACGCTAGCAAAGGTAGCTGAATAGTAATGTTAGATTTTCTAAAATTGTAAATTGCCACAATAATAATTATCATAAATTAAATCCTTACTAATATTATAAATGGGAAAGTAACTCTGTCTGTCTGTCTGTCTGCCTGTCTCGCTTTCACGCCCAAACTACTGAACGGATTTAAGCGAAATTTGGTGCACAGATAGTTTAGAGCTTGAGAAAGAACAGCGAAAAAAAAGGATTGTAATGGGATGAAATGTTGTATGAAATAATCGTAATTATTAAAGCCCGGAGCTAAAAACTTATTCTTAGGTAATTGATTGGATATAAATAAATATGACATTCAAAATTTGTAAACATTTTACCCATAAGCGGTAAAATAAAAATTGGGAATGAAAGTTTGTATGGCAATTCGTCATTTTTGAAGATAGAACGATGAAACTATTTCTTTGGCTTTGATTAGACTTATATAAAAGTGTTATTACGCTGACCAGTCGTTGTCAGTGGCTCTGCGAGCTACCATGTCACGCAGCTCAAACCCGTGTATGGCTCCTTACAAAACTGTTGTAGGCTGCGATCAGGTTTTTATTATTATATGTTTTTATGTTTTTTATTATATGCTTTTATATCTCAATCTCTCTCTCTTTTTTAGAGTTAAATTATGATTCAAAATAAGTTATTATATAAGTTCATAATATGATTTTATATTAAATGTCTCTTGAGTATTTTTGCTAATTATTTTGTTGTATTCTTTTTTTTTGTCTTATTTGAGTAGATTGAAATTAGTATCACTTACAAAGATATTCACCTTAGGTTTCTTATGAGAGCACTTCCTAGATTAACACATAAGATGCTTTTATTTCGGTAAAGTGTTGCCTTGGGATAATAGTTCAAGTTTAGGAAAGTAACTTTTATGCGGGCGAAGTTGCGGGCAACAGCTAGTGCTTTAATAATAACAAATCATAAACAAAATAAAATTTTATATATAGAATCAATTTCTTTTTGTACTGGCAATGAATTTGTATCAATAATGTGGGTCAAAATTTAATATCTTATAGAGTAGATAAAAAATTCTGTAATAACAACGACATATTGGACGTAAAACACCTTAGTCCTCCCGTAACCATGGTCACTCTAAAGTGTTCGAAACGTCGGGAAATTAAAAATCAAATACAAACGCGATAGAATCCGTAACAGTAGTTTTATTTCAAAAGTGAAACCTTCTTTAGCGGCGATATGCACTTTTTTGGGATGGGTAAAAAATATTAAACTCGCGTCAGGACTCGTGACCTGATCAAAAATTCGCACGACGTAAGACGAAAATATCCTATGCTCTTTCTACTGCGCGACAAAAATGTATGCCTGCTGCTGCTGTTTCGTTTAAGTGGCGCAAGGCGTTTGCGCAAGTGTGCGTATGTGTCTCTTAATTGAATTTCTCCATAATAAATTCTCTTAATTGAATTTCTCCATAATAAATCTTAGCACATCGAAATACAAAACTACTATTGATGCGTTCTTTATTAGACATTTAAATAGATTCGAATCAAAATTGTTCGTTTCTTACTTTAGCTGCCATAAGCCTATTTTATCAGTTTTAGAGATTAGCGATGATGATGCTGGTAATGATAATGGTGAAAGAGTCGTTGAAATTATGGAGGAAGGTTGATTTTTCTGAGAGATAAACTTTTTAATATAAAATAATTGTAATAGTTCTGAAGTGTTAATTTTTTATGTAATTTAAATTGTCATGTTTATGTAGGATGGCACAATAAATGATTATTGTATTTAACCACATAAATGATAGTACTTTTGTACTGATAAATAAAGCAATTATTGCGAAATTATTGCCTAACCATTCCAAAATATTCAAAAATGCACAATCTGCCGGCGCTCTTGTAGAGCAATTTTTTTTTGGTAATATATGGTCTCGATACACGTCGTTCGTTCCGTCCGAGGCAACAGAAGGGTAGCGTGTTCCCTGCCACTGGAACTACTTCTGTTTTACACCCCTTTTTTTTTTTTTGTGGTGGGCCCTGGACGTCGCACCCCGCCAAATCGGTCCAGGGTGACGGAAGAGGCGGCGCGCAACCCCATTGATCCACCCTGCAAGCACCTCTTCTTCGCCGTGCGAGTGGGCCACCGGTACCCGATCTTTGTCTTCGGTGGCCCACTCGGCGGTATGCCCTCTCGGGCTCCTCTCCTGTTGACGCCTCGACAGATTTCGCCGTCGAGGCGTCGTCCTCACGCGGTGGCCTCACGTCGGGTGACCGGACAATTCCCCGGTCCGATCACCCGAAGCCTCGGTTAGGGCGGCATCAGGCGCAGGTATTCACGCCTGCGCCGCCCCGGCCGCGGGCGGCGGCCCGGGTCACGGGAATCCTCCCGGGCCCGTTCCGCCACCTCCTTCTGGGAGATGACAGCCTCGCAGAAGGCGGCGACCGCGTCCCAATTCCTGACGCTGTCGACCATCGCCCTCGCGACAGCCGGCAGCGTCAGGTCGGCACCGATAATAGCGACGAGGTCGCGGCGCTGCCCGTCCCAGCCCGAGCATTCCTCGAGCGTATGTTGCGCCGTGTCCTCGTCACTACTGCAATGATGGCAGCCCGGAGTCCATTCCCTGTACACGACCGCGTGCAGGTATTTCCCGAAACACCCGTGCCCCGTTAACACCTGCACCAGTCGGAAGGTGAGGACCCCGTGCCGCCGCTCCATCCATTCCATCAGTACGGGCCGGAGGGCCTCGACGGTAGTGACACCATGTCTAGGCCTCTCCAGCCGCGTAGCCCAACGGGCGATGACTTCTCGGCGGGCGTCCTCGCGCCAGGTGGCTATCTCGTTAAACGATGGGGAGCCACCCTCTTCGCGCATTGAGGTAACCCGCCGGTAGAGGTCGGAGAGCATCTCCGCCTCTAGGTCCTACGGGGGTGTCCCGGCCAATAGGCACGCCGCCTCTGTCGATACCGTGCGGTACCCGCGAATGGCTCTGACCGCCATGGCTCGCTGTGGCCTCCACAGCACCGCCCTGAGCTGGGCGTTCAGAGCCCTCGCCCACACCTCTCGCCTGGTGTGTGCCTCCAAGGGTCTGTTTTACACCTTTGGAGGATAAATTTCCAAAACTGCTGAAACACTTATTTATTTATTTAATGTTAAATGGCAAATACAAATTTTCACGAATCTAACGTCAAAACTCACAAAGTTTCATAAAAAACTTTCAACCCTTATTTTTGCATACTTAGGGGAGAATTTCCAAAAATGCTGAAACACGTGTTTATTTTTATTTAATATTAAATAGCTAATAACATTTTTTTAAGGGAACTAACTTCAAAACTGACGAAGTTTCATACAAACTTGCAACTCATATTTTCACCCTAGCAACTCATATTTTTCACCCTTGCGAAAGAAATTGCCAAAAATGCTGAAACAGGTGTTTATTTCAATTTAATATTAAATAGCTAATAACATTTTTTTAAGGGAACTAACTTCAAAACTGACGAAGTTTCATACAAACTTACAACTCATATTTTCACCCTAGCAACTAATATTTTTCACCCTTGGGAAAGAAATTTCCAAAAATGCGGAAACAGGTGTTTATTTATTTAATATTAAAAAGCAAATACAAATTTTAACGGTTCTAACTTAGAAACTGACAAAGTTTCATAAAAAACTTGCAACCCCTATTCCCTCCCTTAGGGGAGAATTTCCAAACTTGCTGAAAAAAGTAAATTTTTATTTAACATTATATAGCTAATAACACATTTTCAGTGATCTAATTTTAAAACTGAAGAAGTTTCATACAAACTTACACCGCCTATTTTTCACCCTTAGGGGAGAATTTTTCTTCAAAATGCTGAAATACATGTTTATTTCTGTCGGCGCACCTGCGATCAGCTGACTCCGGCCGAAGGGGTTGGAGGGGGAGAGGCGCTGCGCTCGCACCGCGATAATGAACGAACCTCGCGAAGACACTCACTCGCTAGCCTCGAGGAAAAGATCGCGCACACATACGGGCACTTCTATAAACTGTGATATATTATTGTAATAAACCTTTAAAATATAGTCCACTGCTTCATCATTGACTTCCCGTTAGGGCCTACACATTGGTCCTTCAGACCGCTAAAATAAAATACTAGTTTGCCGCAAATAATATCGTCGCCGGTCGACGTGTGAACTTTGACCGCCACGCACACTGTGAAGAAAATAAGCCGTTCCTGTAACAGCCGTACATCATCACCGAGGAAGCTGATGTCATTTTCTGGGAGTATAAGTACAGTATTTGAGTGAGTCGTTTGAATTAGTTATTTTCCTGTGTCTATACATTATCGAAAAATCTTTCCCATATTTTCAAATTCTTTATTTTATAAAGTAAAATCATCCTTTTGCTTCAAATAATATATCTAAATAATAGATAATATATATTACAACATTTTTATTGCATGCGTGTCTTTGAAATAACCTTGACACGACATTGTCATTCTTTACCATTTACATCTACCTTTTGTTCTCGAACATCTGTTTCGCAGTTTTTATAATATATTTCATTTAATTAGTATTTCGTTTTATTATATTGTCCTAATCTATACTAATATTATAAAGCGGAAGAGTTTGTTTGTTTGTTTGTTTAAACGCGCTAATCTCAGGAACTACTGGTTCGATTTGAAAAATTCTTTTTTTGTTGGATAGTCCATTTATAGAGGAAGGTTTTAGGCTACACAACATTACGCTGCGACCAATAGAAGCAGAGCAACAATGATGAATGTGTAAAAATCGGGTTTTTGTTGCCTTTTGAGAGCTTCCGCTGCGTAAACGGTTAAAGTTGCGCAAAAATTATGTACTATATAATTGTTCCCCTTTCAAAGTTCTAAATAAAAGTCCCCGACAGCATATGCCTATCTTTTAAGATTGGCTCACTATAACCTTTTTTATGCTAATCAAATTTGTTTTAAAATAATATGATATTTTCGAAGGTGTTTTTATAAACATAATATTAATCCTTATCCAAATAAATAAGTTATTCATCACAAGTATTTAATTTAAAACAAAATTGCTCTTTAAATTATTTGATTTCAATGTATATCTTAGGAAATATCGCAGTTTAAACATAACATCGCAGCAAAATAATGATCAAGTACTGGGCGCGCATTTACGATAAAAATACTGAGTCTTATAATCTTATATTTAAAAAAAAACTCAAACTAATGTTATTTCACACTACGTTTTTAGTTTTGTTTTCTTCTCATGACCTTCCGTCGGCTTTACACATCCTAAATAATAATAATAAGTATAGGAAGTATTAGTGCCTGCCCTCATGTATGGCAGTGAAAGTTAGATTTGGCGGAGAAGACATGAAAATAGAATAAATGCTGTAGAGCTGACATCTCTTCGTAACGTGTGTGATGTAAGTCTGAAAGATAAAATTAGGTATAATGTTATAAAAGAGCGCTGGTACGCTGAGGTGGGTTGGACACGAAGTGGAAGAAATAATGAGTGGGCAGAGGTTGACGAAGCAAACATATAAAGCAATCGTGAATGGGACGAATACAAGGGGAAGACCACGTCATACTTTTCTGGACCAAATTGGAGATTTGTTCACGAGAGGTCATCATCATCATCATTCTCCTACTCTTATCCCAATTACTTGGGGTCGATACAATAAGTACTCTTCATTCATAGTACATATTATAAAAGTTATTGGCAATAGTTTTATTACCGGCCGCCTGCCAGACGTCAACCCTCCATGGGAATGTAATTGTTGACCAAACGGTATCAGATGGAGTTGGCGCAAGTCGTTATAAGGCTCTTAGTCGTCTTTTACGACATCCACAAGCAAAGTGAGGATTGGTAGTATTCGTAGCCGCTACCACACAGCGATGTCATACACATTAAAAGTATGTGTAATCGTAAATAGGCGTAAGTGTATGTATGTATATATGTATAATATACATACATTGTATATGGTATATCTATAGAAAGTATAGATAAGACCCAATACTTTTACTTAAAGTTTAATGTTCTACTCTTACTAATAAAAGGGTCATGTAGGTACCTAAAACAGCTTTAACGTATGTATTATTTAAAAATATTTCCACCTTTTACTTAAACGAATTCGCGAGTTGAAGTTAACGTTAGCCCAAAGTAACCATTCCACGCGGACGAAGTCGCGGGCGAAAGCTAGTATTAATATAAAATGGCAGATAGTTATAAAACTTTAATTAAAAAACGTAGTTCCATTAAATCGAAACTTAAGATTTATAATAATTATTTAACTTTAATTCAAAGTAGTAGTGAGATATCGGTGTTGCAACGTTTAGACTTAGTCGAGCGTTTTAATAAATATCAAACCCTGCATAGCGACTTTGATGAGCTACAGACACACATCGAATTGCTTTCAGATGATGCCGATAGTACGTTTACTGAGCGTGAGGACTTCGACCGCCAGTTATTTAACCTGGTGGCACTCACGCGCAGTCTGCTTGGTACGACATCCGACGGTGTTGGGTCTGAAGCCGGCTTCGGGGATGCTAACTCAGGTGCACGTCATTCTACTAAAAATAATTTTGTTCGTTTGCCTAAAATTGATTTACCACATTTTAATGGTGCCATAACCAATGCTGGCTCGAATTTAGAGATACATTTACATTATTAATTCATGAAAACAGCGATATCAGTGACATTAACAAGTTCCACTACCTACGAGCTTCACTACAAGGAAATGCTGCCTTAATAATTAAAAATATTGATTTTAAGGGTGATCATTACAAACTTGCGTGGGATTTGTTATGTGAGCGATACAACAACAACCGACTTCTCGTGAATAATCACATACAAGCTTTGTTTGATATCGAGGTAATACCCAAGGAGACAAGTGTCGCCATTAGAAATCTTGTTGGTGTAATTAATAAAAATATTAGAGCACTAACAACATTAAAACAGCCTACTCAACATTAGGATACTTTGCTAATTTATATCACGAGTAAAAAATTAGACTTAGTGTCTAGTCGTGAATTTGTTCCTTTTTAAGCAGGAAAGCGGACTGGTTGGAATCCGTTGAATCAAATATAAATACATACACATACATACATACATATCATCACGCCATATCCCTTGCAGGGTAGGCAGAGAGAACAGAGTGCCAGAGAACTCTATCTCTGCATACTTCACTCGCTTCATCAACATTCATAATTCTCTTCATAGACACTCGCCGGTTTCGGATACTCTTGACTTCACCTTCCTTCAGTACCTGACCGACCTGGTCTAGGTAGGTTAGTCTCGGTCTCCCTCGGTACCTACATCCTTCCACTTTCGCATTGTATATCTTCTTAACCAGACGTTCGTTCGGCATTCTTTCCACATGTCCGAACCATCGGAGCATTACTTTTCGTATCTTTACACCAATACTCTCTTTCATACCTACTCGCTCTCTTAGGTCATCGTTACGAATGCGGTCGGTCAGCCTAACTCCACAGATTTTCCGAAGAGATCGCATTTCGACCGCATTAATTTTACTTTCATACTCTTTTCTGCATACCCAACTCTCGCTTCCATACAGTAATGTTGGGACAAGCACTGCGTTATGTATTGCTACACGTGCCTTCTGGGTGAGGTGGTGGCTGCCGAGAAGTTGCCCCAACGCTCCGTTCACTCTATTTCCCGCATTTACTCTTCGCTCTATATCAGTGGTGTACCTTCCATCTCGGCTAAATCCACATCCAAGATATACAAATTCATCCACTTGCTCTACTACATCATTACCTATTGTATAAATAATCACATATCCACCAGTACTCAGTCTTGTCAGCTCACAATAGAGTCTTTATGCTGTGCTTACACCGTAGATATCGATTGTCATATTATGCCTGAAATCACCCAAGTTCTACCGTCGTCATTCGTACACATTAATCATGTCCCTATTCCTTCAGGTCTTATGTTAGCAGACCCGAACTTTAACGTTCCGTCGGTCGTAGACATCCTGGTAGGGGCTGAAGTATTTTGGAATGTCTTAGGCACCAACACAATAGATTTAGGGAAAAATCTACCTAAGCTATGCGAAACAAAATTTGGCTGGCTAGTGTCAGGTAGTGTTTTGCATCAATCAAATTTTCCTTCTTCATATTTTTGCCATCATTCCAATCATTACACTATCACTCCCGACCTTTCTCAATTCTGGGAGCTTAATAATGTTTCATCAAAATATGCATATTCACTTGAAGAAAGAACGTGTGAACAACATTTTCTTGAAACTACTGTCCGCAAGGATGATGGTAGATTTCTTGTCACCATGCCTTTGAAAGAAAATCCTAGCGCTTTAGGTGACTCATATATAATATTAACGCTAAAAAGCGCTTTTTATCATTAGAACGACGATTTATACGTGATCCACAGTATAAACATAAATATCTTATGTTTATGCGGGAGTATGAACGCCTAGGTCATATGACTTTAGACCTTAAGTCTGAGTCTGAAAATTCCATAATATAACATTACATTCCACACCATGGTGTCAGTAGCTCTAGTACCACTACTCAACTACGCGTAGTATTCGACACATCAGCCCCTACTAGTTCGGGAGTGTCTCTTAACGACATACAGATGGTCGGTCCCGTAGTACAAGACGATCTATGAAATATTTTAATACGTTTTCGTCAGCATAGATATGTGGTTTCTAGTGACGTAGAAAAAATGTATAGGGCTTTTTTTGTCGTATATTACTATAGAGTTAAGTCCAAATCAACGATCGCTTCAAAAAATCATTTTTCGATTTCAGCCATCAGAACTTCTTAGAACATATACTGTAAACACCATAACCTACGGTACCGCCTCTGCGCCATACTTAGCTACTAAATGCTTAGTAAGTCTAGCAGATAACGTGGAGGATATTCGTGTAAAAACCGCTATAAAGCGTGATTTTTATATAGATGATTATCTCAGTGGCTCAAGCACTATATCTGAGACCGTTGATATTTCAAAAAAGGTAAAATCAATTCTATGTGGTGCTAAGTTTAACTTGCGTAAATGACGATCGAATAATTCAGAAATACTTGCAAATTACAGATAGCATAGAATCAAATAATATGTTGCAATTTTCTGAGCAAGGTCTTAAATCTTCTCATTGTAAAACTCTAGGTCTTAACTGGGTTTGTGACACCGATTCGCTTACGTATACTATCAATATCTTACCTTCAGCTAAGGTGACTAAACGATTTATCCTTTCGGTGATTAGTCAGATATTCGCCCCATTAGGCCTCGTAGGTCCGTGCGTTGTCGAAGCGAAAATTATTATGCAGCGTTTATGGCTAGATAAGTATGATTGGGACGATGAGGTATCACTCAAAATAAAATTTCTTTGGACTACATTTGAAAGCACAATAAAATCATTAAATTATATAAAAATTCCTCGTTTAGTTTTGTATGAAGACTCCACGATACATGAAATACACGTCTTTACCGACGCTTCTGAAAAGGCGTATGGTGCTTGTGTGTACAATTGTTCATGCAATAGCACTGGATCCATTGGTGTACAACTTTTAGTTTCTAAAATCGCATTGCGCCAATAAAACTAACTACCACGCCAAGACTTGAGCTTTGTAGAGCTTTATTAGGTACAAGACTGTGTGCTAAGTTTAAGGAATCATTTACCATACCCATTCATCAATGTAGATTTTAGTGTGACTCTACCATAGTGTTAGGTTGGCTCACTACTCCTTCTAACTTATTAAAACCTTTTGTTAGAAATAGGGTTAATGAGATACAAGAAAGCACAAGTGGTCACACCTTTATTTTTTTTTTGCGGTGGGCCATGGACGTCGCACCCCGCCAAGTCGGTCCGGGGTGACGGAAGAGGCGGCGCGCACCATTGACCCACCCTGCAAGCACCTCTTCTTCGCCGTGCGAGCGGGCCACCGGTACCCGATTTTTGTTTTCGGTGGCCCGCTCGGCGGTATGCCCTCTCGGGCTCCTCTCCTGTCGACGCCCCGACAGCTTTCGCCATCAAGGCGTCGTCCTCACGCGGTGGCCTCACGTCGGGTGACCGGACAATTCCCCGGTCCGATCACCGGAAGCCTCGGTTAGGGCGGCATCAGGCGCAGGTATTCGCGCCTGCACCACCCCGGCCGCTGACGGCGGCACGGGTCACGGGAATCCTCCCGGACTCGTTCCGCCGTCTCCTTCTGTGAGATGACAGCCTCGCAGAAGGCGGCGACCGCGTCCCAGTTCCTGACGCTGTTGACCATCGCCATCGCGACAGCCGGCAGCGTCATTCACATATTATTAGTCATCATTCAGACGTAGCATTTCACTCATCAATCATACGTAGTTTATTAGAAAAATATTCTAGCCTAATAAAAATTCAAAAAGTATTTACATATGTACAAAGATTCATTTACAACTTAAAAAATAAAATTAAACGGGGTGGTATTTTATCTACAACTGAATTACAAGAATCATTAAATGTAATTATTCATTATTCACAAATTGAAATATTTCCTGAAGAATATAATCATTTGAAATCAGGACAAAAATTATCTCGTAAGAGTAGATTACTTCCTTTAACTCCGTTTTTAGATAATAACAATCTTATTCGCGTGGGCGGTAGGCTTGATAACTCCCCCTATAAGTTTAGTGTAAAACATCCGATTGTAATTTGTAGTAAGCATATATTTACTAAACTCGTATTTCAAATGCAACATTTAAAATTATTACATGCCGGTCCTCAATTACTCTTGTCACATATTCGGCAGACTTATTGGCCATTGGGTGGTAGGAATTTATCTTTTTTTTTTTTTTTTTTTGGTGGACTATGGATTAGTCTCGCCCCGCCGAATCGGTCCGGGGTGACGGAGAAGGCGACGCGTGACCCCATAGACCCACCGTAAAACTCCTCTCTCTTCGCCGTGCGAGAGGGTCGCCGGGACCCGATTTTTAACTTCGGTGGTCCGCCCGGCGGTTCACCCTCGCGGGTTCCTCTCGTCGACGCCCAGACAGATTTCGCCGTCGGGGCGTCGCCCTCACGCGGTGGCCTCACGTCGGGTGACCGGACAATTCCCCGGTCCGATCACCCGAAGCCTCGGTTAGGGCGGCGTCAGGCGCAGGTATTCGCGCCTGCGCCGCCCCGGCCGCTGGCGGCGGCCCGGGGCGCGGGAATCCTCCCTTGCCCGTTCCGCCGCTTCCTTCTGCGAGATGACAGCCTCGCAGAAGGCGGCGACCGCGTCCCAGTTCCTGATGCTGTCGACCATCGCCCTCGCGACGGCCGGCAGCGTCAGGTCGGCACCGATAACAGCGACGAGGTCACGGCGCTGCCGCTCCCATCCTGGACACACCTCCAGCGTGTGTTGCGCCGTGTCCTCACCACTCCTGCAGTGGTGGCAGGCCGGAGTCCACTCCCTATACACGACCCTGTGCAGGTACAACCCGAAACACCCGTGCCCCGTAAATACCTGCACCAGCCGAAAGGTGAGGACTCCGTGCCGCCGCTCCATCCACTCTATCAATACGGGCTGGAGGGCCTCAACGGTCTCCACACCGTGCCTAGGCCTCTCCAGCCGCGTAGCCCAACGGGCGATAACGTCTCGGCGGGCATCCACGCGCCAGGTGGCTATCTCGCTCAACGATGGGGAGCCACCTTCCTCGCGCGCTGTGATAACCCGCCGGTAGAGGTCGGAGAGCATCTCCGCCTCTAGGTCCCACGGGGGTGTCCCGGCCAACAGGCACGCCGCCTCTGTCGACACCGTGCGGTACCCGCGAATGGCTCTGACCGCCATGGCTCTCTGTGGCCTCCACAGAACCGCCCTTGGACACACAGAGCTTGGGCGTTCAGAGCCCTCGCCCACACGGGTGCGCCGTAGATGGCCATCGAGCGGATGACCCCCGCATACAGCCGTCGGCCCTCGAAACTGGGTCCGCCCACGTTCGGCATGAGTCGAGAAAGGGCGGAAGCCGCGCCGACAAGCCGGGGAGCAAGCTGTCGGAAATGCTCCCGGAACCACCATCGCCCGTCGAGCACCAGACCCAAGTACCTCATATGGGCCTGGATGCTGATGTGGATGGAGTTTACCACTATCGAGGCGCCGATGGGGCGTGGGGCCCATGGAAAAGTAGGGCCTCCGTCTTGTTTAGGGCCACCCTGAGCCCCGCCTCGATCCGCCTGACCATCTCCTCGGTGCCGAGAGCGGCCAGGCTCGCCGCCTCTTCGAGTGTCCTGCCCCGGGCTGTGACGAGCGTGTCGTCAGCGTAGCACACCAAGCTCAGCCCGGGGGGGAGACTCCCTCTCAACGCCCAGTCGTACCCGATGTCCCACAGAGTCGGCCCCAGAACCGACCCCTGTGGAACGCCGCACGACATGGGCGTCCGCACAATGTCCCCTGCGGGACCCGCGCAGAGGATACTGCGGCCCTCCAAATAGTCTGCCACCAGCCGCCTGAGGTACAGGGGCACTCCATGGAACCGGAGCGCCTCCCTGATGCAGCCGAATGGCAGACTATTGAATGCGTTGGCGATGTCCAACGACACCGCCAACAGCACTCCCTTCCCGGCGACGGCCTCCGCGGCCGCCTGCCTCAGGCGTAATAGGGCCCCGATGGTCGAACGCCCCCTCCGAAACCCATACTGAGCGTCCGACAGATCGGGCCCCACCTCCTCCAGGTATCGGACGATGCGGGCAGCGAGCACACGCTCCAGCAGCTTACCCACATCGTCGAGGAGCACGATGGGCCTGTAGGCCGACGGCAAATCCGGGGACCGTCCCGGCTTTGGCAGGAGAACCAACCTCCCTTCCTTCCAGCACTCAGGGAACCGTCCAGACGTCAGACAGGCGTTGAACAGCTGCCTGAGGCGAGGCTCGAAGTGCTCGAGGAGCGACGTCAGCACCCGGACTGGAATTCCGTCCGGGCCGGAGGCCGTGGTGGCGGAACGAATCTTCGCCACGGCCGCCCCCACTTCCGACTCCGTCACGGGCGGAACACTCTCGTCGTCGTCGGCCTCCCGGTCCTGATCTGGCGGAGCCATGACCGGGGGCGTGTGTTCCGACTGCCGTGGAAACAGCTCCTCGACCACCCTACGAAGGAAGTCGGGCTGGAGGGTCTCGGTGATTGCCGCGCGCGAAGCTTGTTCTGCGGGCTGCGGGTGTAGGACCTTCGGGCTCTGATACATGCCGCACGAAGGTCCGCCAATCTTGGGGACCACCAGTAGACCCCCTGCCTCGGAGGTAGACGCCGCCGCAGTCTGGGCATGGCCGCATCGCATATCTGCGTTAACGCACTGCGGATGCGGACAGCCTCGGCGTCCACCCCGTCCGCTGGGGGCGGTGAGGACAGCCACGTGTGAACGATGGCCGCCTCCGCCAGTAGGTCCCTGTCAAGACGACCCACAGCCCACCGCGGCAACGCGGGAGCTCCGTCCGCCCTGTGACCCCTACCGGGGTCCCGGAGAGGGGAGACCTCCATCCGGATGTACCGGTGGTCCGATAGGGTCTCCGCCTCCTCCAGGACACTCCAGTTCCTCACCCGTGGTGCGACAGCGGGGCTAGCGAACGACAAGTCCACTATCGACCCGCCCTGCTGCCGCACACACGTGTTCACTGAGCCCCTGTTAAGAACACAGAGGCCCAGTGAAGCCGCCCACTCGATGACCGCCCGCCCGCGGTTGTCCGTCATAGGGGACCCCCACGCCGTGGATTTGGCGTTGAAGTCCCCCAGAACCAGGACGAGGCCCGGTGCTAGTCGCCGTATCGAGGCCTCCAGGTTGGTGAGGGAGGCCCCGAAATCGTCCATTCTCCTGGTAGGGGAGAGGTATACGCTGTAGAGCGTGACCCCTCCCCACTCCGCCGCGACAAATTCCTCGCCCCTATCCAAAAGAGACAAGGACGGGAAGTGCCGCTGCGTTGAGACGACGATTGCCGCAGTTCCGTTTCGGCTGACCACCCAATTGGGGCGATCAGGCACGCAGTACGGTTCCGCGACTACGGCTGCACCAATCGACCACTCCGCCATGGATTGCAGGAGTAAATCCTGCGCACCGGCGGAGTGGTTGGTGTTGGCTTGCAAGAGGTGGTGCATGGATGGTGTAGCCATTAACGGGCTGTATCCATGACCTCCCCCTCGCCGGCGGGCGATCGGACCGCGCTAGGAGCGGGAGCGGCCGTGGTCGGAGGGCCGCCCCGCCCCTTTGGGGCCGAAGCTGGAGGTTTGCACGCCCCAGAGCCCATGCGGTGCTTGGCGGGCTTATTGCCCGCCGCACACGCGGGGCAGTGGGGCGGGGCGGCGCAAGATGCCGCCACGTGCCCGGTTTGACCGCAGCGGAAACACAGTCCCCCGCAGTCGAAGCAATTAGTGCACGTCGGTCGAGTATGTCCGACCGCCATGCACTTATAGCACCTCGCAGGCCGGTGCTCAAGCACGGTCACCCGCGCCCAGCTCCAGCCCACGAGGAGCCTGCCTGAGCCGGCCAGTTGCCTGACCGACTCCACCGGGCACTGCGCCCAGGCGGCACCTACGCCGCCCGGACCGGGGCGGATGACACCAACCCCGACGGGACACCTGGTTCTCGAGGCAATAGCCTCCCGGATGTCTTCCACCGTCACGGAGTCGTCCAGACCCGCGATGCGCATTTCGGCGCACTTGACGGGCCTGGCGATCCTGATGCCACCCTCCCCGGCAAACAAACCTCGCAGCTTGTCAGCTACGCTGTCGGCCGTCTTGGAGCCCTCGGCCCCGGGGAACTCGAGGATTCGAGCCCCTGTCCGGCCCTTGCGGGTCCTGGCTTCGACGCCTCCAATATCGGAGACGTCTAGCTCCCGCCGGGCCTTCCTCAAGACGGCCTCGTAGCTGAGGCCCTTCTCAGCCGCCTCAGGCAGCACAGTGATCACCACTGCGGCTGTCTTCGGCGACTTGAGCCCCTTGCGCGGCCTCTTCTTTTTACCGGCTCCTGCCTGTGGAGCGGGAGCGGGGACCTCAGCGGCGCGCTTGGCCTCCGCTCTCCTCCTCTGACCGCGACTCTTCCGGTCGCGCTCGGCCACCTGCCAACCCTCGGGCGCAGCAGGCGCGACAGGCGCGGAAGGCGCAGTCGTTGACGCGCTAGTCGTCGCCGGCGGTGTTGTTGCCGACGATGACTGCGGTCCGGCAGGAGCCGGTACCGTCCTCTTCCTAGGTTTAGGCTCGGGCCCCTTGGGCTTGGGCGCACCCGCGGCCGCGGCGTAGCTGCCACCCACGCGGCCACCCTGACAAGGCAGCGGGGCGGGGGCTGATGCCACATGCGACCGCTTGTCCGCAGCGAGAGGCGGCCGGACACGTGGTTCTGGAGGCAACCTTGCCTCCAGAACGACCACACGCTCATCGACGAGTTTCCCGACTGCGTCGATGATTTGGCGCAGGGCCTCGTCCGGTAAGCCTCCCACCGCAAGTATCGGGGTCGGCTGGGCCTCTTCGGGGGCCCGTTCCGCGGCGCCTGGCGGCTTTGGCGCCGCAGGGACGCTAGCCGGCGGCATGCGGTCCGCAGCGAGAGGCGTCATCCTCACCACGGGGACCAGTTTCGCCGCGGCGACCGCGCCAGCGTCAGCCGGCGACGCGCGCTTCACAGCGGCAGGCGTCTTTCTCGCTGCGGGGACGGGTGTCACGGTGACCCCAGTGCCCAGCGTCGTCGGCACCGCAGCGCGAGGCGGCTTTGGCGCTGCAGCGGCCGCTGAGTGGCCGGCCTTGGCCGGTGGCGCAACTGGCGCAGGCGGCGCGAGCAGCGCCATTAGGTCGGCCACGTCCTTCAATAACTGGCGGTTTGCCCGCCGCATCCCCGCCAGCATGTCCCCCAACTGCCGGTTCCGGGTTCGAATGGCCGACATCTCGCCATTAACGCGGGCATTTTCGGCCCGCAGGTCGGGGGGGTCGCCGTTGGCGCGGGCAGCAACCGCCGCCGCCCTTTCCTCTCCCGAGGCCCCTCGCCCTCTTCGGGAGGCCACCTTAGGTGGCGGACCTTAGGTGGGAATCATCATAATCCCCATCGTATTTGTTAATAATTTTAAAAGTTTCCATGATGGTCCCACGAGTGTGGGAGAAACTATGACGTCGACCCGGGCAGAGATCCCTGTACCCGGGCAAGCCTACATTTACCAACCAGGGGGGCAGCCGGTACCCTGGCTGGAGCGTGCTAAGAACAGAACAACCCATCTGCCATGCATCTTCTCGCCGCACGCCAAAACTTAAGATTGTGGGTGATTTCCGAATTCGAATGTACATTCGAAATTCTTTATAGAGGTTGTCTTCCTCGCGGTCCGGGCGGTTAAGCCAAGACCCTCGCTCCTGAAACTAAGACAAGCAAAGAATCAGGTTTACGATTTGACGACGGTGGCGGTCGCACATGCCTGCCCAGCCCTCAAATGAATGAGTGACTGAGCCCGTCGCGGATTCGCGTCCGGTCACCTTCTACGGATAGAAGGCTAGGAGCGAAGCGCCAGATATTCGCTACGGACGACAGTACAACAGAAGAACTGGGGACCGCCGTCCGCACCCAGGGTACACCGCGTGGAGGTTTCTGACATCGTACCCCCGAACAGCGACACCTGCGCCTTGAGGTAGGCCACGTCTATCAACAGCTGGCGGTTTGCCCGACGCATTTCCGCCAGCATGTCGCCCAGGTTCCGGTTTCGGGTCCGCAGGCCTCACATCTCGCCTCTAAGGCGGACATTTTCGGCCTGCAGGTCCGTGGCCTCGCCGGCGCGGACAGCGACCGCTGCCGCCCTTTCCATGGCCGAGGTCCCTCGCCCTCTTCGGGAGGCCTGGATCTTTGGTGGAGGCATGTTGGCCACGCTCCCCTCGGTTTCGGCGCTCGAGCTGCCTCCCTTACTCAGGGGGCGCTTTCGCACCTGCGAGGGGAGGGCCTCCTCCTTCTTAGTCGCGGTCGCCGGCGGCGTCTTTGCTGCTAGACGCGCCGACGACCTAGTGGGGCCTTCACCAGCCGACCCGCTTTCCTCTTTGGACGGCCCTGCGGGAATATCGCCGCCCTCGTCCATTCTGACGGTAGATCCGCCGCCCTCGTCTTCGGACGGCTCTGCGACATCGCTGTCGCCCTCGTCCGTCGACGGTTCTGCTGCGAGTCTACCATCCTTCTTCTCTTCAGCGGCGGCAGCCTCTCCCTGCGCGCCCGCCGCTCCTCCAGCCGCCTTTTGTGGCTCAGGCCGTTGCCCTGAGACTTTCGAGGCGACCTCCTCTTCTTCTTCTGGGCCTCCACGATTTGTGCCGGGCCCTCGGCGGACGCCTCAAGTCCTGAGGACGAGGCGTCGTCTTGGTCAGTTTTGCGTTGGCATGACCGGGCCTTGGTGTGAGAATCACTTGGATTCCCGTCGGTTTTTAAGTTATTTAAATTTTGCGTATCCATTGTGAATCCCACGAGAATGGGAGATACATTACGTCGACCCGGGCAGAGATCCCTTTACCCGGGCAAGCCTACATTTACCAACCAGGGGGGCAGCCGGTACCCTGGCTGGAGCGTGCTAAGAACAGAACAACCCATCTGCCATGCATCTTCTCGCCGCACGCCAGAACTTAAGATTCTGGGTGATTTCCGAGTCCGAATGTTACTTCGAACTCTTTATAGAGGTTGTCTTCCTCGCGGTCCGGGCGGTTAAGCCAAGACCCTCGCTCCTGAAACTAAGACAAGCAAAGAATCAGGTTTACGATGTGTGGGCGGTGGCATGTGCCTGCCCAGCCCTCAAATGAATGAGTGACTGAGCCCGTCCCAATATTTCACGTCCTATAACCACTACTACGACTGTAGTAGAGTGAGGAGCGAAATCGCGCAGATATTCGCTACGGACGACAGTACAACAGAAGAACTGGGGACCGCCGGCCGCACCCAGGGTACACCACGTAGAGGTTTCTGGGATAGTACCCCAAACTGGTCAAGCTTATGGCTCTGTAATTTGCGCAGTCATATCGTGAAACCTTGTTTTTAAGGGAGCCACCAAGCTTGATCATCTCGGCAGACACCATATCAATGCCCGCTGCCTTACCATTTTTCAAACTTCTTATCGCCCATTCAACTTCATCCATACTGATGCCATCGGAGGACGCCATCGCCGAATGTTGATCTACTAGACCACATGCGACACCGGCGCCAACCGTAGCATCCGCATACATATCGCCAAAATATTCACTCCATCGGCTTAACACGTCTTGTGTTTGTGTAAGAATTTTTCCACCTTTAGACCTTATTTAATTCATTCTCAAGGCTGACCAACCACCCCGAGACTTCTTCACCTCCCTCCAAAAGAGTTTGGTGTTACCCTCGAAGTTTTTAGTCAGCCTATCTTCTGCACTCATACTTGCTCTATCACGTTTCTCTTTCACTAAGGCCTTGGTGTCATTCTTACATTGCCAATATATATCTTTCTTCTGTTCAGTCATACTGTCATTCAGATTCAAAGAAGAGACATAGTCCAGCCACGCTTTCTTCTTTTGCTCTACGGAAGCTGCCACTTCCGCATCCCACCATGTATCACCATTTGTTTTTCTATGATTCTTTGAACTTCCACATACTTCTTTCGCTGTACCTACCATACTCTCTTTCAATACTCTCCAGCATTCTTCAATGTCCAATTGCGGCTGGCTTGCCATCGTCAGCCGTTCTCGGACACCCTCTGCATACTTTTCTCTTACACACTCTTCTTGCAACCTTTCAACCTTTATTCTTTCAAGCCCTCCGAAGTGGACACGCTCTCGCCAGTGCCTTCACTTTCTGAACAGACCACTAAATCTCGCAATAACGAGATAGTGGTCCGTGTCGACTGTGGGGCCCCTGTAGGCTCTTGCGTCCAATATTTTGCTTCGGAGGCGACTGTCTACCAAAATTAAATCTATTATGCTTTTCTGTTCATTCCTTCTCCATGTATACATATGGATGTCCTTATGTTGGAAAAATGTGTTTGACACAATAAGGTTTCTCTCCATGCATACATCCGCTATGAGCCTACCTGCGTCGTTCACTCTCTTATCACCAAATGGACCAAGTACGTCCTCATAGTCGGGACGCTTGGTCCCCACCCATCCGTTCAAATCTCCGCATACAATCACGCGTTCACTGGTTTCTGCCATATCCAGAACTTCCCTAACATTGTCCCAAAACTTCTCTAGGTCTGATGCCACCGAGGATCCTATGGGAGCATATGCTACAACCATGAATACCTTGGTGACACCTAGTTTTATACGGACCCAGAGAAGTCTGGGATCATACATTCCGTAATCCTTCACACCTGAGGCCAAGCGAGAGGACAACAGCACTCCTACCCCCATGCTGGCTCGATCGCTCTGTGGTACACCAGACCACAGAGCCATCCCGCCACCAGGAAGATCGCAGGCGTCGCTGCTCGCGCCTTCGCTTGGTCTCTGTCACACAGAGCACGTCAAGCTGTTTGTCCGCCATGACGGATATCAGCTCGTGCAACTTACCTTCCACACAACCTCTTACATTCCACGTGCCCACCCGGCACTCTGCTCTCCTCGACTCGCCTGACTGGGCAAGGCGTGATGGGTGGCGGCCCCCATCGCCGCAACTGCCGAAGTTCGTACCGACGGGGGCGGGTCGGTACGCGTCGCTTCCGGGGGACGGCCTAACCCGCATTGCGGTACGCATATCGAGCCGGATTAGCAGTCTAATTAGACTGGCAGGGGACGCGAACGAGCAGGCTCCGGACTATGCCCCCCTAATGCTTTAGTATTCAAGTTAATTCCTAATTTTGATGGTTTTCACTGCACTGTAATCAGTTGATAACGTTTTTAAGTATGAAAAAAGTACACAGCATCACTTACGTAGTAAACTGGTTATTTTGAATCAGTAATTTTTTATTTGTACATATTTGAACTATGAATGTAATGTTATATTCGCTCGCCATTCTTGACGTCAACGAGGAAGGAACTCATCATAAAGTGGCCTTATCTCCAAAAAATCGGCCAGTTTTGGCCGCTTTGGTTTGTTTCATCCAATTCCATATTGTCCCTCTCTCATCGTCTGTCTTTTTAGCTAGTTTTGCGTTGAAGTCTCCTATAACTATATGGATATTGATTTTGGACGTGTGGATGGCTTTCGGGATGTCTTCCTACAAAGCCTCCACTACGTCGTTGGAGTATGTAGAGTTCGGTGTGTAATCCTGTATGACCTTCAAGGAATACCGTTTGGTAATTTTGAATAAAAGCTACGCTACGCTTGTCTACATACTCGAGAAGATCGGCCACTCCACGTTATCTATGAAAGATTTAAGCACGAAAAGCCCTGGGATGGGTGCTCTTCGTTCCAGTAGAAGAGCAGATTTCCAGACCGGAGGATTATCGTGCCCATGCCATAATCGTCAGGCTTGGCAGACGGGTTGGCGATCGCAGTAAATGTTATAAAGTTTCCCAGGAAGTAGCTGCTGCCCAATCTCTCAGAGAGACCCTCAGACGATTACTGCTCTAACGGGCAAGCAACGGGTGACGAGAGTTGTATTCTTTTCCTGTTACCACATGGGGATTATGCCAGTATATTATTTATACATATTCAAGTCTTATTTTACATCTAAATATAAATAAAAAAAACATTCATTTTGTAATATTTTAATAACATACATATAGTTACTCGAGCATAAACTATGCGTATTTTTTTAGAAAATTACGTGAAGCAATAAAGCCTGGCTAATTTTTTTTTAGAAAATTGCGTGTAAACTTATTATAAAGGTTGCGTATTTTTTTAGAAAATTTCGGGTAAAAGTTCACACAAATATATTTATCAAACTTCACACACTTTGTAAAGCTTGACACACTCAAATTTTATTTGATTGAGTGTAGCAAACTAATAATTTACATACCTAATATGTACTAGAAAAAAAAAAAAAAAAAAACTCAACTAATTTAAATAATCTCCACCGTGTGGTATTACCGTGTGGCTTAATCAAATAATGTATGACCAACACCTACTTTCTTGTGAGACTTGTAATATATAAAATATTATTAAACATTTTCTTTAATTTTAAGTCATTGTCAAGATTTTCTAAAAGAAGCGCCTTTCAGTTTACGTCAAAAAATACAGTATATATTTATTCCTTTTTATACGCCCTTTATTAGCTTTATCTGTATATGTGAGTTTGTTATTTCATTACAAAATCTTTGAACGTTACTTGAACCCACTTCAAAGATCGAATTGAATTAAAACTTTGCAAGTGTGTCAAAAATCGATAACAATACAATAATTTGGTACCATCGCGGTGATCTGATGATGGAACCAGGATGTGGACAGTAGAACTCTTCATCCTCATCATCCTGCTCTTATTCCAATTACTTGGGGTCAACGCAATATGTCCTCTTTTTCCATATATTCCTATCAGACGTCATCTCTGTAGTCACTCCCTGTCTATTCTTATCGTGCTTCACGCAGTCCTTCCATCTTTTCTTTGGTCTCCTTTTACCCCTAGAGCCTTCAACATTCATACTTAAAACTTTTCTCATAACATTACTTTCATCCCGTCTCTTTTTTTTTTTGTTGTCTACGGTGACAAACGAGCAAACAGCACATCTGATGGTAAGTAATGCTGTTGCACATGGACCCAGTAACACCAGGGTTACAGCCAGGCCGATGCCTACCGTGAAGAAAGAGCTCTTCTTAAACCTCGTTTGAAGAAGGACATGTCATAGCGCTCGGGAAACACAGCAGCAGGTAGTTCATTCCTGATCTTGTATGTACGTAGGAGAAATGATCGCTGAATACGTACAGTCGAGGACCGTATCGTTTCCAGGTGAAATGAATGAACCCTGCTACGGTGTCGAGTGGTACGGTGGTGAAACAAACGGTGACGGTGGTACCAAGTCAAACAGTTCCTCAGAGCACTCCCCGTGAAAGAGCCGGTAAAGTACACAGAGTGACCCAAAGTCTCTCCTCTGCTCCAGCGACTCTAGTCTGCCCGTGAAATTGGGATCACCGACGATTCGAACTGCCCGCCTTTTTAGAGAGTCAAGTGGGTTTAGCTGATATTTAGGCGCGCCTGCCCAGAGATGAGAGCAGTACTCCATGTGAGGACGAACTTGTGCTTTATATAGCACAAGACGTTGTCTCGGTGTGAAATACCGCCTAGCCCTGCTCAGCACGCCCAACTTTTTGCTTGCCAGTTTGGCTTTATCCTCCAAATGACTCCCAAACTGGACTTTGCTCGATAGTTCGACGCCGAGGATTCCAATACTCTCGGAGATTTGGAGAGTTACTCCTTGGAACTGAGGCACCATGATAAAAGGGTCCTTCTTCGCAGTGAACGCGCAAACTTGTAGCTTAGTGGGATTGAACTGGACTAAATTCCGTTCACCCCGTTTCGAGGCCCGCCCCAGAGAGCGTTCGACTTCAGACACAAGTTGAGCCCGTCTTGCCTGTAACATACTCCGAGGGACATTCTGTCTCATCACATGTCCATACCATGTTACCGCATTCACTCCTTAACTTTTCCGTCACTGGTGCAACTTTCAAACTTCCTCTAATGTGTACATTTCTTATTTTATCCTTTTTTGTCACACCAAACAACCATCTCAACATTCGCATCTCCGATATCATCCGTCGCTTTTATCGCCCAACATGCTGATCCATACAGTACAGCAGGTCTTATTAGGATTTTGTATATTTTGCCCTTTAATTTGAGGAGTACTCTGGGGTCGCATGTTGTACCCGTGACCTGCCGCCATTTCATCCATCCCGCATCAATTCTGTGTTTCATAGCACGATCCAGGTTGCCATCACTTTGGATAAGAGAACCGAGGTATCGGAAATCTGAGCATACTAGTATAGGTACTCTATCTAGGGAGATGAGTGTAAAATTGAAATGACCGCTGAAACCGCAGAACATGTATTCTGTTTTAGATCTGCTGATTTTTGAATCAACGTTCTCCAATTTACAGCGCCACTTCTCCAGCATGCTCTGTACCTCAAGTCCCTCATCTCCGACAAGAACAATGTCATCAGCGAATAGCACGCACCAGGGTGCTTCTTCCTGTATCTCCGATGTTAATGCGTCCATTATCAACAGGAAGAGGTAAGGACTAAACGCCGACACTTGATACAAACCCACTTCCACATTGAACTCGTCGGAGTCTCCAGCCGCTGATTTTACGTACGACCTAGATTGTTGGTACATGGATACACAGATTAACCTAATATATAATGATTTCTGATGTTTACGCAAGTGTTACACATTTGAAATAAAACTACTTTTACGTATTCTATCGCGTTTATATTTGATTTTTAATTTAGCCATGTCCACCCGTGATCATCATAACTGTAAAATGTTCGAAACATCGGGAAATTAAAAATCAAATACAAATGCGATAGAATCCGTAATATTAGTTTTTTTTTACCTTAATATACTTGACAGGCACACTTTTCTCTTTCATTACCCACCACAAAACTCAGACAGTAAAACTCTTCGTTGGCTGTTAATATGTTTCACCAGATTACACTCTTTAGTACACTCTCTCTTTAGTAGGTTACAAAAGTGTATTGTTTTTAGAAGAAGGCTTTATAATTAAATTAATGCAATACCAATTTTTCGGTAAAATATACAGATTGAAGTCCCAAAAGCTAAATTGAATGCCTCCAGGCAGTGCTGAAATGTTGATATAGCCATCGTATGTTTCGAATGAAATTCGAAATCAAACGTTCTTTTTGAAATCTTGCAAGGCACTTTAATGTGAAAATATACTCCCACAACCATATATTCGTTACAATTCCAATCAATTTAACTAAAGAGTTAAAAATAAATAACAGTTATTATTATTATTATTTTTTTTTTTTTTTTTTCATACCCCCTGCACTAAGTAAATAAACCTTGTATTGCGGGGGACTTTACAAACATGCAATTAACGCAGACTAATTACACCCAGACTCAGAACAACATTTTGTGGATCACACAAAGTAATGTCCTGCGTGGGAATCGAACCCACGGCACTGGCACGGAAGGTCGGTATCTTAACCACTACGCCATCTGTGCAGTCACTGCCATCTGTGTATTATAGTAAATAACAGTAAAAATCTGAACAACACTTACGCTTTAAAAAAAATAAACTAAAGAAAGAAAATCATTTTCAGGAAGTTTAAAATAGTAAAATAATGCAACATAATAAAGATATAAGTTAAAATAAAAAATATTTATTCTGAAAAAGCGTGATGTTTTGCAGTTGTTTTAAACTATTAAATTTTTTCAAGGATATTATAACACTCGCATAGATTTTTTCTATCAAATTCCTGTTGTATATCATCATCGAGGTATTCATTGATGAGCGAAGCACATTGCATATCTGTGGCGACGCAAGAGAGAGGCGACTGCAGCTGGTGAAGCGCGACCAGCTGGTGCGACAGGTGCTGTAGCGGAGCACATGTGGTGCGCGGGGAGGCGGCGCGCAGCACCACCAGCTTGGAGCGAAGCGCATGGGCCGAGGGCGAGGTGCGACGTGCTCGCACCAGCCACGCCAGCGTCGCTTCGAGAAGCGCGCGCGTATACTGCTCCGAGTGAGCCGCGTGCTCCATCAAGTATCGAGCACACACGTCTAACTTCTCAGTCCACGAGTGCGCTGCCCGCAAGTGCGCGTCCAGTTCCACCATATTAATATTGCACATCAACCCGCTTATATGGTGTATCACGGCGTCCTGTAGTTGTTCCTCCGTGACGAACTCGCTCAGTTGATCTTCAACTTCCGTTTGAAACTCCTTCGGTGCATATCCCAAACAGAATACTGTTCCTCTTGAGCCTGAAATATGAATTGAGAGTATATTAACTATTGGCCTTCTTTCAAAATATCTTTCAATAAATGGCTGTGCTGTGATATTTAACTCATGTATACATCTCATTTCTTTTGGCTTTCTCTAAGATGGAAACGTTGAACATGCAATGTTATTATCGGGCTTTATTTCTACTTAATATCTTAGTTATGTTAATCATATGATATCCGTGATCAATTAAAAGTAACAGTATCTATCTAACAGCTTTTTTTTGGCGGTGGGCTACGGCACGTCAAACCCCGCTAATCCGTCCGGGGCGACAGGAAAAGCGGCGCAAAACAAAACAATATACCTCTCAACGCCGTGCGGGTGGGTCACTGGTACGCGGTTTTTTTCTTCAGTGGCCCACCTGGCGGTCTACCCTCACGGGTATCCTCGCTAATGTCGACGCCCGGACAGTTTGCACCGTTGGGGTGTCGTCCTCACGCGGTGGCCTCGCTCCCAGGGCGACCAGACTAATCCCCGGTCCAGTCACCCGCTGCCTCGGCCAGGGCGGCATGAGGCGGAGGTATTCACGTCTCCGCCGCCCCAGTCACCGGCGGCGGCGCGAATCCTCGAAGAGAAGTTCCTCTCGGATTCGCTCTGCCGCTTCCTTCTGCGAGATGACGTCCTCGCAGAAGGAGACAACCGCGTCCCAATTCCTCTCGCTGTCGACCAGCGACAAGGGCACGGCACTGCTGAGCCCAGGTCACGCAGACCTCGAGCGTATGCTGCGCCGTATCCCGGTCGCTACCACACTGTTGGCAGGATGGAGTCGTCTCCACTCTTGCGACTGTGTACAGGTACTTGCCGAAGCAACCGTGCCCCGTCAAGACCTGCACCAGCCGGAAAGAGAGGACTCCGTGCCGCCTCTCCAGCCACTCGTATCGAGGCCGCTCCAGCCTCGTTACCCAACGGGAAAGAACCTCCCGGCAAGCGTCCTCACGCCAGGTGGCCAATTCGCTAGGCGAAACATCGCCACCTTCTTCGCGAATAGAAAACACCCGCCGATATATTTCGGCGAGCATTTTCGCCTCTAAGTCCCAAGGGGGCGTTCTGGCCAATACGCATGCAGACTCGGTCGCAACCATGCGGTATCCGCGGACAACCCTGACCGCTATGGCTCTCTGCGGTCACCGCAGAATAGCCCTAAGGCGGACGGTTAGAGCCCTCGCCCACACGGGAGCGCCATACAATGCCATTGATCGGATCACCCCCGCATATAGCCGTCGACTCTCGAAACTCGGTCCGCCCAAGTTTGGCATCAGCCGAGATAGGGCGAACGCCGACCCAACTAGCCGGGGAACAAGTCTTCGGAAAAGCTCCCGAAACCACCAGCTACCGTCGAGCACCAGACCCAAATACTTCATATGGGCCTGGATACTGATGGGGACGGAGTTGACGACGATCGAGACGCCGACGGGCAGCCCCATGAGGCGCCCATGAAACAGGAGCGCCTCTGTCTTGTCCAGGGCCGCCTTAAGCCCCAGCGCCTCGATACGCCTGATCATCCCCTCAGTGCCGAGAGTGGCCAGACTCATCGCCTCTTCCAGTGTTCTGCCCCGGGCTGTGATGAGCGTGTCGTCAGCGTAGCATATAAGCCCAAGCCCAGGGTGAGACTCCCTCGCAACGCCCAATCGTAACCGATGTCCCACAAAGTCGGCCCCAAGACCGACCCCTGTAGGACACCGCACGACATGGGCGTGCGCACAATGTCCCCCGCGCTATTCGCGCAGAGGACACTGCGCCCCTGCAAATAGTCTGTCACTAGCCGCCTCAGGTATAAGGGCACACCGTGATACCGGAGCGCCTCCCTGATGCAGCTGAATGGCAGACTGTTGAATGCGTTGGCGATGTCCAAAGGCACCGCCAACAGCACTCCTCCGCCAGTGATGGGCTCCCTCGCCGCCTACCTAAGGCGCAGTATAGCTGCAATAGTCGAACGCCCCCTTCGAAAACCGAATTGAGCGTCCGAAAACTTGGGCCCCACCTCGTCTAGATGCTGGACGATGCGGGCAGCGAGGATATGCTCCAGCAGCTTGCCCACATCGTCCAGCAGCACGGTAGGCCTGTAGGCCGACGGCAAATCCGGGGACCGCCCCGGCTTTGGCAGGAGCACCAACCTTTTCCAGCACTCAGGGAACTGTCCAGCCGCTGGACAGGCGTTGTACAGTTGCCTAAGGCGTGGCTCCAGGTGTTCAAGGAACATCATCAACACTCGGACGGGTACTCCGTCTGGGCCGGGAGCGGTGTTGGAGGAACGAATCTTCGCCACTACTGCCCCCACCCCTGATGCCGTCACAGGCGGAATACTGTCATCGGCCTCCCAATAATAATCTGGCCTTGAAGCCATAACCGGGGGCGTGTGTTCCGGCTATTGCGGAAAGAGTCCCTCGACCACCTCTTCTTTTTTTTTTTTTGCGGTGGGCCATGGACGTAGCTCCCCGCCAAATCAGTCCGGGGCGACGGAAGAGGCGGCGCGCAAACCCATTGACCCACCCTGCAAACACCTCTTCTTCGCCGTGCGAGCGGGCCACCGGTACCCGATCTTTGTCTTCGGTGGCCCGCTCGGCGGTATGCCCTCTCGGGCTCCTCTCCTGTCAACGCCCCGACAGCTTTCGCCGTCGAGGCGTCGTCCTCACGCGGTGGCCTCACGTCGGGTGACCGGACAATTCCCCGGTCCGATCACCCGAAGCCTCGGTTAGGGTGGCATCAGGCGCAGGTACTCGCGCCTGCGCCGCCCCGGCCGCGGGCGGCGGCCCGGGTCACGGGAATCCTCCCGGGCCCGTTCCGCCGCCTCCTTCTGCGAGATGACAGCCTCGCAGAAGGCGGCGACCGCGTCCCAATTCCTGACGCTGTCGACCATCACTCGCGCAACAGCCGGCAGCGTCAGGTCGGCACCGATGACAGCGACGAGGTCACGAGGATGGGCCTGGATACTGATGTGGATGGAGTTGACGACTAACGAGGCGCCGATGGGCAGCCTCACACGGGGCCCATGGACTAAAAAGGCCTCCGTCTTGTTTAGGGCCACCCTGAGCCCCAGCACCTCGATTCGCCTGACCATCTCCTCGGTGCCGAGAGTGGCCAGGCTCGCCGCCTCTTCGAGTGTCCTGCCCCGGGCTGTGACGAGCGTGTCGTCAGCATAGCATATAACGCTCAGCCCGTGAGGGAGACTCCCTCTCAACGCCCAGTCGTAACCGACGTCCCACAGAGTCGGCCCCAGAACCGACCCCTGCGGAACACCGCACGAAATAGGCGTCCGCACAATGTCCCCTGCGGGGCTCGCGTAGAGAACACTGCGCCCCTCCAAATAGTCTGCCACCAGCCGCCTGAGGTACGGGGGCACTCCATGGAATCGGAGCGCCTCTCTGATGCAGCTGAATGGCAGACTATTGAATGCGTTGGCGATGTCCAACGACACCGCCGACAGCATTTCTTTGCCGGCGACAGCCTCCGCGGCCGTCTGCTTCAGGCTTAGCAGGGCCCCGATGGTCGAACGCCCCCTCCGAAACCCAAATTGAGCGTCCGACAGATCAGGCCCCACCACCTCCAGGTGCCGGACGATGCGGGCAGCGAGGACACGCTCCAGCAGCTTACCCACATCGTCCAGAAGCACAATGGGCCTGTAGGCCGACGGCGAATCCAGGGGCCGTCCCGGCTTTGGCAGGAGAACCAACCTCCCTTCCTTCCAGCACTCAGGGAACTGTTCAGACGTCATACAGGCGTTGAACAGTTGCCTGAGGGCACAATGTCCCCTGCGGGGCTCGCGTAGAGAACACTGCGCCCCTCCAAATAGTCTGCCACCAGCCGCCTGAGGTACAGGGGCACTCCATGGAACCGGAGCGCCTCCCTGATGCAGCTGAATGGCAGACTATTGAAGGCGTTGGCGATGTCCAACGACACCGCCAACAGCACTCCTTTGCCGGCGACAGCCTCCGCGGCCGTTTGCCTCAGGCGTAGTGGGCCCCGATGGTCGGACGCCCCCTCCGAAACCCAAATTGAGCGTCCGACAGATCGGGCCCCAACCTCCTCCAGGTGCTGGACGATGCGGGTAGCGAGGACACGCTCCAGCAGCTTACCCACATCGTCCAGAAGCATCAAGCAATCGTCCTGAGGCGGGGTTCGAGATGCTCGAGGAGCAACGTCAACACCCGGACTGGGACTCCATCCGGGCCGGGGGCCGTGGTGGCGGAACGAATCTTCGCCACGGCTGCCCCCATTTCTGACTCCGTCACGGGCGGAACACTCTCGACGGCCTCTCGGTCGTGATCTGGCGAAGCCATGACCGGGGGCGTGTGCTTCGACTGCCGCGGGAACAGCTCCTCGACCACTCTAAGAAGGAGGTCGGGCTGGAGTGTCTCGGTTAGGGGGGGGCCCTGCGCGCGAAGTTTATTCAGCAACGCGCGATACGGGCGACCCCAGGGGTCACGGTCGAGACCGTCCAGCATCTCCTGCCAACTCGCGTTCGTGGCGGACCGGATGGTCAGCCGAAAGGCGGTACGCGCACTGCGGTACGCCTCGTACAGCTGGCCCTCCCGCTCAACATCGCGGCGACGCCGCCGACTGCGGGTGTAGGACCTTCGGGCACTAATACACGCCGCACGAAGGTCCGGCAGTCTTGGGGACCACCAGTAGACCCCCTGCCTCGGCGGTAGACGCCGCACCCTGGGCATGGCCGCATCGCAGACCTGCGTTAACGCACTGCGGATGCGGACAGCCTCAACGGCCACTCGGTCCGCTGGGGGTGGTGAGGACAGCCACGTGTTCACGATGGCCAGGCGGCCATCGGCGGAGGCCCACCAGTAGGTCCCTATCCAGACGCCCTACAGCCCACCGCAGAAATGCGGGAGCTCGGTCCGCCCTGTGACCCCTGCTGGGGTCCCGGAGAGGGGAGACCTCCATCCGGATGTACCGGTGAACCGACAGGGTCTCCGCCTCCTCCAGGACACGCCATTTCCTCACTCGTGGTGCGACGTGGTGCGTGGTGGCTGGTCATCCGGTCGGGCAAGGACGCGAATTGGCAGGAGATGCTGGACGGTCTCGACCGTGACCCCTGAGGTCGCCCGTATCGCGCGTCGCTGAATAAGCTTCGCCCGCAGGCCCCCCCCTCGCGGAGACCCTCCAGCCCGACCCCTATCGCAGGGTGGTCGAGGAGCTGTTCCCGTGGCAGTCAGAGCACACGTCCCCAGTCATGGCTTCGCCAGATCACGAACGGGAGGCCGACGAGAGTCCGTCCGTGACGGAATTAGAAGTAGGGGCAGCTGTAGCGAAGATTCATTCCGCCACCACGGCCCCCCGGCCCGGACGGAATACCAGTCCGAGTGTTGACGTTGCTCCTCGAGCACCTCGAACCTCGCCTCAGGCTACTCTACAACGCCTGTCTGACGTCTGGACAGTTCCCTGAGTGCTGGAAGGAAGGGAGGTTGGTTCTCCTGCCAAAGCCGGGACGGCCCCCGGATTCGCCGTCGGCCTACAGGCCCATTGTCCTTCTCGACGATGTGGTTAAGCTGTTGGAGCGTGTCCTCGCTGCCCGCATCGTCCGACATCTAGAAGAGGTGGGGCCCGATCTGTTGGACGCTCAATTCGGCTTTCAAAGGGGGCGTTCGACCATCGGGGCCCTGCTACGCCTGAGGCAGACGGCCGCGGAGGCTGTCACCGGCGGAGGAGTGCTGTTGGCAGTGTCGTTAGATATCGCCAACGCATTCAATAGTCTTCCATTCAGCTGCATCAGGGAGGCTCTCCGATTACATGGAGTGCCCTTGTACCTAAGGCGGCTGGTGGCAGACTATTTGGAGGGGCGCAGTGTCCTCTGCGCAAGTCCCGCAGGGGACATTGTGGGGACGCCCATGTCATGCGGTTTTCCGCAGGGGTCGGTATTGGGGCCTACTCTGTGGGACATGGGTCACGACTGGGCGTTGAGAGGGAGTCTCCCCCCGGGCTGAGCATGATATGCTATGCTGACAACACGCTCGTCACAGCCCGGGGCAGGACACTCGAAGAGGCGGCGAGCCTGGCCACTCTCGGCACCGAGGAGATGGTCAGGCGAATCGAGGCGCTGGGGCTCAGGGTGGCCCCTAAATAAGAAGGAGGCTCTTGTATTCCATGGGCCCCGCGTAAGGCTGCCTTTTGGCGCCTCGTTAGTCGTCAACTACATCCACATCAATATCCAGGCCCATATGAAGTATTTGGGTCTGGTGCTCGACGGGCGTTGGTGGTTCCGGGAGCATTTCCGCAGGATTGCTCCCCGGCTGGTCGGCGCGGCGTCCGCCCTATCGCGGCTCATGCCGAACGTGGGCGGACCCAGTTTCGAGGGCCGACGGCTGTATGCGGGGGTGATCCGCTCAATGGCCATGTACGGCGCACCCGTGTGGGCGAGGGCTCTGAACGCCCAGCTCAGGGCGGTGCTGTGGAGGCCACAGAGAGCCATAGCGGTCAGAGCCATTCGCGGGTACCGCACGGTGTCGACAGAGGCGGCATGTGGCTATTGGCCGTGACACCCCCGTGGGACCTAGAGGCGGAGATGCTCTCCGACCTCTACCGGTGGATTACCTCAGTGCGCGACGAGGGTGGCTCCCCATCGTCTGACGAGATAGCCACCTGGCACGAGGGCGCCCGAGCTGTCATCGCCCGTTGGGCTACGTGGCTGGAGAGGCCTAGACACGGTGTTGTTACCGTCAAGGCTCACCGGCCCGTACTGATGGAGTGGATGGAGCGGCGGCACGGAGTGCTCTCCTTCCGGTTGGAGCAAGTCTTGTCGGGGCACGGTTGCTTCGGTAAGTACCTGCACACGGTCGTGTGGAGGGAGTGGACTCCGTCCTGCCACCATTACAGTAGTGACGAAGACACGGTGCAACATACGCTCGAGGTATGTTCGGGCTGAGACGGGCAGCGCCATGACCTCGTCGCTGTCATCAGTGTCGACCTGACGCTGCCAGCTGTCGTGAAAGCGATGGTCGACATCGTCAGGAACTGGGACGCGGTCGCCGCCTTCTGCGAGGCTGTCATCTCGCAGAAGGAGGCGGCGGAACGAGTCCGGGAGGATTCCCGCGACCCGGGCCGCTGCCAGTGGCCGGGCCGGCGCAGGCGCGAATATCTGCGCCTGATGCCGCCCTAACCGTTACGGGTGTGCGTGCTTACGCCCCTCTGTTGCCCCGGATGGAGTGGTGCGAGGAGTGCGCCGACCGTAACCCATCCCAAAAAAAAAAAAAAATCAAATGAATTATTTGTCTCAACTCCGGTGATTTAGAATATTTACACTACCGTCCATATCACCCATCCATCTATCTAACAGTATAGGAGACTTCGGACTCGATCTATTTACTGAGCAAGCTAGCAAACGAAATGCCTCACGTTCCAGTGTAACACTCACACAGGTGAAACAACAAACTAAAACACTGTAATCCATAGACCACATTACTGCTTCGAAGCTAGAATATTGTAAAACATTAATTATTCAGAATAAAGAATATTTCTTTGACTATCTTTGAACATATCTATTAATTGACAAGAATATTAACAATTGCAACTGGTACACCATTCTCGTAACCTTATTAATTTTCTCACTTCTAGGACTATTTTACCTTTATCTTCAAGTATTGCTGCCAGTTCAACCGCAACTATTGCTCCACTCTCGTAGCCCAATATATAAAACTTGTCTTGTAGTTTAATTTTTTCAGATAAAATCTAAAACAATGAATTAAAAATATATACATCTGCTGCATGGTAGTGGCTATAAATGCTGCCAACTCTTACTTTGCTCGTGTGCTAATATTTTTTGAAATTTCGTGTGTTGCTAATATTTTTTGCAATATGTACCAGTACATAGAACAACACCTTTGTTTTTTTTTTTGTTATCGCTGTAGAAACGTATTTACGCGCTATCCCCCGTCAGTGATAGACAGGGGGGAGCATGGCCCTCGCTGACTAACTGAAGCCCGACTGGAATACCCACGGCACCCCAACGCTTGGCCTTCTGGCCACATTCTATCGTCTCTCAAGGCGGTGGGAGGAGGTGCACATAACGGCGCTTCCTCCTCCCCGGTTACCGGCTGCGGAGTGAGTCAACGGACGCAAGCGCCTCGCGTTCCCGCTCTGCGGCTTCCTTCCTTTTCATGATGGCCTCACAAAAGGAGACCATCGGCCAGCACCTGTCCTTGTCAAGCATCTTCGAGATGATGGTCGAAAATGACAGGTCTTTCCCAGCGACCAACGACAGTACATGGTGCTGGGGCCCCCAAGCGGGGCATACCTCTAGAGTGTGACGCGCATCGTCTACTGACGCGCTTTACTCGTGACATCCTGGGGCCCCTTCTCTTCCAATTCTGTGCAGGTACTTACCGAAGACTCCGTGTCCGGTAAGCACCTAGATAGAACAAAACTTAGGTTACCTAGATAATTTCCAATTGTTTCATTAAACACATTCTATTACTTTGGTACCATTGCATCAACTCTTAAGATCACTCTGTAGGTGCTAAATATCATTAAAAGATTTTATTTTTCTCTCATACTTTAGATGAATGATTTAACCTTAATTAGAATGTAGAACTGTATTGTTTTATATGTGAAGATTAACATTATAAATATTACCTCAGCATATCTCTGAGCAGTCTCTTTCGTAGTTTCATTAGAATAATCCAAGCCGGGCTGCAGCACAACAGCTGGTAGTTTGAGACCTTCGCACAACTGGCGGAAGCGCTCGTGGTGGCCCTCTATACCTGGTATTATGCAGAGGTACCGGCCTGTGATGTTATAATCATATTCTACCTACAATTGTAATAAACAAAACAACATTACCGACAAAATTCATCATGAATTACAATAGCATAAATAAATTAAAATATTTATTTTTAAATGAAAATAAATTACATAGGTATTTTGTATAATTCCTGCTGGGGCATTTGTATTCTCAATTCTCTTAATATTATAATGCTATCTTCACGACGCTTGGGAGCTGAGTTGACAATCGCAGTTGTAGTTATAAATTTCTCAGGAAATTAGCCGCCAGTTCTTTTACGACTCTCACGAGAGAGCAAAGGGTGGTGATACGTCGTCTTCTCACGTCGTCACCACACAAGATGTATGTAATTCTCAATAAATGTATTAATGATGCGTATCTATATCTATATTCTATATATATATATATATATATATATATATATATATATATATATATATATGTATATATATGTATATGTATATATATATATATATATATATATATATATATATATATATATATATATATATATATATATATGTATATATATGTATATATATATATATATATATATATATATATATATATATATATATATATATATATATATATATATATATATATATATATAATATCTGGAGGACCGAGCTTTGCTCGGTATTTTCTTATTAGTGTGTTTTGGAAGATATATTTAAATATAATTAAAATAATGAAAAAATATTATTAAAAAGGCAAGAATACAAAAATAGAAAATAGAAAAATGTATCGAGCAAAAAGGAGCCAAAATCACGTTTTTCGTATGGGAGCACTCCTTAAATATTTATTTTATTTTGTTTTTTAGTATTTGACGTTATAGCGGCAACAGAAACACATCATCTGTGAAAATTTCTGTCTGACTGCTGTCTAACCATCATGGTTCATGAGATACAGCCTGGTGATAGACAGATGGACGGACGAACGGACGACGAAGTCTTAGTTATAGGGTGCCGTTTTACGCTATTGGTACGGAATCCTGAAGAAGTTGAACTCACATAAAAGCTTGGTACAATGGAAATACTTGTGGGTTACCTGTCGGTCTTAGGTAGGCTAGTTAGGTAGAAAATGAAGTAGAAGAGATACACTGAGAAATAGTTTATTACGGATAGCACAATAGTTCACACACAACAGATAGGCACATAAAATAATAAAGAAGGAGTGAATGAGTGATAGTTCTAAGAGGTGAAGTACAGAAAACAGTTCAAGGTAGTAAAGCACAGAAAACAGCTGATAGGTACGTGCAAGCGCGATCTTATTTGTAAGCGTTCTAAAAGCAAGCGACACAGGCTACTATAGCAAATGCTCCGTATCGACTGGTGCCCGGTACCGCCGAACGCATAGATCATACGATCGGTCGTCGGGTAAACAAGAAACCGTTATTTCTGCGCGCACACACTGCTATTTAAGTTTGCGGTTTGTATTATATTTTAATGTTGTAAATAATATTATATGTTTTTGTTTTGTAGTAATGTATAGTAATGATGTGTGTTGAAGAATGTAAATATATATATATAATAGAGATAGATAATGTAAATAATGTGGATGTAATTTAAATATATAATATATATAAATATATATAAAATATGTTTGTGTATGTGTGTGAGCACGCCACATCCTTTTTAAAATTGGAATGTCTCAAAAGTCACAATACTGTATTAACACGGCATTTTAAAGTTTCTAAGCTATAAAGAGGTCATACACTTTTAGGACAAGGCGTCATACGAACGTAGAGTTTGAAATTTTAAATTGTTGGACAGCAATTTTCTAAGCCGAATATTGTAACTGAGAGCCATGATAACACATTGCTTCGTATAACTGAAATCCATCGCTCATAAGATATATTACCCATTTTAATTTTACTCTAGCGAGGGTATTTTTACCGCATAATGATTAGTAAAGAGAGATGGTCATTTTATATCTTTTTTTCACTGTTTAGTCAGGGTTTAATCAACATATTTTTAAAAATTGAGACGGAAAGGCTGAGTTATATTAGGAACAATCAGTAAAATACGATAGGGAGACAGGATGTTAATGCTGATCAGATTGGTCGCATGACGGCATGACCTACCTATGTGCGCTACAATGTAGTGCGCTAATATTTTAAATAATTCGAAGGGGTCGAATATTAAAATAAATCTTTCGAATAAGTTATAAACCCCGAGTCCAACAACCGGTCGAGTTCCTGAATACTCTGAAGGCTCCCGGTCTCTCAACTCACATCTTAAAATTGAGAGCTGGCGCGCTAAAATTATACAATGCCACCAGTTTCCAAAAACAAACATTGCATTGCAATGTAATCGGGTCAACTATACTGAACGTTTGTTCTTGAGCAGAGTCTATATTTATTCCTAGCATTCTCCAAATACCTTCAAATTAATCCTTTGAATTTCAGAGAGTGCAGTTTGCCATTAAAGTCTGCTTCGCAATAACCATAAACAAAGCTCGAGGTCATATTCTTAAGGTAGCGGGAGTAGACTTGAGAGAAAGCTGCTTCTCCCATGGGCCGTTGTATATGACATGCTTCAGAGTAAGCTCACAGAGTAGCCTGGTAACTCTAGCATCCGAAAGGAAAACAAAAGATATTGTTTACAAAGAAATACTATAATAGGTGTAGAATCGTGGGTGGGCGGGGATGTCAATGAAGCGGTACCAGTGGTCGGTATAATTTCGATGAAAAAGACGGTGGGTAATTGGGCCGAACACTACCCTTCCGCCGCCTCGGTTGCAATGAGCGCGTTGTGTTAAAAACATGGCCTGCTAAGAAAAAGCCTGGTGTCCATAATATATAACAAAATTTCATTTATTTTTATGTTTATTAAACCTTCCCTACACTATAACAAAGATTGTTATCATCATCATCATCACAGCCCATATACGTCCCACTGTTGGGCTCAGACCTCCTCCATAATAGGAGGGAAGTTAACCTACTATACCGCGCTGGTTAGACATGTTGGTATAGGGTTTTGTTTTGAGTTTTCTTTCTCTTGCATAGTATTATATGCATTTTATATCCCTTAGTCGTCTCTTACGATCACCCACGGGTAAGATAGGGGGTGGTGAATTGTATTCTTACTCCGTCACCACACGGATAAGATTGTTATACTATATAAGAATACACACATTTATACATAACTAGCGGCCCGACCCGGCTTCGCACGGGTGAACATTTATTTATTAAACATTTTGGCATAAACGTACAGTAAATGCAGGACATACCTAAATAATAATGTATTTAGCAATAGTGTATCGCTGGCTTCCCTTGGGTTGATGTTTGAAAACAAAATGAGTAAACAGAATAAATGATATCAACTGGTAATTTTTAAAATCATTTCACTGAGGTTTAGAGTATAGGTATACTAATAATAATTAGATACATTATATACCTACTATTACTGTATAAGTACTGATTATCACATATTTCATAGAATAAAAAATATAGCACCCAGACTTATGTGCTAAGTTTTTTTTTACATTTATTTTTCCTTTTTGTAGTTTTTTTATTTGTGTATCATTTCTTTATTCAAGTACATCTTTTATTATAAGACTTTTAAATGTTATTAGATTTTTATTTTAATTTTCCATTTTTACCTTAATACTTCACTATACACTATGTTAGCAGTGATATTTGTAGATGGCAATATAACATATTGATTTTCAGGCGACCCTACTCGAGAAAGTGCAACATATAGTTGGCCATGAGAAAAGCACTCTTTTCTTAGATCGATGCCGACCATAGAAAAAGTATGTCCCTGGGATTTATTTATTGTAAAGGCAAACGATATCTTTACAGGAAACTGTAATCTTTTAAAAGATATAGGATAATCCATCGGTATCATCGGGATCCGCGGAAAGTGAGCAAGCTGTCCGGCCGCGGTCGGTGGTGATAGTAGCTATAATCACATTGTCTCGCAATTCCATAACCGAAAGTCTTGTTCCATTACACATATTGGGAGGGCTTAAATTTCTCAGAGCGAGCCGCACGGCTACCTATTTCATAGATGTGCCCCTCTCTTGCACTCCGCCCCCGCCGCACCGGCGCGTCACGGCGGCGAATTAATTTTATTTCAATTTTATTAAACTCGTAATATCTTTCGAATGGAGTGTCCGACTTTAATAAAATAAAAAGTTATTTACAGGTATTTAAACAGCCTTGCTTGAGAAATCATTTATTTAGGTAAGTATTAAGGCAAAGGTATAAATAACTTGGTCTGATTATGGTCGAAATTTCTATTAAATTTTAAAATGTTAAAAAGTAGTTATAGTGACATAACTACAATAGTTAGACACATGCTATCGCAACATTTTTTGTAGATATTGATATGTTCTTTAATATTGTGGAACATTTTTGGTTCTATTATCAATAGTTTTCGCAGCACATGCGATGAAAGATATTTTATGGGCGTTTTTTTTACACCTTGGGTAACATTATTGTAATTTTAGTAGGGATCCTTATATTTTTCTTACAATTAAAATAGCCTATAATAATCAGTGATAATGTTGCATTCAAATGGTCAAAGAATTATTTAAATCGGTCTAGTACTTTTTGAGCCAATTCATTACAAACATACATACAAACCTTTTCTCTTTATAATATTATTAGTATATTAGTATTAGTATAGATTACCTATAAATAACAATATAAATAATAACGTAAAAAACGAACAAAAATCCTATTAAAACATTATCGATTTCTTCGCAGACAAAAACGCGGGCAAATGATAATACTCGTAATCAATAAAATAATAAAAAATAATGCCAAAAAGTAAATAAGAAAAAGTAAGGATCCGAACCGAGCTCCGGTTTGTTTGGATTAGACATGGAAGTAATAAGTACTCTGTACAACAGGAATGAGCTCTATCTGTGCATCTTGCAGCAAAAATAAAGAAAATAAAACCTTATGCTAAGGTAGTAAGAGTCTTGTTGTGCGCAAAATAAAAATGAAGCCGAGTGAGAGGGCAACCAGTGTACCCTGTGTCCCGTTCTAACAGTGGACTTAGAATTGCCAGAGTTAAGTTCATTTCAATCCTTTCCTTGTTGGTAGAAAAATATGTGATTGATGTAATGTAAGGAAGTAAAAACATTTACTTCTAAAATGTTTTTAAATATAAATAATAATTTATTACCGACATATTAAAGCAATATTATTTGTTGCTAAGTGTAAAACCTTATTAACGCAAACATTTTGCGATTGGGGTATAGGTTTTCTTTTATATGTATGAAATACGGACACCTGACCTGACAACCCCACATGAAATCGTAAATAATAATAATAACATAATTTGTTAGTGAAGAATCACGGTGACCATGCATGATATTCAATCCTAGTTCAAGAACAATAACTTAAATACCTATGTATTTTTTATTTTTTTATGAAAATAACTTTGTTTAGATTTCAAATTTCCTAAAGATCTTAATGTCCCTAACATTAAGTTCTTTAGAAAATTTAGGAACAAAAAGAAAGCTATTGTGGAAGAATGTAATAAAGATCAGTCGACATGATCGACATCAATAGATGATTTGTTAGATCTCGTAGATAACGCTTGTGTTTAAGATTTTAAACTGAACATTATTTTTTATATTGCTGGATATATCGTGAATGGGATGATTCACAAAATTTCTTGTTCAAATTGTGTGGTGTTATTGGATCACAACAACATAGAACACTGTTTATTACATTATTAAATCAATCGTTAAAAAACGTAAACAAAAATAAAATTATCATGTAGGTATGTCGTCCTAGAATTTTATAGCAAACTACATACATCGTTAGAATCAGCACATCCTTCTCAATCTATATTTGAAGATCCACATGATATTATATTGATGAAGGCGTTAGCGAATTCATATCTCAATTTACGTTTAACTCAATGCAAAATTAGAATCAATGAAACATATAAGGAATAAGCTGGGTTTGCGGCTGAAACTTCACAAGACTGTCTTATTTAGCAATGTCTGATTTAGAATTAAACTTAAATGTAAACTTAACTGTTTTTTCTTAATTAAATATACCACACACCACCTTATCGTAATTTTATCTCAGTCCAGCTGCATGTCGTGTCCCACAAGGACCAGTAGATAAGTACCTACCTATGCGAGTGTGAAAAGCAAGCAAAAACAGGAAATGTATAGTGCCACAAAGGGCAAGTTTATAATTAGCATCTTCGATCCATCTGAAGCAATGATCTGCTGACGTCAGATCACAAGTATTTTTTATAATTATTGTCCTTAAATCATATTTCAATATGGTCACCATCGCCAGAGAGGGATAAAAAGTACAGTTCTGAGCTCTCGCTCGGCTTCAATTTTGCGACCACAGCTCATTCCTGTTGTACAGAGTACTTATTACTTCCATGGGATTAGACCACTTGATTTTCCAACTGAGCTAAATGTCTATTCTTAATGACAGCGTCAAAATTTGAAAACCTTCATATTCTAATAGTTTTAGTACAACGAAAAATTATATCTTTGTTGCCGAAATATACTGACAAAATAATATTTTCTATAAATGAAACCTAGCTAGATCGATTAATCGCCCCCGGAACCCCTTGTATGCTCAATTTCAAGAAAATCGTTGGAGCCGTTTTCGAGATTCAGATTACATATATATATATATATATATATATATATATATATATATATATATATATATATATATATATATACACACATATATATATATATATATATATATATATATATATGTATATGTAAATGAAGACCTTTTATCTATTTATTTATTTAAAATTTCCCGCGCGTTACCTTTATACGTCAAAGCATAATGTGGTGGCAGCACTTTGCACTATGTTCATTCTGTTACAATTTGAAAATTCTCTTTGGTTTTGTGCAATAAAACGTAAAGATTTTTAAATAGAAATATTTTGATACTATAATAATATTTAAAGCAATAGCTTTTAATGTTGTTTCTCTTTACAGATTAGTAATTAATAATCTGAATTATATAATTGTAGGAGTATAAGTTAATTTGTCATATAATTTTGTATTTCATAAAAAATATATAATCTCTTTACAGAGCAACAACTTTGGTGTTTTTGTTTCAACAAACAACATATTACAAAACAACATTAGTTATAGCTGTTGTAAGCAATGGAAAAGCTTAAATTTGAATTTATTGTGAAAGCAAGTGAAGACCCGAAAACAAACGTAATTTGCATAACCTCAATTATGAATGACGATAAAAATGTGTTTTTAATTCCGGAACAATTACAACCGGTGAAGCTACATGATGCGGTAATAAAAACCGAAACTTGTAAGAAAGTAAAAAATACACTACAAAAAAGACATGAAAAAAGACACGTGTGGATTTCAATTACACCAGAATTACATGACACTTATTTGGATAGCGATGGAAATATGCAATTCAAAGGATATTTTCTGGAGGATATTACATCAAAAGCACAACCACAGGCTTGTTTAAATGAAGTGTCAACAGAAACTCTGAAGAAAATCTTGGAAAATGTTGTTGCATTGAAGAAAGAATCTAAACAGTCTAATTTTAAGAAGTTATCTGAAAAAATTGTTATAGAAAAATTCACAAAAAATAACATCAAGTGTAACACAGTGGATGAAAATCTTTGAAGCTGAATGTACTCGTTTGGATATAGATGACAATATTCAAAAAAATCAAATGTTTCGGCTGTTTTTGGAGGATTCTTGTCAAGATTGGTATAACTCTATGCTTATAAAATATACAATAGATCCAGAATAGTTTATTTGGAAAAAAAACTTTTGTTAAACATATGTGAACAAGGGCTGGACACCAATAAGGTATGCTATTTTGTTTAAATATAGACAGGGCTCATTACTAGAATATGCTCTTAAAAAAGAGAGACTCTTATTAGAATTAAACAAATAGATAAACCTACCTTGATTGATTTAATTGTAACTGGGTTACTTAATTTTATAGCCGATGAAATTGACAGAAATAAATTGAAAGATACAGAGGATTTATTTAGTAATATTCGGGGCTTAGAACATTTAATAAGTAAACGAATTGTGGAGAAAAGGTGAATAGATTTAGAGGGTAAATTAAAAGAAAAAATATTTAAAGACCGGCCCTGTAGAATCTGTGAAAAAGAAAAGAAGGGAACTCGATATCATTCAGAATCTGTATGTTGGTTCAAAAATAGAGATAGTGATCACTCAAAAAAGAGCCCATTAGGAGCGTTAATAATTCTGAATTAGAAATGAGTTTAAATGAAATAGATTCAAAAAAACTAGTTATCCCACCATTAACCAAAATTAAATTATTAATAAATAATTCCATAGAAACATTAGGGGTTTATGATTCAGGATCGAATGTAAGTTTAATTAATTCAAGATTATTATCTTTAAAAAATTACCCTAACAACAAATTTGCTTGTTTATTGTTCATAAACAAGCAAAATTAAAAACGATTAATAGTGTGAAAAGGCCTATAGGAGTAGTAAATTAAAAATGAAGATTTTCAAATTGGAAAAATATATTAATATTTTTGTTATAGATAAACAAGATTTTGATTATGATTTTTTGATTGGATTGAATTGCATAAAATCTTTTCAACTTAAACAAAACGAAAACTTGAAAATCACACAAAACCTAAACAAAGGAATCAAAGAAAATAATAAAAATATTCCTGGCTTTACAAGCAACAAGATTTAAAAATAAACATTATTTCAGTGATGAAGATAATGATAATGAACTAATAGTTAATAATGATTTATATATGAATGATAAGTGTAAGGTGAACTTTAATGAACACATTGATGTTACAAACTTCAACATTTTGGTAAATCACTTAGACACTCAACAACAATCTAAAATATATAGATTAATTAGTAAATATAAATCACTATTTGCAAAAGATAAATATGATGTAGGCTCAGTGAAAGGCTATGAAGCACATATAGATTTATTAATAGATACTTATTGTAGCAAAAGACCATATAGGTGTAGTTTTAAAGACAAAAAAGAAATAGAACAACAGGTTTCAAAATTACTAGAAAAAAAATTAATTGAAGAGTCATATAGTCCTTTTGCAGCTCCTGTAATACTAGCCTATAAAAAAGAAGAAGGGAGAAAATCTAGGCTATGCATAGATTTTCGGGATTTAAATAAAATAGTGGTTCCTCAATCACAACCATTTCCACTTATATAGGATTTAATGGTAAAAACCAGAAATTGTAGATTTTTCTCAACATTAGACATAAATTCAGCATTCTGGTCTATACCCTTAAAGGTAGAAGATAGGAAGAAAACAGCATTTGTTACTCAAGAAAATCATTTTCAGTGGATTTGTTTACCAATTGGCTTAAAAACATCACCAGCAATATTTCAAAGAGTATTAAGCAGCATTATTAGGAAACATAAATTAACAAATTTTACAGCGAACTTCATTGATGATATTTTAGTATTTTCTCAGACATTCACAGATCACATTCAACACTTATCATTGTTATTGGAAGCAATTTCAAAGGAAGGCTTTAGATTGAAATTTTCTAAATGTAATTTTGCACAGGACTCTGTAAAATACTTAGGCCACATAATAAAAAATAATACAGTTACTCCACTAAAGGATAACTTAATAGCTGTAAAAGATTTTCCTGTTCCAAGAATAAGGAAAAATATTCGACAGTTTTTAGGTAAAGTAAACTTCTACGGAAAGTATATCCATATATATAAAAGAAAGTTGTGTTAGTTACAACACTCATAACTCGAGAACGGCTGCACCAATTTTTATGATTTTTATGTTTTTGAGTTTGTTGTCGTCGGGAATAGGATATAGGATATTAATATATGATATTAATAAACAAAAAAAAAGAAAATTAAAAAACATCAATTCTAAACGTCCATTTGTTGATGATGGAACCAATGGCAACTGACAGCTCACGCCATTACGTGGTCTAATGGTTTGTTTGGAAAATACCGCAAAAAGTTAAAATTATAATTTGGAAAATTCAAACGTGCACGCCTCATAATTTTATATTATTTATCATTTACTATTAGTCAATGCTATAATATACACGATAAATAAAGCGCCTTAATTATTTCATTGAGCAAGATCTGGTACAAATATTAAAAAAAATTGCACTTTAAAAAAAACAAAAAATATGCTTGCGTATAAAGTACGTACACATATCAGAAGTGACACTTTGGATAACTACTCTCTCTCTCTCTCTCTTTTCCCCCCTCCCCCACTCTCTCTTAGTCAATGCCATAAATGAAAAAGAAAAATAATTTCGTGCCAATCTTGACGCAGTAGGTACTAAACATAACTGTTCGTTTACAATAGGCTGTATGGGATCTATTTCCTTTGCCTGTCCGAATGGACGAACAAAAAAATGTAAACGAACCCAATTTTCATAAGATTGTATACCTTATGAAAATTGGGTTCGTATACATTTTTTTTACACTAATGACTAAGCAGTTTAGTTTTTTATTAATTGCAATTAAACGTCAAAGAATTCCCAAGCCATTTTCGAAAAGAAATCGCGCGTTGCGATTATGAAGCTTTTAAAAAAAGAGATATTTTCATACATTAATTTTTACGGTCGTATTCTTGCCAGATACGAAATATTTTATCCAACGTCTTCTTACTTAAAACAAAATAATTGCTTTTTAAAAATAGCAAATACGTTTAAACGAATGTTTTTTCTTGACATATGTATGATAATATTATCCTATAAGTGCAATGTGAGAAAAATACAATCATTTTTAGGTTTGAAAAGTGCTTAATTTTCATATATCGAGAGTAGAGCAAGAGGCGTGCAAAATTTGACCGGTCAGAGTTCGTTTTGTGCGAGTGTTACGAATTTTTACGAATATTTTGTTATAATAAAACATATTATGTCTATATTGCCATCAACAATGCCGCGACCAATAAAATCAAATCTTTCCCAACAAAACCATAACGCATTTAGAATTCGAAACAGCACGGCAGAAGAACAATTTATTGCACGGGAAGACCGCCGCGTTAATATGGCCCAACTCCGTGCTTCTTAATCACAAGAGTAATGCGAGGCAGGCCGCGCTGTTGACAATGCGAAATCGTCGAACAAATCTCAGAAATCAACAATTATTATTAGTTTATTTTCAACGCATATGAAGGAAAGTGTCGTATAACACAAGATAATTCTTCGCCTTGCTGGCACGTTATTAAAATACTTGATTATTTGAATTTATATATTATTCATATTTATTCTTGATTCTCCTACTCTTATCCCAATTACTTGGGGTCGATACAATATGTACTCTTCTTTCATAGTACATATTGTAAAAGTTATTAGCAATAGATTTATGATCGGCTGCCTACCAGACGTCAACCCTCCTTGGGAATGTAATTGTTGACCAAATGGCATCAGATGGAGTTGGCCCAGGTCGTTATAAGGCTCTTAGTCGTCTTATACGACATCCACGACCAAAGTAAGGGTTGGTAGTATTTGTAGCCGCTACCACACAGCTAAAAATAACTTAATAATTTTAAATCTGCGAAGTCTGCTTATCTCATTCATTAACTGTTAGGCGGAACAAAGTGCGCCGGGTCCGCTAGTACCAAATATATCTATAATATTAGATCCTTTACACAATTTGCTAAAAAAAAATGGACAATTTATCTTGACAGAAAAATGTCAAGAATCTTTTGATGCAATTAAGAATCTGCTTTATATATATATATATATATATATATATATATATATACATAAACATAAACACATCATCACGCCATATCCCTTGCAGGGTAGGCAGAGAGAACAGAGTGCCAGAGAACTCTATCTCTCCATACTTCACTCGCTTCCACAACATTCATAATTTTCTTCATACACGCTCGCCGGTTTCGGAGACTCTTGACTCCACCTTCCTTCAGTACATGACCGATCTGGTCTAGGTAGGTTAGTCTCGGCACTGCTAAGCACTATATATATATATATATATATATATATACAGGGCTGAGGGGACTGCTCCGAAAACAAAGACAGGTAACCCTACTAGTCCTACTTGTAATGATAGGCTAGAAAAAAAAGCGATTCGGATGAAAAAAAATTCCAACCTGTATATATATATATATATATATATATATATAAATGCATACATATCATCACGCCACGTGCTTTGCAGGGTAGGCAGAGAGAACAGCGTGCCAGAGAACTCTATCCTTGCATACTTCACTCGCTTCCTCAACATTAATAATTCTCTTCATACACGCTCGCCGGTTTCGGAGACTCTTGACTCCATCTTCGTTCAGAGCATGACCGATCTAGTCTAGGTAGGATAGTCTCGGTCTCCCTCGGTACCTACATCCTTCCACTTTCGCATTGTATATCTTCTTAACCAGACGTTCGTTCGGCATACTTTCCACATGTCCGAACCATCAGAGCACTCCCTTTCGCACCTTTACACCAATACTCTCTTTCATACCTACTCGCTCTCTTATATCGTCGTTACAAATGCGATCGATCAGCCTAACTGCACAGATTTTCCGTAGAGATCGCATTTCGACCGCATTAATTTTACTTTCATACTCTTTTCTGCATACCCTCGCTTCCATACAGTAATGTTGGGACAAGCACTGCGTTATGTATTGCTACACGTGCCTTCTGGCTGAAGTGGTGGCTACCGAGAAGTTGCCCCAACGATCCGTTCACTCTATTTCCCGCATTCACTCTTCGCTCTATATCAGTGGTGTACCTTCCATCTCGGCTAAATCCACATCCAAAATATACAAATTCATCCACTTGCTCTAGTACATCATTACCTATTGTTACTCTTACATCTGTTCTGGCTTCATCTCTTTCAAAGACCATTATTTTGGTTTTGCTCACATTCACACGTAGACCCCTTTTCTAACAATTTTCTGTCATTGAACGCGAATTGCCCAAAGTTCCTTTCGTACAACCGTGTCAAATGCTATCTCCAGATCCACAAAACTGCAGAAAACCCTCTGACCTAGAGCCAGATGCTTCTCCACAAAGTTGCGCAGAGAGAACAGTTGATCCATGCATCCCCTTCCACTCCTGAAACCTCCTTGTGTCCCACACAGTAAACCATCGGCACCATACTCATTCTGCTTTCAATAATTTTACCATACACTATTGCTTCCAAGCTGGTCAAGCTTATGGCTCTGTAATTTGCACAGTCATAACGTGAACCCTTGTTTTTAAACAAAGGCACGATGACTGCGCTATTCCAGTCCTTGGGAACCATTCCCGAGCTCCAACATAAATTGAGGAGCAGCAGAAAGGCCTCCCAGTTACAGGAGCCACCAAGTTTGATCATCTCGGCAGACACCATATCAATGCCCGCTGCCTTACCATTTTTCAAACTTCTTATCGCCCATTCAACTTCATCCATACTGATGCCATCGGAGGACGCCGTTGTCGAATGTTGATCTAATAAACCACATGCGACACCGGCGCCAACCGTAGCATCCGCATACATATCGCCAAAATATTCACTCCATCGGCTTAACACGTCTTGTGTTTGTGTAAGAATGTCTTCACCTTTAGACCTTATTTTATTCATTCTGAAGGCTGACCACCACCCCGAGACTTCTTCACCTCCCTCCAAAAGAGTTTGGTGTTACCCTCGAAGTTTTTAGTCAGCCTATCTTCTGCACTCATCCTTGCTGTATCACGTTTCTCTTTCACTAAGGCCTTGGTGTCATTCTTACATTGCCGATATATTTCTTTCTTCTGTTCAGTCATACTGTCATTCAGATTCAAAAAAGAGACATAGTCCAGCCAAGCTTTCTTCTTTTGCTCTACGGAAGCTGCCACTTCCGCATCCCACCGTGCATCACCATTTGTTTTTCTATGCTCCTTTGAACTTCCACATACTTCTTTCGCTGTATCTACCATACCCTCTATCAATACTCTCCAGCATTCTTCAATGTCCGATTGGGGCTGGCTTGCCATCGTCAGCCGTTCTCGGACACCCTCTGCATACTTTTCTCTTACACACTCTTCTTGCAACCTTTCAACCTTTATTCTTTCAATCCCTCCGAAGTGGACACGCTCTCGCCAGTGCCTCCACTTTCTGAACAGACCACTAAATCTCGCAATAATGAAATAGTGGTCCGTATCGACTGTGGGGCCCCTGTAGGCTCTTGCGTCCAATATTTTAATTCGGAGGCAACTGTCTACCAAAATTAAATCTATTATACTTTTCTGTTCATTCCTTCTCCCTGTATGCTTATGGATGTCTTACTAAACTACATATTGAACTATTTGATACATAAAATGTTTAATTTGATAAAAGCTTAAGTTATTACTTAAATCTTATGTAGGTATATTAATATGACAATGTAAGGAAAGGGTATTTATTAATAAAATCTTTTATCAATATTAAAATATATGTTACTAGCGCCGTAACGCGTTACATAACGAAGCGGTTTGCTCTCTCGTAAGAAGTTATCACTTCACAAATTATCCAAGCAAGAGCCTACAGACGCCCCACAGACCACTATTTCATTATTGGGAAACTTAGGGGTCTGTTCAGAAAGTGGAGGCACTGGCGAGAGCGTGTTCACTTCGGTGGGCTTGAAAGAATAAAGATTGAAAGGTTGCAAGAAGAGTGTGTAAGAGAAAAGTATGCAGAAGGTTTCCGAAAACGGCTGCCGATGGCAAGCCAGCCGCAATCGGATATAGAAGAATGCTGGAGAATATTGAAAGAGAATATCGTAGTTACAGCGAAAGAAGTATATGGAAGCTCAAAGAAGCACAGAAAAACAAATGGTGATGCATGGTGGGATGCGGAAGTGGCAGTTTCCATAGAGCAAAAGAAGAAGGCGTGGCTGGACTATGTCTCTTCTTTGCACATGAATGACATTATGACTGAACAGAAGAAAGAAACATATCGCCAATGTAAGGATGACATCAAGGCCTTAGTGAAAGAGATACGTGATAGAGCAAATATGAGTGCAGAAGATAGGCTGACGAAAACTTCAAGGGTAACACCAAACTCTTTTGGAAGGAGGTGAAGAAGTCCCGGGGTGGTTGGTCAGCCTTCAGAATGAATAAAATAAGGTCTAAAGATGGAGACATTCTTACACAAACACAAGACATGTTAAGCCGATGGAGTGAATATTTAGACAACCCGAGTATCCGCATACAGCATATTCGGGTTGGCGCCGATGTTGCATGTGGTCTAGTAGATCAACATTCACCACCGGCGTCCTCCGATGGCATCAGTATGTATGAAGTTGAATGGGCGATAAGAAGTTTGAAAAATGGTAAGGCAGCGGACATTGATATGGTGTCTGCCGAGATGATCAAACTTGGTGGCTCCTGTAACTGGGAGGCCTTTCTGCTGCTCCTCAATTTATGTTGGAGCTCGGGAATGGTTCGCAAGGACTGGAATAGCGCAGTCATCGTGCCTTTGTTTAAAAACAAGGGTTCACGTTATGACTGCGCAAATTACAGAGCCATAAGCTTGCTTGACCAGCTTGGAAGCAATAGTATACGGTAAAATTATTGAAAGGAGAATGAGGATGGTGTCCGATGGTTTACTGTGTGAGGCACAAGGAGGTTTAAGGAGTGGAAGGAGATGGGTGGATCAAGTGTTCTCTCTGCGCAACATTGTGGAGAAGTATCTAGCTCTAGGTCAGAGGGTATTCTGCAGTTTTGTGGATCTGGAGTGAGCTTTTGACACGGTTGTACGAAAGGAACATTGGGACAATTTACCGAAGTATGGTAATAACGGTAAACTGCTGCAGGCTGTGTAGTCCAGTTACATGGGTTATAGAGTTTGTGTGCGGCTGGATGATGAAATATTGCTTTGGTTTTACGTCAATATCGGCGTTAAGTAGGGGTGCATTCTATCAGCCATTCTGTTTATCATATATCTGGATAAATGTCTCCAAAGGTTGAACGATATGAATGTGGGAGTCCAGATGGGCGATTCAGTGGTCAGTGCTCTGCTCTATGCAGATGATGCAGTTCTGCTGGCGTAGTCAGCGACTGACCTGCAGATCCTAGTCGACACAATGATAGAAGATTGTAAGAAAAGGGGTCTACGCGTGAATGTGAGCAAAATCAAGATAATGGTCTTCAAAAGAGATGAAGCCAGAACAGATGTAAGAGTAACAATAGGTAATGATGTACTAGAGCATGTGGATGAATTTGTATATCTTGGATGTGGATTTAGCCGAGATGCTTCCATCTCGGCTAAATATCAGTAGTGTACCTTTGCACACCACTGATATAGAGCGAAGAGGGAATGTGGGAAATACAGTGAACGGAGCGGAGCGTTGGGGCAACTTCTCGGAAGCCACCACCTCAGGCAGAAGGCAGGTGTAGCAATACATAACGCAGTGCTTATCCCAACATTACTATATGGAAGCGAAAGTTGGGTATGCAGAAAAGAGCATGAAAGCAAAATTAATGCGGTCGAAATGCGATCTCTACGGTAAATCTGTGGAGTTAGGCTGACCGACCGCATTTGCAACGACGACTTAAGAGAGCGAGTAGGTATGAAAGAGAGTATTGGTGTAAAGATGCGAAAGGGAATGCTCCGATGGTTCGGACATGTGGAAAGAATGCCGAACCAACGTCTGGTTAAGAAGATATACAATGCGAAAGTGGAAGGATGTAGGTACCGGGGGAGACCGAGACTCACCTACCTAGACCAGATTGGTCACCTACTAAAGGAAGGTGGAGTCAAGAGTCTCCGAAACCGGCGAGCGTGTATGAAGAGAATTATGAATATTGAGGAAGCAAGCGAAGTTTGCAAGGATAGAGTTCTCTCTCTGTTCTCTCTGCCTACCCTGCAAGGGATATGGCGTGATGAATTGTATGTATGTAAATAGTTCAACTTAGATTAGTTTAAGTTATCACTTCTGTCGGGCGTCCCAGGACCCAAACTTTTTTTAAATTTAATACTGGTATACATAAAATGTAGGTATAACAAATCAATAAAAATATTTTGCTATTAATTTATTTGTATTAGATATTTTCAATTTAAAGGATATGTAACAACAACAACAACAAAATTGTAGAAGAGCGACATTTATCGTTTTAAACTTCAAAAAACTATTTAACTCTTTATTATCTTTAATACTTTGCCATCTTTATTTAGTTATATGTTTTTCAACTTACCGAGATAGTTTTATGGCTAAGCGTTGGGAGCATTAATAGATCCGCAGTTGCGAGCAGTTCGTCCGGGTAAACGTTGGATATAAATGTTGACAGCCCTCTCACATTTATTGGTACAACATCCGTCACATATTCCTCCAATTCGTGGATTCTAAAAGTAAATAATTGTAAGTACATAGTATACGGCTAATCATGTGATATCTAAGAACAGCCTCGGTGTTTCAACAGTGTAAGTGTTAAGATCAATCTTTGATTAACGATACCCAGATCGTTAAATAATTGTAATTCTAAATACTATAGTTCATTTTGCTGCAATAAAAGGGGGACCTCTTGTTTTGATGGCAAGGTTATGGTATAATGAACTAGATATAGATATGTCATCCGATCCATCTCGTATGAAGGGGCGAACGATCCCATAACTTGCTCTTGCACCTGTACCGGTAGCCCGGTCCTTGTCATAAGTGGTCCGTCCAGTGGGTTGCCCTTTCGGATATCATCTCGAGTCAACGCCCTGGAAGTTGCCGCTGTCGACGCATCGCTCTCATGCAGTCAACCTCTTGGGTGACGGACTAATGCACGGTCCAGTCACCCTCTGTCTTGACTATGGTGGCATCATAATAAGGTACTCGGGCTTGCGTCGCCCGATGTGCTGCCGGGAGTGGAGCGTGTCACCATAGGGGCGTTCCTCGCAAACCCACTCCGTTACTCATACCTCCTTGTACTGGAAGACTGCCCCGCGGTGACCACGTCCCAGTTAGTGATGCTGTGCACCATCGCTTTCACAACAGGCAGTAGGGTCAAGTGAGTCCAGATGGTTAAGAAGCGTCTGCGGTGCTACAGAGCCCGTATTACGCAGACCTCAAGCGGTGTGCAGCATTGTGTACTCGTCGCAAGCGCACTGACGCGTGACGGCAGGACGATGTCCTCTCTCTCTCCTTGAATACTATATGCACACGTTGTGTCCATGTGCACCCGCGTGGGCAGAGTCTTTAAAAGTCCAACTCAGAGTTCTCTAATAGCATCCACAGAGAGCCATGGTGGTCAGGGCCATACGCAATTGCCACAAGGTGGCGATGGAAACTGTGTGCGCATTGGCCGAAATTCTCGTGTGGAACCGAGGGGCTGAGATGCTGGCCAATCTTTACGAGCGCGTATCATTAACGCGCAAGGAGGACGGCAGAGAGTTTTCAAGTGAATTGGCCGCCTGAAGAGAAGACGCCCGCCGGGACTATTAGTGCCGACCTGACGCTGGCGGCCGTCGTGAAAGCGGTGGTCGACAGCATCAAGAACTACTACTACTAGAGTAAAGCTCACACGCCGCTTAACCTCGTAATAAACCTCGGCTTTGGCTTGGAGCATCGATGAAACTGATAACACGTTATTTGTATCATCTTAAATAAATTGTATTTTGATACATTATTTAAGTTTGCATTCATTTATAAATAAGTGCTATCTGGTAGCAGCTTTTTTAATTGTGGTAGGACCACGCTGTGGACAGTTTTCTGTCTACAGCCGCGGGCCGGTCCGTCCGGGGTAGTACCACACTCTCGCAGAAGATCGACGTCTGAGTAATGGCAATGTGCTATTGCGCTTCGTTTGGTGAGCGAGAGAGCCGGCAGCCCAACTGGGGTGGGTTCGGGGTTTGTATTGGTTGGCAGCGGCCTAGCTATACCATTGGCAAAGGTCCATGGGCGGCAGTGACACTTACCGTCAGGTGTGCTGTCTGCTCGTTTGCCACCATAAGCAATAAAAAAAAAAAAAAAAAAGCTGTGAATACGACCAACTCTTACTTTGCTCGTGGATACTCACGAGTAAGGGTAGGAAAGCGTAAAAGACGATTATGAGCTTTATATAGACCTGAGTCAACTCCACCTGATGCTTTTTGATCCAAAATTACATTCCCAAGGAGGGTTGATGTCTGGCAGGCGGCAGATCATAAAAGTATTGCCAATAACTTTTGTAATATGTATGTTGGCAGAGGAGTATATATTGAATCGACCATAAGAGTTGAGAAAAGAACAGGAGAATGATGATTCATTAATAAATATATAACTTATTATTAAATTTAAGTAAAAAGATAAAAAGAAGATTTCTTTTAAAATCAGGTTAATTAATGTATTACTCACTTCTGTATGGTTAAAAGTGGAATTTGCCACTCCTCTAGTGACAGATTGTACGTTGTATTTAGGAAGACAGATATTAAGGAAATCTTTTTATCCTCCATACCCAACTCTTGCAGCGTTACATCCATTTCCATTTGTGTGACGTTTACACCTAAAATATAGTACACATTTAAAATATCAGGGTATTATTTTAGTACATATCTCTACGTCAAACTAAAATACGTTACCCGCCAGTGCAATGACTTCATTAACGAGTTCAGGTTGTTGGTTGATTTTCTTTATTTGAGCTATTAATGTCAATTTAGTGTTATTTTGTGCAATCTCTAAAGCATCCGCAACATCAACGTTTTCAACTTCAATCAGCTACGAAAAAAATTTAAATAGGATAATATATAATTGATGTAACTATATAAATGTATAAGTATTTTTTAACTATTTATGCATACATACATACATACATATCATCACGCCATATCCCTTGCAGGGTAGGCAGAGAGAACAGAGTGCCAGAGAACTCTATCTCTGCATATTTCACTCGCTTCCTCAACATTCATAATTCTCTTCATACACGCTCGCCGGTTTCGGAGACTCTTGACTCCACCTTCCTTCAGTACATGACCGATCTGGTCTAGGTAGGTTAGTCTCGGTCTCCCTCGGTACCTACATCCTTCCACTTTCGCATTGTATATCTTCTTAACCAGACGTTCGTTCGGCATTCTTTCCACATGTCCGAACCATCGGAACATGCCCTTTCGCATCTTTACACCAATACTCTCTTTCATACCTACTCACTCTCTTACGTCGTCGTTACGAATGCGGTTGGTCAGCCTAACTCCACAGATTTTCCGCAGAGATCGCATTTCGACCGCATTAATTTTACTTTCATACTCTTTTCTGCATACCCAACTCTCGCTTCCATACAGTAATGTTGGGACAAGCACTGCGTTATGTATTGCTACACGTGCCTTCTGGCTGAGGTGGTGGCTGCCGAGAAGTTGCCCCAACGTCCGTTCACTCTATTGCCCGCATTCACTCTTCGCTCTATATCAGTGGTGTACCTCCATCTCGGCTAAATCCACATCCAAGATATACAAATTCATCCACTTGCTCTAGTATATCATTACCTATTGTTACTCTTACATCTGTTCTGGCTTCGTCTCTTTCAAAGACCATTATTTTAGTTTTGCTCACATTCACGCGTAGACCCCTTTTCTTACAATCTTCTGTCATTGTGTCGACTAGGGTCTGCAGGTTAGTCGCTGACTGTGCTAGCAGGACTGCATCATCTGCATAAAGCAGAGCAGTGACCACTGAGTCGCCCATCTGGACTCCCACATTCATATCGTTCAACCTTTGAAGACATTTATCCAGATATATGATAAACAGCCTGGCTGACAGAACGCACTCCTGCTTAACGCCGATATTGACGTCAAACCAAGGCGACATTCCATCATCCAGCCGCACACAGGCTCTACAGCCCATGTAACTGGACTGCACAGCCTGTAGCAGTTTACCGTTAATACCATACTCCGGTAAAATGTCCCAAAGTTCCTTTCGTACAACCGTGTCAAATGCTCTCTCCAGATCCACAAAACTGCAGAAAACCCTCTAACCTAGAGCCACATGCTTCTCCACAATGTTGCGCAGAGAGAACACTTGATCCATGCATCCCCTTCCACTCCTGAAACCTCCTTGTGTCTCACACAGTAAACCATCGGACACCATCCTCATTCTCCTTTCAATAATTTTACCATACACTTTTGCTGCCAAACTGGTCAAGCTTATGGCTCTGTAATTTGCGCAGTCATAACGTGAACCCTTGTTTTTAAACAAAGGCACGATGTCTGCGCTATTCCAGTCCCCGGGAACCATTCCTGAGCTCCAACATAAATTGAGGAGCAACAGGAATGCCTCCCAGACACAGGAGCCACCAAGCTTGATCATCTCAGCAGACACCATATCAATGCCCGCTGCCTTACCATTTTCCAAACTTCTTATCGCCCATTCAACTTTATCCATACTGATGCCATCGGAGGCCGCCGCTGTCGAATGTTGTTCTACTAAACCACATGCGACACCGGCGTCAACCGTAGCATCCGCACTATACACCGCACACTATTTATGCAAAAGTATAATAATATGTGATTTTAGTTCCTAAACGTTTTGTTTCTTATAACTCATGGCGTATGCTACAATTATACAGTAATTACATCTGGCACTATTAACGTTCAAGCTGGCAACTCCAATTTTTAACCATATCGTAATTAGCATTACTTACATTGTTTATATTTGATAGATCCAACCTTGTTGCTGGAAATCCTGATTTAACTCTTGATAAACACATCTTTTTACCTAAGTATTTGACCGTAGATATTACTATAAAATGTCTGAAAATATGATAATATGACATGTTATTATATAAAAATGTATATTATAATGTATAATTAAAATAATACACACTTTAGTTGATGACATAATGTCCTTGACATCAAATCTAACTTATCTAAATCAGACGCATAATCTATGAAACTTCCACTGTTATCGGTATTCGCTAGTATTACATATATGCCTTCAATAATTTCTAAGCTTAGGGCACTATTTAACGTCTTAGTTGGTAATAGATTATTAGTTAATTCTTCACTAGATATATCAAGTTTGACTCCAAGTTTCTCCCAGGTTCTAAAATAATAAAAAATGTATTAGTTTTATATAAATCTGTCGATAGATACACCTTTCAATGTATAGCAATTTATTTTTCGATCGGTTGGTGTAAGGATAAACTTCTTCACTTCTATCCTTTCAGTGAGTGTCGAATAACATCTAATAGATATTTGCTGATAAAATCAGAACAAGATATGCTAATTTGAAGATAAAAACCGATATTAAACTCTTTGAAAAGAATGGTACAGTAAGTCAACTTCTCTTTCATAATAGGAAAGTCTTCAAACCTGATACTGGGTTATATACGCGTCGAGAAAAAAAAAATTACCTAAATTTGAACAATTGATACGTTGATGACTTCGTACAACAAATGTGTAGCTTTCTCGCTCCTTGACGGATAAGCGTCTCTGCTATTTGAACACCAAGAACTTCATTATTCCAAAACAGTATTTGATATTTTTGAGGGTCACACGTGTTTCTGAAAGTTAGCATATTGTTTATATCAATGTGTCTAAACTTTATTGCAAAGATAATCTAATTAAGGCACATTTATAAGAACATTATAACACAAAGTCGGACTTTAGGGTGGCCCTGAATAAGACAGAGGTTCTCTTATTTTACAAGCCTCTTGCTGCTCGATGTGTATAATATCACTACCTTATAGGTCACCTTCAACACTAACCACATCATTTCTGTGCGATAAGTACTCATGCAATACTCCGACTTCAACCCTATCTTCTACTACAAATAACGTTCACTTTCCATTGCGCGGATCACAATCCGTCGCGATTACAATCGCGTTTTAGAATAATAATCAGAATAATCATTTCATTCATTTTATGCAGGTATACGCAATTATTAGTGTAAATATTATGGATTCGCACAACACGGCTTATTAGTTCGGGATGCAACTATCAACTGTTACACTATTACAAAGATCAATAACATATTTACAAATATTGATCTACTTATACAAATTATTCTATAATTAATTTAATAAAATAAAATTGATAGATTATTTATCGGAATTAAAACTTAAAAATGACATTAATTAAATTTTACGTAAGGTTCAACTAGGCATGTTTCCTGAAGAATATAATATTTTATCTGCGGGAAGAACAGTGGCAACCAAACATAGACTATCATGTTTATCTCCATTTCTACAAATAAAATCATTCGTGTTGTGTGTAAATGGACCTACATCTAATAATATTTTGTCATATTTTTTTCTTAATGCAATTATTGTGATTTATAAGCAAGAATAAACCAGTACTTGAATATAGAGTCTACATCTTATTTTAAACGTCCACAGGACCCTAACAAGTAGAATGAAATTGATTTACATCTGTGCCATATGAAAACTGTAAAAACGTGTTAGTATGACGAGGAAACTTAGTTTTAAGACATAGACGTAAGAATATGTAGGTAAAATTTATAATATAGGAATAATATAGGAAAATACGAAAGTGTGTGAAGCATCGAATATTCTAGAATTCAATCTGAGAATATATATAAAAAAGGCCGATTTATCGGTCGTCGTCCAGACAATAAGCTGAGACTATGAGGCCAAAAACATTAGGGAAGAAAGAACTCTGAAGCCTCGCCCCAATCCCCTGTAATATACCAAGATATATGTGTTTCATTATGTCCTACGAGTTATGATCAATCTGCGCGACCTTTGAATCTAACGCCCTAGAGTCTAGGGCCTAGATAATCTATCTCCAGCAGTAACTGTGGCTCATATCACCATAAAGCCTCGATGAAAAGGTTGGCTGACTTTATACGTAGATCAGATGTCTGGTTAGATGCCTTTAGATGTAGTGGATGATTGTATTCAATAGTGCAGTATGTATGAGTTGTTAAGCATTGAGCGCATGCGTAGTAGCACACCTTTCTTCCCCAACGGTTATCGGTTCGTCGAGCAATGTGGCCTGCCCATTGCCACTTCAGCGTGCTAATTCTTCGTGCTATGTAGGTTACACCCGTTCTTCTGCGGATTTCCGTATTACGGATTCTATCCCGCAGAGCAATCCCGAGCATAGCCCGCTTCATAGCACGCTGAGCGACTTTGAGCTTTATTCTGAGGCCTACAGTTAGGGACCACGTTCCCGTGCCATAAGTCTTGGTCATGAAAAGGTTGTCGAGTGACGACCACGTATACGCCTACCCACCAGGTGGACAGATGCCCTGGTGAAAGTTGCTGGAAGTCGTTGGATGCGGGTGACATAAGACCGCACTTGGTGTTGAAATATGAGGGAGGCCTATGTCCAGCAGTGGATGACAAAAGGCTGAATGATGATGATGATATTAGCATACTACTTAAGTGTATGAACACGTAACTGTACATACCTGTGTTGTGTTTGTACAGCAACGTCACACATGCGCAGCAGCACGCTACCAAGGTGCCGCCCCTTGCGAAGTAGCTCGAACACGCGGTGCACGTGCTGTGGCTTGTAAGTGATGCGTGTCAGTGGCACCACGTAACCAGACACTATGCCCGCACTCAGCAGCTCGTGTAATCTCTGACAATGACAAATCAAACATTTTTTTCTCATATTGTATTTATTTTACATTAGTTACGTAAATCCTAAAACTGCTAGGATGACATTTATTTAATATACGTGGCATATGATATATGTGTAATACTCGCGTAAACATCAGAAATCATTAAATATTTATTTGAAATAAAACTATTTTTACGGATTCTATCGTTTCCCATCAGCATCCGGGCCGAATGAAGTACATGGGCCTGGTGCTCGATGGATGATAGTGGTTCTGGGAGCATTTCTGTCGACTTGCTCCGCGGTTTGTCGGCGTGACGTCTGCCCTATCTTGGCTTATGCCGAATGTGGGTGGACCAAGCACTGCGGTGGTGCTCCGGTCGAAAGCCCTGTAAGGCGCACCCGTGTGGCTCTCCTGTGGCGACCACAGTGGGCCATGGCAGTCAAGGCCATACGCGTCCTCACGCTGCCAACTATCTCTAAAGCGATGCTCGACAGCATCAGGAATTAGGACATGGTGGCTGTCTTCTACGAGATAGTCGTCTCAAGGGCGATAGTCATCGTCGAAATGAGGCGTGGCGGGTCCGAGTGGAAGCTCTCTTTGGCGACGCGCTCTGCTCTCAGCGCCTGTAATGGTGTAGGCGCGAATACCTGCGCCTGATACCACTTTAGCCCAGGTCATGGGTGACTGGATCGGTGAATAGTCCGTCACCCGCAGAAAGGTTGACCGCGTGGAGGCGACGCCTCGGCAGCAAGCCTGGGCGTCGATGAGGTACGATACCCGCCGGGCTAGCCACGGACGTCAAGGATTAGGTACCAGTGATCGGCCTAATGGCGACGGGAAGAGAATACGGTGGGTTATGAGTTCGCGCCCCGCCTTTTCGTTGCCCCGGATGGAGTGTACGGCGTGTGTCCAGATTATAGCCTGCCAAAAAAAGGACAGACTAATTCTTAACATACAGTTGTCAATAATCCATAAGGTCAGCTCTAAGACCGACCTCTGTGTTACACTGCACGACATGGGTGTTCGCACAATGCCTCCTACACGACATACAAAAAGTACGCCGCGCCCACTCAACCAATCCGCCACCAGCCGCCTGAGATAGACGTAGTATTGGAGTGCCTCACAAATACAATCGACCTAGTATAACATACTGGTCAAACAGATTAATATAGGATTTTATTTCGAATTTCCTTCGCTTAACGACCATATTACAGTCAGCATCAATTGTAGAAAAAGTAGTTTATATCCAACAGAAAGCAATTTTATTAAAGTATCTTCACAATTTAATCTTGATGGTTAACTAAATATATAAACTTAAAAAAAATCTGAATTGCGTATCATCTTACTTTCATATCTTCATGACGTTTGTGTGTAAACACAGAATTGAAATTGATTGGCAAATATGACTTATCCCCGTTCAAATGATACATCCCATAGTAATATTTATCACGGTCTTGAATTTGTACTGCATCGATGAGTACACCAAAAGAACTGCAACATCGTATAGACGCCTGAAATTAAACAAATGACAAGTGTGTTTATTTACAAGTGTTGTACAAAATACGGTCATGTTTATCGCAGTAGCTCAGAGTGAAGTTGCTTGATTGATTGATTTTGTCAAAATTGTATTGAGCATATAGCGATTATAATGTGTTGGTGGACTCAGGCATTAATAGGTACTTATAAAGAGAATACATAATACTTTATCCTTGTTTTTATTTTGATATTCTACTTCTATGTACAGGTTATGTGAGTTCTAACTTACGTGACTTCTTATTTCAATAGTTGACTACATAGATGGTGAATTGGTTAAAATTCCGACCTACCGTCATGGGTTCGATTTTCATACAGGACAATACCGTGTCATCATCATTCTCCTACGGTTATTCCAATTACTTCGGATCGATACAGTATGTACTCTTCTTTCATAGTACATATTTTGTAAAAGTTTGGCAATAGTTTTATGACCGGCCGCCTGCCAGACGTCAACCCTCCTTGGGAATGTAATTGTTGACCAAAAGGAGTTGGCCCAAGTCGTTATAAGGCTCTTAGTCGTCTTTTACGACATCCACGAGCAAAATAAGGGTTGGTAGTATTCGTAGCCGCTACCACACAGCAATGTATCATAACATATCACACATAACGACAATATCGTCTGAAAAACAAAGGTGAGTGATATATTCGCCGTAGTTGTTGATGCCGAGTCCGGTCTAGTGTAAGAGTGTGAAGACATCTCCGATACAGTTATTAACAGTTTCGAAGGGATGACGTCTCCCTTTATGCCCCGCTGGTGATAGACGGGGGGGGGGGACTCGCCGGTCAGCTACCCGACCGAAATACGCACTAAAACCACGGCCCCTTCCGCGATTTAACGGGGCGCCGGAGAGATCGTCTGCTGACATTCGATCCCCGGCACCCCAACGCTTCACCTTCTGGCCACGTTCTGTCGACCCTTAAGGCGGTGGAAGGAGGTGCGCATAACGGCGCCTCCTCCTCCCCGGTCGCCGGCGGCGGAGTGAGTCAGCGGACGCAAGTGCCTCGCGTTCCTGCTCCGGGGCCTCCTTCCTTTCCATGATGGCCTCACAAAAGGAGGCCATCGACGACCAGCACCTGTCGCTGTCAAGTATCTTCGAGATGATGGTTGACAGCAACAGGTTTCTCTCAATGACCGCCGTCAGGACGTGGCGCTAGGGACCCCAGGCGGGGCATACCTCCAGATTGTGACGCGCATCGCCTACTGGCGCGCCACACTCGTCACATCCTTATCTTCCAATTCTATGCAGGTACTTACCGAAGACCCCGTCTCCGGTAAGCACCTAGGATGACGTCTCCCTGCCTCACACTTGTCTGCAATTAGATGTCGTAAAAAACGACTAAGAGCCTTATAATGACCTGGGCCAACTTCATCTGATGCCGTTTGGTTAACAATTACATGCCCAAGGACCCTGCTTGATTGATGTCTGGCAGGCGGCCGCTCTTAAAACCATTGCCAATAACTTTTACAATATGTACTATGAAGGAAGAGTACATATTATATCGACTCCAAGTAATTGGGATAAGAGTAGGAGAATTATGATGATTGTATTTATGGCAGAATCCATAGAGACCTATATAATCCATAGAAACATGGTGCCAACCATGTTTAACGAACTCAGTAGATTATTTCAACATATTTTACCAAAGTAACTTATAAGTTATAGTATTATAAGTTTGAAGCTCATATTATTAACAATACATTAATTGAAATAAAAATAACGGCCTGTCCAAAAGCAATGCCATTGCCATTCCATCTTGTAATATAAACCTTTTAGTTTAGAATTTAATTCAGCTATTCTTTAGATTTAAAGCATCTATGATAATAATCATCATAGATGATTAATGTTGAGACTCGTATATTGTAGTACTATCGCATCTGAATTACTGAAGAAGACTAGTATTGCTAATTGGATACCCAAGGGGATTCTCTTATATATAATGATCCTTTATTATTGTGTTTAATAAGTTTCCTTACATCTTTGAGGACTCCTTTTGTACATGCAATAATTATATTACAGCCATTTCCCAGTGTAGCTTGAAGAATCATATCAGCGAAACTGATATCATAGGTATATGCAATATGTTGTTCTGAAAATAATATCTCCTTTAATATAGGTTTAAAAGTGAACTGTGAAATAATAAATATTGTTATTCATTTACCTTGAAGTTGAGGGAATCGTTTCAGCAAAAACGCTTTCTGTGTATTGTTACTAACGGTAGTGAATACTTGACATTTAAAAGCAAATGCAATGGCTATTGCAGCTTGACCGAGTGGGTCGGTACCTTCATGAACAAGTATATTCATACCAGATTCAATATTTCCTTTGATAACCTTAAAACAAACTTGAATTATTATTAAAATAGGTATTCTAGATTCATTTGAATGTGATATATAAAATAATGTTCGTACATATTTTAATTACAATTTTATATAAGTTGACATAACAGTTAATTGCAAAAATAACACGTAACACATGTGCACGAGCACAACGTAGCCTCGCAATCAAACATATTACTTTAGAAAGTTACTAACAATCCATCCATCCATCAGCTCAGCATCAGCAGGAAAATGCGACTCAGAACGATCCCATTATACTTGGATTCAATGAATGAATGTGCAGTTGAACCGTATAGTATTAGTGATTTATTGGTAAGGTTATATGTAATATTACACGCTTTTTATTAGCTTGACCTGTATGTTTGTAACCGATTCCTTTGGACTTGATTTTGACCCACTTCGAACGGTCAGATTTTATTTAAATTTAGTAGACTTATCGAGGACCAATGACAATGCAATAATTTAATAATATTACACCATTATCCTAATCAAATAAAAAGGTGTCAGACAGGGATGTGTAGCGTCACCGTGGCTGTTTAACCTATTTATGGATAGCTGTTTGCAAGATTTGAAAAATAATGAATGTGGTTTAGGAATGAATGAGTTACTCATCAAATGTCTTCTTTATGCCGATGATCAGGTTTTACTTGCATCGTCGGCTGAAGACTTACAGGCGATGGTAACTACTATGCATGATGCTTTTGAAAGAAAAGGTATGAAAGTAAATGTAAGTAAGACGAAAGTAATGGTCTTTGAAAAGGATAAATGTATGACGAAATGTAATATTTTTATAAATGGTGAGAGATTGGAACAGGTGAAAGAATTTGTATATTTGGGTGTACTGTTTACTAGTGATGGTAAAAATGATGAAGATGTTGAAAGTCGTCTAACTCACAAATAAGTACTGGTTTCGGCCATCTTAGTACCGTTTGTGAATACTTCAAATTTTAATCGATTGTTAAATACAATTAAAATTATATTTTCATATAATTTCAAAACATTAACATTTATATGAATTCAAATTTATAAATATTTGCACTTATTACATTTTTATGCAGTAGGTAAGTTGGATAGAAAATTGCCAAATATGGAACTGCTGAGAGACGAATGTTGCCATTGACATTCTGAGTTGGGTATCGATCGTCCACAAGATTCAAGTCTGTACAGTTGATCATGCAGCATCATGCATCTCTATCTAGCCTCTCGACTGTTTGCTGCTAGACAAGCTTATGTAGCACTTAGTCATAGTCTTCGTAATCGAATCATTTCATCTAAAGCTTCTCTGTTACATAGCATTTGATGAAATGATTCGATTATACTTGATAATGACGACAAGACGACAATGACGACATGACGACAATGTAAAAATATTTGAATGAATTTTAAAAATCGAGGTTTCACGATTAATACAGCTGTACATATTTAATGATTTGGAAAATAATTATAGTTCCGATAGTAGTCACGGAATCATAGTAGATTAAAATAATTAAAATCGCGCTTCTGTATTTAGCGGAACTAAAAAATAGAAAATAAATAATAGTTTAAAAAACTAAAAAAACACGCTTTTGTAATGTTAACATTCCGTTGATAGAGTCATGTGGGTAAATGTGCGCAATCCCATTCGCTTTGGACTGAAATACATGGATTTGCGTACACTTATCATACCGCACACTTGCCTCACATGACTAGATACTAGGAGTAGCGACATTATCGCAATATTTTCAGAAAGCACCCCACGCTTTTTTACATTAAAATAATTTCTTTTATTTATCATTCTACCTTAACTTGAATAATTAAAAAAGTTATTTTATACTTTTTAGTTTGGTTTATATATAAAAGCGTGCTTTTTAGTTTTTTAAACTATTATTTATTAAATTGTGAAGATTGTCATCAATTACAAGGTGAGTCCAAATATCAAGCTTTAGTTTTAAAAATAATTTGTGTCCACATCTAATAAGATATAATCTAATGAATCACTATCAAATAATATTAACTTATGGGTCATAATAAATATATATATATATTACTCACAAGTGCATAAAACGCGTACGAATATGCGAGCGGCACCGTGGCCGCGTCCTCGAGACTCCAGTGTGCGGGCACTGGCCACAACAGCAATGGTTCGGCAACGACTTCGGAGCTGGCGGCGCCGCTACTCACAGCGCCCATCACGAGCTCGCCACTAAGTGCAACATGTACCGCTTGAGTCCAACACACACACACACACCCACACTCACTCAGTAGCTAAGTCACTCACTCACTCGCTCAAATAAAAAAAAAAAAATACTTTTTAGTAACTCCGCTGTAGGCCATTCCATACGCGTTCTGTTCACTTAAAGCGGTTCCGCTAGCTCTCTTTAAATCAAACAGGTCAAGTTCAGTGAAGTGGACCTGAAATAGTAATAATAGATATAAACTATGAACATATATACATTTAAACTTTACATGTAAATAATTCTATAATGACATAACTTTGCGGTTAAAATGTCATTAAACGATGACGCGACTCTATTATCCAAATTGACTATCGATATATCGAAGTGCTGAAGTGTTTATATAAAAACGATATTATGTCGGTCCGCATCCGGGATACGAATACGAAACCGATGCTACGACATTATGAAGGTCGCAGGAAACCGTTGGATGCAGGTGGCGCGAGACTGTTTTAAATGGTACTCTCGTGGGGAGGCCTATGCCAAACAACAGACGTTTTCGAGCTGATGGATGAATATATGTGTGTGTGTGTGTGTATATATATATACATACAGACGTACACGTACACCACCACATTTGCACATATCCAAAAAATATACACATGCACACACGTATACATATCATACGCATATCTATATAGACATCAATAACTTTGTAGCCACGCCATAAAAATGACATCAAACATAATCACAGAAAAAAGAAGGAAGTAGTAATGTAGTATACACCAGAGATGTGACTTATCTAAGATACAAGTATCTGAAATACAGATACAAGATACAAAATACGTATTTCCATCTTGTATCTAAGATACTTTTTAAAAATTCATTTTGTATCTTGTATTTAGATACCTTTTGTTTGGTATCTTAGTATTTTATAAATACTTTTTCTGACAAAATACTTTTAGTAATATGTTAGCACACATTTATAAAATTATTAGTACGACATCTCATTGATGTCACATCTTTTAACAAACTGTGCTAGGTCTTTCATAATTTTTAATGTTATTCTTTTAAAATCAGCGAGCAACTCAAAACAAATAATATCGCTATACAGTTTTACGAGTCACGTGTTTCAAATGCAGTGTTATTATTGGTCAATTTCATTTTAGGGGACTTTGAAAATAATTATAGTTATTTTAGCGTTATTTGACTAACATTATTTTTTAGATTGAATTTATAGTTACATTAATAAGCATTGACGTATAGCAACTAAAATTTAAAAATCTTTCTTTTGGTACAAAATGTAATGTATATGTATATGTAAAATCACTTTAGAGGGTTTTGAAACTATATCTTTCATTTCAAATCAAATCAAATCATTTATTATGCATAAGCCCTAAAAGGGCACTTACATATTGTCAACATTACATATTTTTTTAAATTAATCTACCACCGGATCGGAAAGGCGCCACAAACTGAGAAGATCCGGCAAGAAACTCAGCGGGCTCGTCTTTTTTTTTTAAATTACATGTTTTCTTAAATATTATTGGATACATGTCTGTCCCTATTAGCTCCAGTGAGATGCCCTTCGAGTAAAGATTTATTTTTTAAAAGTTAAATACAAAATTAACAAAAAAAAAAAAAAGAACAGAAATGGTTGGACCAGATTCCACAAGCGGCACCCGATCACGAGTTAACTACTAAAGCAGCCATCACGCCCCTCAACCACATTCGAGGGAAGAGAGAGACCCGCTCACAAATTTCAGTTATTAACACGATTTATTCGTAAATAACACAAGTCTGCAAAAAAATTAAAATTGACAGCTGTTTAGGTTTTTTTGTGTAATTCTTATGTTTTTGGATGTGCTGAATTCGAAAATTTATTTATTTATTTATTTATTAGGTTAACCAACAATTGTTTATACTTATACAATAGAACAGAGATAAATTAAAAAATAAAACAAAAACGAGTATAACAATTAATTATAGGTTAACACCACATGTACATGCGGAGGCTTCACATTGGAAATATAATATTAAAGTGATATTAAAAAAAAAATATATTGAAGTCCCGTGAAATGAATTAAATTATATTAAATCAGATTAAATTAAACAAATGTGACAATAATTATTAAGAACAACAATTAATTATAGGTTAACACACATGTACATACGGAGTCTACACTTTGAAATTATAACATTAAACTAATATAAAAAAAAAATAAGAAAACGGATTTTGAGTATACAATAAGGTAAATTAAATTACATCAACTCAAAACACCTCAATTCAAATGCAATGAAATTAAAATAAATGAAATTAAAATAAATCAAAATGATAATCTTACTAAATAAATCAATCGATATTAAAAGATAAAATTAAACGAATATGACGATTATTTAAAAAAAATAGAACCAAGAGTAGTACAACCAGACATGTATACCTATACATATACACACATACACACATGTGTGCGTATATACGCACAGATACACATGCAGACATACATACATACACACACACACACATACATATACAGACACACACATACATATACAGACACACATACATATACATACACACACATACATACATATACATATACCCACCATCTTCCTAAGTGGAAGTTGGGTGACTATTGATAATACACTTCGACACTTTACCCAAATCATCATTGTAGATGTCAACTATATCACTGCATCCATTTACAACCTTGCACATTCTACATATCGGCGAATTTGCCCCAAGAACTGTCCTTCGCAGAGGTGGACACAATGGCGTAATAATATTTCTGGGATACCTAGCAGGGGCACGAAACCTCAAAAGGCCTAATAGCTGTGGACAATCAATTTTAGTTTGAATAAGTTTATAGGCAAATATACCGTCCGTCCTAATCCTGCGCAATGATAGAGAATACATATTGAAATACTGCAACCGCGTTTTGTAGCTGAGGAGTTGCTTGGACTTATTTTTTGCAAATGCTAGATGCCATAAGAACCGTTTTTGTATCCTTTCCAGACGCAACATATGTGTCGCATAATGAGGTCTCCACACAACAGTACAATATTCCAACATGCTCCTAACTAGACTATTATACAGCATGATCTTCGTACTACTTTCCCGAAACTGTCTTGTATTCCTCAATATGAACCCCAGCATCCCTGAAGCCTTCCCGACCATGTTATCGATATGCGGAATAAAAGTAACTTTACTGTCAAAAGTAATTCCTAAATCTCGAATAGAGTTAACCTCTTGGACGCTCTGGTTAAGTATGAAATATTGTGACTGTACTATATGATGTTTTCTCGTAAATTTCATGTGATTACATTTTTTAACATTAAGCGTCATTTTAGTATTAGTACACCACTCCACAACTCGGTTTAAGTCTTCTTGTAGTAGCTCCACGGAGCAAATACAAAGAGGAGACGGCCTAAGTAACTGTGCACTGTGATTCTCAAGTAGGCCCTGACGTCATCACGTTAACATCAATAGTAGGCGTGGCCTATTAGTCTTCTGTCGTCGCTGACGGTGTTCGTACGGTGCATAAAATTATATTTTTGGTGTATTTTTATGTTATTACGAAAAAAACCATGAAGTGTTGTGTTTTATCATGTAAAAACTACTTCAATAAACGTACAGATGCTATGGAAAGAATCACATTCCATTTGTAAGTATATTTATTCATAATTTATCAAAATAATTTCTAGAAAGTTCTTTTGTCGGTATCATGTTCAGAAATAATTTTACTCAACGCTAGATGGCACCACTTTTCGTAATAGGACCCAGAACAATAAAAGCACATACAGTTCAAACTATTAAGATTATTGTAATAACTAATAACCATGAGTATTAAAATTTATACCCAAAGCCTTTTACCTCAACAAAAATATGAGTTTTATATGTAGTTAATAATTATTTTGTAAGCAATACGCCAGCTATCGTTAACTATGAAGAACTATAAAAGTGTCAAAAATCCAGGGTCGTAATTAGAATATAATTATAACATTCGGATTTTTCATCAAAGAAAAATATTTTTTACACTACTTTAAATGAACCTATTATAATTAAACTGTAAATTTTGTATGTTTTAGAATACCGTCCAATGACGAAGTTAGAAGCAATGGATTTCAAAAATTAATAGAAAAACTGGACTCCTACGAAATATACAAAGATTTGTTCTTCTCATTTTAACAATGAAGATTTAAAGGACTGTATTGCAGCCAATAGAAACCACTTCGAACAAGCTTTTTATATTTTAAATTGTTTTATATTTATGTATTAAACTAACACTGTAAAAGTCATAAATATTTTTTGCAATAGAAAAAGGTTTTTTTTTGTTACTGTATTTAGGGCAAGACTAGGTATAGCTCAAGAAATATATGATACAAAAGAGTATTTCATTTTTATTATTGGAACCAATGTCACCCTTTCTCCTTTATTTATTAATAATGTAATTGCACTCGATGCAATTTCTTGATAAGATTAACGAGGTTGAGCACGTCACAAAAATATTCAAAATGGTGGTGGCGTCGAAGACCGGGTCTTCAAGTTACCTTTGGCATGGCTAAGTTTTAGATGGCCCGTGCGTCAATCAAACGGTTGCTACCATGGGGGCTGGTCTGCTCGCTTGAAATACTCTTTTACATGTCTTGGTCATTGACACCATTGTTGCATTATCAATTGTATAAAGCCTTATTTTAATAGAGTGGTTTGATTCTTTTTTTATATGGAAAAGACAAAAAGGAAGGAAATAATACCGTGTAACTAACATATTTACTAAAAGTCCAACTACTTTCATTCGACAATTTGTTAGAAACCCAACCAAATAATTGTATTATTTGGTCGTATGAAAAGGACACAAATATGAAGGAAAAAAAAGGTTTCTAAACTTCTGAGTTTATCAGAATGACAGTAAAGAAAAAATGGATTTTTCATAAAATATTAACATTATGAAGAATGCTGACAAGCTTTATAAATAAATTTGCGGTTAAAAACAGTAGTCATTCACCTATTCGCTATGCAGAATTATTTGATTATAAACATTTGTATTTGAATAGAGCAAACAGCTAATAAGATTTGTTTGTATCTTTGAAATAAAAAAATTAGCACTCCTTGATATAAGTAAATTCTGAGTACGTCCCTGTAACATCATACACTTACTGACATCTAATGCAAGATAGCTCAACTGCATACAATATACGAAATTAGTAGTTGTGCTAATAGCCGGTAGATGGACATAAAGGTGGGAGTGAGACAAGTACTATTACTTGTCTCACTTTCTCCATTAGCAGCGTCCCCCTCACCCCCTGTAAATGACACGCATTGTTTCATAGAAAATATTCATTACAACAGCTCCTCTTTGTATTTGCTCCGTGAGTAGCTCACAATCCTTTTGGGATTCTATTATTCTTCCAAATTTCAAATCATCTGCATATAAGAAGAACTCAGAATGAAGAAAGCAATTAGAAAGGTCGTTAATAAACATATTAAATAATAATGGGGCCAAATGGGATCCCTGTGGGGCACCTGAGGTGATACCATAGGTTGACGACCTAAAACCGTTAAGGACCACATAAAACTCACGTTCAGTTAAGTAAGATGAGAGCCATTGTAATAGAGGGCCAGTGATACCGTAAGCTGACAGTTTGGAGATCAAAATAGAGTAGGACATACTATCAAAGGCCTTGCTAAAATCTGTGTAAATTACATCATATTGTTTATTAACATCTAAGCAGTGTATTATTGATTCCGTGAAAGTTACCAGATTTGTAGCTGTAGACCTTAATGGAACAAAACCGTGTTGACACTCACTGATATACAAGTTGAAATGCCTCTGAATATATGGACATAACATTGACTCGAAGATCTTAGCAAAAGTTGAAAGGATAGATATAGGTCTATAGTTACCGATAATATCTTTTTTATCAGATTTGTATACTGGAACGACTTTGGCACGTTTCCACTCTAAGGGATATACACCTGAAGCCAGTGATACATTATAAATGTGTAACAGCGGAGAAGCTAGAGCCAGTGCACACTTAGAAATAAAAAGTGGTGGGATATCATCAGGACCCGCTCCTTTATTAACATCAATAGATTGCAATTTTTTCAGCAAGGTTTCACTGTCTAAAATAGGGTATACCAAACACTGGCTGTGGTTCTTCAGGCATTGTAAGTACGTGGAATTGTAGCTATTAGTGTCAGGGTCTCCATCACTGCTGTAAGAAGATGAGAAATAACTTGCAAACAATTCGCAAATAACTGATCCATTTGATGTTGTGGTTTGTCCATCAGTCATTATAGGGGGGCATAGTCCGGAGCGTGCTCGTTCGCGTCCCCTGCCAGTCTAATTAGACTGCTAATCCGGCTCGAAATGCGTACCGCAATGCGGGTTAGGGCGTCCCCCGGAGGCGACGCGTACCGACCCGCCCCCGTCGGTACGAACATCGGCAGTTGCGGCGATGGGGGCCGCCACCCATCACGCCTTGCCCAGTTAGGCGAGTCGAGGAGGACGGAGTGCCGGGTGGGCACGTGGAATGTAAGAGGTTGTGTGGAAGGTAAGTTGCACGAGCTAATATCCGTCATGGCGGACAAACAGCTAGACGTGCTCTGTGTAACAGAGACCAAGCGAAGGGGCAGCGACGCCTGCGATCTTCCTGGTGGCGGGATGGCTCTGTGGTCTGGTGTACCACAGAGCGATCGAGCCAGCATGGGGGTAGGAGTGCTGTTGTCCTCTCGCTTGGCCTCAGGTGTGAAGGATTACGGAATGTATGATCCCAGACTTCTCTGGGTCCGTATAAAACTAGGTGTCACCAAGGTATTCATGGTTGTAGCATATGCTCCCGTAGGATCCTCGGTGGCATCAGACCTAGAGAAGTTTTGGGATAATGTTAGGGAAGTTCTGGATATGGCAGAAACCAGTGAACGCGTGATTGTATGCGGAGATTTGAACGGATGGGTGGGGACCAAGCGTCCCGACTATGAGGACGTACTTGGTCCATTTGGTGATAAGAGAGTGAACGACGCAGGTAGGCTCATAGCGGATGTATGCATGGAGAGAAACCTTATTGTGTCAAACACATTTTTCCAACATAAGGACATCCATATGTATACATGGAGAAGGAATGAACAGAAAAGCATAATAGATTTAATTTTGGTAGACAGTCGCCTCCGAAGCAAAATATTGGACGCAAGAGCCTACAGGGGCCCCACAGTCGACACGGACCACTATCTCGTTATTGCGAGATTTAGTGGTCTGTTCAGAAAGTGGAGGCACTGGCGAGAGCGTGTCCACTTCGGAGGGCTTGAAAGAATAAAGGTTGAAAGGTTGCAAGAAGAGTGTGTAAGAGAAAAGTATGCAGAGGGTGTCCGAGAACGGCTGACGATGGCAAGCCAGCCGCAATCGGACATTGAAGAATGCTGGAGAGTATTGAAAGAGAGTATGGTAGATACAGCGAAAGAAGTATGTGGAAGTTCAAAGAAGCATAGAAAAACAAATGGTGATGCATGGTGGGATGCGGAAGTGGCAGCTTCCGTAGAGCAAAAGAAGAAAGCGTGGCTGGACTATGTCTCTTCTTTGAATCTGAATGACAGTATGACTGAACAGAAGAAAGAAATATATCGGCAATGTAAGAATGACACCAAGGCCTTAGTGAAAGAGAAACGTGATAGAGCAAGTATGAGTGCAGAAGATAGGCTGACTAAAAACTTCGAGGGTAACACCAAACTCTTTTGGAGGGAGGTGAAGAAGTCTCGGGGTGGTTGGTCGGCCTTCAGAATGAATAAAATAAGGTCTAAAGGTGGAGACATTCTTACACAAACACAAGACGTGTTAAGCCGATGGAGTGAATATTTTGGCGATATGTATGCGGATGCTACGGTTGGCGCCGGTGTTGGATATGGTTTAGTAGATCAACATTCGACAACGGCGTCCTCCGATGGCATCAGTATGGATGAAGTTGAATGGGCGATAAGAAGTTTGAAAAATGGTAAGGCAGCGGGCATTGATATGGTGTCTGCCGAGATGATCAAGCTCGGTGGCTCTTGTGTCTGGGAGGCGTTCCTGTTGCTCCTCAATTTATGTTGGAGCTCGGGAATGGTTCCCAGGGACTGGAATAGCGCAGTCATCGTGCCTTTGTTTAAAAACAAGGGTTCACGTTATGACTGCGCAAATTACAGAGCCATAAGCTTGACCAGTTTGGCAGCAAAAGTGTATGGAAAAGTTATTGAAAGGAGAATGAGGATGGTGTCCGATGGTTTACTGTGTGAGACACAAGGAGGTTTCAGGAGTGGAAGGGGATGCATGGATCAAGTGTTCTCTCTGCGCAACATTGTGGAGAAGCATCTGGCTCTAGGTCAGAGGGTTTTCTGCAGTTTTGTGGATCTGGAGAGAGCATTTGACACGGTTGTACGAAAGGAACTTTGGGACATTTTACCGGAGTATGGTATTAACGGTAAACTGCTACAGGCTGTGCAGTCCAGTTACATGGGCTGTAGAGCCTGTGTGCGGCTGGATGATGGAATGTCGCCTTGGTTTGACGTCAATATCGGCGTTAAGCAGGGGTGCGTTCTGTCAGCCAGGCTGTTTATCATATATCTGGATAAATGTCTTCAAAGGTTGAACGATATGAATGTGGGAGTCCAGATGGGCGACTCAGTGGTCACTGCTCTGCTTTATGCAGATGATGCAGTCCTGCTGGCACAGTCAGCGACTGACCTGCAGACCCTAGTCGACACAATGACAGAAGATTGTAAGAAAAGGGGTCTACGCGTGAATGTGAGCAAAACCAAAATAATGGTCTTTGAAAGAGATAAAACCAGAACAGATGTAAGAGTAACAATAGGTAATGATGTACTAGAGCAAGTGGATGAATTTGTATATCTTGGATGTGGATTTAGCCGAGATGGAAGGTACACCACTGATATAGAGCGAAGAGTGAATGCGGGAAATAGAGTGAACGGAGCGTTGGGGCAACTTTTCGGCAGCCACCACCTCAGCCAGAAGGCACGTGTAGCAATACATAACGCAGTGCTTGTCCCAACATTACTGTATGGAAGCGAGAGTTGGGTATGCAGAAAAGAGTATGATAGTAAAATTAATGCGGTCGAAATGCGATCTTTGCGGAAAATCTGTGGAGTTAGGCTGACCGACCGCATTCGTAACGACGACGTAAGAGAGCGAGTAGGTATGAAAGAGAGTATTGGTGTAAAGATGCGAAAGGGAATGCTCCGATGGTTCGGACATGTGGAAAGAATGCCGAACGAACGCCTGGTTAAGAAGATATACAATGCGAAAGTGGAAGGATGTAGGTATCGAGGGAGACCGAGACTAACCTACCTAGACCAGATCGGTCATGTACTGAAGGAAGGTGAAGTCAAGAGTCTCCGAAACCGGCGAGCGTGTATGAAGAGAATTATGAATGTTGAGGAAGCGAGTGAAGTATGCAGAGATAGAGTTCTCTGGCACTCTGTTCTCTCTGCCTACCCTGCAAGGGATATGGCGTGATGATATGTATGTATGTATGTATGTATGTAACTACTTGAACCACCACGTTTAGTCTTCACATATGTTCAAAACAGTTTTGGATTAGTTTTTATTTCGGTTTCTATATTCCTCAAGTAGTTGTAATGTAATTCTTTTGCTAAATTTTTACATCTCTTGGACAATAATTTTAATTCTAACTCATCCATAGGATTTTTATATTTCTTGTAACGTAACCTTAGCTTGTTTCTCTCCTTTAATGACCTAATTATTGATTTATTAAACCATGGTGGATAATGATTAGTCGTCATACTGCGGTTCGGCACATATTTATTAATAGCGGTTCTAATAACGTCATAAAATATGGGCAGCATATCATTAACATTTTTTTTATCTATAAAAAGTTGATGCCAGTTTTGTTCATTGATATACCTTTTTATCTGTTCATAATCAGCTTTATAAAAATTTGGTCTTGTATTTAATGAGTTATATGGAAGATGACATGCATTTGCTAACGAGAGTGAAATATCTAGTGGAGTGTGTAATTTGTCAATAGGAACTAAAGAGCTGCAGGATTCGAAAACAGTGCACGAAGGCAACGTAGATAAAACTAAATCTAAGATGCGTCCAGAGGAGTTTTCTATATTATTGTACTGGGTAAGATTATTGATATGTAGAAAATCTACTAAATTTTGGCAAATGTTGGGTAGTGAACTATTATCTGCATCTTTGTTCCAGTTTATTTTACCTAAGTTGAAATCACCAATGACACTTATGGGACATTTCATTTGATTCAAAAACATAATTATAGTGTTTAACAAAATTTTCAAGCATAGAGAGGCATACAGGCGGTGGCAGATAAACTGCGCAGAGAGCCATTCGACGTAATGAAGAAGGGAGATCAATTATGATCCAAAGATCTTCACCTGTACTTTGCCATTTGTCAATACGAGTTGAATGAATTTTTTTGGATACTGCTATAAGCACACCGCCGCCTTCTTTCTTGGTCTGACAATTAGAAGTTTCTCTGTCACGTCTATATACGATATATCTATCGTCGAACAGCTCACTGCTCAGCACACTACCATTCAACCAAGTCTCACATAAAATAACAATATCGTAGTTTACGCAACATAAGTTACGGTAAAAAATATTAGTCTTCGTTCGCAGACCTCTACAATTTTGGTAATAAATATTGAGATTGTCGAATATTATGCTTTATATAGCTACTAACACATACAATTATATAAAATTAATGATATTGGATCTATACAATTTTATTCAAACAGTCCTTACTTTTAATTAATATGTACTGAGTACCTTCAGTTTTTCTTGCGAAAATTTTGCCGTTTCTTACCCACACGTACTTGTAGTTTCTTTCTTTAGCTTTAATCCTAGTAGCAGCGTGTAAGGATTTATTCATCGGAGAAAGATGTTCTACAACATAAACAGGTGAGTTACGATCCGACACCCCCAAGTGTCCACAGTTTAATTTGTCTTGAGGACTATCTCTGTTATATTTTATGACCGATGCGAGGAGCTGGTCCCGCAACCTTGGTGAGGATAATTGAATTATTATGGACCGGGGACGCGTGTTGGATAAATTGGCCTTAGCAACTCGCGTACTATGTAAAATGTCTGCTTCTTTTATTTCACAATTTACCATTTTTCCAAGTTTCGTAACGATTGCATAGAGATTTTCGTTTTTAATTTCAGGCATGCATTGTAATTCTAAATTGTTTGATTGAGACTGCTGCTCCACATTGTTGATTCGCACAAGAAGACCTTCTATAGTGTTTTTCATTTCTGTGTTTTCCTTTTGAAGCCTTTGCATAATTTCACTGGAGCATCTTTGTTGCTTTTCAAATTCTTCAAACTTGTCGTTTATGAAAGACATTCCCTCTACAATTTCTCGCATCTCTTTTTTAAGTGGCTCCAATTCATTGTTAATTGTAGCGGCCATGTTTTTATTAAATTCCGTTAACATTTCGGTAAATTCTGCTCGGATTATCTCTTGGACAATGGAGCGAATACCACTTCTGTCGCACAATGAGGCAGGTGGAGATGGAGAACTCATAGCTGGCCTTTTATTGCCTCTATTACTGGCTACATTCTGAATAGGAGTCGAGTCCTTTCTTGATATTTTAGGGCCACAATTTACACATGTAGGACATTTCCAATTATTACATTTCTTCGGTGACTGCTTAAGGGACAGACAAGCATAATGGTAGGTTTTCTCACATGTTATACATTTCATTGACTTTTCATTAGTTGCCGTTACAATATTGCAGCAGCCGTATTCTATATTATTACTGGCCATAACAATATTAGTATTGCACTGCTAAGCTTGGTATAAAAGTTTGTCAACTATGAAACAGTCACTTTTTGCACGATAGTTTGTACACAAAAACTTTACACGGATATTTAAGTTTAGCTCGGTGTATTAGTTCTTAATAAACAATGACTTTTACACTTATTTTATATTTTTAATTTTAAGTAAAATGATTAGCACGTCCGCCTCTAATAATCGATCTGTTAAAATATAAATAATTTTCATTTTGTCCTTGAACGTCACGTTTTTTGACAATGTAGGTGTCTTGTCTTGAACAAGTTCATCTTAAAATAAAACATAAAAAATTAAATAATATTTATAATTGCGTAACAAAACTTATTTTTTTATCTAAAATACATTAATTAGTAAGCACTAAACACATTTTTTTTTCCCAGTGAGACTCCTTTTGGTACATTTTTGCTGGTGGGAAGCATCTGAAAGGTCTCTTTGAAGCGTCCAACAGTAGTCTGCCATCATTGAGACGCTCCATCTTCCCTGGTATCTTTTTTCCATCTCCTTAATATCTCGGTGAAATCGTTCACTTTGATCTTCACTCACGTCTCCTAAATTTTCTGGAAAGTAGTTGAGGTGGGAATGAAGAAAATGTACTTTCAAACTCATTAAGCAACCTAAAGCTTGAAATGCTTTTAACATTCTTTTGACGATTCGTTTGTAGTTAGGGTCTTTGTTATTGCCTAAAAATTTCGTTATAACTTCTTTAAAGGCAATCCACCCTTCTCTTTGAGGATCCGTCATGGTTGTGATGAATAGTAGATCAGCCATAAGCTGTCTAATATCTGGTCCAACGAAAACACCTTCCTTCAACTTTGCCTCCGAGAGGCCTGGAAACTTTGATATTAAGTATTGGAAGCAATTTCCATCTCTTGGAAGTGACTTAACAAATTGCTTCATTAATCCCAGCTTTATGTGAAGCGGTGGTAGAAGAACTTTATGACGAGGCACCAAAGTTTCATGCAGGACATTCTTTTCGCCAACTTTAAGCTCCTTCAGAGGCCAACACTTTTTGGTCCATTGATTTGTTCGGTATCTACTATCCCATAAACACAAAAAGCAAGGGAATTTGGTAAACCCAGATTGTTGTCCGAGCGCCATGCCCAAGATTTTGAAATCACCGCACACTTGCCAACCGTGATCTTTATATTTTAATTTGCAAAGAATCAATTCCAAGTTCTTGTAGGTTTGCTTGAGGCGCACGGAATGACCGACAGGAATGGAAGCATAGAAACCGCCGTTATGAAGCAGAACTGCTTTAAGGCTTCTTTTTGAAGAATCTATGAAAATACGCCACTCTCCTGGGTCGTATGAGATCTTAAATGTATCCATCAAACCTTCAATATTGGTACAATAAACCAACTCGTCCTATTGGGCAAAGTAGAGTGCTGAGTGCAAGAAGTAAACTGCTTCTCACGATATCTAAACTAAGAGGAAGACACTCCCGGCAAAAGTAAGTTCCTGCTTTTGAGCCTTGATCCAAACAACTCAGCAGCGTTTTTGGGAAGATTCAAGTCTCTTACCAAATCATTTAGCTCGCCATGGGAAAACAATTTCGGATTGCTGTCATCTTCAAATTCAAAACTTGACTGGTCATCGGGTTTAGGTACAGCACCATCTTCGTCAGAACTTGGAATCTCTTCCAAGGTAGCAGGGACCTTGGGCACTGGTATTTCGGTCCCATGAGGGATGGAACAAATAGCTGATTGCAGATTGGGGTATGAAATTGCTTCCGTTTTGAATTATACCCTTTCACATTACACGAACAAAAGTAACAATCATCACTATGGTTCTTTTGCTCGCACCATACCATAGGAATCGCATATCGGAAAGCTTTTTTTTGCCCTTAAACCAATTTCGAAGGTCTTCAACACATCGTTTGCAGACTTTATGAGGTGCCCAAACTTTATCCTGATCTCCAAGTTTTAAGCCAAAATACGCGAAGTATACTTTTTTTACAAGGTCCGTAATATTAACTTGTTGCTTTAATGTCATATATTCGCCACAAATGTAACAGAAACTGTCAGACGAATTCACACACTTCCGCACAGACGACATTGCACTATATTGAACCAAGATCTATAAAACAATGACGAGTTAACACGTAATTGTACGGCGCCACTTTCTACGCTATCGGAGCGCGCACGTGCAGGTTACAACATGTTTATATTTGTTAATGTAGCTCAAATAGGGTGTTCCTTATTTAGAAATTAATGATAGTTATGTCCTGTAAACATTCAAAAACAGTAATCAAAATAAAATTATACCTATCATTTATGACTACAAGTTAGCCCAAAAAATCCCTTTTTGTAATAAAATTTTGCTTTTTGTAAAATAACCTTACGTTCTGGAATTTTTTGAGTATTTTCTTAGTTTTCAGAACACTTAAATACATAGAAATCAGTTGGAAATATCCAGACAGCATTTTTGTTGCAGACCTGTGTATTATTAATGTCAATAATCAAAAATGAACTTAAATTCATTAAAATAAAATCTTGTTTACTTAAATTACTGAAATTTAATATGCTTAATAATTTTATAAAACCCGATTACGAAGCGAAAAATGATGTCACAAGCGGGATTCGAACCCGCGCCTATTGGGATTCCGGCCCAATCGTGCTGCCACTACACCACCGTGACTTATTGTAGGACATGCAAATTTATTTATATATATCTTGTTTACTTACAAAAGTATTTTCATCTTAAGAAGTATTTAGAAGATACCTGTCTTGTATCTAGTATTTCAGATACTATTTTCAAAAGTATTTTGTATCTGGTATCTCAAATACTAAATTTAAAAGTATCTTGCATTTTGTATTTCAGATACTTTGTATAGGGATTTTGTACATCTCTGGTATACACATATTTAGTCCGTGACATTGTACAAGATGTCTTTAAATGTTTATTGTTTGTGTTTATGCTTTAAACATAGGTGCGCTTGTTGGGTCGCTATGTGTTATATCGCGGCTCAAAAGTGTTTGCACAAGATATGTCTATTGGGCAAAGTCAATGACTAAGCTGAAGACCGATGATGATACTGTCATTTCATCCCAAAGTGAGATCTTGGGAGACATCGAAAGGTTCTATGGACAGTTCGCTGCTTTGATTTGATAATGGCGTGTTTATGTGTCGGATGAATGCTTTATATTAATTAGGTTGCTGTACTTATTAAAGTCACTAAGTCGTACAAAAATTTTGGAGACGTCAAGCGAAATTAAAAAATGTTTATAAAATGTTATATTTTCAATTAATTCTTAAGTAAACAAATGAAAATTTAAATGAAACTATAAAAAACATTTAAATATCTCTACTGTAATAAAATTTTATTTAAAAAATATAAAATGGGGTATAACTATACCCCGACCAACTGTTTGCGGTGACTACTAAGGGGTTGGGTATGCCATTTTAGTTATAAAAGAATTTTAATTATAAAAGTCTCAAAACATTTTATTATAAAAAAAAAAGTGAATTTATAAAGCTGTTTCAGGGTTTCGTTATTGATGGTAAGTACTTTAAATTAAAATATATAACTGGAATTCTAGGATCGATTGGAAAAACGAGTGTCCACCTGATGTGATTTAATCAAAACATTACAACTTCATCATCATCATCATAGCCCATATATGTTCCATTGTTAGGCTCGGGCCTCATCCGTAATGGGAGGGAAATTACTATACCATGCCGGTCAGACGTGTTGGTCTATACCAACTCGAAGTTCGAGTTTACCTTCTCTTGCATAGATGTTATACCTATGCGTTAAATATCTCTTAGTCGTCTCTTACGACCACCCACGGGTAAGATAGAGGGTGGTGAATTATATTCTTACTCCGTCACCACACGGAATATTAGAACTTATCAAAGCTTTAAAATATGACAAAACCGAAACTGAAGCGAAGAGAGGGTCATTACCAAAAAATAAATAGAGCGTCATATGTTTAAGCTATACATACTGTTACAGTAACTCCAGTGTCGTTTGTGTAGGGACGTTGTACCCAATGCACCGAGTCTATTTTGCCAATCTGTTCAATCCGAAGTGTCACAATTTCTGATGTTTCATTTGACTGTGGTTTTATTTCATTCATCTGCAAATACATAATTGGAATATTAATGCTTCGACTTTGTGTGTAGTGTGTAGCGTCTCTAAACATGTGCCACTTGTCTGTCTCTATTATACGCTTCGTCATATAGACCATTTATAGAATTTAGTAATGACTTACATTTTATCAACGCTGGCGTTTGGGTGGCATAAGAAGACTAGTTACAGGAACAGATAGACATTACAAGAGGAATAGTGCGACGCGGCCTAAATAGAATAGTTTTACTTGCGAGCCCTGAAGAATGGGAGAATTTGAGAGCTTGCCAACGCCGGAAGTATACCACCGCTGCTATGACGTTATTACTACGAGGTCAGTAACGAGTGCGAAAAGAGCGCTCAGCTGTTGTACGCCTCCACAGCACTGACAATCATTTGTCTATCAGTCCTCGAATCGAATAGCTAATTATTATTTGCCTATTTTTAAAACATTATTAATAACAAGCGATTATTTGTGTTATATTACCGAACAGTGTGGACAGCACTAAATACGAGATTTCGGGTTCGATTCCCGGGTCAGGAAGTATCATTCAAAACCTCAGTTAGAAGATTCTCTTTGACGAAATTTGAGTGCAGTAAATGACGGAGAGGTTACCTCCTGTTGCATCATTTGTCACTCAACGAAAATATATAACACATTTCCGCCTACATCCTCTAAGCTACCAATGAACATGATCATACGATGTAAGGAGCCCAAGAACGGAGGAACGCACAAGTCGGGGGCGTATTGAATGCGGCCATTTTCACCGAAAGGCCGCATTGCAATGTAGGTTAGGTATATGTATATATATATATACAATATAAACTAGAACAAGTGACATTGATAACATTACAAATATATACAGAGCATTTGAAGTTATGTCAAAAACTTAAGAATATTATTATTTATAATCAATACTTAGTACTTACATTTTCAACTTCGGTAGGTGCAATACTTAATTGCAATTTCTGTAGGCTACGACTTAATGGCGATAAATGGTGGTACAGAATATGTTCTAGTACGACTCCTCCGCACCTTAAAATTAAGTAAAAGAAATAATGATTAGCAATGTGGCGACTATCCGTGTGAATTAAGTGTGGATTAAGATTACAACTCACACCATCTCTTTTCTTACCCGTGGTTGTCGTTTAAGACGTTTAAGGGATATAATATGCATATAAGACGAGGGATATAATCTAAGTTAAGGGATATAGTTTGTCTATTGGAGAAGGCTCGAGCCAAACACTGGGACATATATGAGCTGGAATGATGATGATGATGAATGTGGCGACGGGATAATAATACAATATTTTACCATCCCCTATTTTTCTATGTTTAAAAATTACCAGAATAGTAGGCAGTAGTAATCTCTTGAGAAATGTATACTACTAACTACGAACATACAACTACAACTACGTACCCACATAGCGAGGCAATAACTGCACTCAAAGAAGTGGCATATTAAAAGTAGTCGCCCATCACGACAGCTGAACCATTTTATGGCTCCATGGTAAAGAACCTGGTAACCGTGGTTTTTACAATTGCTATTCTATTGATAGTGTAATTAATTTATCCCAAGTTGTGTAGGATTTATAGTTCATAAATCTGTTAAAGACAATATGGACAATATCAAGAGTAGGTACTTTATAATCAAAATTATCAAACGGTATTCGTTAAAGATAACTCCGGCTCTGACAAAGTCTAACGAACAAGTTGATTGAGATTTTATACGTAGACATGGCAAAAGCCGTCCGGCTTATGCCATGTCTACGTGCACGCACATTCAAAATATACTTCACGAAAATTTTAAGACAATTCTTGGTGGTTGCAATGTGTGGTTGCAGAAAATTACTTATTACCTAGAAAAAAAAAACCTCTTTATAATGAATTCTTCCTTCAGGCAACAGCATCATAGGTCAAATCGATCAAAAGGAAACTTACATTACAACAGACTGATTAATAAAACGAAACGAGTTTCATTTCATCTAACGAAAGGCAAATATTCAATGAAGTCTTCATAATCAGCCAGCTTACAACTGACGATGATTACCGAACGAAGCATAGAATCCGACGAATGAAATATTAATGATAAAAATATTTTGTTTCTACGTTGCATCAAAGTCGTTGCGTGCTTGGTGTTATATTATTAGATATTACTGTCACAGAGTCGGAGCCGAAGTTTGATAATAGCACTTTACTGAACATAGTTACAGATGTTATAGCTTCTTATTGGGTAATTTTCGACAAAAATCATTTTATGACTGATTTGGCATGTAAGACTTCGCAACTAATGGATAATCTGATGGTTATGCCGTTGCTTTAAGATGCAAGATGCAAAATATTATAAAAATTTGGAAATAATTCTCTTATACTATAGTATAGTAGACTCATTTAAGAGATGTGATGAATGCGATAATGAATAATTAAAAACAGCTCCTAATACTTACCTCGTCCATTCATCAGACACGTCTGCTGGCAGTACGTTTCTTCCATTCAAATGATAAATGTAACTATTTGTATGTGTGTTAACATCGATGCATAAACGATAAATATGGGTAGGTAGTGACGTTACATGGGACGGCTGTCGCAACAAGTTTAGTTGTAATATACCGTCAATGAACGTAACCCAGTTATCGGCCCACACGAGTGCCGCCTTACTCAGTGACGCGCAAGTCCACTCGATGCTTTGGAACTCTCCGCTGTACTTGTGGCCTCTCTCATTAAACAGTTGATAAATATCTTTTGATGTTAATTCTAACTCATTACTTTCTACTGGAACATCATTTTCACATTTGTCAAGATCGGAATCGGTTTTTATTATAAAGCCTGATATAACCTTGGAGTATTTACTCGTAACCTTAAAATTTATAAAACCAATCAATGGGATGATGAAAACTTGTTATTATTATTAAAAAAAAAATTCTTTTGATACCTCAAATCGTGAATTACCCTGATACAGAAACACATTGATTTTGAGTGGTTTCTGATCAAATAGCAAAGGTTGCGAATGAAGATGTACGTCTTGAAATATGATCGATGTTCCTCGTTTAGGCAAATGCATATACATTGCAAACATGTCCCATACAGCAACCAAGGCAGCCGCGAAAGGATAGCACATTTTATCTTAACAAACAAACAATAATAAAGTTAGTATAACGCAAATTCTGTTAAATCAGGCAAAAATCTTAAGAGTTTCTAGTAAATATTTTGCCTATAAAGTGGTTCTTACTTCTGATAATGTGCCCTTGCAAATACTTATGTTCATTGTTGTGTATTGACTTCGTGAACTTACAAATTGCAGCTGTTTTTCTATTATTGAGTTTGAATCTTGAGACTTCCCTAAAATTAATTATAATATTATATTAAAATTATTTTTAAGTAAACATTGGTATTATGAAATCAGGGCTCACGATAACTTGAAGTTAACAGATTTTCATATCTAAATTGTTTTGAGATATAGCATACATACATATCATCACGCCATATCCCTTTCAGGGTAGGCAGAGAGAACAGAGTGCCAGAGAACTCTATCTTTGCATACTTCACTCGCTTCCTCAACATTCATAATTCTCTTCATACACGCTCGCCGGTTCCGGAGACTCTTGACTCCACCTTCCTTCAGTATATGACCGATCTGGTCTAGGTAGGTTAGTCTCGGTCTCCCCCGGTACCTACATCCTTCCACTTTCGCATTGTATATCTTCTTAACCAGATGTTCGTTCGGCATTCTTTCCACATGTCCGAACCATCGGAGCATTCCCTTTCGCATCTTTACACCAATACTCTCTTTCATACCTACTCGCTCTCTTACGTCGTCGTTACGAATGCGGTCGGTCAGCCTAACTCCACAGATTTTCCGCAGAGATCGTATTTCGACCGCATTAATTTTACTTTCATACTCTTTTCTGCATACCCAACTCTCGCTTCCATACAGTAATGTTGAGACAAGCACTGCGTTATGTATTGCTACACGTGCCTTCTGGCTGAGGTGGTGGCTACCGAGAAGTTCCCCCAACGCTCCGTTCACTCTATTTCCCGCATTCACTCTTCGCTCTATATCAGTGGTGTACCTTCCATCTCTGCTAAATCCGCATCCAAGATATACAAATTCATCCACTTGCTCTAGTACATCATTACCTATTTTTACTCTTACATCTGTTCTGGCTTCATCTTGAGATATAGCCACCTTAGAAATATACACACTTATTGAAATTTACTAAATGTAATATTTCTTGTGATGATGCAGTAAGAATGCAATTCATCACCGAGGGGGTGAGTCTAGCTTGTGAGTGTCGTAAAAGACGAGCTAGGGATATAATATGCATAAAATATCTATGCAAGAAATGAAAACTTCGAAATAGACGGGTAGTATATTTATACGTGGTAGGTTAATTTCCCTCTTATTATGGTGGAGGCTCGTGTTCAGCCGTAGGACGTATAAGAGTTGAGATGATGACGATGATGATATACAAATAACAATTAAAACAATAAAATGGGTATTAAATATGTACCAAGTTTCAGAATGCATCCACTCCACTAGGTGAGAGAGCATCGGTGTTTCCGTTGACACTGGGAACTGAATTGGCGGGTATAGCGCCTGTAACTTCACAACGTATCCGTTTATGTATATGCTGAAAATATATTATATCAGGCTAATTCATTTTGCAAACTGTAACTGTCATGTCTTAAGAGCCCTGTTGCTTTTGATATTTAGTAAGTTTATTTTTGGGAAGCTCTTTACCCATCAGTTAGTAGTTTGCTCGTAAGACTCGCACACTAAACTGTACAATATTCATTTGAGAGAGTAAAGGTCATTTTCCTTAAGACATACATTTTAAGCAAGCAACACATAGCAATAGAAATAATACATAATAATGCTATTCATTTGTTTTAATAAATTTTAGATAACAACTAAGACGATATGTTATAGGGAGGGGGCGCCACTGCACTTATTGATAACTAATCTGTGTTTTTTCTTTTTAGCACTTTTTTATTATTATTATTTTTATTTGTATACAGTTATAAATACCCTTATATATTTGTAAGTAGTTTAATATTTAAGCTCATTTTATTGTGTCCTTCCATGAGTGAAGACATAAATTCTTTTTCTTTCTTCCTTTATATGAATGAGGAAACACGTATATTATATGTCAATTACGCTTTAGGTGTGATCTAAACTTTTTCATTAGTAAAAACCGATGTAATTATAATGGTTGACACTTCTACGTTCCCCATATGAATCTCGCTCTAAATGAGAAGGTGAGGACAATAATATTTTAGAATTCCCTGTGATGTGGTTTAAATTGTCTAAAATATAGTATGTCACTAGCCTTAACTTTCTCCAAGAGTCGCAAAAACCGACTGTCACCAGGAGAATGATCATGAATCAACACAGTGGGAAATTTATAACACTGAATGCGGTCACCAAATAAACATTACGATTCTAGTATTGTCCAAAGCTTAAGGCTACTTATGCCCAACAGAAGATATCGATTAACTGATTGATGAATGGAAGAATATTTTAGAAGTACCTACTTATCACTGCATAGTTTATAATAATCCATATTGTCGATCACCAAGTAAATAGAAAGACCAAGCAAATAGATAAATAAAGCTAAGTCAGCTATTCTAAGGAAATCTTGAGTCAGTTTTATGCAATTTTGATCCTTTTTATTACAAAATGAATTATTTGTTAATGAATTAGATACAAAAGTAGATTGTACAGATACTAACTTGCCGATTGCTTGAAGAAGGTTCACTGCATTATCTGGAGATCCGCGTCTGGTGAGAGCAATATTTTCGCAGCCAGCTGGCATCGATCGCTTCAAGATAGCTTGAAGTAGACCGTGTGGGGCTACCTCAATAAGCACAGCGTTGGGCGGAATGAGTCGGCACGTCTCTTCAAATAGCACTGGTTTCTGAATAAATATAATCCTATTATAATCAAACAAGTCAAGAACTGTCACAATGTATTGTAACTTTTAAATATTTTTTTTTTTTTTTTTTTTGGATAATAATTTTCTTGAGCGAAATATTTGTTACTGACATGCGTGTCGGGAAGGGGAGCGACGCGCATAAGAAGTAGTTGTCTCCTCCGTTCAGAAATGATCCGATTAGATCTGATGTGCAATATTTAAATTTTTGGCGGCAACACGTGCATAGTGCTCAACGATCTCAGCAGGTCCTTCATGGATCCTGCCATAACGACAATATTATCTGCCAATTGAAAGTGAGTGATGCATTCACCGTTGATGTTGATGCCGAGTCTCATCAGTATAAGAGATTGAAAACATCTTCTAATGCAATGGTAGATAATTTCGGCAAGATGATGTCTCCTTCTCTCATACCTTTCTGCAATGGGATCGGTTTCATACTCTTATCACAGATGCAAACTGACATTGTTATGTTTCCATTCATCAGTTCGATAAACAACAGTCGATTTGGCACCGCTGAAGGGACTGCAGTACCGACTAAGTTTCGACAGAATCGAAGGTTTTCTCATAGTCCACAAACGTTACACATAGAGACCGACTGTATTCCTCAGTCTTCTAGATAATCTGCCGAAGTGTGTGGATGTGGTCTATGGTACAACCTTTTCGAAAATCGGCTTATTCATATGACTGGAAGTCATTGAGCTTGCATGGGCGTCGGTTTGTAATGTTCCTCGAAACAACTTGTAGACGTGGCTCAACAGTGCGATGAGTCTGTAGTTCTTTAGAAAAGCTTTGTCGTCCTTCTTGAAGAACAGCACCACCACACTTTTAGTCTACGACTCTGGAAGGTTGCCCTCGAGAACGATGGACTTAAATAACTTCTGAAGGGCTTTATTTATTTATTTTGTAAATCATGGAAAACTTACAGCTTGTTATATCTTAATAGACTAATTGCTTATAACACTGTTAGCTAATTACAAGTCTTCACTTATAGTCATCGTATAAATGAATTGAGAGCATTCTAACTATACATACTATATCTACTTACATATACCTACATACAATATATAGACTAATTAAAAAAATCTAGACTTAAAAGCCTACGTGCTACATTTATATTTGTCACAAATGGGTCAATATCATGCTGTTTACTGAGATTATTAAAGCCTCTGCTTGCGCGTATCATAAGACTGTTTTGCCTATAATTTGTTGCTGCATGTGGTATCTGTACTGGTGGATGGAAACGACTAGATTTATATGGTACATTAAAGTTAATTTTATATAGAAGCTCTGGACTGTCTATATGATTCTGTATGACCTTTAAAAAGAATAGGTAGTCAGCGATCTCACGGCGTTTAATAAGTGGCAATAAATGAAATTTTTTATAGAGTTGCAGGTATTGATTGGACTGGTAAGGAATCTTTTGGTGAAAACAAAGGTATTTAATAAATCGCTTTTGTATATTTTCTATACGGTCAATATATTTGAAGTAAAGCGGGTTCCATATCTGAGATGCATATTCCAAATTATTGCGTACGAACGTACAATATAAAATTTTGAGTGTTTTTTCTTCAGTAAAGCATTTAGAGAGTCTCATTATGAAACCTAATGATTTAGAGGCTTTCTTGACAATAGCATCAACGTGTGTGTCAAAGAGTAACTTGCTATCATGATGAATACCCAAGTCACGTATTCTATCAGTTCTTGCTATAGTTTGACCCCCAAAAGTATAATGAGCAGATAAATGGTCGCGTTTTCTACTAAAAGTAACTACTGAACATTTCTCAGGGTTAAGGTCGAGTTTGTTCGCTAGGCAATACTTTTCTAATCGCGTTAGATCCGACTGAAGTGCAATTATGTCTTCAGGAGTTGAAATAGTGGCAAACAACTTCATGTCATCCGCAAAGCATAATAGTTGACATGATTGCAAGCAAGTGTGAATATCGTTCACATATATTGTAAACAACAATGGGCCAAGCAGAGATCCCTGTGGAACTCCACTGGGAATGGAAATCCACCTTGATATGTAGTTGTTGAGTACCACAGCTTGGGATCTGTTATCTATATATGAAGAAAACCACCTTAATAAGTCGCCATGTATTCCTATGGTCTGCAGTTTGGCGTTCAAGATATTGTGGTCAATACGATCGAATGCCTTACTGTAGTCAGTATAAACCACATCTACTTGACCGCCGTTATCCATAGCTGCTGTTACATAGTCGTTAAAAAGTGTTAAATTAGTAACAGTCGATCGGCCTTTAGGACCGACTTTCCGCCTGCCTTAAGAAGTTCTGCAATAATTCCATCGCTTCTCGGTCTTGCCGTTCTTTAGTTGTTTGAGAGCCATTCTGATCTCGTACAAACCGTCATCCAGGATTTCTTCGATATAGTGCCATGTTAGCTTCGATTTAGGGTTGCATCAAGCTGGCAACAGGGTTCTCGGATGATTTATATAACTGCTCATAGAATCTCCTATCTCTACCAAGATCTTACTTTGGGATGAAATCATAGTACTTGTATTGGTCTTCAGCTTAGTCATTTGGCTATGCCCAATAGGCAGATCTTGTGTGAACAATTTAGAGCCGTGGTCTCACTTTCTTGCTTCTCTAACATTCTCTAAATTATTTGCTAGTTATTTTACAAATCGAATACAATACGTACAGCTAGGCAAATACCAATCTGACCCATACTTCACTCGCTCTGGTGTGAGCCAGGGCAGTGTTCTGGGCCCAACCCAGTTCTTAATCATGGTCAATGATCTGCCCAGTGTAATCCGTTCGGCTCAATGTCTTATGTTTGCCGATGATCTGAAACTGTTTTTGGGCGTAAACAGCACGGAAGACTGTGAGGCGCTACAGCGTGACATTGATAATGTTGTTGCATGGGGTGCGCACAATCACTTAGAGTTCAATACATCTAAATGTAAAACCATCACATTTACTCGATCGCGCGTTTCATGCACGCACACGTGCAAAATATCTGATGCACCGTTGGAGCGGGTTACATAAATCCGTGACCTGGGCATTACACTGGACTCATGTCTAACTTTCAACACGCATATCACAACTATTTGTGAAAGAAGTTACAAATTACTAGGCTTTGTGATGAGACAATCGACCTTGTTTCAATGTAGGAACACTATTCTTGCGCTATACAATGCCTTCGTTCGCAGCATGTTGGAGTACAACTCTATAATCTGGGACCCGCACGAGGTCAAGTATAGCATAATGATTGAACGTGTGCAGCGTAAATTTTGTAGGTTTTTATACAAAAAGCAGTACGGTTAATCCATATTTATATCCTTCTCTCTTTGTATCTGGTACGATAAGTCTCGATACTCTTGCGTTACGACGTAAATGTGCCCTTTTCTTACATTATTACTTATTATTAAATAATAAAATTGATAATTCAAATGCACTGTCGCGCTGTTCGCTATTAGCGCGGATTCAATACACACGACTTTGTTCGCGGTGCCTGTTTGCTGCCCCACAGGTGCGTACGTGTACCACACAATATGCACCTACCAGTCAGGCAGTCACATTGCTCAATTCATTAATTGCTCAGTATCCGGATGTTGATATATTTTTCACCAACTTCGACGTATTTTTTAAATTTTGTTTGCATTTTTTAAGTTATTATTAATTATTATTTAAATTGTAAAATTGTAATGGCTCAATACACGTATTGGGAAACTGTAAGTGTGTGGAGCAGTTGAATGAATAAATAAATAAATAAATGGCGTGTATTAAATCGTTGAATATAGCGTCGCACGGACCTAGAGATCTGTCTATTAATCTGAAGATTGCACCGTCATTTCCTTTCTCCGCGCCATAAGCTTGATAATCTGCTCAAAAAGTTTTTTAGATTTATCAGCACGGTGAGCTTATAAAACTTCGACTCGACCGCGTGGACCGTTTCTACGAATCTGTTGTTCATATCGTTCGGTGATTCGCACTCGTCTAGACATTGGAAGCGATTATTCAGCTCGGGCTTTTTTTTTTTTTTTTTTTTCTGACTGGCTATGGTATGTTCATACGCCGTCCATTCCATCCGGAGCGACTAAAGGACGGCGCGTGGTTCCATAATCCACCGTATTCCCTCGCCACTGAGCCGGATACTGGTATCGCTTCTTTGAAATCCGTAGCAAGCCCGGCGGGTTAACCTCTCGGATATCAACCCCGTCGACATCCGAGCAGCAGGCCAGATTCGAGCTGAAACTTTTCGTGTTCTGGTGTTTAACATGTGTAGGTCGCAGGGTAGACTTCATCGAGGGCTCTGAACGCCCAGCTCAGGGCGGTGCTGTGGAGGCCACAGCACCGCCCATGGCGGTCAGAGCCATTCGCGGGTACCGCACGGTGTCGACAGAGGCACGCCGCCTCTGTCGACCTCTGCCCATTGGCCGGGACACCCCCGTGGGACCTAGAGGCGGAGATGCTCTCCGACCTCTACCGGCGGGTTGCCTCAATGCGCGAAGAGGGTGGCTCCCCATCGTTTAACGAGATAGCCACCTGGCGCGAGGACGCCCGCCGAGAAGTCATCGCCCGTTGGGCTACGCGGCTGGAGAGGCCTAGACACGGTGTCACTACCGTCGAGGCCCTCCGGCCCGTACTGATGGAATGGATGGAGCGGCGGCACGGGGTCCTCACCTTCCGACTGGTGCAGGTGTTAACGGGGCACGGGTGTTTCGGGAAATACCTGCACACGGTCGTGTACAGGGAATGGACTCCGGGCTGCCATCATTGCAGTAGTGACGAGGACACGGCGCAACATACGCTCGAGGAATGCTCGGGCTGGGACGGGCAGCGCCGCGACCTCGTCGCTATTATCGGTGCCGACCTGACGCTGCCGGCTGTCGCGAGGGCGATGGTCGACAGCGTCAGGAATTGGGACGCGGTCGCCGCCTTCTGCGAGGCTGTCATTTCGCAGAAGGAGGCGGCGGAACGGGCCCGGGAGGATTCCCGTGACCCGGGCCGCCGCCCGCGGCCGGGGCGGCGCAGGCGCGAATACCTGCGCCTGATGCCGCCCTAACCGAGGCTTCGGGTGATCGGACAGGGGAATTGTCCGGTCACCCGACGCGAGGCCACCGCGTGAGGACGACGCCTCGACGGCGAAATCTGTCGGGGCGTCGACAGGAGAGGAGCCCGAGAGGGCATACCGCCGAGCGGGCCACCGAAGACAAAGATCGGGTACCGGTGGCCCGCTCGCACGGCGAAGAAGAGGTGCTTGCAGGGTGGGTCAATGGGGTTGCGCGCCGCCTCTTCCGTCACCCCGGACCGATTTGGCGGGGTGCGACGTCCATGGCCCACCACAAAAAAAAAAAAAAAAAAAAAAATGGTAGACTTCATCAAACCTGTCCATTTGACTTTTGTGTGGATATTTAATGTGCCGCACACCATGCGGTGATCACTTCCAGTTCTAATCCCTCTGATCACTGAGAGTTCATTGAATATCTGTCGTCTGCCTGACAAGATGAAGTCTATCTCATTTTTTGTTAAACCATCGGAGCTAATCCAGTTCCACTTCTTTTGTGGTTGCTTTCTGAAGAAGAATTCATCATAAAGAGGCTTTCCCTCTCCAGAAAGTCATCCAGTTTCTGGCCGTTCTGGTCTTTTAAAATATATTTAAAATTTGATTACAAGCACACAGACACCGTTGCAGGTAATACCAAATAATATCTTGTATATAAAGATCTAGTTGTATTGATGTATGGTAGCGGTTACGAACACTTTTTTTTTGTTCACGCTGTGGAAATGCATTTACGCACTAGCCCTCGCCGGTGACAGACGAGGGGGTGTGTGGGACTCGCCGGCCAGCTGATTCGATCGAAATACCCACTAAAACCACAGCGGTCCCTTCCGCACTTTTACGGGGTGCCAGAGAGATCGTCTATTGCAGTCTATCCCCGACACCCCAACGCTAGACCATCTGGCCATGTCCAGTCGACAGTCAAGGCGGCGGGAGGAGACGCGTGTAACGGCGTCTCCCCCTTCCTGGCTGCCGCCTACGGAGCGAGTCTGCAGAAGCAGACGCTTCGCGTACCCGCTCCGCGGCCTCCTTCAAAGAGATGACCACCTCGCAGAAGGAGGCCATCGAAGAGCAGCACCTGTCGCTGTCAAACATCTTAGAAATGATGGTCCACAACGACAGGTCAATTCCTATGACCGCCGACAGGGCGCGGCGCTGAGGTCCCCAGGCGAGACATACCTCTAGGGTGTGACACGCATCATCAGTTAGCGCGCCACACTCATGGCATCCAGGGGCCTCTTCCCGTCCGATCCTGTGCAGGTACTTACTGAAGATACCGTGTTCGGTAAGTACCTGCGTCATCCTGAAGGACAAGTTGCCGTGCCTTCTCTTCATCCAGTGGTGGAGGTGGGGAGCAATCGCCTCAATGGTCCCTCGCCATGCTACAGGGGACTCTAATGCCTCCCTCCACCGCCGGATAACTGCCGCTCGAGCCGCTCGAGCCGCTTCTCTTGCCCTACTCAGTTCCTCCACGATAATATGCTCGCCCATTTCCCGCGCCGCAGCGCAGAATCGGTAGACCTCCGCCTGTGCCCTAGCCTGAAGCAGCCAGAGTTGTTCGCCCGCCAGCAATATGGCTGCGGTCCAGGACACTATACGGTAGCCTCTTATAGTCCTCACCGCCATGGTTCTTTATGCTTTACGCAGCAAAGCCTTCTTAGGAGCGGTGAGAGTTTCCGACCAAATCGGGGCACCGTACAATGCCATAGACCGCAGAACACCCGCGTATAGACGCCGGCAGGACAATCCAGGACTACCAGTATTTGGCAGAAGCCTACCCAGCGCCGCGGCTGCTCTGAGCCGAGCCTGGGGACTAACTGGGCAAAGTGCGGCCCGAAGCTCCATTTACTATCTAGATGCAGATCCAGGTATTTCATCCGGGTCTGCATCGGCACGGCAACTCCAGACACCCTAATCTGTGCTCCTCGGGGGAGACCTTGGCACCGGCCATAGAATAGGAGGGCCTCCGTCTTCTCCAGAGAGACTCTGAGACCTAACTTGCCCATCCGGTCCACGACGAGCGCTACACCAACTTCTGCCAGATGGGCGGCCTCCCGGAAATCAGCCCCCTCCACCGTGATGAGAGTGTCATCTGCATAACAAATAACTCCCATCCCGGAAAGGAGCTGGCCCCGTAAAAGCCAGTCAAACCCTACGTTCCACAGACCAAGGACCGAGCCCTGTGGAACGCCGCATTCCACCCTATGGTAACGTACGCGCCCGTCGTCCCCCTCCCAGAGCACGTGCCTTCCCTCGAGGTATGCCTCCAACAGCCTCCGGAGGTACAGGGGTACTCCATGATATCGGAGTGCCTCCTTCAATGTCTCGTGTGGGAGACTGTTGAAGGCATTCTTAATGTCGAGCGAGACTGCCAGTAACACTCCTTTTGTGGTCACTGCTTCAGTAGCCAGGGTCTTTAAGGCGGCCAGTGCGCCAATTGTTGACCGGCCGCGTCTAAATCCGTACTGGTTATTCGACAATCCCGATCCAATAACCTCGAGATGCTGGACGAGACGATCCGCGAGCACCTTCTCAAGCAATTTCGCCGTCTCGTCCAGCAGTTACGAACACTACTAAACCTTATTTTGCTTGTGGATGTTTTAAAATACGACTAAAGGCTTTATATCGACCTGTACTAACTCCATCTTATGTCATTTAGTCAACAATTACATTCTCAAGAAGGGTTTACGTTAGGCAGGTGGCCGGTTTTAAAATTATTACTAATAACTTTTACAATATGTACGAGTATAATATATATTGTGTCAACCACAAGTAACTGGGATCAGAGCAGGAGAATGATAATGATGAATGATATAGATTTAGTTGTACTCACGAGTAAGTTGTTTGTGTGATACTCTGCAGAACAGTATCTAGCTGACAGTTCATCCCACTTATCCTGCGGCACTGAACTGGATACCCAACGTTCGCTTCTAGTTTTTGGATTTTTTATCACTTCTTTCAGATATTTCAATAACTTTGGTCCTGTAATAGAAGCTTTGATTATACACACATTATTATTTCCATTATTGTAAATATTGTCAGAAGTGATGCGGGCAGGATGTATGGAGATAGATTACGGGTACAAAATGTGACTCTCAAATAGGTACTTCTTAAATTGAAGAACAAAATCTGTAAAGTCTTGGTACGGTCTGTTGTACTATATGGATCAGCATGTCAGGCTACAAAAGTAAGGGATGAGAGTTTATTGTATGTACAAAAAGGCGAAGAATGTTGAGATGAATGTGGAACGTGTCAAGAATGGATAAAATAATGAATGAACGGATAGGAGCAAGTGATAGTTGGGTTAGTAGCAGAAAAGTTGAGTGTACTGCCCGACATATCAGGTATGAACATGTAATGAGACAGGATGAAAGTAATGTTGTAGGGAAAGTTTTAAGTATGATGATGTTTAAAATTGTAGAGATAAAGGAACACACTGAACAAAAAATGGTTGTATTGCGTGAAGCATGACATAGATAGAAAGAAAGTAACGTTTGATAGGGTTGTATGAAAACAAGGCACGTATTGCATGGACTACAAATAATTGGGATAAGAGCAGAGTGATTACGGTGACGTCATTATACTCAAATTATAGACTTTACATTAATTGATGTATTAAAGGTATGAAGAGTCACGACTTCTTGTGAAGGTGAAAAAGTATCATGTCTTACTATATAAATTTAGGTTTTCACTCCCATGTATGAAGGTTAGCCTACTTACTTTGGGGTGTTCATTAGGATATTTACTATATAGTAACGACACTACCAGTTAAAATAGACATCATAAGATTGCAACTACTCCCCACTGCCCCTTAATAAGAATTAATCAAATATAACTCCGTTTATTCTGAAAATATCTTTTATTACAAGCTTCTTACTACAAGTATCATTAACCCACTGTAATAGCATTTGCAATTTTAATAATAATCTATCATAGTTTTGACCAAAATTAGTCACTTTCCATTTAATATATTACGTAATCTCAGGTTCACTAGCCATGCCTATAGTAAGAAGTTATAATATTCAGTCAACATAAAGGTTTCTAATGTTTACGCGAGTGTTACACATTTGAAATAAAACTACTTTTATGGATTCTATCGCATTTGTATTTGATTTTTAATTTCCCGACGTTTCGAACACTTTATAAACTAGACTGTGATTGTGGTCTCTCTTATATAGGCCAAACAAAGAGATCTGTAAGAACTCAGATCAAGGAACATATAGCTGATGTGAAGCACTGCCGTCACAGTAAGTCTGCAATCTGTGAGCATAGTCAGGACCGCACCCACCATTACATCATGTTTGATAAACTACAAATCCTTGCAAAAGAACACCGATACCTGCCTAGAATGGTTCGCGAGACTATTGAAATTGAAAAACACATAAATTTCAATAGAGAAGATGGATGGGTATTATCATCAAGCTGGGATTCTGTCATTCACTTAATTAAAAATAAAGCAAAGAAAACCTCCAGAAGACAAGACACTGTGAGCACTTATTGTATAGATTTGACCCACAATAATAGTTAAATTTTAATTTAATTAATTTTAGTAAGACAAAGTAGGCCGCCATTCAAAAATTCAATAATAAAATTAGCATTATGCCTCCTGAGTTTTCTTGCCGGATCTTTCTCAATGTAGCCGCGTTCCGATCCGGTGGTAGCTCAATAGTTTTGTTAGTTTTTCTAAAATTGTAAATTGCCACAATAATAATTATCATAAATTAAAATCATAAATATATCATAAACAATATAAAATTTTATTTATAGAATCATTTTCTTTTTGTACTGGCAATGAATTTGTGTTAATTTGTATTAAAAATGTGGATCAAAATTTAATATCTTATAGGGTAGATATAAAATTTCTGTAATAACAATGAGATTTTGGACGTAAGACACCTTAATCCTCCCGTGATCATGATCACTGCAAAGTGTTCGAAACGTCGGGTAATTAAAAATCAAATACAAACGCGATAGAATCCGTAAAAGTAGTTTTATTTCAAATATTCAGCCAACACAACCTACACCCTACCCCACCCCTAAACGCCTTACATAATTCATGTATGGCCCCTTAACAGGTCGGTCAGTGAACGTAGTTGGTGATGTAAGTTCTCCAAGAGAATGCTGCTGTTCATTCTCCTAGTGAAGAATCGTAGACGATTTTTACGACTCCCCTAGTAAAGTGAGTCGTCGTAACGTAACACGTTATATTCACGTTTGTGTTGAGTAGTTGAGTCACCTCGCAAGAAATGTATAATATCAAGGTACAATCGAGTTTGTTACTGACAATCACTTATTTGTTTAAATTTGTTGGCTTTTTTTTTTCTATGAAGAGTAAAATGATTATTACCTGCATCAGCAATGTAACGCGAGTGATACGCAATATTAGAACATGGCACTTCTTTAGCAAATATCTCTTTAGCTGTTAGTTGAGATATAAAATCCCGCAGCACTTCAGCTGGACCGGAGATGGTGCTGGACGTTGAACTGTTGTGGCAAGCGACGTCGATCTCGGCCGGACACATCGCCGATATCTAGTTTAGTATCGATATAAGTTCATTTTTACTTGTAGTTTACAATTTATTTAAACTATTATACTAAGAATACAGTATTCATTACCAATGATATAGTCATGGATTATAATTTGAAGTAAATGTTTGCTATTTTATTTTGTTAGTTTAACGTAATACTTATTTAGCTACGAAATAATAAAAAGGTAAATGAACCACAGATGGCGCCACAAAATCTGAAGTGAACTTCTTTAAATCAATTGCTTTAGATTATGACAGAATAAACGTTACAATTATTGTCCAGTTACGCTAGGGCTGGCTCGACCCTCCTCTGCAATGGGAAAATTGACCTACTAGCTGGTCAGACGTGTTGGTATATCTACTAGCGTAAAGGTTATTAGCAATCATAAATATTAGTTTATTAATGATGTTTTGTAGGAATAACTTTGTATGTGAATATAGCAATGTATTATATTATAGATTAACTTAAACATTTTCATTATTTCAGCCTGTCGTTGTCCATTGCTGGACGTAGGCCTCCCTCATGTTACGCCACAGAGTGTGGACCTCTGCCACTTGCATTCAACTACGCCCAGCAACCTTCATCAGGTCGTCTGTCTACCTAGTGAGGGCCCGTCTTACACTGCGTTGTTCGGAACGTGGTCGCCAGTATAGAATCTTTCTACACCGGCGGTTGTCGGTTCTTCAGCGTGCTAAATCTTTGTGCTATGTCGGATTTCCGTATTTCGGATTCTATCTCGCAGAAAAATCCCGAGCATACTCCGCTCCATAGTACGCTGAGCGACTTTGAGCTTGGTTATGAGGCCTACACTTAGGGACCACGTTTCCGTGCCGTAACTCATCACTGGTACTACGCTATGGTCGTAGGCCTGTGTTTTCAGACATTGAGGTATGTTGGACGAGAATATATCTACTCTTAAGTTTCCCGAACGCTGCCTAGCCGAGTTGGATTCATCAGTTGACCTCTTTCTCGAAATTGGATCTACCTAACAGGACTGTTTGTCCAAGGTAAACATAAAAAAATGACAAATTCGTGAATCGCATTGCCAACTAGGAACGGTATTGAAATGACATGGGCATTTGACATGACTGTATGAAACCCCCACAACCCCACCCACTAGTTGGAATACCCTGCTGAGATCGTTGACCATTGTGCCAAGGTCCTCCATGAATTCTGCCGTATCGGCGATATCATCTGCAAATCGAAAATGAGCCATGTATTCGCCATTGATGTTGATTCCGAGTCCGGTCTAGTCTAGGAGCTTGAAAACATCTCCCAGTGCAGTAGTGCCTGGCATGTCCTCGAGGAGGCTGAGACTCTAACCGACCATCTTTACACTTCAAATTCATTTATTATGCATAGACCCTTTTTTTTTTTTTTGCGGTGGGCTATGGACGTCGCACCCCGCCAAATCGATCCGGGGTGACGGAAGAGGCGGCGCGCAACCCCATTGACCTGTGGCGTGCTCACACACATACACAAACATATTTTATATATATTTATATATATTATATATTTAAATTACATCCACATTATTTACATTATCTATCTCTATTATATATATATATTTATATTTACATTCTTCAATACACATCATTACTATACATTAAACAAAACAAAAACATATAATATTATTTACAATATTAATATATAACCGCAAACTTAAATAGCAGTGTGTACGCGCAGAAATAACGGTATCTTGTTTACCCGACGACCGATCGTATGATCTATGCGATCGCCAGAGTACCAGGCACCAGTCGATACGGAGCATTTGCTATAGTAGCCTGTGTCGCTTGCTTTCAGAACGCTTACAAATAAGATCGCGCTTGCACGTACCTATCAGCTGTTTTCTGTGCTTTACTACCTAGAACTGTTTTCTGTACCTCACCTCTTAGAACTATCACTCATTCACTCCTTCTTTATTATTTTATGTGTCTATCTGTTGTGTGTGAACTATTGTGCTATCCGTAATAAACTATTTCTCAGTGTATCTCTTCTACTTCATTTTCTGCCTAACTAGCCTACCTAACACCGACAGGTAACCCACATCTGGTGACCCCGGTAAGGACATAAACTTTTTAAATATGAGTGATAGTAGTGACTCTGCAAAAACGGTAGGTTCGCGTAACGTCACAACGCGACGTACCCGCAAAGTGCGCGTTTCTACAGACTTATATGACAATGATGTGAGTAAATTGAAAATTAAAGTGCCACCATTCTCATCTGAAGATCCGGAACTATGGTTTGCGCTTCTAGAAAGCCAGTTCGTGACACACGGCATTATAGATGACGCAATAAAATTTTCTAATGTGACGAACAATTTAGAAATACCGTACGCTAAGGCCGTCAAGGATATTATCATCAATCCTCCAGCCGACAACCGTTACGACAAAATTAAGACAGAGCTCATAAAGCGTCTCCCCGCATCTCATGCAAAGAAAGTGAAGCAGCTTTTAACTCACGAGGAGCTTGGTGACAGAAAACCTTCGCAGTTTTTACGATACCTCCAGGACTTAGCAGGACCTTCCATCCCTGATGACTTCCTTAGGTCCATATGGAGTAACCGACTGCCACACAACATCCAGACCGTGCTAGCTTCTCAGCCCACTCACTCTCTAGAGCAATTGACAGATCTAGCAGATCGTATCCAGGAGGTGACGTCACCATGTAACGTGGCTGCAGCATCATCCACTAGCACACAAGACTCCCACTACATGAGTGAGATAACAGAGCTCAAGAAAATGGTACAGCAATTGACCCTCAGACTAGAAGAGCATACCAGGGGTCCTTGCTATACCAACGACCGTTCACGATCTCGCAATCGCTATGATCGTTCATCGTTGCTGCAGCGAAGTAGATCCAGCTCGAGTCATCACAGGTACCCTACATGCTGGTACCACAGCAAATTTGGTACTCAGGCACGCAAATGCGTAAAGCCCTGCGACTACTCCGCATCGGAAAACTCCACGGGCACTCGCTAATGGCGACAGACGATTGCCCTCCATCTACTGGTCGCCTCTTTGTCACTGACCGCAGCACAAATGTGAAATTCTTGGTGGACACTGGTAGTGATCTGTGCGTATACCCTCGTTCAGCGCTTCAAGAATCCCGCGCCAAGACAGACTTTCAATTGTGTGCGGCCAATGGATCACCCATAGACACTTTCGGCCTTATAGAATTTAATCTTAACCTAGGTTTAAGACGCAATTTCCCATGGCGTTTCACTGTGGCTAATGTTACAAAGCCAATAATAGGTGTTGACTTTTTATCTTATTATAATTTAGTTGTAGATTGTCGTAATCAACGCTTAATTGATAATACCACTACTCTGTATTCTAGTGCTTGTGTAGCTAATACCTCTATTTTTTCTGTAAAGGTTTCAACAGGCGACACCCGCTATCACAACCTGCTAAGTAAGTTTCCGGACATTACACGCCCTTCAGGCACACCTATATCACCCAATCACAACACGGTACACCACATAAGGACTACACACGGCCCGCCCGTATCATGTACTCCCCGTAGGTTGGCACCCGACAAATTGAAAATTGCCAAACGGGAATTTGAGCTCATGCTCAATAACGGGACAGCCCGTCCTTCGGAAAGCCCTTGGGCTTCAGCGTTACACCTTGCTCCGAAAAAGGACAACGGTTGGAGACCCTGTGGCGACTATAGGGCCCTCAATGCACGTACAGTGCCTGACAGCTACCCCATCAAGCACATACACGACTTTGCCCAATCTATTTCTGGTTGTAAAGTCTTCTCCACCATAGACCTGATGAAGGCCTACAATCAGATTCCCGTTTTTGAAGGTGACATACAAAAAACTGCCATCACCACACCTTTCGGACTTTACGAATTTCCATTCATGACCTTTCGGTCTGAGAAATGCTGGTCAGACATTTCAAAGATTCGTCGATGAAATGACCAGAGGCCTAGACTTCTGCTACACATACCTTCATGATTTCCTGGTCTTCTCAAGGGATGAGAATGAGCATGAAGCCCACCTTCACCAACTTTTCAGTCGCATGAAGGAATATGGCGTATTGGTAAACACCTCTAAATGTATCTTTGGCGTAGCCGAAATAGCATTTTTAGGTTACCATATCTCCGCATCTGGCACCAAACCATTGGACTCCAAGGTTCAGGCCATAAAGGAGTTCCCAGCGCCTAAGACGGTAAGGCAGCTCAGGCGATTTTTAGGAATGCTTAATTTTTATAGGAGATTCCTACCACACTCCGCTACAATTCAAGCACCTCTAAACGCCTTGCTCGCCGGGAGCGTCAAAGGTTCTCATCCCGTCGACTTACCTGGTGATGCTCTCTCAGCCTTTGACAGGTGCAAGGAGAGCCTCGCTAATGCAGCATTGCTGGCACACCCAGATTGTCAGGCCAAACTCGCCCTTGTAACCGACGCATCTGACCTGGCTATGGGAGCCGTCCTACAACAGCTAAAGGGCGATTCTTGGCAACGGGCTGTCAACTCGGCCCCAAAATTACGACTTAAGGCACTGGAGGTGCGACTGGAAGACCTCTCTCTGAGGGCTCGGAAGCGTCCCCATGTAGAGGGGAGCTCGGAATCCGACCTCGGAGAGGGGTCTTCAAAACTCCCCCCGCCGAAGGTGGCGACATCGCGCCGCGGTAGGGGGAAGGCGACGGCAACCAGGGCGGGGGCTCCGACGCCGGCTGGTTCAACTGGGGGCGCTGCGACTCGCAAGTCCAAAGCGGTCGCCGCGTCGGTGGTGAGGGCGTCGGAAAGACCCCTCCCTGCTGACGAGGAGACCGGGGACATGGCGGGCAACGGCCCTCCCCAGCCCAAGATGGAGGCCCTGCAGGCCGAAAACGCCCGCCTTAGTGGCGAGGTGTCAGCCCTGCGGGGTCAGAATCTCCAGCTCGGGAAGGAGCTGGCGGCGGTGCAGCGGGCGCACCGTGAGTTGGCCAGACAAATGGCCGACTTGCGGGCCCAATATGCGTCGCCGGCTAGCGCCGGCCCGGGTGCCGTCGCTAAGGGAGGGAAGAGGGAGCCGCCTCGCGTTGCGGAGCGTGCTCCCAAGACGGTTCGGCCCGTAGAGCCGATCCCGCTGCCCGCGGTGGAGGGTGTGCCGGATGAAACCGTGCGCGCCATAATTGAGTCGGTCGGGAAACTGGTCGACGCGCGCATGGCGGCTCTGGAGGCAAGGCTGCCTCCGGAGCCTCGACTCCGGCCACCACTCGCCGCGGACAAGCGGCCGTACGTGGCGACAGCCCCCGCCCCGCTACCCTGCCAGGGTGGCCGCGTGGGGAGCTTCGCCACGGCCGTGGCCGGGCCCAAGCCGAAAGGGCCCGCTCCGCAAGGCCAAAAGAGGACGGCATTGGCTCCTGCCAAGGCCGGGCCACAGTCGTCGCCCGCAGCTGCGCCGCGGGTGGCGACCAGTGCGCCCGTGACTGCGCCTCCCGCGTCCGGCACATCTGCCCCGCCCGAACAGGGTTGGCAGGTGGCCGAGCGTGGCAGGAAGAGTCGCGGCCAACGGAGACGGACGGAGGCCAAGCGCGCCGCTGAGGCCTCCATTCCCCAGGCAGGAGCCGGGGGGAGCGGGGGGAGGGAGAGAGGGAGGCCGCACAGGAGGCTCCGGTCGCCGAAGACAGCCGCAGTAGTAATTACTGTGCTGCCTGAGGCCGCCGAAAAGGGCCTCAACTATGAGGCCGTTTTGAGAAAAGCCCGGCGGGAGCTAGACGTCACCGATATTGGTGGCGTCGAAGCCACGACCCGCAAGGCCCGGACAGGGGCTCGAGTACTCGAGTTCCCTGGGGCCGAGGGCGCCAAAACGGCCGATAGTATTGCGGCCAAGTTGAGGGGCCTGTTCGCCGAGGAGGGCGGCATTAAAATCGCCAGGCCTGTGAAGTGCGCAGAAATGCGCGTCACGGGCTTGGACGATTCCGTGACAGCAGAGGACATCCGGGAGGCCATTGCCTCGAGAACCGGGTGTACCCTTGATGTTGTCCGGGTTGGTGCCATCCGCCCTGGCCCAGGTGGCGTGAGTGCTGCATGGGTGCAGTGCCCGGTGCAGTGCCCGGTGGAGTCGGTCAGGAAACTGGCCGACTCGGGCAGGCTCCTCGTGGGCTGGAGTTCGGCGCGGGTGACCGTGCTGGATAACCGGCCCGCGAGGTGCTACAAGTGCATGGCGATCGGGCATACCCGACCGATGTGCACTAACTGCTTTGACTGCGGCGGATTGTGTTTCCGCTACGGTCAACCCGGGCACATGGCAGCATTCAGCACTGACCCGCCCCACTGCCCCGCGTGTGCGGCGGGCAATAAGCCTGCTAAGCAGCGCATGGGCTCTGGGGCCTGTAGGCCTCCAGCTTCGGCCCCAAAGGGGCGGAGCGGCCGTTCGACCACGGCTGCTTCCGCTCCTAGTGCGGCCCGATTGCCCGCTGGCATAGAGGAGGGCATGGACACGGCCAATTAATGGCGGCCGAGTCCATCCACCTCCTGCAGGCCAACATCAACCACTCCCCTGGTGCGCAGAATCTTCTCCTGCAATCCATGGCGGAGTGGACGATTGGTGCAGCCGTAGTCGCGGAGCCGTACTGCGTGCCTGATCGCCACAATTGGGTGATCAGCCAGGACGAGACCGCGGCAATCGTCACCTCCACGCTGCGGCATTGCCCGCTCTTATCCCTTAAGGATAGGGGCGAAGGGTTTGTCGCAGCGGAATGGGGGGAGGTCACGCTTTACGGCGTGTACTTCTCCCCTAATAGGAGTGCGGCTGATTTCGGGGCCTTCCTTACCAACTTGGAGGCTTCGATACGGCGACTGGCACCGCGCCTAGTCCTTGTCCTGGGGGACTTCAACGCCAAATCTGTGGCGTGGGGGTCCCCTACGACGGACGATCGCGGGCGGGCAGTCGTGGAGTGGGTTGCTTCGCTGGGCCTCTGTATTCTCAACAGGGGCTCAGTGGACACGTGTGTGCGGCCGCAGGGCGGGTCGATAGTGGACTTATCGTTCGCTAGCCCTGCGCTCGCACAACGAGTGAGGAACTGGCGTGTCCTGGAGGATGCTGAGACTCTGTCTGACCATTTATATATTCGGATGGAGATCTCACCCCGGGACCGGGCCGGTAGGGGTCACAGTTCGAACGGAGCGCCCGCGTTTCCGCGGTGGGCTGTGGGGCGCCTGGATGGGGACCTGCTGGCGGAGGCGGCCATTGTGCTTTCAGGGCTGTCCTCACCACCCCCAGCGGACGGAGGAGTGGACGCTGAGGCTGGCCGCATTCGCAGTGCGATGACGCAGATTTGCGATGCGGCCATGCCCCGTGCACGGCGTCTACCTCCGAGGCAGGGGGTTTACTGGTGGTCCCCGAGGCTGGCGGATCTTCGTGCGGCTTGCATATGTGCCCGAAGAGCCTACACCCGCAGTCGGCGGCGTCGCCGCGATGATGAGCGGGAGGGTCAGCTGTACGAGGCTTACCGCAGTGCGCGGTCTGCCTTCAGGCTGGCCATCCGTTTCGCCAAAGACGAGAGTTGGCGGGAGTTGTTAAACGGTCTCGACCGTGATCCCTGGGGTCGCCCGTATCATGCGGTGCTGAGAAAGCTCCGCGCGCAGGCCCCCCCCCCCCTTCACCGAAACACTTCAACCCGACCTCCTCCGCAGGGTGGTCGAGGGACTGTTTCCGCAACAGCCGGAGCACACGCCCTTGGTCATGAACATAGTGTTCCGCCTGTGACGGAATCAGAGGTGGGGGCGGTGGTGGCGAAGATTCGTTCCTCCAATACCGCCCCCGGCCCGGACGGAGTACCCGTCCGGGTGCTGATGATGTTCCTCGAACACCTGGAGCCACGCCTCAGGCAACTGTATAACGCCTGCCTAGCGGCGGGACGGTTCCCTGAGTGCTGGAAAGAGGGGAGGCTGGTTCTCCTGCCAAAGCCGGGACGGTCTCCGGATTTGCCGTAGGCCTATAGGCCTATCGTGCTGCTGGACGATGTGGGCAAGCTGTTGGAGCGTATCCTCGCTGCCCGCGTCGTCCAGCACCTTGACGAGGTGGGGCCCAACCTGTCGGACGTTCAATTCGGTTTTCGAAGGGGGCGTTCGACCGTTGCGGCTCTACTGCGCTTGAGGCAGACGGCGGCGGAGGCCGTCACTGGCGGAGGGGTGCTGTTGGCGGTGTCTTTGGACATCGCCAACGCATTTAATAGTCTGCCATTCAGCTGCATCAGGGAGGCGCTCCGGTATCACGGAGTGCCCTTATACCTGAGGCGGCTAGTGGCAGACTATTTGCACGGGCGCAGTGTCCTCTACGCGAATCGCGCAGGGGACATTGTGCGCACGCCCATGTCGTGCGGTGTCCCACAGGCGTCGGTCTTGGGGCCGACTCTGTGGGACATCGGTTACGACTGGGCGTTGAGAGGGAGTCTCCCCCCCGGGCTAGGCTTAATTTGCTATGCTGACGACACGCTCGTCACAGCCCGGGGCAGGACACTGCAAGAGGCGATGAGCCTGGCCACTCTCGGCACCGAGGAGATGGTCAGGCGAATCGAGGCGCTGGGACTTAGGGTGGCTCTAGATAAGACGGAGGCCATCTTGTTTCACAGGCCCCGCACGGGGCCACCCGCCGGCGCCTCGATAGTCGTCAACTCCGTCCCCATCGGTATCCAGGCCCATATGAAGTATTTGGGCCTGGTGCTCGACGGGCGGTGGTTCTTCCGGGAGCATTTCCGAAGACTTGCTCCCCGGCTGGTCGGCGTGGCGTCCGCCCTTTCACGGCTTATGCCGAATCTGGGTGGACCCAGCTTTGAAAGTCGACGGCTATACGCGGGGGTGGTCCGGTCAATGGCATTGTACGGCGCACTATGGGCCCAAACAGTATTTGCCATCTCATAAATGGTTTTGACAAAAGTCGTAAATCCATAGATCCTTTTATAGTTTTATACCCTCAAAGGATGCAACTTTCGAATTAATTCCAAAAAAAAATAAATAATTTAGTTTCATGTTTATAAAGTGAACCTCAAACATTGAGCATAAATATTTTCATGCCAATTAAATTACCGTTAAGGAAGTTCAACACAAAATTATTCGGATGTTTTCCATGGAAACATATTAGTGTAATACATCATTAGATAGATCAGAATGTACACTTTGTATCCACGTTCAGTTTTGTAAAAAAAAATAATTATATATATTTTTTTTTTATTTTTTTTAGTAAAGTAAAGAAAATTTCGATTTTGTTTATTTCAATTGGACTTTTCTATGTTGCCGAAAGCTGCCGGTGTCAAGTTAATCACTCTATTTGAGACCTTACCTATTCAGTAATACGAGGATCAAAAAAAAAATTGCGCGTTTTTTGCGCGAATGGTGATTTCAAGGCAATATGTCAATCGGAGGCAAAAAAAAATCTCGAAACTTATGTTCGGTTCTTCTTTTTTACTGTGATATATTATATTTGATGTCTAACTTGTCTTTTTTTTTCATTTCTATGATAGAAGCATACATTAACAAATAAATAAACTATATTGTTGCGGAAGTTCTATTTATCTGTTGCGGTAATTTATTACAACCAGTATCTACTGATTACACTATTTCGATGACAACTATCACAATCAATTACCCTGCGGTTTTTGCACAAGGCACCAAAATATTGGTCCTTTATATACGCGTGTTTTCAGCATACTATTCATCAAAGTATTTAGATACTTCTTTTCGATAACAATTAACAGAAAAAAAACATGAGTGAATTCGTTTGTGTTCGACGCGATCTTTGTGATCAAATAATAAGAGGGAAGAGTACTTCAGACCTTAGACAATATTTGTTGAACAACTTTCAACTATCGGAAACTGACGTTATCACTGTAATAGAAAGTATTCAAAAAAATTTAACATCAAGTTGCAACCAGAAATGGACGAAAGCTCAAAGAAAGCCAGACAGGTTCGAGAGTCTATACTCAAATTGGTTAAACGGTGAATTTAAAGTACCATTGAATTCTTGCAGTACCTCAACCTCTGAAATATCTGGCTTGAATACTTCTGGTGATCGTGGTAGACCAACAAAACCATACAACGAGTGTTCGGAAAACACAAAAAAACGAAAAAATATGGAACTGCTCCAGGAGTATGGAATAGGACATGTCCGTAACGCTTATGTGCAAGGTTTACGATCTATGGGTGAAAATGACGAAGCGTCAATTGTGTCTATTATCAGAAACAAGGAAAAAGACGAGAAGAAAGCAATTCTACAAACCATAATCAGTCCAGATAGTGCACTATCTTTTACAAAAGAAGAGGCATTGAGCATGTGTATTGAAACGGATCTAACGAAAGCCCAATATGGGTACCTAAGAAAAAGGCTCGTTGATAAAAATTTAAGTTCTGTTTTACCTTCTTATCAAATACTAAGTGAAGCAAAAAAGGCTTGCTATCCGCCTGCATCTAGCATAACGGTGACAAATATAAGCGCAAAAATTAATCTGCAAGATCTCTTAGACCATACAGTCTGCCGTATTATAAAGATAAAGTCAGGTTCGACAAACTACAATCGTCTCAAGCTTAAGTCTTAAAGAAGACAAGAAAAAATATGTCCAAAAACGTTTCCGAGAAGTGCTTGGTTTGCACATTGATAAACCACGTCAAGGTTCCGGTAATAGCAATGACGGAAATACAGCAAGGCCATTTTTCCAAAATTACGAATGCTCTGCAGGGATAACTGGAATTTATGGAGAATTAATTAAGAGATTTTATGTAATTCTTCAAACCATGTCATCGGGATTCCCTATAAACGCAGAAAAATTTGGTCAGTATACATTGATAACCGCGCAATTATACGTAAGCAAATATAACTGGTATTACATGCCATCTTCGGTCCATAAAGTACTTATACATGGTGCTAAAATAATAGAGCATTATGCAGTTCTGCCTATAGGACAATTATCCGAAGATGCTCAGGAAGCCAGGAATAAAGATTACAAAAAATATAGGTTACATCACGCTAGGAAGTGTTCCAGATCAGCAACAAACGAGGACGTTCTGCATATTTTGTTACATACATCTGATCCTTATATATCTAGTTTAAATAAACCCAGTTTTGTAATATCCAAAGAATTGTTTGACGAAGCTAAAGAATTATTGGAAATAGAAGGTTATGAATAGGATCGCAATTTTTTTTATGGTGTCATTTTTTAGCATGTTTGTTTGATAATAATAATAATAATTAAGTCTTAAACTTATTTTAAAAACTTTTATTGTCATTTTATTATAACTGTATAATTTTTTGTATGTAATTTCGTATATCGTTATCTTTGTCATTTTTTTATGAAAATTATATAACTTTTAAAATAATGATGTTTTATTTATTTTATTGCCTATATATTCATTAATACATAAAAAAAAATTCAAGGGAAAACGTCACAAAACAACAAAGTTATCGATTTTTGAGATGAAATATACCGATCGGTCCCACAGTGCGGCGCACCCGTGTGGGCGAGGGCTCTGACCGTCCGCCTTAGGGCTATTCTGCGGCGACCGCAGAGAGGCATGGCGATGAGGGCTATCCGCGGATGCCGCACGGTGGCGACCGAGTCAGCATGCGTATTGGCCGGAACGCCCCCTTGGGACTTGGAGGCGGAAATGCTCGCCGGAATATATCGGCGGGTGTCTTCCACTCGCGAGGAAGGTGGCCAGGTTTCGCCTAACGAATTGGCCACCTGGCGCGAAGACGCCCGCCGGGAAGTCCTTGCCTGTTGGGCGACGCGGCTGGAGAGGCCTAGATTCGGACTTCGTGTCATCGAGGCCGTCCGGCCCGTACTGATGGAGTGGCTGGAGAGGCGGCACGGAGTCCTCTCTTTCCGGCTGGTGCAGGTCTTGTCGGGGCATGGTTGTTTCGGCAAGTACCTGTACACGGTCGCAAGGAGGGAGACGACTCCGTCCTGCCAGCAGTGCGGCGACGACGAGGACACAGCGCAGCATACGCTCGAGGTCTGCGTGACCTGGGCTTCGCAGCGCTCTGCCCTCGTCGCCGCCATCGGTGCTGACCTCTCGCTGCCGGCCGTCGTGAAAGCGATGGTCGACAGTGAGAGAAATTGGGACGCAGTCGCCGCCTTCTGCGAGAGCGTCATCTTGCAGAAGGAAGCGGCGGGGCGAATCCGGGAGGATCTCCTCTTCGAGGATTCGCGCCGCCGCCGGCGATTGGGGCGGCGAAAGCGAGAATACCTCCGCCTTATGCCGCCCTAGCCGAGGCAGCGGGTGACCGGACCGGGGATTAGTCTGGTCACCCTTGGAGAGAGGCCACCGCGTGAAGACGACGCCCTGACATCGAGACATAATGATATATCGAGATATAATATTAGTCGAGATGGCATGGCGTACCAGTGGCCCACCCGCAATGCGTAGAGAGGTACATTGTAGGGCGGGTCTACGGGGTCGTGCGCCGCTTCTCCCGTCGCCCCCGACGGATTAGCGGGGCGTGACCGATCCGTAGCCCGCCGCCAAAAAAAGGCATGTCCCGGATATCTCTTGGTAATTTATTATAAAAGCGCATACATTGCCCCATGAATGACCTAATAATTCTTTCAAGACGAGTAGTATGTACAACTAATTTGTCCTTATTCCGAGTATTAACACAATGAATGTCACAATATCTTTCAAAATTACTGATATTTTTTTTACATACAATACATTCTCGTACATATATTGTGATACAACAGTCAGAATATTTACCTCTTTGAATTTCTCTCGAAGTGAAACTCTTGGGCCTAGATTATAATTTGCGCGGACAGCCCTTTTTTACCCGACTGCAAAGGAGTGGTATTGTGTTTAACAGTCTATGTATGTATGTATGTATGTTTGTATGTTCCTTTGAACCACTATATATACCAAACGCCTGGGCCGATTTTTATGATTCGCACGTCAATCGATTTCTCTTAATCCGGCGAGTGTCACTAAAGATATGACGTTATTAAAAATTCAATATGGCGACTACCGGACGCCATATTGTGAAAAAAAAAATTAAAGTCAACAAACTATATCGAGTGGGGTATCGTTAAATAGGTATTTAAAAATCATTTTTAGTTTTCTCTCAACATTTTTCGATTTGACTGGCCATTTAGGAACTATATCGATTTAAAGTTTCGTAACAAACTTTCTCACATATAGGTTTTTTTAGACAGTTGAAATTTACGATGAAAAGACAAAAAATTCATATAACTGGATGTGGATGGAGATATACTGAAGTATCTAGTAGGTATATTGTCCAATATACCATAGGTAGTCCTACCTAAAGTATCTAATGTCTGACGCGGTCGCCCATCTCCAATTTCTAACGATTTAGTACTCAACTTCAATCGAAAAACTATATATAGTTAGGTACTTACCTACTAAATAAGATAACTATAGCTACTAAGGTATTTATAACTAAAAAGTATAAAATAAAAAAATGATTAAAAAATCAAAAAACCCGACTGCGTAAAAAGTCACCAAAACTACGTACATAATAAAAAAACTGAAAAGAAAAAAACACGCACTTAGATGTCCGGTGGTCTAGAATTCCATAATATATTATTGAATAAATACTATTGCAGAAAATGAAATATATTTTAATAATAGATCATGACAACTGAACAGTCGGGATCCTTTATTCGACAGCAAATCTAATTTTTCAATGGATCCCGACTGTTCAGTTGTCATGTTCTATTATTGAAATATATTTCATTTTCTGCAATAGTATTTATTCAATAATATATTATGGAATTCTAGATCACCGGACATCTAAGTGCTTGTTTTTTTCTTTTCAGTTTTTTTATTATGTACGTAGTTTTGGTAACTTTTTACGCAGTCGGGTTTTTTGATTTTTTAATCATTGGAGAACAAATATGCTACTCAGATCCGCGGAGCATCTCCACAGTAATATGCCGTATGACATAAGACTATGAAAATAAGCGAAATAAACTATTCTAGCTGTTTCAATATCAGTCAATACTCGAATATTTTTGACCGCATAAGCCGCTGAGCTAGGGATATTCGATATACATCGATGCATCGAAAACATCGATGTTTACAATGAGATACATCGAATCGATCCGATGTTTTGAAGAGCTATCGAAATACTCGATGTATCGATGTTTTTTCATAAAACATCGAAACGATGATAACCAGTAAATGCCACAAAAAAGACCTTTTTTTTTTAGAAGTAAGTTTTATAAGGGATCGGAATAGGTATAAATGCCACAAAAAAGACCTTTTTTCTTTTTTAGAAGTAACACTTTTGATATGACTTTAAAAAAAGTACTCGATGTTTAAAAACATCGATGTTTTCATCCGATACATCGAAAGACATCGATGTACAGTTTCGATTCATCGAATCGAAAAAAACATCGATGTTTTTTCAAAGTGGACACCCCTACGCTGAGCTAAGTCTGTTTGACAATTTAAATTCGGATGGAGATCTCACCCCTGGGCGCCGGTAGGGGTCACAGGGCGAACGGAGCACCCATGTTTCCGCGGTGGGCTGTAGGACGCCTGGATTGGGACCTACTGGCGGAGTCGGCCGTTGTGCATTCATGGCTGTCCTCACCACCCCCAGCGGATGAAGTGGACGCTGAGGCTAACCGCATTCGCAGTACGATGCGGCCATACCCTGAGCACGGCGTCTACCTCCAAGCCAGGGGGGTCTACTGGTAGTCCCCGAGGCTGGCGGATCTTCGTACGGCTTGTATTAATGCCCGAAGATCCTACACCCGCAGTCGGTGGCATCGCCGCGATGTTGAGCAGGAGAATCAGCTGTACGATGCTTAGCACAGTGCGCGGTCTGCCTTCAGGCTGGCTATCCGTTTCGCCAAAGAGAGTTGGCGGGAGTTGTTGAGTGGTCTTGACCGTGATCTCTGGGGTCACCCGTATCGTGCGGCACTGAGTAAGTTCCGCGCGCAGGGCTACCCCTCGCCGAGACCCTTCAACCCGACTTCCTCCGCTAGGTGGTCGAGGGACTATTTCTGCAACAGTCGGAGCACACGCCCCCGGTCATGGCTTCACCAGATGTTGACCGGGAGGCCGATGATACTGTTCCGCCTGTAACGAAATCAGAGGTGGGGGCGGTAGTGGCGAAGATTCGTTCCGTCAATACCGTCCCCGACTCGGACGGAGTAACCGCCGGGTGTTGATGATGTTCCTCGAGCACCTGGAGCCTCGCCACAGGCAGCTGTACAACGCCTGTTTAGCGGCTGGGCAGTTCCCTGAGTACTGCAAAATGAGAGGTTGGTTCTCCTGCCAAAGCCGGGACGGTCCCCGGAATTGCCGTCGGCCTACAGGCCTATCGTGCTGCTGGATGATGTGGGCAAGCTGTTGGAGCGTATCCTCGCTGCCCGCATCATCCGGCACCTAAACAAGGTGGTGACCAATCTGTCGGACGCTCAATACGGTTTTCGAAGGGTACGTTCAACCATTGCGGCTCTACTGCTCCTGAGGCAGAAGGCCGTCACTGGCGAAGGGGTGCTGTTGACAATGTCTTTGGATATCGCCAACGCATTCAATAGTCTGCCATTCAGCTGCATCACGGAGGCACTCCGGTATTACGGAGTGCCCTTATACCTGAGGCGGCTAGTGGCAGACTATTTGCAGGGGCGCAGTGTCGTCTGCGCGAATTGCGCGGCAGTTACGACTGGGCGTTGCGAGAGAGTCCTCCCCCTCCGGGCCGGGGTTTATATGCTATTCTGACGACTCGCTTGTCACAGCCCGGGTCAGGACACTGGGAGAGGCGATGAGCCTGACTACTCTCCGCACCGAGGCGATGGTCAGGCGAATCGAGGTGCTGGGGTTTAAGGTGGCCCTTAATAAAACGGGGTCAACTTAGTTATTCGAGAACGTCCAATGGGGAATTGACGAAATATTGAAGCAATGTCCATCAGCGAAGTTGGTGGCTCTTGGAGACTTCAATGCTCATCATAAAGAGTGGTTGGGGTCCCAAACCACTGACTTCCTAGGTGGATGTCTCTTCAATGTGGTCTTGGCCTATGGTCTCTCATAACTGGTAACACAGCCCACCTTGTCACAGACATTAAGCCTGGAGCCTTCTTTATTGGATCTCCTGTTGACTACACACCAGCATTGATACCGAGTAGTGGTCGAAGCCCCTCTTGGGGCATCTGACCAATGTTTGGTCCATAGCAATGCCTCTGTTGCGAGGCTTAACCGCTCTAAAGCGACTAGGACTCGCAGAGTCTGGCAATATAAGTCAGCAAATTGGGGTGGGTTTCGCGAATTCTATGCGTCCTACCCATGGAAGCGGCTTTGCTTCGCCTCTGGAGATTCTGGCGTTTGTGCGGAGTGCGTTATCGACACGGTTATTACGGGGATGGAATCGTTCATCCCCAACACCAAAATAACCGTCGCCAGCCGCAGCCGTCCTTGGTTTAATAAAACCTGCAGGACGGCTGCACGCCAGAAGCAGTCTGCATACTGGGCCTGGAACAGGGCCAAAGAATGTCGGGATCCGAAAGTCAAACAGGAGAAGTGCAAATTTAATGTCACTTCTAGATCTAGTAAGAAGGCTATTGTCAGAGCCAAGGCGGAGCATGTTGCCAGAATTAGCGAGCGTTTAGAGAGCTATTCCGCTGGGAGTCGTGTATTCTCGTCGCTCGCCGAAGCTGCCCAAGGTAACTTCTGCCAGTCCAATCTCCCACTACTGCTGAAACATGATGGAAAGTGGGCCTCAGTGCAAAGGAGAAGGCCGATGTATTGGGTCAATTCTTTGCTTGTAACTCGACTTTGAACGTGGGAGCTGCCATACCGCCTACCATTCCGCAGTGTGAAAGCTCTTTCCCTGAAATCCGCATTAAGCCTGGCGTCGACTACTATTATGGTTCAATGGGATAGTAGTAGTAAAGTGGTGATTAATGTCATCCAAACTAACTGTAACTTGGATATCTGACTGACCACGCTTACCAATATCCAGAGTCCCTAGAAGCTTCCAGATGTTGGCAGCGGAAGATGAACTAATGTTATCTAGAATATGGCGGCCTTTGGGGTTACGAATCATTTGATTACACCGATTCCTTGCAGCTTTATATCCAGACCAGAGTTCATAACACTGGTTACTTCTATATTATCGATATGCTCGGTCTCTGCGCTTCATTGCCATTCGTATATCTTCTGAGATCCAGGAGGTTGTGGTCGTTTTAATTTAATCTTTCTAACAGGCGCATGAATATCGTAGAGGCGGTGAACTACTTCACCAAAATAAGAAACTTTTTTATCAATTGATGGAGACGCTTCTATATGGTTCCAGCTGATGTTTTATGCATCTCTTTGTAAATTGATTTGGTTAATTCTACTAAAACTACGCATGTATCAATATTTAGGTTTAGACTTAGGTGGTTTCGGGAGGTAAGTAAGGAAAATGAGATCGTGATGAGAGAAGGCAGGGGCAGGAATTTGGCCATGAGAGGATACAAGAGAAGGGCTGGAGGTGAGGAGTAACTCAAGCCATGTGTCATATAAGATACAAAATCAAGAATGGCTTTAGCCCTTTGATCGATATTTCTAAAAAGAGAAGCTCAGCAGAGGAAGATATAGAAGATGAAAAAAGAATTTTGTATGAGAAGTTGTGGTAGAGATATATAGCAGCACCACGTCCTCTTCGCTCGGTCCGGTAGCTACTTACACGTAGCTACGTATAAGTACGAAGGTAGTACGAGGATAAGCTGTAGAGAGAGAGTTGAGGTTTGAGCCAACTCTAGGATATCAGGATGGTGTGAACAATGTGTGAACAAGTTATGCGGAAAACTGCAAGTTGAAGTTCTGGAGGCGGTGCTCATCACAGGAGTAAGATTTTCTTATATCCTATTCCACCTTGATCTCATCCCGTATTCCTTCCTTTCTTGAGGTGTACGGTATATTGATTAACCGTGAGAAAGTGGTGGGTCTTCCTTCCCATCCTCCATTTTATAATAGCATTTTTATACAAGTCGATAGTATAAATAAAAATTTCAATATCGACTCGGCTGTGTAATTTTTTCGAAACACGATTCATTTGAATACTGTAATGCATATTCTCTATAGAGAGCATGTCATTGATATGCAGGATAAACAACGTCGGGGAGAGCACCGAGCCCTGTGGTATACCAGCGTTAATGGTCATGGTATCAGAGCAAGATCCATCGATGACGACTCTTATACTCCGACCATCCAGAAAGCTGGCGATCTATTTACAGAGTCCCTCGGGGATTCCATAAGATGGTAGCTTCGATAGAAGGGCTCCGTGTCGTCAGACTATGAAGAGGTAGAAAATATTATCCGTATAATAAAATAAATGTTGATAATTGTATATATAGTAAAAACGATTATTTTTTACACACACACTCACACATGTGTGTGTGTACATGCACAAACAAACACAAACACGCACACAAACACACACACACACACGCACAAAAACACACACACACACACGCACAAAAACACACACATAGAGGCACACAAACACACATACACACACACACACACACATACACACACACACACACACACACACACACACACACACACATACACATACACGCACGCAATACACTCGAGCTATTTGTTCACTTTTTTGTTTGCTTTTTATTTTTGTAGTTTTAGATTTTATGTTAAGGCTATTTAAAATAAGATATGTGTGTATATTAAGGCTATTTAAAATAAGATAAAAAAACTTGTAACATGTATTGTAACCTTAAAAAAGAAATAAATAAATAAATTGAAATTGATATATATATATATATATATATAGGTAGTTAACATGAAATTAATATCTGATGTATATGTATGCAAAATTGGTCCTCTCGCAACTTGGTTCCTAGGCTTACAGTTCATGGGGTACGATGCCAAAAACCTCCGCGTGGTGTACCCTGGGTGCGGGCGACAGTCCCCCAGATCCCTCTGTCGAATTGTCGCCCGTAGTGAATTTCTGGCGCGAGGGGGGGTTCCCCAGCAATGGATTGAGCCCCAATTCGCTCCTGACCCTCTAGTTGTAGAGGGTACAGGAGGCGAAATGTCGAACGGGCCCGGTCACTCATTCATTTGAGGGCTGGGCAGTCTTATGCCACCGCCGACATATCGTAAACCTGATATCTTGCTTCAGGACAAGTTGTCGTGAGGCGTAGTATCACGAACGAGGGTCTTGGCTTAACCGCCCGGACCGCGAGGAAGACAACCTCTATAAAGAGTTCGAATCAACATTCGAATTCGGAAATCACCCAGAATCTTAAGTTCTGGCGTGCGGCGAGAAGATGCATGGCAGATGGGTTGTTCTGTCGTTAGCACGCTCCAGCCAGGGTACCGGCTGACCTGGTAAATGTAGGGTTGCCCGGGTACAGGGATCTCTGCCCGGGTTGACGATTTATTTCTCCCAGTCTCGTGGGAATCAATATGGATTTTCTTAAACCTACATCAACACCAACTCAAGACGGGAACCTAGAGATTCCCACATCACGGCCTCGTCAAGCCAACGGAAAACTGACCAAAACGACGCCTCGTCCTCAGGACTTGAGGCGTCCGGCGAGGGCCCGGCACCGACCAAGGAGCCCAATCTTGAAGACGAAGAAGCGTCGACAGGCGCGGTTCACATGGGGGAAAGCCGCGAAAGCGAACGCTCGCGACAAGAAGCGGAATGCTGAAAACCGCGAGCGTAATGCGCGCGAGCGGGATAAGGACGGCGGAAGTTCCACTGCAGAGCCGTCAACAGACGAGGGCGACAATTCTGTCGCAGAGCCGTCCAGAGACGAGGGTAGTGGATCTGCCGATGTGATGGACGAGGGCGGTAGTTCCACAGAGCCGTCCAAGGAGGTCAGCGGGCCGGCTGAGGAAGCCGCCGCCGCCAGGTCGTCGCCGCGCCCTGCGGCGGCGGCCTTGACCGCGGCCCTGACGGTAAGGGAGGAGGCCCTCCCCTCGAAGGTGCGGAAGCGCCCCCTAAATAAGGAGGGCAGCTCAGGCGCAGATTCCGAGGGAAGCGTGGTCATCATGCCTCCTCCCAAAGTTCCGGCCTCTCGCAGAGGGCGAGGAGCCGCGGCGTCGGGAAGGACGACCCACTCCCCGGCCGGCGGAGTGCGTGGAGGGGTGGAGGCTGGCAGGCAGGCCGATAATGAAGCGGCCGCCGCGAGGGTGCTGGGGGTGTTGTCCGGCATCCCTCCCACCGAAGTGGCGGCCGCTGGTGCCCGCGTGAGCGCCCCAGCCGCGAATATGGAGGCCCTGCAGGCCGAAAACGCCCGCCTTGGTGGCGAGGTGTCAAGCCTGCGGGCCCAGAACCACCGGCTGGAGTCTGAGCTGGCCGCGGTGCGGAGGGCCAACCGCCTCCTAACCAAGGACGTGGCTGACCTGAAGGTCCAAATGGCGCGGCTCATGCAGCCTGCGCCAACCGCACCGCCGACCAGCGCTAGCCGCGAAGGAGTCGAGGTCGCCGCCCCCAAGAAGAAGACGCCGCCGACTGCAGGGCGTGCGCCGCCAGCCATCGCTAGCCGGGCCGCCGCGGCAAGAAAGCCATCAAACGTCGCGGAGCGGGCCCCGGTAGAGGTCCAGCCGGCGACACCAATCCCGCTGCCCGCGGTGGAGGGCGTGCCGGACGAGGCCTTGCGCGCCATTATTGACACCGTCGGCAATCTGGTCGATGCGCGCTTGGCCGTTCTGGAGGCAAGGCTGCCTCCAGAACCACGTGTTCGGCCGCCTCTTGCCGCGGACAAGCGGCCATATGCGGCACCAGCCCCCGCCCCGCTACCCTGTCAGGGTGGCCGCGTGGGGGGGAGGGGGAGGTGGTTCTGGAGGCAAGACTGCCTCCAGAACCACGTGTCCGGCCGCCTCTAGCCGCGGATAAGCGGCCGCATGTGGCACCAGCCCCCGCCCCGCTGCCTTGTCAGGGTGGCCGCGTGGGGAGCTACGCCGCGGCCGCGGCCGAGCCTAAGCCCAAAGGCCCCGGCCCAGCTCCGAAGGGACCCGCCCTGAGGAGGAAGACGGCTCCGGCTCCTGCCGGACCGCTGAAGTCGCCCGCAACAACACCGCCGGCAACGACCAGCGAGGCTGCGACGAGGCCTTCCGCGTCTGGCACGACTGCTGTACCCGAACAGGGTTGGCAGGTAGCCGAACGCGACAGGAGTCGCGGCCAAAGGAGGAGAGCGGAGGCCAAGTGCGCCGCTGAGGTCCCCGCTCCACAGGCAGGAGCCGGACAGAAGAAGAGACCGCGCAAGGGGCTCAAGTCGCCGAAGACGGCCGCAGTGGTGATCACTGTGCTGCCCGAGGCGGCCGAGAAGGGCCACAGCTACGAGGCCGTCTTGAGGAAGGCCCGGCGGGAGCTAGACGTCTCCGATATTGGAGGCGTCGAAGCCAGGACCCGCAAGGCCCGGACGGGGGCTCGAATTCTCGAGTTCCCAGGGGCCGAGGGCACCAAGACGGCCGACAGCGTGGCCGAGAAGCTGAGAGGTTTGTTCGCCGAGGAGGGTGGCATCAAGATCGCCAGGCCCGTCAAGTGCGCCGAAATGTGCATTTCGGGTTTGGACGATTCGGTGACGGTGGAAGACATCCGGGAGGCTATTGCCTCGAAAACCGGGAGTCCCATAGACACCGTCCGGATCGGTGCCATTCGTCCCGGTCCGGGTGGCGTAGGTGCTGCCTGGGCGCAGTGCCCGGTGGAGTCGGTCAGGCAACTGGCCGGCTCAGGCAGGCTCCTCGTGGGCTGGAGCTCGGCGCGGGTAACCGTGCTTGAGCACCGGCCTGCGAGGTGCTACAAGTGCATGGCGGTCGGACACACTCGACCGACGTGCACTAATTGCTTCGACTGCGGCGGATTGTGTTTCCGCTGCGGTCAGACCGGGCACGTGGCGGCATCTTGCGCCACCCCGCCTCACTGCCCCGCGTGTGCGGCGGGCAATAAGCCCGCCAAGCACGCATGGGCTCTGGGGCGTGCAAACCTCCAGCTTCGGCCCCAAAGGCGCGGGGCGGCTCTACGACCACGGCCGCTCCCGCTCCTAGCGCGGTCCGATCGCCCGCTGGCGAGGAGGTCATGGATACAACCCGATAATGGGTACACCATCCATGCACCTCCTCCTGCAGGCCAACACCAACCACTCCGCCGGCGCGCAGGCTCTCCTCCTGCAATCCATGACGGAGTGGTCGATTGGTGCAGCCGTAGTCGCGGAACCGTATGCCGTGCATGATCGCCCCAATTGGGTGGTCAGTCGAAACGGTACTGCGGCAATCGTCGTCTCAACGCAGCGGCACTTCCCGTCCTTGTCCCTTTTGGATAGGGGCGAGGAATTTGTCGCGGCGGAGTGGGGAGGGGTCACGCTCTACAGCGTATACCTCTCCCCTACTAGGAGTATCGACGATTTCGGGGCCTCACTCACCACCTTGGAGGCCTCGATACGGCGACTGGCACCGGGCCTCGTCCTGGTTCTGGGGGACTTCAACGCCAAATCCACGGCGTGGGGGTCCCCTACGACGTACGACCGCGGGCGGGCGGTCAACGAGTGGGCGGCTTCACTGGGCCTCTGTGTTCTGAACAGAGGCTCGGTGAACACGTGCGTGCGGCGGCAGGGCGGGTCGATAGTGGACTGGTCGTTCACTAGCCCCGCTGTCGCGCCACGGGTGAGGAACTGGAGTGTCCTGGAGGAGGCGGAGACCCTGTCGGACCACCGGTACATCCGTATGGAGGTCTCCCCCCGGGAACCCGGTAGGGGTCACAGGGCGGACGGAGCTCCCGCGTTTTCGCGGTGGGCTGTGGGTCGTCTTGACAGGGATCTACTGGCGGAGGCGGCCATTGTCAGCACGTGGCTGTCCTCACCACCCCCAGCAGACGGAGTGGACGCTGAGGCTGTCCGCATTCGCAGTGCGTTAACGCAGATCTGCGATGCGGCCATGCCCAGAGTGCGGCGGCGTCCACCTCCGAGGCAGGGGGTCTACTGGTGGTCCCCAAGACTGGCGGACCTTCATGCGGCGTGTATCAGTGCCCGAAGGTCCTACACCCGCAGGCGGCGTCACCGCGACGTCGAGCGGGAGGTCCAGCTGTACGAGGCGTACCGCAGTGCGCGGACTGCCTTTCGGCTGGCCATCCGAGCCGACAAGGGCGTGAGTTGGCAGGAGATGCTGGACGGTCTCGACCGTGACACCTGGGGTCGCCCACATCGCGCGGCGCTGAACAAGCTTCGCGCGCGGGCCCGATCTGTCGGACGCTCAGTATGGGTTTCGGAGGGGGCGTTCGACCATCGGGGCCCTATTACGCCTAAGGCAGGCGGCCGCGGAGGCCGTCGCCGGGAAGGGAGTGCTGTTGGCGGTGTCGTTGGACATCGCCAACGCATTCAATAGTCTGCCATTCGGCTGCATCAGGGAGGCGCTCCGGCTCCATGGAGTGCCCCTGTACCTCAGGCGGCTGGTGGCAAACTATTTGGAAGGCCGCAGTATCCTCTGCGTGGGTCCCGCAGGGGACATTGTGCGGACGCCCAAGTCGTGCGGCGTTCCACAGGGGTCGGTTCTGGGGCCGACTCTGTGGGACATCGGGTACGACTGGGCGTTGAGAGGGAGTCTCCCCCCCGGGCTGAGCTTGGTGTACTACGCTGACGACACGCTCGTCACAGCCCGGGGCAGGACACTCGAAGAGGTGGCGAGCCTGGCCACTCTCGGCACCGAGGAGATGGTCAGGCGGATCGAGGCGCTGGGGCTCAGGGTGGCCCTAAACAAGACTGAGGCCCTACTTTTCCATGGGCCCCGTGTGAGGCTGCCCATCGGCGCCTCGATAGTGGTAAACTCCATCCACATAAGCATCCAGGCCCATATGAGGTACTTGGGTCTGGTGCTCGACGGGCGATGGTGGTTCCGGGAGCATTGCCGACAGATTGCTCCCCGGTTTGTCGGCGCGGCGTCCGCCCTTTCTCGACTCATGCCGAACGTGGGCGGACCCAGTTTTGAGGGCCGACGGCTGTAAGCGGGGGTCATCCGCTCGATGGCCATGTACGGCGCACCCGTGTGGGCGAGGGCTCTGAACGCCCAGCTCAGGGCGGTTCTGTGGAGACCACAGAGAGCCATGGCGGTCAGAGCCATTCGCGGGTACCGCACGGTGTCAACAGAGGCGGCGTGCCTGTTGGCCGGGACACCCCCGTGGAACCTAGAGGCGGAGATGCTCTCCGACCTCTACCGGCGGGTTATCACAGCGCGCGAGGAAGGTGGCTCCCCATCGTTGAGCGAGATAGCCACCTGGCGCGTGGATGCCCGCCGAGACGTCATCGCCCGTTGGGCTACGCGGCTGGAGAGGCCTAGGCACGGTGTGGAGACCGTTGAGGCCCTCCGGCCCATATTGATATAGTGGATGGAGCGGCGTCACGGAGTCCTCACCTTTCGGCTGGTGCAGGTATTGACGGGGCACGGGTGTTTCGGGTTGTACCTGCACAGGGTCGTGTATAGGGAGTGGACTCCGGCCTGCCACCACTGCAGGAGTGGCGAGGACACGGCGCAACACACGCTGGAGGTGTGTCCGGGATGGGAGCGGCAGCGCCGTGACCTCGTCGCTGTCATCGGTGCCGACCTGACGCTGCCGGCCGTCGCGAGGGCGATGGTCGACAGCATCAGGAACTGGGACGCGGTCGCCGCCTTCTGCGAGGCTGTCATCTCGCAGAAGGAAGCGGCGGAACGGGCAAGGGAGGATTCCCGCGCCCCGGGCCGCCGCCAGCGGCCGGGGCGGCGCAGGCGCGAATACCTGCGCCTGATGCCGCCCTAACCGAGGCTTCGGATGATCGGACCGGGGAATTGTCCGGTCACCCGACGTGAGGCCACCGCGTGAGGGCGACGCCCCGACGGCGAAATCTGTCGGGGCGTCGACGAGAGGAACCCGCGAGGGTGAACCGCCGGGCGGGCCACCGAAGTTAAAAATCGGGTCCCGGTGACCCGCTCGCACGGCGAAGAGAGAGGAGTTTTACGGTGGGTCTATGGGGTCACGCGCCGCCTTCTCCGTCACCCCGGACCGATTTGGCGGGGCGAGACTAATCCATAGTCCACCAAAAAAAAAAAAAAAAGGGTGGGTCGATAGTGGACTTGTTGTTCGCTAGCCCCGCTGTCGCACCACGAGTGAGAAACTGGCGTGTCCTGGAGGAGGCGGAGACCCTGTCAGATCACCGGTACATCCGGATGGAGGTCTCCTCTCTCCCGGACCCCAGCAGGGTTCACAGGGTGGACCGAGCTCCCGCATTGCCGCGATGGGCTGTGGGGCTTCTGGATAGGTACCTACTGGCGGAGGCAGCCATCGTTCACACGTGGCTGTCCTCACCACCCTCAGCGGACGGAGTGGACGTTGAGGCTGTCGGCATCCGCAGTGCGTTAACGCAGGTCTGCGATGCGGCCATGCCCAGGGTGCGGCGTCTACCTCCGAGGCAGGGGGTCTACTGGTGGTCCCCAAGACTGGCGGACCTTCGTGCGACGTGCATTAGTGCCCGAAGGTCTTGCTCCCGCAGTCGGCGGCGTCGCCGCGATGTTGAGCGGGAGGGCCAGCTGTACGAGGCGTACCGCAGTGCGCGTACCGCCTTTTGGCTGGCCATCCGGTCCGCCAAGGATGCGAGTTGGCAGGAGATGCTGGACGGTCTCGACCGTGACCCCTGGGGTTGCCCATATCGCGCGTCGCTGAATAAGCTTCGCGCGCAGGGCCCCCACCTCACCGAGACCCTCCAGCCCGACCTCCTTCGTAGAGTGGTCGAGGAGCTGTTCCCGCGACAGTCGGAGCACACGCCCCCCCGGTCATGGCTTTGCCAGATCACGACCGGGAGGCCGTCGAGAGTGTTCCGCCCGTGACGGAGTCGGAAGTGGGGGCAGCCGTGGCGAAGATTCGTTCCGCCACCACGGCCCCCGGCCCAGACGGAGTCCCAGTCCGGGTGTTGACGTTGCTCCTCGAGCATCTCGAATCTCGACTCAGGCGACTGTTCAACGCCTGTCTGACGTCTGGACAGTTCCCTGAGTGCTGGAAGGAAGGGAGGTTGGTTCTCCTGCCAAAGCCGGGCCGTCCCCCGGATTTGCCGTCGGCCTACAGGCCCACTGTGCTTCTGGACGATGTGGGTAAGCTGCTGGAGTGTGTCCTCGCTGCACGCATCATCCAGCACCTGGAGGAGGTGGGGCCCGATCTGTCGGACGCTCAATTTGGGTTTCGGAGGGGGCGTTCGACCATCGGGGCCCTGATACGCCTGAGGCAGACGGCCGCGGAGGCTGTCACCGGCAAAGGAGTGCTGTTGGCGGTGTCGTTGGACATCGCCAACGCCTGCCATTCAGCTGCATCAGGATTCAATAGTCTACCATTCAGCTTCATCAGGAAGGCGCTCCGGTTCCATGGAGTGTCCCTGTACCTCAGGCGGCTGGTGGCAGATTATTTGGAGGGGCGCAGTGTTCTCCATGCGAGCCCCGCAGGGGACATTGTGCGGACGCCCATGTCGTGCGGTGTTCCGCAGGGGTCGGTTCTGGGGCCGACTCTGTGGGACATCGGTTACGACTGGGCGTTGAGAGGGAGTCTTCGCCCCGGGCTGAGCGTTATTTGCTATGCTGACGACACGCTCGTCACAGCCCGGGGCAGTACACTCGAAGACGCGGCGAGCCTGGCCACTCTCAGCACCGAGGAGATGGTCAGGCGAATTGAGGCGCTGGGGCTCAGGCAAAGATCGGGTACCGGTGGCCCGCTCGCACGGCGAAGAAGAGGTGCTTGCAGGGTGGGTCAATGGGGTTGCACGCCGCCTCTTCCGTCACCCCGGACCGATTTGGCGGGGTGCGACGTCCATAGCCCACCGCAAAAAAAAAAAGGCTTACAGTTCATCCATCCCACCGTCTATCCACCTTACCATGCATCAATCCAAATATCTGTTCCTCCGTCCATACCAAATTGATGAAATGAAACATATATTTTATTAAATCGAGAAAAAATTAAAAGCGTTGGACAGTATGCAAATGGCAGCTGGTATTTTATTACTAAACACAATTGTCGTCTTGAGATGTTTCCATCCCAAAGCATTTATTTATCCATTAGTCGCGTCTAAAGGAGTTTTACTTTAAAATTGCGACATACCAATACGCTTGTAGAAGTATGAGTCAGACACAAGAAACATAAATGCGGATAAAAAGTTGCAAATGATCGTACTGCAAGTAATCACAATTACCTTCACACCTATATACCAATCACAGCTCACATCTTAAGTGATCTCACAGAGCAGACTCAAACATTGTCTTTGTACTAACAAGTATATGGTATGGATGCATGACACAAGATAGTCTTGAACTACAACCTTTTACCTGCCCGTGGATTCCTTAGCCAAATCGCCAAAGAGTTCACCAAGAGAACGAGCAACAGCTTTTCCCCGGGAAACGTACAATATGCACCGCTACCACCAGCCCACCTGCCAAGCGCGGCGACCCTGACACCACTCTCTCACGAATGACAACAATGAGAGAGGCCCACATAGCTAACGTAAGTCAGTATACGATATGCAACAAGTGCACCGTGCCACTCGCGGGTAGGAAGGAAGGAAGGAAAATCATTTATTTTGTTCTCGTTAAAAACTAATGATAATAAACAGAACTAAAGAAAACAACTTCTAGTATAAAATGACATAATAAGAAACAAAAAAGGCTTTTGGCTCAGCTTTGGCTATTTTATTTTATAAAATAGCGCTGATATTCTGCCAACACCTGGTTGGTCCTTTTAAAGAAATTATAAAAATATGACTAGTATAAAAATGTCAGAGTGTATGTGTGCGTAAAACGATGTATGAATAATTTTAACATAAGTATAACAACATTGCATAATACGTGCGGGCTCAGACTGGCGAACGGAGCTCGCTCGTTTACTTTTATACATCTCTTAAAGAAGTTTGAGCTAGGTGGCGCGATTAGTCAATACTTTGTTAATATGTTTCCGCTTAGCACGTACGATAAACGCAAGTACCGTCAAGCTTTTTTATTGTGTAGTGGTGTAGTGATGGTATCCGTACCTGTTCATATCCCAGTCCGACCGCGGCCATAGCACCGTGTATCAGTTCAGTCTCGAGCGACACTCGCCCGCGACTATACGCCGCCAGTATTATCTCCTCCACAGTCAGAGCTCCGTCCGCGTACGCACACCCCAGCTCGCCTACACTGTGACCTGGATTCAGTTACATAGATATTACATATTTACAGTTACCAGTGTCCTCCCTGGGGATCTTTATTCAGTCACATCCACTATACGCTCAGAATTAGGGTTTAACGACAAAAAAAAATCTCATAAAATTGAACTAATACGGTTTGCTTTTATAAATAAGCCTACTCATTAAATAATGTTTAATTAACATTGAAATCATAATTTAGTTTTACGTTATTCTTTATTATTTATAACTATATATGTATATCTTTTAAAGGACTCCACCCTTTTTGTTTTTTTTTTGTTTTTTTTTCTTTGGGCTATGGACGTCGCACCTCGCCAAATAGGTCCGGGGTGACGGAAGAGACGGCGCGCAACCCCATTGACCCACCCTGCAGGCACCTCTTCTTTGCCGTGCGAGCGGGCCACCGGTACCCAATCTTTGTCTTCGGTGGCCCGCTCGGCGGTATGCCCTCTCGGGCTCCTCTCCTGTCGACGCCCCGACAGCTTTCGCCGTCGAGGCGTCGTCCTCATACGGTGGCCTCACGTCGGGTGATAGGACAATTCCCCGGTCCGATCACCCGCCTCGGTCAGGGCGGCATCAGGCGCAGGTACTCGCGCCTTCGCCGCCCCGGCCGCGGGCGGCGGCCCGGGGCACGGGAGTCCTCCCGGGCCCGTTCCGCCACCTCCTTCTGCGAGATGACAGCCTCGCAGAAGGCGGCGACCGCGTCCCAATTCCTGAAGCTGTCGACCATCGCTCGCGCAACAGCCGGCAGCGACAGGTCGGCACCGATGACAGCGGCGAGGTCATGGCGCTGCCCGTCCCAGCCCGAACATACCTCGAGCGTATGTTGCGCCATGAAAGGACTCCACCCTGCACTAAGGAAATAATCCTTGTATTGCTGATGACTATAGTGGATTTCTATTGCACAGCAATATAATTGGCTCTCCATCTGTCAATTTTATATATGAGTTGGGAGACCAGAAGGCTTATCAGATATTGAATCATTATCGGAAATTATCACGGAGTTGACGGATTTGTATTGACCTTCGACACCTTTGAATGCTGCCGCCAGTTGTGGGTGTAGGACCTTCAGGCACGAAGACATGCCGCGCAAACGTACGTCAGCCTTGGGGACCACCAGTAGACTCACTGCCCCGGAGGTAGACGCTACATCCTGGGCGTGTCCGCATCGCAGATCTGCGTCATTGCACTGCGGATGCGGACAGCCTCGGCGTCCACTCCGTCCGCTGAAGGTAATGAGGACAGCTACGTGTGAACGATGGCCGCCTCTACCAGTAGGCCCCTATCCAGGCGCCCCACAGCCCACCGCGACAACGTGGGTGTTCCGTCCGCCTTGTGGGGTCTGTGGGGCCTGTGGGGGCCCCGGAGGGGGCGAGCTCCATCGGGATATACCGATGATCGGATAGGGTATCGGCCTCCTCCACCCGTAGTGCGAGAGCGGAGCTAGCGAACGAGAAGTCCACTATCGACCCGCCCCGCTGCCGCACACATGTATTTACTGAGCCCCTGTTAAATACAAAGGCACAGTGAAGCTCTACGACTGCCCGCCTGCGATTGTTCATCATAGGGGACCCTTACGCTATAGATCTGGAGATGAAATCCGCCAGGACAAGGACGAAGCCCGGTGCCAGTCGCCCTATCGAAGCTCCCAGGTTGGTTGGTTGAAGATCCTGCGAACCGGTGGCGTGGTTGATGTTGCCCTGCAGGAATTAAATGGACTCGGCTGTCAATAATGGGCCGTGTCCGTGCCCTCCTCTACATCAGCGGGCGATCTGACCGCGCTAAGAGCAGCAGTCGTTGAAAGGCCACCTCGCCCCTTTGGGGCCAAAGCTGGAGGTCTGCATGTCCCAGAGCCCATGGGGTGCTGGCAGGCTTATTACCCCGCCGCACACGCGGGGCCTGGCCAACGTTGGCCAGGTATGCCTGACCGCCATGCATTTAAAGCACCTCGCAAGTCGGTGCTCCAGCAGGTTTACGCGCGCTGAGTTCCAGCCCATAAGGAGTATGCCTAAGCTGGTCAGTTTCTTGACTGACTCCATTAGGCGCTGCACCCATGCGGCACTTACGCCGCCCGAACCAGGGTGGATAGCGCTAACCCGGACCGTGTCCAAAGCTGCGTCTGCGCACTTCTTGGGCCTGGCGATTTTAACGGCACCCTCCTCGGCGAACAGCCTTCTCAGCTTGGCCACTACGCTGTCGGCCACCTTGGCGCTCTCGGCTCCAAAGAAATCGAGTACTCGAGCCTTGCGGGTACTAGCTTCGACACCTCCGATATTGGAGACGGCCTCATAGCTGAGGCCCTTCTCAGCCGCCTCTGGCACCAGTGATGGCGGCTCGCGGCTCTTTCTACCATGCTCAGCTACCTGTCAACCCTGATTGAGCGCGGCAGGCGTGCTTGGCGCAACAGGCACCTTAGTCCTCCCGTGATCATGAACACTGTAAATTGTTCGAAACGTCGGGCAATTAAAAGTCAAATAGAAACACGATAGAATCCGTAAAAATACTTTTATTTCAAAAGCGTATTAAAAGCCATAAACTAGAATGTCTTACCAATAATACCATCAGGAGTCAATCCCAGCTCCCGTAAAATGTCAGTCAAACCAATTTGTATAGCGGCGATACCGACAAATGAGTGCATAATGTTATCGAACATTGTTTTGTCAGGCGAACAGATGATATCAACTATATCGAGTCCCTTTGGTGCTAGCGCTTGATGGCAACTGTAAAACAACAATTGTGAGTAATAAAGTAATTCTAATAATTAAATTGATGTTTTTATATATAATGAAAATTTATACCATATACAAAGGTCCCCAAAACTATGAGAAAATCATATATATATATATATATATATATATATATATATATGTATATATATATATATATATATATATATATATATATATATATATATATATCTTTTGCAATATATGCGATGCTCTGTTCACTCGTGTGTCGATTACCATTTGCTTTTACATGCTTGAAGTATTAGGATTAGATTAACGTGTACTTGTAATTCACTCTTGGGTTTGTTCTATGTAATTATGATAATAATAAGAGAGAAATTGACCTAGTATAATGCGCTGGCCAGATGTGCTAGAGGTGCTAGAGGTGTAGGCTTTTATTTCGAGTTTTACTTTTCTTGCACAGATACGATATGCATAATAGTCCTCTTTTTCGATCACCCACGAGTAAGAGGTGGTGAACTGTATTCTTACTCTGTCACCACACGGAGATTTGATAACATGTATGACAATAAATATATTGAGGTACTAACAATATTAAGCCATAAGAAATGACCTGCAGTTTATATTATATATAGTTATTATTATATAGTTATTATTAATATTATATTATTTTGTTTCGTTAGTTATATCGAATTCGACAGACTTGTACATTGAACACCTACAATATCGAGGTGAATACGGAACACAGACAAGTAGAGGTAATTGGGAAAGTTATCAATTATAGAGACAAGATATGTATGAGATGAGTCCTTTAGGTACTTTTTAGAAAAGTGATTTTTAAAGTGTTCTATACATACTTATATATTACTGAATATATTACTTTATATAGGTAGTACAATAAAAATGTTATGTTTGCTAGTAATTGGCGGAAAACAAAATATTTACCGTTCTATAGCTGATGCAAATATTGGTATCCGCATTAGATCAGCTCCCATACCGGCCCACTGCGAGCCCATACCACTGTATACGAACCACAATGGCCGCTTCGCATTATTGAAATAATCCACTTTTTCAAACAAACTTATCGTTTTTTGTTTTTTTTGATTGGTATCTGAAACAGATTCCCTTATAATAAAATATTTAATTAGTTCAATCAAATCTCTATGCACTATCATATACATTTAATCATCAATTAACCAAAGCAAATTACAATGATAACAAATATTGCCTTGTCATCATTTAAGCTGTTTGCAAAAGGGTAGTTCTGTCAGTGCTTGGGCAAATTAAATCAAACCGAGTATCCTTTTAAAGTACTAATAATATTTTGTTACATACATACATATCATCATGCCATATCCCTTGCAGGGTAGGCAGAGAGAACAAAGTGCCAAAGAACTCTATCCTTGCATACTTCACTCGCTTCCTCAACATTCATAATTCTCTTCATACACGCTCGCTGGTTTCGGAGACTCTTGACTTCACCTTTCTTCATGACATGACCGATCTAGTCTAGGTAGGTTAGTCTCGGTCTCCCCCGGTACCTACATCCTTCCACTTTCGCATTGTATATCTTCTTTCTCTTCTTAAGACGTTCGTTCAGCATTCTTTCCACATGTCCGAACCATCGGAACATTCCCTTTTGCATCTTTACACCAATACTCTCTCTTTCATACCTACTTGCTCTCTTACGTCATCGTTAAGAATTCGATCGGTCAGCATAACTCCACAGATTTTCCGTAGAGATCGCATTAATTTTACATTCATGCTCTTTTGTGCATACCCAACTCTCGCTTCCATATAGTAATGTTGGGACAAGCACAGCGTTATGTATTGCTACACGTGCCTTCTGGCTGAGGTGGTGGCTACCGAGAAGTTGCCCCAACGCTCCGTTCACACTATTTCCCGCATTCACTCTTAACTCTATATCAGTGATGTACCTTCCATCTCGGCTAAATCCACATCCAAGATATGCAAATTCATCCACTTATTCTAGTACATCATTACCTATTATTACTCTTACATCTGTTCTGGCTTCATCTCTTTCGAAGACCATTATTTTGGTTTAGCTCACATTCACGCGTTGACCCCTTTTCTTACAATCTTCTGTCATTGTGTCGACTAGGATCTTTAGGTCAGTCGCTGACTGCACCAGCAGGACTGAATCATCTGCATAGAGCAGAGCAGTAACCACTGAGTCGCCCATCTGGACTCCCACATTCATATCGTTCAAACTTTGGAGACATTTATCCAGATATATGATAAACAGCCTGGCTGACAGAACGCACCCCTGCTTAACGCCGATATTGACGTCAAACCAATGCGACATTCCATCATCCAGCCGCACACAAGCTCTACAGCCCATGTAACTGGACTGCACAGCCTGTAGCAGTTTACCGTTAATACCATACTCCAAAAAAATAAAAAAATATATATAAATATATAAAAATATAAGGTAAAATGTTCCAAAGTTCCTTTCGTACAACCGTGTCAAATGCTCTCTCCAGATCCACAAAACTGCAGAAAACCCTCTGACCTAGAGCCAGATGCTTCTCCAAAATGTTGTGCAAAGAGAACACTTGATCCATGCCTCCCTTTCCATTCCTGAAAGCTTCTTGTGCCTCACACAGTAAACCATAGGACACCATCCTCATTATCCTTTTAATAATTTTACCATACACTTTTGCTGCCAAACTGGCCGAGCTTATGGCTCTTTAATTTGCACAGGCATAAAATCAATCCTTGTTTTTAAGCAAAGGCACGATGACTGCGCTATTCCAGTCCCCGGGAACCATTCCCGAGCTCCAACATAAATTGAGGAGCAACAGGAACGCCTCCCAGGCACAGGAGCCGCCAAGCTTGATCATCTCGGCAGACAGCATATCAATGCCCGCTGCCTTACCATTTTTCAAACTTCTTATCGGCCATTCAACTTCATCCACACTGATGCCATCGGAGGACACCGGTACTGAATGTTGATCTACTAGACTACATGCAACACCGGCGCCAACCCGAGTATCCGCATACATATCTCCAAATTATTCACTCCATCGGCTTAACACGTCTTGTATATGTGTAAGAATGTCTCCACCTTTAGACCTTATTTTATTCATTCTGAAGCCTGACCAACCACCCCGAGACTTTTTCACCTCCCTCCAAAAGAGTTTGGTGTTACCCTCGAAGTTTTTAGTTAGCCTATCTTCTGCACACATATTTGCTCTATCGCGCTTCTTTTTCACTAATGCCTTGGTCATTCTTACATTGCCGATATATTTCTGTCTTCTGTTCAGTCATAATGTTATTCAGATTCAAAGAAGAGACATAGTCTAACCACGCTTTCTTCTTTTGCTCTACGGAAGCTACCACTTCTGCATCCCACCATGAATCACCATTTGTTTTTCTATGCTTCTTTGAGCTTCCACAGACTTCTTTCGCTGTATCTACCATACTCTCTTTCAATATTCTCCAGCATTCTTCTATGTCTGATTGCGGCTGGCTTGCCAAAGTCAGCCGTTCCCGGACACCCTCTGCATACTTTTCCCTTACATACTCTTCTTGCAACCTTTCAACCTTTATTCTTTCAACCCCTCCGAAGTGGACACGCTCTCGCCAGTGCCTCCACTTTTTGAACATACCACTAAATGTCGCAATAACAAGATAGTGGCCCGGTGACTGTAGGGCCCGTGGGCTCTTGCCTCCAATATTTTGCTTTGGAGGCGACTGTCTACCAAAATTAAATCAATTATACTTTCCTGTTGATTCCTTCTCCATGTATGCATATGGATGTCCTTATGTTGGAAAAATGTGTTTGACACAATAAGGTTTCTCTCCATGCATACATCCGCTATGAGCCTACCTGCGTCGTTCACTCTCTTATCACCAAATGGACCAAGTACGTTCTCATAGTCGGGACGATTGGTTCCTATCCATCCGTTCAAATCTCTGCATAAAATCACGCGTTCACTGGTTTCTGCCATATCCAGAACTGCCCTAAAATTATCCCAAAACTTCTCCAGGTCTGATGCTACCGAGGATCCTACGGGAGCATATGCTACCGCCATGAATACCTTGGTGACACCTAGTTTTATACGGACCCAAAAAGTCTGGGATCACACATTCTGTAATCCTTCCCACCTGCGGCCAAACGAGAGGATATCAGCACCCCTACCCCCATGCTGGCTCGATCGTTCTGTGGTACACCAGACCACAGAGCCATCCCGCCACCAGGAAGATCGCAGGCGTCGCTGCCCCTTCGCTTGGTCTCTGTTACACAGAGCACGTCTAGCTGTTTGTCTGCCATGACGGTTATAGCTCGTGCAACTTACCTTTCACACAACCTCTTACATTCCACGTGCCCACCCGGCACTCTGCTCTCCTCGACTCGCCTGACTGGGCAAGGTGTGATGGGTGGCGGCCCCCATCGCTGCATCTGCCGATGTTCGTACCGACAGAGGCGGGTCGGTACGCGTCGCTTCCGGAACACGCCCTAACCCGCACTGCGGTACGTATTTTAGCCGGGTTGTAGTCTAACTAGACTGGCAGAGGACGCGACGTGCATGCTCCGGACTATGCCCCCCTACACGCTCCGGACTATGCCCCCATTTTGTTTATTACCATAAATGTTGTTATGGAAATAAACAAATTATTATTATACCCTATTATACATATATGTATTACTCTTAAGTTCGAGAAACTGGTGCCGACTTCGCCATCGGTAATTGCCTTTCCTACCACCAACACCAATATGGAGCCGCACGTCCGCCCCTGCCCCGTTGCCCTATTAGGGTAGCTGCGTGAGGAGCTATTACTCAGTTGTGGCTGACACCAAAACTAAAGGGCCCCAATTAAGAAAAGGATGGCACCGGTTCTTTCCATGGTTGGGCCACAGCTGTCGCTCATAGGAAAAAGCCAAAGAAATAAGACGGTCATGCAGGAGGCTCCCGCCGCTTTAAGTCAGCCAAAGTGGTCATCACTGTACTGTCTGAGGCAGCCGAGAAGGGCCCCAGCTATGAAGTCGTCTTGAGGAGAGTTTCTTGGGTCTGACAGCGTCAAAACGGCTGATAGGCGGACGGCTAAGTTACGATTTTGGGAAGATAAGGGACATCCGGTAAGCCATTGCCTCGAAAACCAGGTGGTTCTTGAATCTTGTATTAGTTTACGAGAGATGCTAAACGATCTCGACTGTGATCCCCGTCTCGCCCGTATCGCGCGGCACTGAGCAAGTTCCATGCGTAGGGCCTCCTCGCTAGGATGGTCGAGGGTCTATTTCCGAAGCAGATAGAGCACACGCCCCCGCTCATGGCTTTGGCAGAAGATGGTCAGGAGGCTGACATAAGTATGTCACCTGCGACGGAGGCAGAGGGGAGGAGGCAGAGAGGGAGGAGGCTATGTCGAGGATTTGTTCCATGACCACCGCCCCTGGGCCGGACGGGGTACTCGTCATGGTACTGACCTTACTCTTTCATCATCTGGAGCCTTAGACAGCTAGAAGAAAGGGAGGTTAGTTCTCCTTTCAAAGCCGAGGTGGCCTCCAGACTTACCGTCAGCCTACAGGCCCATCATATTGATGGATGATGTAGGCAAGCTACTAGAATATATCCTGGCTGCCCGCAGTACACAGACACTTTAGTGACGTCGGGCTCAATCTCTCAGACACCTGATTCGAATTTTGAAGGGGCGTTCGACCATCACCATTGTATTTAATAGCCTATTCAGCTGCATTAGTGAGGCACTTTGGTATCAACGGGTGTCCGTATACCGGAGCCGGCTGGTGGTGGACTATTTGTATAGGTGCAGCATCAGCATGAACCGCAAAGGAAGTTATGCAAACGCCTATTTCGTGCAGTATCCTTTAAGGGTACTTTATAAAGATGACTCTTTGAAACATTGACTACGACTGGGGGTTGACCGGTAGTCACCTTGCTATGCTGACGATACACTCAGGGCAGGATATTAGAAGAGGCTATACACCTAGCTACTCTCGGTACAGAGGAGATGATCATACGAATCGTAGCACTCAATAAGACGGAGGCCGTCTTGTTTCATAGACGCCGTATAAGTCCGTCGGCGCCTAAATCATCGCTAACACTGAGGTCGGTACGATCAGGTGATCATTTAGGTCCATATTAAGTATTCGGACCTACGCCAAATACTTGTATATAGTCGTAAGGAGGAAGAGGCCCCGTCTTGCCAACAGAGCGGTAACGATGAGGACACGGCGAAGCATACGCTCGAGCATTGCATGACCTGTTCTTAGCAGCGCTGCAGACTAGTTGCTTCTATTGGCACCGACCTGACGCTGCCGGCCGTCAGGAAAGCGATGGTCGATAGTGTCAGGAACAAGAACGCGGTCGCCGCCTTCTGCAAATCAATTGTTTCGCGGAAGGGGGTGGCGGAGCGGTTTTAGGAGAAAATCGTCTATGGTACTAAGCTCCAAATCTATCGAATCAACGGTACTTGGCACGATAGGTTAATAACTTAAGCACTATGCCATCTGTGTAGTCAGGTTGTAGGTACCAAGTATAATGTATCCTCTTCCCAGGTGACCGGATATATTCAAAGAGTGTATGTTGTGCAGTAACGCTATCTCCTCAGCGTCGACAGGATGTAATTTTAAGCTCTCAAAAATACTTTTAACATTTGACTCTTGTCTACCAGACAATGTGACGAGGTGCGGTATTGAAGCGCTGTAGCAAGACAAATCCTGTAACATTAAAAATACAAAAAATATCAATTTTTAGTAATGCTATAGTATTATAATAATATTGTACCACTTCATAGCTGAATATAATTCACCTTATGTTTATAATGTCCATGAAGAAGTACGTGTGTGTTGACACCCGAAATGGAGGTGCCGTTAATAGCCGTGTAGGTCCGTCTAAACGGCTGGTGCTCTGTGACGATGCTCATCTTACCGGTATCTAATTCTGATACATCTTTGCGTGGTTGATCACAGTTCAAATTCGGTGGAAGTACTCCTTTGTGATAACCCAATAGAACCTGTATAGTTTACTTTGAATATTTTAATTAAAGTTTACAACATTTAATATAAAATGAAATATGTAAGAAATTACACGTCAAACCTTAGTGATACCAGAAATCCCACTAGCTGCTAGAGTTAAACCAATATTTGATGTGATACTTCCTACAAGTAGTGTGTCTTGTCTGTCTTTGCAATAAACTTTTGCAATCGCTTCCAGCTCATATTTATCTGCATCTGGTATACCTGAAAGGATAAACTTGCATTTTATTTATCTATGGAAAATAATACTGTAGTGCCTATATCAAGACATGTATGTACTTAAATGAATATGTTCAATTGGGTAGCTAATCCACTTCCACCAAGCTACCATACTCGATTTCGAGAAGTACAAAATGGACTAATATTAATAATGTTTATTGACATAATAATAATAATAAGCGCCTGTGGCGACTGTTTAGGGGGCCCATTCAGTGAGTTGGCGAGTCACCGTCTGCCACCGTTCATCTCTATATATGGGTTTGAAGACAGACGACAGTTTAAAATTTCTTAGATTTAAGATGAACCAGTCCACTAAGCACCCACTTCCATGTTCAGATATTAGATACCATCATCACACAATAGTTTTACACTTACCGCTGGCACTCCACGAATGTTATGTGCAGACGTGGAATGTCATCGGTAGGTGTCCCATCCCAATATTTAGATTAAATATCTCCAAAGGCCTCTGCGTGTTGGATCCATATCCCCATGTAAGCCTTCCAAAGGACCGGGCATCTTCCATACGGAAGATCCCGTGAATTAAAAGGAGATACATAATAATAATAATAAAAATAATCTTGCAACACTGAATACTGATATACGTGTTTGTTAATAGTATATATTACAAAAATATTTTTAATTATTTTATTGAGTTTATAAGACATCTAATTTGTACTAAAAATACCTATAACATTTTTATTCGTGAAATTTAAAGCAATATCTTAATAATACCTTATAAACATTAAAATGTCTTCTTCTTCTTCTTAATGAATGGCCTCTGTGAGTGATTAACCACAACTTCGCCAATGTCAAGTAAAATAAGTTTAAAAAATTATAATAAATTTATATTTTACTCGTCAGTCATGTCGGTTCATTGTCTAAGTCCCGGTTCATTGTCTTGTCTTCCGTTAAAATGTCTACAGAAGAAAATATAATGACGTTTGACATACATGTCAAAATGAAAATTTTACTGAAAACTAACATGAACAAATACGAGTCTTTTGACGGGAATTTGAAAACGTCATGTGGTGCTCTTGTATTATATTCGATATCTTAGTGTTTGAACGTGTTATATTAGATAATTTTGATGGCGTTTTATGTAATATGTAGCGGCGGCACTACTGGGATGTAATGAATATCATATAAAAGTGCTTTACAACGTTTTCGTTTTCCATCAAAATTCCCACAAGATACCATTAACAGTGTGGCCATTGCACTGTTAATGGTGACAATTTGACTTAGACATTGACTAACTTGAAAGACTAAAAACGTGAAAATATTTATAACTTGACACTGGCACCAATAGCTCGTATATGTAGCTGATTGCCAATATATAAGAAGAAGAAGAATGAACAAATACATAATATCAAAATGTTGACAAGATCACAAGCTAAAGTTGCACGACTACCACCCCGAGCTCGTCACAAAGCTCCGTTTCTCAACCAGCAGATATTGTACCAGCAGCATCAGTCACGACAGAGGCGTCGAGCACAAGTTCAAGTGACGAGTATTTCTCCCCACCGACGTCATCAACACCTGCGCCGTGACGAGGGAGAGGCCGGCCACCGACTTGCTTGGGACCCAGAGGCCCACCGGCCTCACACAGGGCACCCGCTGCCGGTGGTAATGTGCAGCGCATGAGATGGACGCAAACCATCAATGAAAACGTCATGCGCACATCTTTTGAGGCAACAGAGGGGGGAATCAAACTCACCGCGTACCGTGAGCGTATGCTGCTTCTGTTTCGGGACCTCGAACCAACTGTCAACGTTACAGCTCAATGACTATCGGATCAGGTGCGAGCCATCCAGCGCTGTCGTTTGTTGGATGTTGCTACACTTGATCGGCTACGCTTAGTGTCTATACAAATAAGCCGTGTTACTCCTATTTCTACAGTTTCCACAATTAATATTACACAACCTGTTCCACCAACAAATGCGGTAGGTGACGACGCGACTGTTTCTATGGACACCCAGTACAATGAGAAGGTAAGAATAGAATGTGCGATTCGTGAATATAGATTCATACCTCATAATATTAGGCCACGCCTGCCACGATTGCCCATGCATAGAAAAAACTGGCGTCTAGTGAGCACCCTTGACTCACTTTTAAATAGCTATTTAAGTACTAGTGATAGCATCAGTGATACTCCTTCAATCCTGTACTGTGTGGCTGTTGCGGCATGTCGTACAGCAGGACTAAACTTGTTAAAAAACGATTCCACTATACGACAAAAAGAAGCCAAACCCGCTTGGCAGTGCAGGATTGAATATCGTATCTGTGAGGCGAGGGTGCTAATTGGCAAACTTATCTGCTTCAGAACGGGCAATAATCGACCAAGGGTGATGCGCTACGTGAGGCGTGGGAACTGACATCAAACCCGAAGAATATAACGCCCGCGTCACGGAGCGCATTGACTTTCTGAAGCAGAAAGTCTATGCTTGGGCAAATCGAATTCGCAGGTACAAAAAACGTATGAATCGTTATTCTGTGAATCGCATGTTTGAGAGTGATCAGAAGTCAGTTTATAAAAACTGGGAACGTCCTTGCCTAATTGTGAATGATGAGCAACTACCTGATGCTGAAGCGCAGTATTTGGTCGGTGCCCGTTGTTCACTCCGAGGGCGATTGGATGAGGGATGTTAAACGAGCATGTGAGAATATTCCACAAATGGAAAATATTTTGATAGACCAAGAAGATGTAACCTGTGCAGTCCGTTCATTATCAAATTGGAAATCACCAGGACGAGAGCATTACATGGTAACTTAAAGTTAGAGAAATAATTGAATAAAGTTTTCTTATTAGAAGTAAAGAAAGTTAAGTGAAGCAAAAGGAAATAAATGATACAATGTAGGCAATTAAAACTAGATAATGAGGGAGTAATATTAACTATTATTATTATTATTTATATATATATTTCTTGTTTTTTTTTATTATATACATTTTTGTTTTATTATTATATACTCTTTTTTTTTAAATAATAATATATGAAGAATTTATAAATAGTGTTATTTAAAGTAATAAATAAAGAACAGAAAGTACAAACATACGTACGCAGAAAACAAGAATTTCATAATAAGGAATAATATAAATTTGAAGTTAGAAAAATAAAACAGAGAGTTTTTTATTAAAAGTAAAGAAAGCAAAAAGAAATAAGACTAAAGATATGAGGTAGAAATAGAAGAAAATTAAGAAGTGATCGAAAAGTCTACAACTTTTTTATACTAGTGCCATCTGTATATAATACCTAACTTATCCTAACATAATGTGGTGGTGTAATGATGCGATGTGTAAGTGTATGGATGTGTTATTTTGTTCTGTTTCTTTTGATGGCAACCGTATTTACCGTTACCGGTATTCATGACGACTGGCATTACTCACTTGCTCCATAAAACAGGTAGTACCACCGAATCATGTAACTATAGACCGAAAACGTGTTTGCCATCGGTCTATAAGCTTCTTACATCTATTCTGAGCAACAAAATTGCTAAACATATTCAATTAAATTTGGTTATATCTATCTCTCAGGATGGATGTAGGAATGAGGGACGTGGTACTAAGGAGCTCCTCCTAATAGACACGGCCATTAGTCAACAAGTTCGTCGCAACCGAAAACAGCTGTCGGTATGTTGGATAGATTATAGGAAAGCGTTTAACTCCGTGCCGCATACATGGCTCTTGAGAGTGCTGGAGTTGTACAAAATTAATTCAACTCTATGCACTTTCTTGAAGTCTTGTATGGGGCAATGGAAAACGTTTCTTAAATATCCAATGCACTGACTGAATCGAGGGAGTAGCGAACCGATATACATCAGGCGGGGGATATTTCAGGGTGACAGTTTGAGTCCTCTTTGGTTCTGCCTAGCACTGAATCTTCTTAGTATGTTACTAGTGCATTCAGGACTAGGCTGTAGATTACGTAGAGGTGGTCAAATAATATCTCACCTGCTTTACATGGATAGGTCATCCATGTAAATTATTTGTGTAAATTATTTGCGCCAAATAACCCACAATTGGTGAAATTACTAAAGGTTACTGAGACCTTTAGTAATTCTATCAAAATGGAGTTTGATGTAGATAAATGTGCTGTCATGCATGTAAAGCATGGTGGGATAGTGGAGGTTGATAGAGGTCAACTTATCAATACTCTACAATTTAGGCCGCTTCACGTAAATGATACCTATAAGTACTTGGGTATGTCACAGGCTTTGAACATCAATGAAGCGGACATGAAACAAGCATTGCGGGAACGTTTCTTTGGCCATCTGAAGAAGGTTTTAAACAGTCTTTTATCGAGCGGCAATAAGGTGCGTGCCTGCAACGCATGGGTCATGCCGATTCTGATGTACTCCTTTGGCGTACTCAAGTGGACTCACACCGAATTGGACACCCTTTTTTTTTTTTTTTGCGGTGGGCCATGGACGTCGCACCCCGCCAAGTCGGTCCGGGGTGACGGAAGAGGCGGCGCGCAACCCCATTGACCCACCCTCCAAGCACCTCTTCTTCGCCGTGCAAGCGGGCCACCGGTACCCGATTTTTGTCTTCGGTGGCCCGCTCGGCGGTATGCCCTCTCGGGCTCCTCTCCTGTCGACGCCCCGACAGCTTTCGCCGTCGAGGCGTCGTCCTCACGCGGTGGCCTCACGTCGGGTGACCGGACAATTCCCCGGTCCGATCACCCGAAGCCTCGGTTAGGGCGGCATAAGGCGCAGGTATTCGCGCCTGCGGCGCCCCGGCCGCTGACGGCGGCCCGGGTCACGGGAATCCTCCCGGACTCGTTCCGCCGTCTCCTTCTGCGAGATGACAGCCTCGCAGAAGGCGGCGACCGCGTCCCAGTTCCTGACGCTGTCGACCATCGCCCTCGCGACAGCCGGCAGCGTCAGGTCGGCACCGATAACAGCGACGAGGTCATGGCGCTGCCCATCCCAACTCGGACACACCTCCAGCGTGTGTTGCGCCGTGTCCTCGTCACTGCTGCAATGGTGGCAGGCCGGAGTCCACTCCCTATACACGACCGTGTGCAGGTACAAACCGAAACACCCGTGCCCCGATAATACCTGCACCAGCCGAAAGGAGAGGACTCCGTGCCGCCGCTCCATCCATTCCATCAGTACGGGCCGGAGGGCCTCGACGGTAACGACACCGTGTCTTGGCCTCTCCAGCCGCGTAACCCAACGGGCGATGACGTCTCGGCGGGCGTCCTCGCGCCAGGTGGCTATCTCGCTCAACGATGGGGAGCCACCTTCGTCGCGCACTGAGGTAACCCGCCGGTAGAGGTCGGAGAGCATCTCCGCCTCTAGGTCCCACGGGGGTGTCCCGGCCAATAGGCATGCCGCCTCGGTAGACACCGTGCGGTACCCGCGAATGGCTCTGACCGCCATGGCTCGCTGTGGTCTCCACAGCACCGCCCTGAGCTGGGCGTTCAGAGCCCTCGCCCACACGGGTGCGCCGTACATGGCCATTGAGCGGATCACCCCCGCATACAGCCGTCGGCCCTCGAAACTGGGTCCGCCCACATTCGGCATGAGCCGAGAAAGGGCGGACGCCGCGCCGACCAGCCGGGGAGCAATTTGACGAAAATGCTCCCAGAACCACCATCGCCCGTCGAGCACCAGACCCAAGTACCTCATATGGGCCTGGATACTGATGTGGATGGAGTTGACAACTAATGAGGCGCCGATGGGCAGCCTCACACGGGGCCCATGGAATAGTAGGGCCTCCGTCTTGTTTAGGGCCACCCTGAGCCCCAGCGCCTCAATTACACCGAATTGGACACCCTGGACAGAAAAGTCCGTACTCTGTTGACATTGCACAGGATGCATCATCCTCGTTCATCAATAATGAGGTTGTATATGTCGCAAAAATGTGGAGGTCGAGGCTTTCTAAATGCTAAGGCCCTCCATAATCGCGAAGTATGCAAACTCAGGGATTATTTCCTTAAGATGACGAGTGGTGTGCATCTTGATGTGGTGGCAATGAATAACGGGCTTACCCCGCTTGGGTTGGCTAAAGAGAACTGGCGTAAACCTGTAGTACTAAGCACCAAAGATCGCGAGAGTATATGGCAAACCAAGGAGCTGCATGGCAAGTTCTACGGGGTCCTACATGCCTCGGAAGTAGACTTTTCCGCCTCTGGGACCTGGTTACAATTCGGTAATCTCTTTGGAGAAACCGAAGGTTTTGTCTGTGCAATTGCTGACGAAGTTATCAAGACGAATAACTACCGGAAATATATCTTGAGGAATAGCACGGCTGATATTTGTTGGTTGTGTCACCTACCAGGCAAGTCCCTCAGGCATATTGTTTCCGGTTGTTCACGTCTTGCTAACGGCGAGTACTTGCATAGACATAACCAAGTAGCCAGGATCATTCACCAGCAACTTGCTTTGTTATAAAAACTTGTAAGCGTAGAAGTGCCGTACTGCAAGTATATACATAAGCCGGTTCTCGAAAATGGTCGTGCCACATTGTACTGGGACCGATCTATTATCACTGATAGAAATATCGTGGCTAATAAACCAGACATCGTGGTGATAGATCGGCTACAGCGCCGTGCAATGATTGTCGATGTTACTGTAACTCATGACGAGAATCTCGTGAAAGCTGAGAAAGATAAGCAAATAAAATATCAAGACTTAGCTCACGAGATTGTCGACATGTGGGATGTAGACACGGCAATCGTTGTACCGATAGTCATTTCGACCAATGGTCTAAACGCCAAGAGCCTCGCTCAACACCTTAAGAGGCTCGCGTTAGGTAGTTGGATTAGGGGTCTGATGCAGAAAGCGGTGTTGCTCAACACGGCACGCATCGTGAGAAAGTTCCTCTCTTTGGAGCCTTAACCACCAGCGGCTTGGTCCTTGTATTCGCTCCCGGTGAGTCAACACGCTTTTTATATTTTTAAATATATTTTTTTTTTTATATTATATATTTAGAAATGTATTTAGAAAAGTATTTAGAAAAGAAAAGAAAGAATTAATGATTAGCAATTATTGAAAGGAGAATGAGGATGGTGTCCGATGGTTTACTGTGTGAGACACAAGGAGGTTTCAGGAGTGGAAGGGGATGCATGGATCAAGTGTTCTCTCTGCGCAACATTGTGGAGAAGCATCTGGCTCTAGGTCAGAGGGTTTTCTGCAGCTTTGTGGATCTGGAGAGAGCATTTAACACGGTTGTACGAAAGGAACTTTGGGACATTTTACCGGAGTATGGTAATAACGGTAAACTGCTACAGGCTGTGCAGTCCAGTTACATGTGCTGTAGAGACTGTGTGCGGCTGGACGATGGAATGTCACTTTGGTTTGACGTCAATATCGGCGTTAAGCAGGGGTGCGTTCTGTCAGCAAGGTTGTTTATCATATATCTGGATAAATGTCTTCAAAGGTTGAACGATATGAATGTGGGAGTCCAGATGGGCGACTCAGTGGTCACTGCTCTGCTTTATGCAGATGATGCAGTCCTGCTAGCACAGTCAGCGACTAACCTGCAGACCCTAGTCGACACAATGACAGAAGATTGTAAGAAAAGGGGTCTACGCGTGAATGTGAGCAAAACCAAAATAATGGTCTTTGAAAGAGATGAAGCCAGAACAGATGTAAGAGTAACAATAGGTAATGATGTACTAGAGCAAGTGGATGAATTTGTATATCTTGGATGTGGATTTAGCCGAGATGGAAGGTACACCACTGATATAGAGCGAAGAGTGAATGCGGGAAATAGAGTGAACGGAGCGTTGGGGCAACTTCTCGGCAGCCACCACCTCAGCCAGAAGGCACGTGTAGCAATACATAACGCAGTGCTTGTCCCAACATTACTGTATGGAAGTCAGAGTTGGGTATGCAGAAAAGAGTATGAAACTAAAATTAATGCGGTCGAAATGCGATCTCTGCGGAAAATCTGTGGAGTTAGGCTGACCGACCGCATTCGTATCGACGACTTAAGAGAGCAAATAGGTATGAAAGAGAGTATTGGTGTAAAGATGCAAAAGGGAATGCTCCGATGGTTCGGACATGTGGAATGAATGCCGAACGAACGTCTGGTTAAGAAGATATACAATGCGAAAGTGGAAGGATGTAGGTACCGAGGGAGATCGAGACTAACCTACTTAGACCAGATCGGTCATGTACTGAAGGAAGGTGGAGTCAAGAGTCTCCGAAACCGGCGAGCGTGTATGAAGAGAATTATGAATGTTGAGGAAGCGAGTGAAGTATGCAGAGATAGAGTTCTCTGGCACTCTGTTCTCTCTGCCTACTTTGCAAGGGATATGGCGTGATGATATGTACGTTTGTATGTAAAAATAAAAACCTCCGGGCCAGTCGTTACCTCACTATGTGGCTAACGCAAAACTCAGAGGAATATTATATGGCTCCCTAAGTTCTATTGATATATAAAAAAACCCGCAGGGCAGCTTATGGCAAGCTGAATGTGAGTGGCGACACTGCGGTCCTGAATACGCCAGAGAGTCGATCAGGGACTCGTCTCCAGCTGGCCTTCATTGGCTGGCTAGAGTGGAGACCGAAGAGTGCCCGAAGGACTCTCAGCTCTGGCTTGCCTTAAACAGCTGGTCAGTGAGGGGTCGCCAGAGCTATATGCTCGGGGGTGAAAGTGTCATTTTCAAGGGCGTAATTACGGGGAAACCATTGCTCTGTTTATCGCAGATTCAATGGTGAAACCAGCGCCGCACCGCTCGACACCCCTAGCCACTTACACCAATGTTGCCTCCTGTTGCCCGTATGGCTTGTGTGCCTGTGGTGATTACTTAGGGGGCCCATTCAGTGAGTTGGCGAGTCACCGTCTGCCACCATTCATCTCTTAATATGGGTTTGAAGGCAGACGACAGTTTCAAATTTCATAGATCTAAGATGAACCAGTCCACTAAGCACCCACTCCCATATTCACATATTAGATACCATCAGCACACAATAGTTTTACACTTACCGCTGGCACTCCACGAATGTTATGTGCAGACGTGTAATGTCATCGGTAGGTGTCCCATCCCAATATTTAGATTAAATATCTCCAAAGGCCTCTGCGTGTTGGAACCATATCCCCATATGTAAGCCTCCCAAAGGACCGGGCATCTTCCCTACGGAAGGTCCCGTGAATAAAAAGGAGATAATAATAAAATAAAAGCATATAACACTATCAGTCAAATATTAGCATCTGTATGAGATATTACGCTACTATGAATCATTTCAGCTAAACATAGGTGTGTACATAAAGAACTAAGTTGGACCAGGTAGACCTCACTGAATTGGCGGCAGTGCGGAAGGCAAACCGCAAGTTGGACAAACAGATAGCCGACTGCGCCTCTGGCAAGTGCCGACCCTGTCGTCAATGCTATTGTGCCGGCTTGCATACTGCGGTAATCCCGCCGCCTTTGGTGGACGGCGTCGGATGAGGCATGCGTGCCATCATTGAATCGATCGAGAAACTGGTAGATGCACGCAGCATGGTCGACAGCGTCAGGAGCTGGGACGCGGTCGCCGCCTTCTGCGAGACCGCCATCTTACAGAAAAAAGTGGCAGAGCGGGAACGTGAGAGCTCCTCCACGGCGACACGCACGCGCACCGGTGCCTTGGGTGGGGCAAGCGCATGTACCTGCGCCTGATGCCGCCTTAGCCAAGGCAGCAGGTGACCGGATCGGCGATTAGTCTGTTCGCCCGGAGCAAGGCCACCGCGTGAGGATGATGCCCCATCGACTCGAGAGGATACTTGTGAGAGTAAATCGCCGGGCAGGCTATTAAAGACGATTAACGGGTTCCGGTGGTTCACTCATTCAGCGAAAGAGACGTACATATAGGGTGAGTCTATGGGGTCGCGCGACGCCTCTTCTGTCGCCCCGATCGGATCTAGCGAGGTATGACCGCATTATAGCCCTATAAATAAATGGTAGACTTCACTGGGGTATCCTTGCGAGTGTGTAATTATATTACAGCTTATTTTAAACATCTGCACACGATTTGGTAAATGCCGTAAGTTTCCAGGACGATACACGAATAATAGGGAATTTCGCTTTATTTAAAAGTAAAGAGATGGATTCCGTATTAAGTGCTCTGTTGATATCAAGGAGTCTGTCAAACATCTTTGCTTTATTCTCAAATAGTTAAATAATTTTTGTAGATACTTAGAAATACGTCTTCTGTAAAAAAAAACGTCCTAAGATCAAATTAGTAACATAGCATTCGGACATTGCAAAGTTTCGCGTGGCGATGGGATAACAATACAACTATAGTTATTCCTTACTTGCCCGTGGAAGTATAAAAATTCGGCTAAGAGTTAACTTAGAGAGCGGGCAGCAGCTCTCTCTTGGAGAATGTATAACACCTCCCTGTAGTGATTGCAACCCGCATGCCAATCACGGTATAACAACAAAGCGTGGCAATTACGGTATTATCTCCTCGTATGAGTCCATGGAGCAACAGTGCCTCCGTTTTATTGAGGGAACCACTTTAAGTTCCAGCCCTTCCATTCCTCTGACTATTTCCTTAAGAGTAGACAGGCGTTGCGCCTCTTCTAGTGTCCTGTATCGCGTTGTGACGAGCGTATCGTGCCATAGCGAATTAAGCCTCGCCTTGAGCGGAGTCTACCTCTCAAAGCCCAGTCGTAGCCAATATGCCACAGGGTCAGTCTCTATTACCGCGGCCACCAGGTGCAGCAAGGTCACAATTATCAAAGGTCGCTTTCAAAAACCGAACTGGGCGTTCGCCAGATCGGGCCTCACACAAATGAAGTAATGAATGTATTGCGGGGGACTTTATAAACATATAATTAACTGACACAAATTACACCCAGACTCGGCACAACAATTTGTGGTTTGCATAAAGTGTTGTCCTGCGTGGAAATTGAACTCACAGAACTGGCATGGGAAGTCAGTATCTTAACATATTTCTATTCTATATTAATATTTCTTCTTGTATATGCTTCTTTTTTTCATAGTTTTAAGTTTTCACTTCTATCGGCAGTCCTCATGACTGCTTTTATTTTTATTGCTTATGGTGATAAACGAGTAAGCAACACACCTGATGGTAAGGGTTAGGTACCGTTTCCCATGGACCATTGATGTACCAGGAGTACAGCTAGGCCGTTGCCTACCAATGAAAACTCCAAAACCACCCAAAATGTTAGACTCTCTCTCGTTCACCCAACGAAGCGCAACAGCACGATGATATTGCTCAGACGTCAATTTTCTGCGAAAGTGTGGTACTATCCTGGACGGATCGGCCCGCGCCTAGACAGAAAACTGCTAAAGGCGAGGCTTTTTTTTTTGGGGGATGTGGGCTACGATCGGCGCTCTCCTTGTACAACTCCGTCTTGGGCGGCAGAGGGACGTAAGCACGCACACCCGTAACCCACCCGTGAACCTCGCCTTCGTCGTTGGACTAGCCACTGGAGCAGCGTGAACTTGTCGTCAGTGGCCGGCCCGACAGAATACCCCCTGAGGGGTACCCTCTCCTTGAGCGACGTCGGTCTTTTCCTCGTCCTCGCGGTCAGCCTCACGGCGGGTGACGGACGAATTCCCCGGTCCAGTCACCTACGGCCTTGGCAAGGGCGGCATCAGGCACAAGTAATCACGCCTTCGTCGCCCCAGTCGCTGGTGGCAGCTCGCGTCGCCGAGGAGACGCACCTCACGCACGCGCTCTGCCGCCTCCTTCCGCAAGACTACTGCCTCGCAAAAGGCTGCGACCGCGTCTCAGTTCCCGACGATTCCGACTTGACGCTGACCATCGCCAGGGCCATGCTCGGCAGCGTCAAGTCGGCACCGATGATTGTGACGAGTTCACGGTGCTGCTCTGCCCAAGCGGCACAAGCCTCGAGCGTATGCTGCACCGTATCTTCGTCGCAATCGCTGGAGGGCAGGACGGTGTACTCTCCCTCCTGACGACCGTGTGCAGGTATTTGACGAAGCATCCATGCCCCGTCAAAATCTGCACCAGTCGGAAGGAGAGCACCGCGTGCCGCCGTTCCAACCACTGCATCAGCATCGGCCGGAAGGCCTCCACAATGACGTCTCGGCGGGCGTCGACGCGCCATGCGGTGAGCTCCCTCAATGAGACCACACTGCCCTCCGCTCGCACCCCGACACCCGACCATACAAATCGGCGAGCATTTCCGTCTCCAGGTCCCACGGTGGAGTCCCGGCCAACAGGCACGCTGCCTCCGTCGCCACCGTGCGGTACCCGCGTATGGCGCTAACCGCTATGGCCATCTGTGGTCGTCACGGAAGAGCCCTGAGTCAGACGGTCAGGGACCCCGCCCACACGGTGTGGCCCTACCGCTTACTGTTGAATTTTGCAATAAAATATTATTTTCAATAATAGTTCATTTGTTTTTCGTTCGTTTATTCGTTCGATTAGAAAACGGTCCAACCTCGCTCGAGTCACTCGGTAAGGTCGGACCGTTTTCTTAAGATGCCACTATATGGCTTTAAAAGTACGTGGCGCCGACACAGAGTAATATTCGCTTAAAAATCAGCAATCATTAAAATTTTATCGAGGCATCTGGTTTATTTTTCAGATTTAAAATTGACATACCTACATTAATTTTGTCAATAAAAGTATGATAAAGTTACCTGCGCCGTATGCTTCTACATATTCTATTGCTTGAGGCGGTACTTGTACTTTACTGCAGAGATCTCTAATGAACATAGCTGTAGTGTCACTATTGCGACTATAGCCGTATTTGAGTCCTGTTGCATCGCTAGTAACCGGTACATATTCAGCTCTCACCTGCATTACTTCAGCGTAGTTCCTGGGTATAATCAGAATATCCCAAATAAATAGATAATAATATGTAGTGGAAAGGGGTTTTGTATATATATATATATATATATATATATATATATATATATATATATATATATATATATATATATATATATATATATACTAGCGGACCCGGCACACTTCGTTCCGCCTAACGCTATGTCCTAATTGGCTGTCGCAATACGACACGACTTTTGTTGTCCAACCGATCAACTAATGCGACAAAATTAAAACACATGCTTTTGAATGGAGCTGTCCTAACTGACAACTCGCACTGACGTGCGACATCGCATTTGTTGGTCGTTGTGTTTTAAATTCAAACCTGTTCTATTTTGTCGTGTCTAGGGCTAGAGGACTAGAGCTACTGGGACCTAGAGGCGGAGATGCTCTCCGACCTCTACCGGCGGGTTGCCTCAATGCGCGAAGAGGGTGGCTCCCCATCGTTTAACGAGATAGCCACCTGGCGCGAGGACGCCCGCCGAGAAGTCATCGCCCGTTGGGCTACGCGGCTGGAGAGGCCTAGACACGGTGTTGTTACCGTTGAGGCCCTCCGGCCCGTACTGATGGAGTAGATGGAGCGGCGGCACGGAGTCCTCTCCTTTCGGCTGGTGCAGGTATTGTCGGGCCACGGGTGCTTCGGTTTGTACCTGCACACGGTCGCGTATAGGGAATGTACTCCGGCCTGCCACCATTGCAGCAGTGACGAGGACACGGTGCAACACACGCTGGAGGTGTCTCCGAGCTGGGTCGGGCAGCGCCGTGACCTCGTCGCTGTTATCGGTGCCAACCTGGCGCTGCCGGCTGTCGCGAGGGCGATGGTCGACAGCGTCAGGAACTGGGACGAGGTCGCCGCCTTCTGCGCCGCCGGAGGCGGCGGATCGAGTCCGCGAGGATTCCCGCGATCCGGGCCGCCGCCAGCGGCCGGGGCGGCGCAGGCGCGAATACCTGCGCCTGATGCCGCCCTAACCGAGGCTTCGGGTGATCGGACCGGGGCATTGTCCGGTCACACGACGTGAGGCCACCGCGTGAGGGCGACGCCCCGACGGCGAAATCTGTCGGGGCGTCGACGAGAGGAACCCGCGAGGGTAAACTGCCGGGCGGGCCACCAAAGACAAAAATCGGGTACCGGTGGCCCGCTCGCACGGCGAAGAGAGAGGATTTTTACGGTGGTTCTATGGGGTCACGCGCTGCCTTTCCGTCACCCCGGACCGATTTGGCGGGGCGAGACGCATTCATAGTCTACCAAAAAAAAAAGGTCGGCAACAGTCGTATGTATCTGCGCCTACCCCGGTCGAGGTGATGGCGCCGGAGCGTGTCTGTGTAGAAAATTTCTTGTCAAATTAGTTCCACTGCCTTCTTCCACTAGACAACTGCCTGGCGGAAAGCAGTGACTACGTCCTAATTCCTTATAACATCGAGCATCGTCTTGGCGATGGTCGACAACGTTAGGCCGGCACCAATGTTGGGGTACTATCCCAGAAACCTCCACGCGGTGTACCCTGGGTGCGGGCGGCGGTCCCCAGTTCTTCTGTTGTACTGTCGTCCGTAGCGAATATCTGCGCGATTTCGCTCCTTACTCTACTACAGTCGTAGTAGAGAGTATAGGACGCGAAATATTGGGACGGGCTCAGTCACTCATTCATTTGAGGGCTGGGCAGGCACATGCCCCCGCCCACACATCGTAAACCTGGTATCTTGCTTCAAGACACGTTGTCTTGAGGCGTAGTATCAGGAGCGAGGGTCTTGGCTTAACCGCCCGGACCGCGAGGAAGACAACCTCTATAAAGAGTTCGAAGTAACATTCGGACTCGGTTATCACCCAGAATCTTAAGTTCTGGCGTGCGGCGAGAAGATGCATGGCAGATGGGTTGTTCTGTTCTTAGCACGCTCCAGCCAGGGTACCGGCTGCCCCCCTGGTTGGTAAATGTAGGCTTGCCCGGGTAAAGGGATCTCTGCCCGGGTCGACGTTGTGTATCTCCCCTACTCGTAGGAATCTCATGGATACCAATTTAAAAAAACTTTTTAACACCGACGGGAATCTGTGTGATTCTCACACCACGGCCTTGTCAAGCCAAAGAAAAACTGACAACGACGCCTCGTCCTCAGGACTTGAGGCGTCCGCCGAGGGCCCGGCACAAACCGTGGAGGCCCAAAAGAAGAAGAGGAAGTCGCCTCGAAAGTCTCGGGGCAACGGCCTGAGCCACAAGAGGCGGCTGGAGGAGCGGCGAGCGCGCAGGGAGGCTGCCGCCGCTGAAGAGATGAAGGACGGTAGACTCGCAGCAGAGCCGTCGACGGACGAGGGCGACAGCGATGTCGCAGAGCCGTCCGAAGGCGAGGGCGGCGGATCTACCATCAGAATGGACGAGGGCGGTGATATTCCCGCAGGGCCGTCCAAAGAGGACAGCGGGTCGGCTGGTGAATGCCCCACTAGGTCGTCGGCGCGTCTAGCAGCAAAGACGCCGCCGGCGACCGCGACTAAGAAGGAGGGGGCCCTCCCCTCGCAGGTGCGAAAGCGCCCCCTGAGCAAGGGAAGAAGGGGGCAGCTCGAGCGCCGAAACCGAGGGGAGCGTGGCCAACATGCCCCCGCCCAAGATCCAGGCCTCCCGAAGAGGGCGAGGGACCTCGGCCATGGAAAGGGCGGCGGCGGTCGCTGTCCCCGCCGGCGAGGCCACGGATCTGCAGGCCGAAAATGTCCGCCTTAGAGGCGAGATGTCAGGCCTGCGGACCCGAAACCGGAACCTGGGCGACATGCTGGCGGAAATGCGTCGGGCAAACCGCCAGCTGTTGATAGACGTGGCCGACCTCAAGGCGCAGGTGGCGCTGTTCGTGTCACCCGCGCCAGCCGCGCCATCGGCCAGGGCCGGCTACTCAGCGGCCGCTGCGGCGCCAAAGCCGCCTCGCGCTGCGGCGCCCACGACGTTGGGTGATGGCGTCTCCGTCACACCCGTCCCCGCGGCGAGGAAGACGCCTGCCGTCGCGAAGCGCGCGTCGCCGGCTGACGCTGGCGCGGTCGCCGCGGCGAAACTCCCCGTCCCGGTGGTGAGGTTGACGTCTCTCCCCGCGGACCGCTTGCCGCCGGCTAGCGCCCCTGCGGCGCCAAAGCCGCCAGGCGCCGCGGAACGGGCCCCTGGAGAGGCTCAGCCGACCCCGACGCTGGAGGTGGGAGGCTTGTCGGACGAGGCCCTCGCCAAAATCATCAACGCAGTTGGCAAACTCGTTGATGCGGGTGTGGCCGTTCTGGAGGCAAGACTGCCTCCAGAACCACGTGTCCGGCCACCTCTAGCCGCGGATAAGCGGCCGCATGTGGCACCAGCCCCCGCCCCGCTGCCTTGTCAGGGTGGCCGCGTGGGGAGCTACGCCGCGGCCGCGGCCGGGCCTAAGCCCAAAGGCCCCGGCCCAGCTCCGAAGGGACCCGCCCTGAGGAGGAAGACGGCTCCGGCTCCTGCCGGACCGCTGAAGTCGCCCGCAACAACACCGCCGGCGACGACCAGCGAGGCTGCGACGAGGCCTTCCGCGTCTGGCACGACTGCCGTACCCGAACAGGGTTGGCAGGTAGCCGAACGCGACAGAAGGAGTCGCGGCCAAAGGAGGAGAGCGGAGGCCAAGCGCGCCGCTGAGGTCCCCGCTCCACAGGCAGGAGCCGGACGGAAGAAGAGACCGCGCAAGGGGCTCAAGTCGCCGAAAACGGCTGCAGTGGTGATCACTGTGCTGCCCGAGGCGGCCGAGAAGGGCCTCAGCTACGAGGGCGTCTTGAGGAAGGCCCGGCGGGAGCTAGACGTCTCCGATATTGGAGGCGTCGAAGCCAGGACCCGCAAGGCCCGGACGGGGGCTCGAATTCTCGAGTTCCCAGGGGCCGAGGGCGCCAAGACGGCTGACAGCGTGGCCGAGAAGCTGCGAGGTTTGTTCGCCGAGGAGGGTGGCATCAAGATCGCCAGGCCCGTCAAGTGCGCCGAAATGCGCATTTCGGGTTTGAACGATTCGGTGACGGTGGAAGACATCCGGGAGGCTATTGCCTCGAAAACCGGGTGTCCCATAGACACCGTCCGGGTCGGTGCCATTCGTCCCGGTCCGGGTGGCGTAGGTGCTGCCTGGGCGCAGTGCCCGGTGGAGTTGGTCAGGCAACTGGCCGGCTCAGGCAGGCTCCTCGTGGGCTGGAGCTCGGCGCGGGTAACCGTGCTTGAGCACCGGCCTGCGAGGTGCTACAAGTGCATGGCGGTCGGACACACTCGACCGACGTGCACTAATTGCTTCGACTGCGGCGGATTGTGTTTCCGCTGCGGTCAGACCGGGCACGTGGCGGCATCTTGCGCCGCCCCGCCCCACTGCCCCGCGTGTGCGGCGGGCAATAAGTCCGCCAAGCACCGCATGGGCTCTGGGGCGTGCAAACCTCCAGCTTCGGCCTCAAAGGCGCGGGGCGGCCCTACGACCACGGCCGCTCCCGCTCCTAGCGCGGTCCGATCGCCCGCTGGCGAGGAGGTCATGGACACAACCCGATAATGGGTACACCAGCCATGCACCTCCTCCTGCAGGCCAACACCAACCACTCCGCCGAAACGCAGGATCTCCTCCTGCAATCCATGGCGAAGTGGTCGATTGGTGCAGCCGTAGTCGCGGAACCGTACGCCGTGCCTGATCGTCCCAATTGGGTGGTCAGTCGAAACGGTACCGCGGCAATCGTCGTCTCAACGCAGCGGCACTTCCCGTCCTTGTCCCTTTTGGATAGGGGCGAGGAATTTGTCGCGGCGGAGTGGGGAGGGGTCATGCTCTACAGCGTATACCTCTCCCCCACTAGAAGGATGGACGATTTCGGGGCCTCACTCACCACCTTGGAGGCCTCGATACGGCGACTGGCACCGGGCCTCGTCCTGGTTCTGGGGGACTTCAACGCCAAATCCACGGCGTGGGGGTCCCCTACGACGGACGACCGCGGGCGGGCGGTCAACGAGTGGGCGGCTTCACTGGGCCTCTGTGTTCTGAACAGAGGCTCGGTGAACACGTGTGTGCGGCGGCAGGGCGGGTCGATAGTGGACTTGTCGTTCGCTAGCCCCGCTGTCGCGCCACGGGTGAGGAACTGGAGTGTCCTGGAGGAGGCGGAGACCCTGTCGGACCACCGGTACATCCGGATGGAGGTCTCCCCCCGGGAACCCGGTAGGAGTCACAGGGCGGACGGAGCTCCCGCGTTTCCGCGGTGGGCTGTGGGTCGTCTTGACAGGGATCTACTGGCGGACGGGGCCATTGTCAGCACGTGGCTGTCCTCACCACCCCCAGCGGACGGAGTGGACGCTGAGGCTGTCCGCATTCGCAGTGCGTTGGCGCAGATCTGCGATGCGGCCATGCCCAGAGTGCGGCGGCGTCCACCTCCAAGGCAGGGGGTCTACTGGTGGTCCCCAAGACTGGCGGACCTTCGTGCGGCGTGTATCAGTGCCCGAAGGTCCTACACCCGCAGCCGGCGGCGTCACCGCGACGTCGAGCGGGAGGGCCAGCTGTACGAGGCGTACCGCAGTGCGCGGACTGCCTTTCGGCTGGCCATCCGAGCCGCCAAGGGCGCGAGTTGGCAGGAGATGCTGGACGGTCTCGACCGTGACCCCTGGGGTCGCTCATATCGCGCGGCGCTGAACAAGCTTCGCGCGCGGGCCCCCCCCCTCACCGAGACCCTCCAGCCCGACTTCCTTCGTAGGGTGGTCGAGGAGCTGTTTCCACGGCAGTCGGAACACACGCCCCCGGTCATGGCTCCGCCAGATCAGGACCGGGAGGCCGACGACGACGAGAGTGTTCCGCCCGTGATGGAGTCGGAAGTGGGGGCGGCTGTGGCGAAGATTCGTTCCGCCACCACGGCCCCCGGCCCGGACGGAATTCCAGTCCGGGTGCTGACGTCGCTCCACGAGCACTTCGAGCCTCGCCTCAGGCAGCTGTTCAACGCCTGTCTGACGTCTGGACGGTTCCCTGAGTGCTGGAAGGAAGGGAGGTTGGTTCTCCTGCCAAAGCCGGGACGGTCCCCGGATATGCCGTCGGCCTACAGGCCCATCGTGCTCCTCGACGATGTGGGTAAGCTGCTGGAGCGTGTGCTCGCTGCCCGCATCGTCCGACACCTGGAGGAGGTGGGGCCCGATCTGTCGGACGCTCAGTATGGGTTTCGGAGGGGGCGTTCGACCATCAGGGCCCTATTACGCCTGAGGCAGGCGGCCGCGGAGGCCGTTGCCGGGAAGGGAGTGCTGTTGGCGGTGTCGTTGGACATCGCCAACGCATTCAATAGTCTGCCATTCGGCTGCATCAGGGAGGCGCTCCGGTTCCATGGAGTGCCCCTGTACCTCAGGCGGCTGGTGGCAGACTATTTGGAGGGCCGCAGTATCCTCTGCGCGGGCCCCGCAGGGGACATTGTGCGGACGCCCATGTCCTGCGGCGTTCCACAGGGGTCGGTTCTGGGGCCGACTCTGTGGGACATCGGGTACGACTGGGCATTGAGAGGGAGTCTCCCCCCCGGGCTGAGCTTGGTGAGCTACGCTGACGACACGCTCGTCACAGCCCGGGGCAGGACACTCGAAGAGGCGGCGAGCCTGGCCACTCTCGGCACCGAGGAGATGGTCAGGCGGATCGAGGCGCTGGGGCTCAGGGTGGCCCTAAACAAGACGGAGGCCCTACTTTTCCATGGGCCCCGTGTGAGGCTGCCCATCGGCGCCTCGATAGTGGTAAACTCCATCCACATCAGCATCCAGGCCCATATGAGGTACTTGGGTCTGGTGCTCGACGGGCGATGGTGGTTCCGGGAGCATTTCCGACAGATTGCTCCCCGGCTTGTCGGCGCGGCGTCCGCCCTTTCTCGACTCAAGCCGAACGTGGGCGGACCCAGTTTCGAGGGCCGACGGCTGTATGCGGGGGTCATCCGCTCGATGGCCATGTACGGCGCACCCGTGTGGGCGAGGGCTCTGAACGCCCAGCTCAGGGCGGTTCTGTGGAGGCCACAGAGAGCCATGGCGGTCAGAGCCATTCGCGGGTACCGCACGGTGTCGACAGAGGCGGCGTGCCTGTTGGCCGGGACACCCCCGTGGGACCTGGAGGCGGAGATGCTCTCCGACCTCTACCGGCGGGTTATCACAGCGCGCGAGGAAGGTGGCTCCCCATCGTTGAGCGAGATAGCCACCTGGCGCGTGGATGCCCGCCGAGACGTCATCGCCCGTTGGGCTACGCGGCTGGAGAGGCCTAGGCACGGTGTGGAGACCGTTGAGGCCCTCCGGCCCGTATTGATAGAGTGGATGGAGCGGCGGCACGGAGTCCTCACCTTTCGGCTGGTGCAGGTATTGACGGGGCACGGGTGTTTCGGGTTGTACCTGCACAGGGTCGTGTATAGGGAGTGGACTCCGGCCTGCCACCACTGCAGGAGTGACGAGGACACGGCGCAACACACGCTGGAGGTGTGTCCGGGATGGGAGCGGCAGCGCCGTGACCTCGTCGCTGTCATCGGTGCCGACCTGACGCTGCTGGCCGTCGCGAGGGCGATGGTCGACAGCATCAGGAACTGGGACGCGGTCGCCGCCTTCTGCGAGGCTGTCATCTCGCAGAAGGAAGCGGCGGAACGGGCAAGGGAGGATTCCCGCGCCCCGGGCCGCCGCCAGCGGCCGGGGCGGCGCAGGCGCGAATACCTGCGCCTGATGCCGCCCTAACCGAGGCTTCGGGTGATCGGACCGGGGAATTGTCCGGTCACCCGACGTGAGGCCACCGCGTGAGGGCGACGCCCCGACAGATTTCGCCGTCGGGGCGTCGCCGACGAGAGGAACCCGCGAGGGTGAACCGCCGGGCGGGTCACCGAAGTTAAAAATCGGGTCCCGGTGACCCGCTCGCACGGCGAAGAGAGAGGAGTTTTACGGTGGGTCTATGGGGTCACGCGCCGCCTTCTCCGTCACCCCGGACCGATTTGGCGGGGCGAGACTAATCCATAGTCCACCAAAACAAAAAAAAAAAAAAGGCCGGCACCAATGTTCGACGAGTTCACAACGCTTCTCTGCACAAACCTTGAATGTATTTAGGTATTTGCCGAAGCAATTCCCTCAACAAAATCTTTACCAATTGGAAAGTAAAAACCTCGTACTGTCGATCTATTCACTTCAGCAGTACAAGCCGGGGTGCCTTAACCGTTCGAACACCAAACCAAGACCTCTTCAGCCGGACAATCTCTTATACTTGCTGGGAAATATATATATATAATAATTTTCTCCAGCTATTAACCGACTATTAACTGAACAGTGGTCGTTCGCGCAATTATGAGCCGTACGTGCCACTAGCACAGCTTGTAAGTACCCGCTTTGACTCGGTGCTGTGACGTCATAAATAGTAAAATGTGCAAACTGTAATATATAAGAAATGGACTATTATCTTTTATACAGAATAAAGTCGATACTATGGATGAGATATACCTCCTCCGTATGGGCAGTGATAGTTTTACGGACAGTGAAATTGTGACGGCGAAAAAGTTACTTTACGAGTCAATTCCAAATTCAAAATTAAAAGTTCATAATAGTTGGGTGTTTGTGATATCGACGATGTTATAGGTAGATGTTATTGTGTTACTGTTTGAAGTAAAAATCTTTAAAATAACTGTGCCACGGTGAGGCAATTATTGCTGTGTGGTAGCGGCTACGAATACTACCAACCCTTGCTTGCTCGAGGGTGTCGTAGAAGACGACTAATAGCCCTACACTGACCTGGGCCAGCAACATCTGATGCCGTTTGGTCAACGATCGCATTCCCAAAGAGGGTTGACGTCAGGCAGGCGGCCAGTCATAAAAATCACCGCCAAAACTACTGCAATATGTCGGCAAAAAAAGTGAATGAGCACAGGGCTAGGGCGTACCCCGCAGGCGACGCGCAGGGGCAGCACCCGGTCTCTGTGGGAAATGGATAAGGGTTGTTGCATCACGGGCGGGTGCGACGTAAGAAGCGAGCCCTCAGTATGAAAGAGATAAGAATGAGGTATGCAAGCTGGAATGTTGGAACGATGACTGGAAAAGGAAGAGAATTAGCAGATGTGTTAAAAAGGCGAAGAATAAATATTGCATGTCTGCAAGAAACGAAATGGAAGGGAACGAGAGCTAGAGAAATTGGTGAAGGATACAAGTTTTATTACAGCGGTGGAAATGGTAAAAGGAACGGTGTAGGAATAGTGATAGATAAGAATTTGAAAGAATGTGTGACAAATGTAAAAAGAGTGAATGATAGATTGATAGTTGTGAAAATAGTGTGGGAGAATATCATTCTTAATGTGATTAGCGCGTATGCACCCCAAGCCGGATGTAAGGATGAAGTGAAAGAAGAGTTTTGGCAGAATTTCGATGAAATTATGATAGGCATACCAGAAAGTGAGGAGATTTATGTATATAGGAGGTAATTTTAATGGACACGTAGGAGAAGCGAATGATAGTTATGAGAGTGTGCATGGAGGATGGGGGTACGGCAAACGAAACATTGGAGGTGAGACGCTGCTCCAAGTGGCCTCGTCATTTCACCTGGCCATCGCAAATACGTGGTTTCAAAAAAGCGAGGAGCACCTAACCACCTATAAAAGTTGCAACTACCGTACGCAGATCAATTACTTTCTTGTTAAGAGAAGTAAGTTGTTCCGTGTACGAGATTGCAAGGTGCTGCCAGGTGAGGCACTGGTAACTCAGCATCGTCTTTTATTGCTAGAAATGCGCATAAAAACACGCCCCATTAACACCAGAAACCGGCTCCCTCCTAAGATAAGATGGAGTATGCTTGAAAGAAAAGAGTATGCAAGTAGGTTTAAATAAGTTGTGATAAATAAAATGATTGAAATGAATGATATGAAGGATAAATCTGTGAATGAATGTTGGAATGAAATGGCTAGCTGTATTAGAAATACAGCTAAAGGAATACTAGGAGAAACAAAATGAAAAAGTATAATTGATAGGGATACATGGTGGTGGAATGAGGATGTGTAACAGATCTTGAAAGAAAAGAAGAATGTATTTAAGGAATGGCAGAAAGAAAACAATGAAAGATTGAAGGAAGCAAAAAAGATTGAATATAAGGAGTGCAAGAGAAAAGCTAAGCGGGCGATAGCTACTGCGAGATCTCAGGCCGAAGACAAAATTTATAAGTATCTCCTCAAGGACAAAAAACACTGTACCGCATAACTAAAGCCCGAGAAGAAAGAGCGAGAGATATTAGGCATATCAGGTGTATAAAAGATGAAACAGGTCAAGTTTTGATAAAAGAAGATGAAATAAAAGAACGTTGGAAGAGATATTTTGAAAGGTTAATGAACGAAGAGAATTTATTTAGTGGAGTGCTAGATGATGTGCCAGAGAACGTCGGCTTGATAGAATCAATTACAATAGATGAGGTAAGAGAAGCAGTGAGAAGCATGAAAAATGGAAAGTCTGCAGGGCCTGACGGTATACCAGTTGAAGTATGGAAAATTTTGGAAGAGGATGGATATATGTGGCTGACTTTGTTTTTCGATAAGCTGCTGCATGAGGAAGTAATCCCCAGTGAATGGTGCAATAGTACACTAGTGCCCATTTTTAAAAATAAGGGTGATGTCCAGGATTGCGGCAGTTATCGAGGAATGAAGCTCTTGTCGCACAGTATGAAAGTGTGGTAAAAGTCATTGAAAAGCGATTGCGAGAAGAAAGTGAGATAACCCAAAACCAGTTCGGATTTATGTCGGGCCGAGGGGCAACGGATGCCATATTTACACTGCGCCAATTATGCGAAAAATATCAGGGTGCACATAGGAACTTGCACATGGTATTCGTTGACCTCGAAAAGGCTTATGACAGAATACCGAGAGCGGTTTTGTGGTGGGCTCTGAAAGAGAAAAGTGTGCCTGTGAAGTATATTAGGTTAATCTGTGCAATGTACTGGCGATTCAGGTCGTATGTAAGATCTGCTGTTGGAGACTCCGACGGGTTTAACGTTGAGGTGGGCCTGCACCAAGGGTCGGCGCTAAGTCCCTACCTCTTCCTGTTGATAATGGATGCTTTAACATCGGAGATACAGGAAGAGGCACCCTAGTGCATGCTATTTGCTGATGACGTTGTTCTCGTCGGAGAAGATGGGCTTGAGGTCCAGAGCATGCTGGAAAAGTGGCGCTGTAAGTTGGAGAATGTTGGCTTGAAAATCAGCAGACCTAAAACAGAATACATGTTCTGCGATTTCGGCGGTCTCTCCAATGTTACACCCATAGCTCTAGATGGAGTACTTATACCAGTATGCTCGAACTTTCGATACCTCGGTTCGCTTATCCAAAGCAGCGGCGTCCTGGATCGTGCGGTGAAGCACAGAGTTGATGCGGGATGGATGAAATGGCGGCAGGTCACGGGTACAATATGTGATCCCAGAGTACCCCTTAAATTAAAGGGAAAAATTTACAAAACTTTAATAAGACCTGCTGTATTGTATGGATCAGCATGTTGGGCGACAAAAGCGATGGATGAGAGACGATTACATGTAGCGGAGATGCGAATGTTGAGATGGATGTACGGTGTGACGAGAATGGATAAGATAAGGAATGAGCGTATAAGAGAATGTTTGAAAGTAGCGCCAGTGACGGATTAGTTAAGGAGTGAACGTTTGACCTGGTATGGACATGTGATAAGACGGGATGAAAGTAATGTTGCGAGGAAGGTTTTGAGTATGAATGTTGAAGGCTTTAGGGGTAAAGAGACACCAAAGAAAAGATAGATGGACTGCGTGAATCATGATATGTATAAACAGGGAGTGACTACAGAGATGACGTCTGATAGGGATGTATGGAAAAAGAGGACATATTGCGTCGACCCCAAGTAGTTGGGATAAGAGCAAGAGAATGATGATGGTGAGGCAATTATTGGAATTAATAAATGAAATGGAAAATCCCTAATCCCAAATCCTTTTTTTATGGGGTTGGCTATGGTCTGCCGCTTCGTCTGTCATCGGGGATGATAGATAAAGCGGCGCGCGACCCCACAGACCTGCCCCGCAACGTACCTCTCCACACCGTGCGAGTGGGCCACCGGAACCCGGTCTTTGTCGTTGGTTGCAATCTCAAATCCCATGGGCATGTGTTCATATGTCGTTAACTCTAATGTAAACAATAATCCTGAAGCTAGTTGTAGTTAACGGCAGGCTAAGAATGAGTGCAAAGTAGATAGAAGGGGATGAATGGAAAATTGTTTCCAAAAGTATTTCCAGCATAAAATAAATAAGAACAAGTTTGGGTGGAAAATGGAGAAAGATTTCGTTAGCCCCAATGGAAAATTGAAGGTAGCTATTATAAAAGTATCATAGTTTATGTCGAATGTGTGCAAGTGCACGAATGAGTGACATCATTAATTACTCAAAAAATAAAACCCAGAAGGATATTATTCTGTTTAAAATTAATATAAAAAGTTATAACTCGTTTAAGCTGTATGGCCCCAAAACAAAAGTAGATTTATTTCTTAACTAGCTGATGCCCGCGACTCCCTCTGCGTGACATTCAGTTTTACTACACACTCCTGTTTGAAAATAAAGAAAATCAGACTCGGCTAAGTGTTTACGGCAGCCATTTGTCCATTTTCATCGAGACGGCTTCTCCAACTTTTATTAAAACATCGGCAAATTTTTGAGCATGTGAATGGCTAGGGCTTAGCTCGCATGTTGATGGTTAAGGTCAGCTTTTCTACTTAGGGCCACAGATAAGAATGCTTCAGAGAAGCATTGATCTCATCGGCTCTAGTTCCCGAGTTTTAACAGGAATAATTTGTCAAAAATCTCTAAAGAAAAGCCCCATTGGCTTTTTTTTCTAGACGAATATGTCGTAGTGCTAGATCCACTACCTCTACGCCTTTTTTTATTTACCATTATCCATTCATCCCAAAGAATTAGACAGCAATCCCAAAAAACAAAAAGAGTGATAGAACACACTGTTGACAGTATTCTGTCTGCAGCCACGGGCCGATTCGACTGGTGTGGTACATCACCCTCGCAGAAAACCAACGTCTGAGCAGTGGCACCATGTTATTTTCGCTTCGTTCGGTGAGCGAGAGAGCTGGACGCTCAACTTAGGTGGGTTTTGATTGATAGACAACGGTTTAGTTATACTCACAGTATTACAAAATTTCGTGAACGGCAGTAACACTTACCATCAGGTGTACTGCTTGATTTTTTATCCCCGTAAACAATAAAGCAAAAACCACTTTGAATATGTTGTTTCGTATTATTGAACATCTCAGTGTTTTATGGCTCTCTAAATCTATCGGGTTTTTAAATACTCTATGAGCTGTTTTACCGACAAGAAGCAATGAAGCTGCAGTTTCCGACAAAGCTACTGCAAAAGCTATTTTATAGTGTCGCCTGGTTTTGGTAAGTTTGTTCTGCTCAGATAAGTCTTTGCAGAGCTGCCTGGGTATTTAGGGAAAATGGCATTCTATCATCTATCATTTCAGTTCATATATCGGCGTCCGGCACTATTGGACTTCAGCCTCCTCCATAATGGGAGAGAAATTGACCTACTATACTATGCTGGTTAGATGTGCTGGTATAAGGTTTTGTTTCCAGTTTTTCTTCTCTTGCATAGTAGTAGTTTATATCCCTTAGTCGTGTCTTACGATCACCCACGGGTAAGATTAGGGAAGGTGATTTATATTCTTACTTTGTCATCACACGAATAAATATATAATAAATGGCTTACATTTGGAAAGAATTGGGAAAAATGGATTTCTTAGTCGATGTCGCGCTTTAGTAGTGTAGGACATCTTAGGATGGCAATCTCTTTTATTTTTATTATAATTTGAAGGTATTTGAAAGACTGCAGAATACTAACATCATTAACAACAAAAGACTCAAACGATTGGGGCTATTACTGTTACAAGCCTCTTCAGGGTGTCCTAGCGCTGGTCACCTTCAAGTGCTCTGCAAGCTGCTTGAAACTTACTCTATGTCATTAACAGTGTATAAAAATGTAAAGAAGTAGGCCCTCGTACAATATGCTGCAACAGGCGGAAGTAATAGCATTCGCTATTGCTAGGGTGCACTATCGGGAGGCCTGGAGAGCTCTCGGTTTGGTGTTTGGACCGTGAAGCCTTTCGGCTGGTGCTGATGGAGTGGTTGGGTCAGCGGCACGGGGTCCTCTCCTTCCAACTGGTGCAGGTATTGATGGGGCAGGGTTTTTTCAGGCGGCATGTACCTGCACACGGTCGCGAGGAGGAAGAGCACACCGTTTTACCACTACTGCAATTGCGAGGTGGACACGGCTCAGCAGATGTTCAAGGTTTGCATAGCCTGGGAAGAGCAGCGCTGTGAACTCGTCGCAATCATCGGTGCCGACCTGGCTCTGCCGACCATCGCTAAGACGATGCTCGATAGCGTCAAGAGATAAGACACAAGCGCCGCTTTTTGCGAGACACACGTCTCACAGAAAGAGGCAGTGGTGGTATCACAGAGAAGACTTTCTACGCTGACACACTATGCCGCCCTAGCTGAGGTCGCAGATGGATGGATTGGAATCGTGTACCGGTAGCTCGCTCACACGGCGAAGATAGTCCTTGCAGGGTGAGTCTATGAGATTGCGCGCCGCCTCTTCCGTCGCCCCGGATCGATTTGGCAGGGCGCGACCACATTCATAGTCCACCGCAAGGAAGAAAAAAAAAGGGTGGATGGATTGGGAATTAATTCACCACCCGCAGATAGGCCGACCGCGTGAGGGCGATGCAACATTTTTTTTTTTTATTGTCTACGGTGACAAACGAGCAAACAGCACACCTGATGGTAAGTAATGCTGTTGCACATGGACCCAGCAACACCAGGGGTACAGCCAGGCCGCTGCCTACCGTGAAGGAAGAGCTCTTCTTAAACCTCGTTTGAAGAAGGACATGTCATAGCGCTCGGGAAACACAGCAGCAGGTAGTTCATTCCAGATCTTGCATGTACGTGGGAGAAATGATCGCTGAAAACGTACGGTCGAGGACCATATCGTTTCCAGGTGAAATGAATGAACCCTGCTACGGTGTCGAGTGGTACGGTGGTAAAATGGTGACGGTGGTACCAATTTAAACAGTTCCTCAGAGCACTCCCCGTGAAAGAGCCGGTAGAGTACACAGAGTGACCCAAAGTCTCTCCGCCGCTCCAGCGACTCTAGTCTGTCCGTGAGATTGGGATCACCGACGATTCGAACTGCCCGCCTTTGTAGGGAGTCAAGTGGGTCTAGCTGATATTTAGGCGCGCCTGCCCAGAGATGAGAGCAGTACTCCATGTGAGGACGAACTTGTGCTTTATATAGCACAAGACGTTGTCTCGGCGTGAATTACCGCCTGACCCTGCTCAGCACGCCCAACTTTTTGCTTGCCAATTTGGCTTTGTCCTCCAAATGACTCCCAAACTGGACTTTGTTCGATAGCTCGACGCCGAGGATCCCAATACTCTCGGAGATTTGGAGAGTTACTCCTTGGAACTGAGGCGCCATGATAAAAGGGTCCTTCTTCGCAGTAAACGCGCAAACTTGTGTCTTAGTGGGGTTGAACTGGACTAAATTCCGTTCACCCCATTTTGAGGCCCGCCCTAGAGAGCGCTCGACTTCAGACACAAGTTGAGCCCGTCTTTCCTGTAACATACTCCGAGGGACATTCTGATGCTCGGTGTATCGCTCGTCACCCGTGCTGTCATCCGCATAGCAACGAATACTCTCTATGGAGAGCATGTCATTGATATGCAGAATAAACAACGTCGGGGAGAGCACTGAGCCTTGTGGTACCTCAGCATTAATGGGCATGGTCTCGGAGCAGGAGCCATCGACGACTACTTTTATGCTCCGACCATCCAAAAAACTGGTGATCCAATTACAGAGTCCCTCGGGGATTCCATATGATGGTAGCTTCGATAGAAGGGCCCTGTGCCAAACCCTGTCGAACGCCTTCGCGATATCTAGGCTGAACGCTAGCGCCTCACCCTTGCCCTCCAAGGCCTCTGCCCAACGGTGTGTGAGGTACACAAGAAGATCACCAGCCGACCGGCCATGACGAAACCCATATTGGCGGTCACTGATCAGCTGATGATCCTCAAGGTACTGCAGAAGCTGATGGTTGATTATTTTCTCCATTATCTTGGAGAGCAAGGATGTAATCGCAATCGGCCTGTAATTCGACGGGTCCGACCGGTCTCCCTTTTTCGGGATCGGGTGGACATGGGCTATCTTCCACGAAGATGGAACCCTACAAGTATCATAGGAAAGTCGGTATAAGCGCGTAAGGACGAGGGTCAACTCGGGGGCGCACGTTTTCAGGACCACTGCAGGGATGCCATCCGGCCCGCTTGACTTATGTACGTCTATTAGCCGCCGCTCCCGCCTCACCGCTCGCTGCGTAATGCGGATTTTAGGCAGAGAGCTTTCACACCGCGGGATGATAGGTGGTGTGGCGGTTCCAGCGTCCAAAGTCGAGTTACAGGCAAAGAATTGACCTAAAAGATCGGCCTTCTCCTTTGCACTGTGGGCTAGACTGCCATCATTTTTCTGCAGTGATGGGAGATTGGACGGGCAGAAGTTGCCTTGGGCAGCTTTGGCGAGCGACCAGAATGCACGACTCCCGGCGGGATAGCTCTCCAGTCGCACGCCGATTCTGGCAACATGTTCCGCCTTGGCTCTGGCAATAGCCTTCTTACTAGATCTAGAAGCAGCATTAAATTTTCGCTTCTCCTCCCTGACATTTGGGTCCCAACAGTTTTGGGCCCTATTCCAGGCCTGGTATGCGGACTGCTTTTGCTGTGCAGCCGTCCTGCAGGTTTTATTAAACCAAGGCCGGCTGCGGCCACCGACCGGTATTTTGGTGTTGGGGATGAATAATTCCATCCTATAGCGCGCAGCGTTATGCTCACGGAGCCATATGGCACCCAGATGCCTATTCACGGGGAAGCTACCCCCTCCGCACCGCGTCCCCGCAGGAATCGCCGGACGCCGCGCCGTTTAGTAACGCGCAACGTTATCCTCGCAGAGCCTTATGGCACCCAGATGTCGGTTCACGGGGAAGCTATCCCCTCCGCACAGCGTCCCCGCAGAAATTGCCGGCCGCCACGCCGTTTAGTAGTAGTTGCCTAGTTGTCTAAGACGTATTGTAAGAAGTGCCTGTGCGCATTTCTGAGTTTAACAACGTTATGTTCTTCTTGTGTTTGAAGTATAAAATTTCAACTATGTATTCCCTTTTATTTGCACACCAAATGTCCCTCGCTACAAGTGACGCCCAACGTTCGGCCAAAACTCGTAAAGAACTGTTGTATTTGAAATTAATAATGAACGTTTTTCGTAATAATAATAATACCTACGAGTTGGTGTGCAATGCTATTGTTATAAAGTATAGACTCTAAATGTGAACGTAATAGTGATTCGTATCCTGGAAGTCTCTCGAATGGGACTTTTGTTATGTCGCGACGTATGACGAGATCTCGTGCTGCGAGTCCGGTGGAGGCCGGTGTCATCGTTGATGAGGGGATTATGGTACCGCCCCCGGTGCCTGGTATGGCACTAGCTTCGGGGTCTGGTTCGGTACATGCCACGGCGTCTGTTCCGGTACCCGTGCGGGAGTCTACTCCGCAGGGCGCTGCCGCCGCGGTGGCGGACGCGTCACAACCTGTCGCGCCGCCTGTCCCGCTCGTCGCCACGCCGCAATTCGTTCTAACGAATGATCAGCTGATGCTGCTGATAAGTAATATGCATAACAACAGCTCAGGTACGCAATCTCACGTTACTAATCATCAGAATACAGGCCATTTTGCCAAATGTACGGCACGATTCGACGGCAGTAAATCAAAGGACGTGCATGCCTTTGTTGACGCAGTTGACACGTATAAAAGCTGTGTAGGTATAGACGACAATGTTGCACTGCGTGGATATCCTATGTTACTAACGGGACTTGCTGCTACGTGGTGGCAGGGAGTTAAGGATACAACGTTAACGTGGCAAGCGGCGGTGGATACATTGATACAAACGTTTGGACCCAGATTACCGCCACACAAAATTTATCGTGCAATATTTGAGAGAGAGCAAAAGAATAACGAAGGAACGGATTTATTCATATGTCATATCCGTGCATTAATGGCGCAGCTTCCACCTTGTTTACTCACCGAAGGGGTGCAATTGGATATGACCTACGGGTTATTGCATCACCGTATCCGGGAAAAGGTGCCGCGTTCCTCTTTTGATACGTTTGGAGAATTGTTGACGCAGGCGCGTCGTGTCGAGGATATTCTAGAGGAAGTTCAGCCGCTAGTGGTTGTGGAAAACAAGCCTTCCATCTCTTCTACCGTGGTAGCGCGCTCAGGGACAAAGCGGCCAGATTCTAATACAGTTGTGAAACCCCGTTCACGGTCACAGTGTAATTACTGTAAACAGTATGGTCACGTGAAGGACGCCTGTCATAGACTTACCAAACAAAAGAAAATACAAGATGATGTTTCGGAAGTTGAACCGCGAGCGAGTACGATTACGTGTTTCGGGTGCGGAACACCAGGGTATATTCGTTCAAACTGCCCGACATGTAAACAAAAAAAATCAGTGGTAACGGAAAGTGCGTTTAAATCAGTGTCTGTGAGTTCCGTTAATATTAATTCGCATATGCGCCCTGTGCTGGATATTGAAATTTATGGCGCAAGTGGTAAAGTGTTAGTGGACACTGGCGCGAAGCATAGTATCGGTAGTGATAGTTTAAAGACACTTTTAGTTAAGAATAATCATAAGTTTCACTATGTTTTTATAGAATTAAAATTTGCCGATGGTCGCGTTTGTGCACAAAACGTAGAAGTAGCTAGTGTCAATGTTACCGTGCGAGGGGTAACATGTATGGTAGATTTTATTATGTTACCCAACGCTACGGATAGTTTATTAGGTATGAATTTTATTAATGAAATGGGTATGGTGTTGGACTTTGATTGTAACATATGGTTTGTGAGATACGATCGGACACCGCAGCCCATTGAGTTTGAGTCATGTTCTTTGTCACTGATCAGCTGTTCGTCTGTGGGTCTTCGCGAGGATGAGGGTGCCCATCTTGAGTCGGATGAACGTGAGCAGCTCACTGCACTCCTGAATGTCCATGAGGATATTTTTGTTCCAGGGGGAGAACCTACTACTTTTACACTGCATCGCATTGATACCGGCGATGCTATCCCGATCGCTAGCTCGGCATATCGAGTCACGCCAACAAATTTGAAGCAGTTAAAGACTTTTTTACAGACCTGTTCCTGGTTCCGGAAATTCATTCCGCAATTTTCCGACGTAGCGCGTTGTTTGACAGACCTGACCCAGAAAGACAGACGCTGGCAATGGGGGGAGTGTGAGCAAAGAGCATTTGAGGAGCTTAAGTACCGGCTCACCACCAGTCCCATTCTTCGACAGCCAGATTTTGACCTGCCTTTTGTTTTACGGACAGATGCCAGTGCGTACGCCATTGGAACAGTGCTCATGCAAGGTGACACTGTCACTGAAGAGAGACCCATCAAGTATGCAAGTAGACTGTTGACGTCTGCTGAGCGTAATTATCATACTACGGAGCGGGAAGCCCTCGCTCTAGTCTGGGCGTTGGACAAATTTCGAGGATATTATCTTTCACAAGGTATATTATATCGCTGCGACCCGGATGTAGAATCCGAAGAGCCTCAATTAGTGGTACCAGAGTCATTAAGGGCGGTGCTGATGAAAGAGCTCCATGATTCGCCCACTGCTGGACTCTGGGGTTTGGAGCGTACCTTGCAAAAGATCAAACATAACTATTATTTTAAGAATATGCGCTCTTATGTTGCTCAGTATTTAAAGTCGTCTGACCTTTGCCAGAAATACAAATCATCAAATTTGAAGCCAGCGGGGTTGCTCCAAACTCCAGTGCCCCAGCAGAGGTTTGAGGTTTTAGCTATGGACCTATTTGGACCCTTGCCTGAAGGCGATGGTGGCGAGAAGTGGATCCTTCTTATAGAAGATGTCGCCAGTCGATGGGTCGAATTATTCGCTTTATGTAACACGACTGCTGAATCGTGTGCAAAAGTTCTTCTGGAACAAGTGTTTCTGCGTTATGGTTTTCCTCGTCGGGTTATTTCCGACAATGGAACGCAAGTTGTTTCGACAGTTATGCAAAAAGCTTTGTTTGTGTTAGGGGTACAACAACGTATGGAGGACCAACAAGATAGGCGCAAGTCTGAAGGTGATAAGCGTTGAAGAGTATCTTCGCCTTTTAATGAGGGAGATTTAGTGCTCGTAGTAACACATATGGCGAGCAGCGCATCCAAAGGCTTTATAAACAAACTCGCTCCTAAGCGGGAAGGCCCGTATCGTGTCTCACAAGTCATTAGTCCAACTTCTTATCTAGTTGTTGATAGCGCCGGTGTTCCTAAGGGGAGGTATCATTCTAGTGCTTTAACGCGTTATACTGGTTCATCCCATGCCGTCGTCCATCCGCGTCGCCGTGGTCGACCGCCTAATCCCAAGCCACAGACGGGTCGTTCTTGTGACTTGGAGGGGGAGGTTATAGCGCGCAGCGTTATGCTCACGGAGCCATATGGCACCCAGATGCCTATTCACGGGGAAGCTACCCCCTCCGCACTGCGTCCCCGCAGGAATCGCCGGACGCCGCGCCGTTTAGTAACGCGCAACGTTATCCTCGCAGAGCCTTAGGGCACCCAGATGTCGGTTCACGGGGAAGCTATCCCCTCCGCACAGCGTCCCCGCAGGAATTGCCGGCCGCCACGCCGTTTAGTAGTAGTTGCCTAGTTGTCTAAGACGTATTGTAAGAAGTGCCTGTGCGCATTTCTGAGTTTAACGACGTTATGTTCTTCTTGTGTTGGAAGTATAAAATTTCAACTATGTATTCCCTTTTATTTGCACACCAAATGTCCCTCGCTACAATCCCCGTAATACCGGTATCGGTAACGCAATCCGCACAAATGCCAGGGTCCCCAGAGGCGAAGAAAAGCTGCTTCCATGGGTAGGATGCGTAGAACTCGCGAAGCCTATCCCAATCTGCTGACTTATATTGCCAGACTCTGCGAGTCCCAGTCGCTTTAGAGCGATTAGGCCTCGCAATAGGGGCTTTGCTACGGACCAAGCAGTGGTCAGATGACCCAAGAGGAGCTTCGACCACTACCCGGTATCCGTGCTGGTGTGTAGTCAGCAGAAGATCTAGTAGAGAGGGCTCATGGCTCTCAATGTCTGGAACACGGGTGGGCTGTGTTACCAGTTGTAAGAGACCATAGGCCGAGACCATATTGAAGAGTTGCCTACCCAAGAGGTTAGTGGTTCGGGACCCCAACCACTCTTTATGATGAGCATTAAAGTCTCCAAGAACCACCACCTCTGCTGATGGACACTGCTCCAATATTTCGTCAATCCCCCATTGAACGTTCTCGAATAACTGAGTTGACCCTGAATCACTGCCATGGGACCTGTAGAGGCACGCGTAGATGCGGGTATACCCTCCATAGTCCACGCGTAACCATAAAATTGACAGGTCACCATGCTCGGGGGCCCTAAGGCGGCGACAACAGATCCAACCAACCGGTCGATCCGGTCAACCCGGATGAACACGCACACCCCAGCTTTACGGTGGAAAGAGTGTTCCAACTCGTAGCCTGGATAATTTAGGTACGAAATATCATCCGGGGCACTTATCTGCGTCTCCGTTAAAAAGAGCAAGGCAGACCGCGCCGTCTCGAGGTGTTGGTGGACGGCGTCGAGATTGCTGTGTAAACCCCTAATGTTACAAAAGTCCACGTCAAATGTGGATAGAGGGACCGCCGTGTAAAACCTTCTCTTTTTGTGTTTCCTTTTCATGGGTTTTGTATAAGAAGAGGAAGGGAGTGTACTTTCGTGGAATGGGGTCCGGTGATGCCAAAAAAAAAAGGTGCGGGGCATAGTACATGGTTGGAGGGTGGGTTTTGTGAGGAGCTGACACGAAGCACGGAAGGGCCCCCGGTGCCCCCCCGCCCGTAGTCGTCGGGCTCCACTCCGGTTTCCCACTCCGGCGCGACGACTCCGCAACGGGATTTTCGCCGGTTGGCGGGACAGCCTCCCAGGGGGGATAGTCCTGGGCTCGGGTCCCCTGCTGACCGGCAGGTGGCCGGCGGTGACCATTCCCACCGGGTCTCCCTGTACCCCATATCAGCCCCTCACGCCCAATGCCCCAACCAAGACCTTACCACCGTAAATTTCAAGCATCACCAGAACCTACCACACGAAAACACACCCGGAAAGTTAGGCTCCGGCTCTCTCGCTCACCGAATGAAGCACAGCGGCAAAAGCCACCATTCATACGTGGATATTCTGCGAGAGTGTGGTACCACCCCGGTCGGGCCTGCCCGCGGCTGTAGATAGAGAACTATCAACAGTGTGGCCCTACCACAATAATATATATATATTTTTACCACAATAATATATATAATATATATATTTTTTTGTTTGCCGGGGCGTTGACGGAGAAGTGCCCTAAAAGGGACGACCGTTTGCAGGTATTTGACGAAGCACTAATGTCCCGTCAAAACCTGCACTAGTGGAAAGGAGAGCACCCCGCGCCGCCATTTTACCCACTGCATCAGCACCGGCCGGAAGGCCTCCACGGTTCGCACACCGAACCGAGGACTCTCCAGCCGGACTGCCAAATGGGCAATGACGTCTCGGCGGGCGTCAACGCGCCAGGCGGTGAGCTCCCTCAGCGAGACCACACCGCCCTCCGCTCGCTACCCCGACACCCGCCGATACAGGTCGGTGAGCAACTCCACCTCCAGGTCCCACGGGGGAGTCCCGGCCAACAGGCACACCGCCTCCGTCGCCACCGTGCCTTACCCGCGTATGGCCCTGACCGCCATGGCCCTCTGTGGTCGCCACAGAAGAGCCCTGAGTCGGACGGTCAGGGACCCCGCCCACACCGGTGCGCCATACAGGGCCATCGACCGAACGACCCCTGCATACAGCTGTAGGCACGTAGCGCTCGGTCCGCCCACATTCGGCATAAGCCATGATAGGGCGGACGCTGCGCCGACGAGCCGCGGAGCGAGCCTACAGAAATGCTCCCGAAACCACTTATTTCGTAACTTACAAGTCTACTGATTTGTAAGTTTTAACTGCAAAACAATAAAACGGTCATTTGAAGCTGTTAAAGCTCTGTGCTGATCAGCTGATATAGTTGCCTTTTAAGCAATATGGCTGTTCCATCCATCCATCCATCAGCCCGTAAACGTCCACTGTTGGACATAGGCCTCCCCACGTGAATGCCATTCTACACGGTCCCGCGCCACCTGCATCCAGCGGTTTCCTGCGAGCTTGATAAAGTCGTCAGTCCACCTAGTGGGGGGGTCGTCCTATGCGGCGCCGTCCGATTTGTGGTCTCCACTCGACAACCTTTCTTCCCCAACGGTTGTCGGTTCGTCGAGCGATGTGGCCTGCCCATTGCCACTTCAACGCGCTAATTCTTCGGACTATATCAGTTACACCCGTTCTTCTACGGATTTCTGTATTTCGGATTCTATCACGTAGAGAAATACCGAGCATAGCCCTCTCCATAGCACGCTGAGCAACTTTGAGCCTTTTGATGAGGCCAACATTTAGAGACCACGTTTCAGTTCCGTAAGTCATCGCTGGTAACACACACTGGTTATAAACCTTTGTTTACAGACACTGCGGAATATTAGACGAGAAGATCCTCCTAAGTTTCCCGAACGCTGCCCAGCCGAGTTGGATTCGTCGGCTGACCTCTTTCTTGAAATTGGATCTACCTAATTGGACTGTTTGTCCTAGGTAAACATAGTGATCGACAACTTCGAGAATCGCATTCCCAACCAGGACCGGTACAGAAATGACATGGGCATTAGACATGACTTTCGTCTTTTCCATGTTCATTTGCAGCTCTACTAGTTGGGAGGCCTTGCTGAGGTCATTGAGCATGGTGCCAAGGTCCTTCAGGGATTCTGCCATTACTACGATATCATCTGCGAATCGAAGGTGAGTGATGTATTCGCCATTGATGTTGATGCCGAGTCCGGTCCAGTCTAAGAGCTTGAAGACATCTTCCAGCGCAGTGGTGAACAGTTTCGGAGAGATAACGTCTCCCTGTATCACGCCTTTCTGCAGCTGGATCGGTTTCGTACTCTTATCCTAGATGCGGACCGACATAGTAGCGTTTTTATACAAACACTTCAACACTTCGATATATCGATAGTCAATTTGGCACCTTTGAAGGGACTGCAGCACTGCCCAAGTTTCGACAGAATCAAAGGCTTTCTCATAGTCCACAAACGCAACACAGAGGCCGATTATACTCCTCGGTCTTCTGTATAATCTGGCGTAGCGTGTGTATGTGGTCTATGGTACTATAACCTTTTCGGGAACCGGCTTGTTCGGGCGGCTGGAAGTCGTCTAGCTTGCGCGCGAGTCGGTTCGTAATGACTCTTGAAAACAGTTTGTATACGTGGCTCAGGAGTGAGATGGGTCTGTAATTCTTTAAGAGCGTTTTATCGCCCTTCTTGAAAAACAGCACCACCACGCTCCTGGTCCACGACTCTGGAACGTGGCCCCCGAGAATGACAGAATTAAACAGCCTCTGTAGGGCTTTTAAAATTGGCTTGCCGCCTGCCCTCAGGAGCTCTGTGGTAATTCCTTCACCTCCCGGTGCCTTTCCGTTCTTTAACTGTTTCAGAGCCATTCTGATCTCGTACAAGCTGACGTCCGGGATTTCTTCTGTGTAGTGCCGAGTTAGCTTAGCTCTGGGGTCTTGGACCAAGCCGACAACAGGATTCAAGGATGATTTGTACAACTGCCCATAGAACCTTTCGACCTCTCCCAAGATCTCACTCTGGGATGAAAGGACAGTACCTTTATCGGTCTTCAGCTTGGTCATTTGGCTCTGCCCGATAGACAAATCTCGTGCGAACACTTTGGAGCCTCGATTTCGCTCTATCGCCTCTTCAATACGCAGTGTATTAAATCGGCGAATGTCGCGTCGCATAGATTTGGAGATTTGTCTATTAAGCTGCCTAAGTTCGGACCAATCGGCTGGAGACTGTACCGTCATTTCCTTTCTCCTCTCCATGAGTTTGAGAGTCTGGTCAGAAAGCTTTTTTGTTCTAGTTGCGCGACGGGCCTTAAAGAATTGTGACCCGACCGCGTGGACAGTTTCCACGAACCTGTTGTTCATATCGTTCGTCGATTCGCACTCTTCCAGGCATTGGAAGCGATTATGTAATTCGAGTTGAAAGCTATCGGGGTTCTGGTATTGGACAGGTGTAAGTCGGAGTATAGACTTCATCGAGCGAGACCGCTTGACTTTCGTACGAAGATTCAATGTGCCTCGAACCATCCGGTGATCACTCCCAGTTTTAATCCTGCTGATCACAGAGACATCATTGAATATTTGCCGTTTGTCCGTCAAGATGAAGTCTATCTCATTTTTTAGTGGATCCATCAGGGCTAATCCAGGTCCACTTCCTTTGTGGCCGCTTCTTGAAGAAGGAATTCATCATAAAGAGGCCTTCCTTCTCCAAAAAGTTGGCCAGTTTTTGGCCCCTTTGGTTTCTCTGTCCAAATCCATATTGCCCCACTCTCAACTCATCGTCTGTCCTTTTGCCTAGTTTTGCGTTGAAATCTCCCATAACTACCGTGAAGTGGGTTTTGGACGTGTGGATGGCTTTCGAGATGTCCTCGTATAAGGCCTCCACTACGTCGTCGGAGTATGTCGAGGTCGGTGCGTAAACCTGTATGACCTTCAACGAATACCGTTTGGTAATTCTGAGTATAAGGTACGCTACCCTTGTCGACACGCTCTCAATCCTCTCCATGTTGTCTTCGAGAGACTTACGAACGATAAACCCTACACCGCCTTGGGATGGGTGATCTCCCTCCCGGTAGAAGAGCAGGTTTCCAGACCGGAGGATTATCGTGCCCTCTCCCTCTCTTCGCACTTCTGATAATCCTACAATGTCCCATCGGATTTTGCTCAATTCCTCTTCCAGCTCGATGACCCTCTCGTCGGTCCTAAGTGTCCTAATGTTGTGTGTTACCAGGGCCAAGGGTCGATGTTTTTGGTAGCCAGATCGCAACCGGAGATTCTTCGCACCCCCTGTCCCGCCACCATCGAGCCCGCTACCAAGATGAGCCCGTGGCACAGTGGAACTGCCGTGACTGGGGGCCGTCTCTTTTGGTGCATACATTTATTTTTTTTGAATAATGCCATAATCGCCACGCCTGGCAGGCGGATTGGCGATCGCGGTAGATGGTATTTAGTTACCCGGGAGATAGCCGCTGCCCACTCTCCCGGTGTGACCCTTAGCCGATTTTTACGACTCCCACGGGCATGCAAGGGGTGACGACATATGTATTCTTTTCCCGTCGCCACACGGGTAAATATATACTATGGCTATATATGGCTGTTACTACTTGATATTCCATATCTCGATCAAATACTTGAAAATATTGTATATATTGGGAAATATTGCTGAGGAACAATTGTTGTGCCCATTTTTAAAGAGCGGGCGATGTGTCTGATACGTGTAATTACCAGTCCATCTCATTAGTTACTTTTACCGCAAAGGTTCTAGTTTGTTTGATGAGCGTTCAGAGAGTTTACTAAAACTTTACGCCACACCATTCGAATGCCTTAACAACCTGGGCACTGAATCTGCGATTATCATGCCTTAAGCATTACGTTCAATATTACACGATGCGTCGTACTTCTGTGTATACTTGTTTTTTTATCTTGCCCGAGCTTTTGACCTGGTATCATATGACATTTTGTAGCTTCGGGAAAGACAACTACTAGCAGAACTGTTTCATATATTCTAGTATTGGTACTACAATCAAATGGCCGATAAGCTCTCTGAACTATACCGCTGGGACTGTGGTGTTAGATAAGGCGGGTTCACATTACCTAAGCTTTTCAATCTGTATATAAACCTGATAGTTGGGCTTAGCAGCAAGTGAATCGGTTGTCGCTTTGACGATATAAGTGTCAACAACATCTGCTACTCTGATGAAATGATTTAAGGGGGATGGTGGCAAATGTTCAGATAAAATACCCGAAATGATACTAAACGGTAATCAGCTGAAACATGTCTATCAATTTAAATACCTGGCATAACATCAGTGATAACCTTAAGGACCAGGCTGATATTGTGAAGGAACGTAGGAAGCTGGGAATTCGATGTAACATGTTGATGCGGAAGTTTGCGCATTGTAGGGAACAAGTAAAAATAACACTTTCTAAAGCACGTAGTCAAATGTTCTATACGTGCAACCTGTGAACTAATTATACGCAGCGTATCCTCAGTGCCCTACAAGTCTAACATAATAACGGCTTCAGGATATTGATGAGTCTACCTTGTTTCTGTAATGCATCGGACATGTACTCACATGTACCCATAGATAGTTTTCATGCCATTACACGGCAGAAATCTGCCTCACTGCTCCGCAGAGTACCGGCTAGTTCCAGCTCCGTCCTGACAACGATGCTAGATGGTAAGAGTCGCCTATATGCAATATTGTTCGTTGATGTCAGAGGAACACTAAACTCGTCACCAACTAGATCATACCTACTGACATAATTTTTAAAACTCTATTTACTAACCTTCAATGGATGTCACTTGTTCGAAATAAAAAATATTATTATTATTATTTTTATCTCCGTTTTTGTTCACTGGATCCTCCACAAAGAAGATGCCCGGCCCTTTGAGAGTCTTACATGGGATCATTGATCCAATGCGCAGGAGGCCTTTGGAGAAATTCAGTCTAATAATGAGATGGGATATCTACCCATGACTTGCCACGTCTGTACATAATACCCATGGATTGCCAATGGTAGGTGTAAAACTATTACGTGATGACGGTTTCTTATATTTGAGTATGGGGTTAAGAGTTCGGTGAACTGATTTAACTTAAAACTATTCAATGGTTTTAAGTTAAATCAGTTCACAGAACTCTTTTAGCTTGTCGTCTGCCTTCAATACCATAAATTGTGTTAAACGGTGGCAGACAGTGGCAGACGGTGACTTGCTAACCCATTAAATGAGCCTCCTAAATATAGTCGCTATAAGCACACATACCATACAGACAACAGAAGGCAACATTGATGTAAGTATGTCTTTGATAACCAGAGACCTGGAGCTGGTTTACCTGTAATTACGCCCTTGAAAATAATACTTCCTCGCTTAAGCATATAGCTCTGAAGATTCCTCTCTAACCAGCCATTTAAGGCAAACCAGAGTTGAGAGATTCGCGGGCACTCTTCAGTTTCCACTCTAGTCAGCCAATGGAGACGAGCAGGATACGAGGCCCTGGCCGGCTCTGTGGGGCGTTCAGGATCGTAGTGTTGCCATACATATTCAGCTCACCATAAGCTGCCTAGCGGTGAATTGGCTTTCCTGTAAATCTTGTGATACATTTTTATTTATATCAAAAAAATTAGGAATCCATATAATATTCCTCAGAGTTTTGCATTAGTCTCATGCTGAAATAACACCTAGCCGAGGTTTATTATTATTATTATCTGTATTAAATCTTATAAATACTTATTACATTTCTAAATCTATACATATAATAAATGAGTCGAAAACTCGTGTCTGCACATTTGATAAATTTATTAAAAAATGAATCTAGGCAATAAGAAAACACTAACAGAAACCAAAAATCTTTTTTTGGAATTTTTTGTCTGTCTGTATGTCTGTAATCGCTAATCTCCGAAATTACTGAATGGATTGTTTTGCAGTTTTGATAAGAAGATTAAGCCCAATTCAGAGCAACATTTAGTCTTTGTTTCATTAAAATCTGATGTCTGTAAAAAAGTTATGGTCATTTAAGTTTTTAAAATCACCGCTCGCCTTTTACGTCACTAGAAGGTTCAATTCAAAATAATTATTTAATGTATCTATAATGTAAGGAAAATATTTGTATTACTTAATATGTAGTAGTTTCATGAATTCAGCTCATATACATCCCACTGCTGGACTCAACCCTCCTGCAGTGTTGAACGGAAGTTGACATAAATACTATATAACGTTGGTCAAGTAGTCAAAATAAATATTAAAACTATTTGTGATGAAAAATAATGTTTTAATTAGTTAATAGTATATAATTTAGCTATAAATTAATAAAATGCATGATTTATTTAGTTAATTAAATGAACTATAGATGGCGCTGAAAATTAAGTTTAAATCTTTCGTTATATTTTCAAAAGTTACTACTTCATAGAGCATACAAAACGTACATTCTTAGTTAAGATGCTACTTTGGGGCGAGTATGCAAAGTGCACCCTTTTTGTTATTGTTTGACCATTCCTTCCGGGGCAACAGAAGGGCGTGGTGTGGCTCCATAACTGATCGCGTTCTCTCCCCATCGCCATCAGGCTAGCCTCTGGTACCGTTTACTTGACATCCGTGGCCGGTCCGGGGTTTACCCTTTAAGGTATCGCCGCCGTCGACTCCCCAGCAAACAACAGAGTTGTATCGCTCTCACGTCGTCAGTGGCTTTGCGAGTGGTAGATTAATTCTCATGGTCCATATACCCGCGACCTCAGTTAGGATAGCAACAGGTGCAGGTACTCGCGCCTATAACGTCCGATGCGCCGAGGTAAAGTGTGTCAGCATGGAGAGTCTCCTCTGTGACACGCCCCGCTGTTTCTTCTGTGGGACGACTGTCGGCGGCAACCGAGTACCAGTTCCCGACGCTATTGAACATCGTCTTAGCGATGGTCGACAGTGCCAGTTTGGCATCGATGATTGCGATTAGTTCAAGGCGCTAATCTGCCCAGGCCACACAAACTTTGAGTATATGCAGCGCCGTGTCCACCTCTCAATCGCAGTAGTGGTTGGATGGTATGCTCTCCCTCCTTGCGACCTTTAGCAGATACATGCCGAAGCAACCATGACCCGTCACTACACCAGTCACCTTAGCAATAGTGAATACTATTACTGCCGCCTCATCATTCTCCTACACTTATGCGAATTACTTGGGGTAGATACAATATGTACTCTTCTTTCATAGTACATATTGTAAAATTTATTGGCAATAGTTTTATGACCGGCCGCCTGCCAGACGTCAACCATGCTCGGGAATGTAATAGTTGACCAATCGGCATCAGATGTAGTTGGCCAGATCGTTATAAGGCTCTAAGTCGTCTTTTACGACATTCACGAGCAAAGTAAGGTTTGGAGGGTTGGTAGTATTCGTAGCCGCAACCACACAGCGCGCCTGTTGCTGCTTATTGTGCCTCGCACAACGAGGGCCTACTTTTTTAGATTTTTATACACTGTTGATAGCATAGAGTACGTTTCAAGCAGCTTGCAGAGCAGTTGAAGGTGATCAGTGCTGAGATGACACTCTTGAGGAGGCCTGTAACAGCCTTACCCCCATTCGTTTGAGTCTTTTGCTATTAATGATGTTATTGTTTTACAGTCTTTCAAATCCTTTGACATTATAATAAAAATATCCATCTGAAGATATCCTACGTTACTAAAGCGCGACATGGACCAAGAAATTCATTTTTATTAATTCTTTCGTAATGAAAGCAATTTATTATATATTTATCCGTGCGGTTACGCAGTTAGAATATATTTCACCACCCCCTTTCTTACCCGTAGGTCGATCACCCACAAAACGACTAAGGGATCTAAATATATATTACGTATATGGAAGAAAAGGCAAAATTGAAACCAAACCCTATACCAACACATTTGACCAGCGTGGTATATTAGGTCAATTTCGCTCCCATTACGGACGAGGCTTGAGCCTAATAGTGAGACGTATATAAGCTTAGATGATAGAAAGCCATTTTTCCTAGATACCCCAGGTATAAAATTAGGAGACAGCGTAAAATAACTTTGGCAGTGGCTATGTCAGAAACTGCAGCTACATTACTTCTTGGTGATAAAACAGCTCACACTGGTTAAAAACCAGATAGATTTATAGAGCAATATCAATAACACGCGACACATTTAAAGTGTTTTTTTTTTTATTGTGTATGGTGATAAACGAGCAAACTGCACCCACTTCTTTTTTTGGCAGGCCATGGTCTGGACACACGCCGTCCATTTCGTACGCGTGGCCCCATAACACACCGTTTTCTCTCCCCATCGCCATTGGGCCTTTCGAATACCATCCCCCGTTGACGCCATCGGTCGGGCGTCGCTCTCACATGGTCAGCCTCTCTACGAGTAACGGACTATTCCGCGTTCCAATTACCCGCGGCTTTGGCTAAGGCAGCATTAGAGGCAGATAATCGCACCTGCGCTGCCCCGCCGCCTCCTTCAAATTGCCACTGTTCAGACATTGCTTTTCTGCAAGAGTGGGGTACTAGGTCCGTCTGGGGGGTCGGACCCGCCTGTGGCTGTAGACAGAATACTATCAACTGTGGCTTTTACACTATTAGTGTTTTTATTTAGGATTGCTGTCTAATCGTTTGCGATAATTGGATAAAAAAAAAGTCGTAGACGCCGATCGAGCACTACGAAATATTGATCGTAATGAAAGGCAATGGTGCTTTTCTTTGAGATTTTTGCCAAATCCTTCTAATTTAAACCCGAGGAAATAGAACCGATGAGATCAATGCTTCACTGAAGTATTCTTATCTGTGGCCCAAGTAGAAAAGCTGACCCTAACCATCAACATGGAAGCAAAGCCAAGGTGGCCATTCACATTCATGTTGCACAAGTGCAAGACCAAGACTTGTTGCAAGAGTTTCGCAGTGCTCCCTTAGACAGCATTTTACGATTTCCTTGGCAAATAAACGATTGTCAACATTTTGTATTCTTAATACCAGTACACGGAGAAATAATAGCCCCACTCCCGTTAAGTGGTATGTACCTAATTATTGATAGTTGAACAGTTACTGCCACTAGATGAATAGAATTTCATTAATTTAATTGGATTTTTCATTTCTATGAGGATTTTTTATTTCTATGAAAAAAAAACGACTGTGTTATTTCAACAGCGAAAGTTGCAACACTAATTCACGCTTAAGAATTTGCCTATGTTTTAATGAAAATGGTTAAGTGGCTGCCAGAAGTACTTGGCAGAATTTGATTTTTTAAAGTTTCAAACAGGGGTAGTGAAACTGAATGTCACGCGGACGAAATCGCGGGCATCAGCTAGTATAATATAAAACAATAATATACTTAAAAATATAAAAAGCGTGTTGATCCACCGGCAGCGAATACAGGGACCAAGCCGCAGGTGTTTAAGGCTCCAATGAGAGAAACTATCTCACTATACGTACCGTATCGAATAATACCTCCTTCTGCATCAGACCTCCAATCCAACTAAATAACTCGAACCTCTTTAGGTGTTGGGAGATAATCTTCATTATTAGACCTTTGGTCAAAATAACGATTAGTACAACGATTGCCGTGTCTACATCCCACATGTCGACAATCTTGTGAGCTAAGTCTTAATACTTTATTTGTTTATCTTTCTCAACGTAGGAACAATGACAACGACAATCACTGCTTCGCGGTCTAGCTAATTTATAACCACAATGTCTGGCTTATTGGCTACAATAATCCAATCAATGATAATAGATCGGTTCTAGTCCAATGTGGTACGACCATTGGCTCTGGTATGTATCTGTTGTACGGCACTTCTATGCTCATGAGTTTTTATAGCAGAGCAAGTTATTGGTGAATGACATGGCTACTTGGTTGTGCCTATGCAGGTACTCACTGTCAGCAAGACGTGAACAACCGAAAACAATGTGCCCAAGGGACTCGGACTTATTATTATTAATAAAAAGTTGAATCTAATAAAACAGCTACCTCTCTTTCAAACTTAATATTGGATGTCGCATAGTCTGAAAGTGATATGAAGTGAAATAAAATGATTTATTTATGACAGACACAAGCATATGCAAAATAAATAGGCAATAATAATAACAAAACGATTTAGTGTTTGCCACAATCCGGTCTCAAATCAGAATAATGGTGGCCGCAGACGACCAGCGCTGGTCTTCCGTTGTTACCAGGAGGAGACATCATGCACATGCTCTCAATTTAATCCAATACTACTCCATTATCTAGCATAAGTCTAAATCTTGTATAATATGTAAATATTATACAACAGAGAGAATATAGTTTTGTAAATACAGAGAGGATACCTTATTAACGAAAATAGCAAAAAAGAAACACGTGTAGGAAATAAATAACACACATATAAATTACAAGCCAAATACTGAAAACTAATTATAGCATTATCCCGGTTCAAAATGATACAATATAAATTCCTAATAATATTAGAAATGATTAAACTTACCCTAGTTAAACAGGGAAACCTATTATTAGCCATACAATACTGTAGAACACAAACTATGAAATATATTACATGTATGGCTGTTGGTTTACTAAATAAAGAAATAAATAAATGATGTTTATACAAATCACTGCTAAAAATCGCTGGTGTCTTGTGCAAGTAGTTTCTCATTTTTCTGATGTGCATAGATAAAAAAAAAATAGTGCACCCAGTACACATGTGGATGACAATGCGGATTCAATTGGACGAGACTGATGACATTGGATGTGGCGTGTGGAGATTTTATGTTCACTAAATAATAACTTAATAGATCTACTTAACACCCTCAGGATCACTCAATGGCATATTAAAAAAAATATGGATACAGAGCTGCTAACTGGTATTACTTAAAAAAAAATAATTGTATTGTATCCAAATGATATAATTAAAGTTAATTATATTCACCTTAGCGCATCCTTTGCTTTTTGTAGAAATAGGACGCTTATTGTATCTGCGAGTATATAGCCGTCTGCATTTTCAGCGAATGATTTTGTTTTCCCATCTTTTGCAATCATGGCAAGTCTAAAATTAAGTAGTTTTAAATGTTTATTTTTTTCTTACTATGCATTCCAAGAACTGACAACCGCTGGGGAGGAAAGATTCTAGAGTGACGACCACGTACCGGACCACGCAGTATAGGAACAAATTTAGATGGACAGACATCTTGATGAAGGTTGCTGGGCGTCATTGGATGCACGCGGTACAGGACCGCACTCTGTGGCGTAACATGAGGGAGGCCTACGTCTAGCAGTGAACGGCGATAGGCTGAAATGATGATGATGATGATGATGCATGCACATGAAGATTTGTAAAAAAAATCTGCAACGGCTTTGGCTATGTCCAATAAGCATATCGCCGTGAAAAAGTTATTTTGCAACTTAACACATTAGAGCATAGTAGTAGAATACGAATGTTCGGCACCCAGCGTGCTGTGTGTCGACCACTCGGATCCGATTGTGTTAACGTTGATATACACTGGACTTGATGATCACACGAGTGTTTGGCTCTACTATCGGACTTCTATCAGAAGGTTCTTCTTCATGCGAGTAATCCATTTAGACTAGACACACTCAGCTGGGGAGAATCTTCTGACGAATGTTCTTCTCAGCATGCACATTAAGTCTACCTTGTAACTCTTGGGTTTGAATCATTTCTCGCCAAGTTTGTGGATTTATGTTACCATCGCGTACTCACTGTATGGTAGCGGCTTTGAATACTCTCAACCCTTACTTAGTTCGTGGATGTCGAAAAATCTACTATGAGATTTTATATTGATCTGGGCTAACTCCGCCTGATGCTGTTTGGTCAACAATTACATTCCCTAAGAGGGTTGACCTCTGGAAGGAGGCCGGCCATAAAACTATTGCCAATAACTTTTGCAATATCTATAAGTCCATACTGCGTCCACCCTAACTAATAGCGATAAGAGCAGTATGATGATATCACCATGACGTTCTTCCATTGGGCAGAAATTATTCCCTTATACAGTGCTGTATAAAAACGCAAATCTAAAGACCAATTAAGCATTTATGAAAGTATTTAATGACTCTTTTTACTATGATATCCAAACCTTAGGCTTTTTAGGCATAGTTCCTTGACAATCAAAACACCTCAATAATTCTCATGCTGGAAACAGTTGACTATGACTGGTTTCCCTATCTAAATGATTACCTAACGGTGGCCGTGGGAAAGAGACTTGCCACACTACTGCCTTGTCAATTCTGGGCGTGCTGTGCTAATAATATGAAATACTGGACACGTATTTAAGTCTCAGGTATCTGCCAGGCATTTTTGTATATTATTATATTTATATATATATATATATATATATATATATATAAATATAATAATATACAAATATATATATATATATATATATATATATATATATATATATATATATATATATATATATATATATATATATATATATATATATATATATATATATATATATATATATATATATATATATATATATATATATATGTATATATATATACACCTCGCGCAAAAATTAAAGGAACAAAAAAATTCGAAATTTTTTGGCAATTTTCAACAGGCTGTATTTCAATGAAAAATGGTCGTACAGAAAATAAAAAAACATAGCTTTTCAAGCTTGAAGACTCTAGTTTGCGAATTTTTTGGTTAAAAATTTTTTAGAGTACCGGTAATCATGCGATTCTTGAATAATGCACAAAGAAAAAATTTCTAAATTTTTTACATTTTTTTTTCGCTCTACGGACATGGAAAAATTTTTTCGACCTAGACTAATGCATAGGTCGTGTAGCCTGTTTATTCAGCTTAAATTTGCTTTCTGCAAGAGTCAGATACAAACATTTGTCTTCGAGATATCGAATTTTGAATGCAAAAGGATCCTTTTTCACTCAACTGCCGATATCTCTCAACTACTGGTTGCCCAGCGAGCGGACAGGGGTTTTCGTTTTCTCCAGAAAATTTCCGATAAAAAAGTCTGTCATGGTTGGTTAGAAAAATTTTTTTTCCACCTGAAACATTAACGTGAAAAAAGATGTCCGTAGAGCGAAAAAAAAATGTAAAAATTTAGAAAATTTTTTCTTTCTGCTTTATTCAAGAATCGCATGATTACCCGTGCTCTAAAAAATTTTTAACCAAAAAATTCGCAAACTAGAGTCTTCAAGCTTAAAAAGCTAAGATTTTTTATTTTCTGTACGACCATTTTTCATTGAAATACAGCCTGTTGAAAATTGCCAAAAAATTTCGAAAATTTTTTTGTTCCTTTAATTTTTGCGAGATGTATATATATTACATATATAAAACCGGACCAAAAGTGCTAAAGCCACATTAATCGTTGAACTGACATTCATTGGAGAGGAAAGGTTTTCCTGAGTGGTGATCACGAATTGGTCAACGTAACATAGGACGAACCTCCACTAGGTGGACTGACGGTATCTTAAAATCATTCAATAAAAGTGGCACAGAAGAAAAAGGAATAGATGAATGGAATTTATGAATTTTATTCCATAAACTAAAACAATATTTATGTAAAATGAGTTGCTGTGTGATTACAGCCACTAATACTACGAACTCTTAATTTGCTCGTGAATGTCGTTTAAGACGACTATTATGAAGCTCTTATATCGACCTGAGCCATTCTACCCAATGCTGTCTGGTTAAGAATTATATTCCGAAGACACGTTGACGTTAGGCAAGCGGCCAGTCATAAAAGTACTGCCAGTAGCTTTTGCAATATGCGCGATGGAAGAGGAATACATATTCTGTCATTCCCAAGCAATTGGGATAAAAGTAATATAATGATAACGTTGATGATGAGTTAGGAAGTGCACAAAGTTATAAATTTAAATTAATGTTGATTAATCAAAAATGTTTACCTTCTGTGATGAATAATTGGATGAGGATGCAGACACAAATGTGAACCACCAACAATAGCTGATTCACAATCACCACGGCGCAGCGCGGCGACTGCTAGCTCTAGAGCATTAGTGGAGCTACTCTCGCCGTTGTCAACAACAACTGAAGGGCCTTTAATGTTTAACCAGTATGATATCCGATTTGCATGCATTGTTTTATTAGCCCTAAAATGATGAAGTGGCAATTTACATTCAAGAAACTAATAAATAGACAATAATACACAAACAAAAGAACTAGCCTAAGCAATTTTACTAATAATAATAAAAGTCGTATCAGCTTAGGTCATATATTTTCTACTGCGGGGCTTGAATATCTTACAATAGGAGGTAATTTGACCGCCTATACCATGCTGGTTAAACGTGTTAGGACTTTTCGATATCATAGTGGCCGAGAGGAAATCTTATACGGTGACACACTCTACTACTGCTGTGTTGAGCGGCATAAGCGTGAGTACTTGCGCCGGATGCCTCCTTAGTCGAAGCCGCAAGTGGATTGACCTACCACCTGTACTGAGGTTCACTATCGCTATCGGGGCTTTGACTCGAGATGGTACTCAAAAGAGTAACCCACCAGACGGACCACCGATGACAAACACTGGGTTCCAGATGTCCGCCCGCACGCCGCAGAGGTATGCGTACGGCAGGTTATGGGGTCGCGCGCCGCCTTTTATGTCGCCCGGGACGAATTGGGCGGGGTGTGACTATATACCATAGTCGGTTACAAGAATATGGATCTACAAGGTTGGTTGAACCTTAAAGACTCGGCATAGTTTTGTATTTCTATTCATTCTACAAATTATACTGTATTTAATGTTATATTTACCGGGGATAAGAATATAATTATCGCTGATACTTATTTGATCGTTTTCATCATCATCATTTCAGCCCATCGCTGTCCACTGCTGGACATAGGCCTCCCTCATGGTATGCCACAGAGTGCGGTTCTGTGCCGTCTGCATCCATCGACGCCCAGCAATTTTAACTAGATCGTCTGTCCAACTAGTGGGGGGGCGTCCTACACTGCGTCGTCCGGTACGTGGTCGCCACTCTAGAACCTTTTTTCCCCAGCGGTTGTCGGTTCTTCGAGCGATGTGGCCAGCCCATTGCCACTTCAGCGTGCTAATTCTTCGTGCTATGTCGGTTACACCCGTTCTTCTGCGGATTTCCGTATTACGGATTCTATCACGCAGAGAAATCCCGAGCATAGCTCGCTCCATAGCACGCTGAGCGACTTTGAGCTTGGTTATGAGGCCTACATTTAGGGACCACGTTTCCGTGCCGTAAGTCATCACTGGTAACACACACTGGTTGTAGACCTGTGTTTTCAGACACTGAGGTATGTTGGACGAGAAGATCCTCTTAAGTTTCCCGAACGCTGCCCAACCGAGTTGGATTCGTCGGCTGACCTCTTTCTCGAAATTGGATGTACCTAACTGGACTGTTTGTCCAAGGTAAACATAATGATCGACAATTTCGAGAATCGCATTGCCAACTAGGACCGGTACAGGAATGACATGGGTATTTGACATGACTTTCGTCTTGTCCATGTTCATTCGTAACCCCACCAGTTGGGATACCCTGCTGAGATCGTTGAGCATGGTGCCAAGGTCCTCCATGGATTCTGCCATAACGACGATATCGTCTGCAAATCGAAGGTGAGTGATGTATTCGCCGTTAATGTTAATACCTAGTCCGGTCCAGTCTAAGAGCTTGAAGACATCTTCCAGTGCAGTGGTGAACAGTTTCGGAGAGATGACATCTCCCTGTCTCACGCCTTTCTGCAACTGGATCGGTTTCGTACTCTTATCCCGGATACGGACTGACATTGTGGCGTTCCTATACAAACACTTCAGCACTTCTATATAACGATGGTCGATTTGGCACCGCTGAAGGGACTGCAGCACCGCCCAAGTTTCGACTGAATCAAAGGCTTTCTCATAGTCCACAAACGCTATACACAGAGGCCGATTGTACTCCTCGGTCTTCTGGATAATCTGCCGAAGCGTGAGAATATGGTCTATGGTGCTATAGCCTTTTCGGAAGCCAGCTTGTTCGGGCGGCTGGAAGTCATCAAGCTTGCACGTGAGTCGATTGGTAATGACCCTCGAAAACAACTTGTAGACGTGGCTCAAGAGTGAGATGGGTCTGTAGTTCTTTAGAAGAGCTTTGTCGCCCTTCTTGAAGAACAGCACCACCACACTCCCGGTCCACGACTCTGGAACGTCGCCCCCGAGGATAACGGAATTAAATAGCTTTTGAAGGGCTTTTAAGACCGGCTTACCGCCTGCCTTCAGTAGCTCTGCCGTAATTCCGTCATCTCCCGGTGCCTTACCGTTTCGTAGTTGTTCGAGAGCCATTCTGATCTCGCACAAGCTAATGTCCGGGATTTCTTCGGTATAGTGCCGAGTTAGCTTGGATCTGGGATCTTGGACCAAGCCGACAACAGGACTTCGGGATGATTTATATAACTGTCCATAGAACCTTTCGACCTCTCCCAAGATCTCACCCTGGGATGAAATGACAGTGCCGTCATCGGTCTTCAGCTTAGTCAATTGGCTTTGGCCAATAGACAGATCTTGTGCGAACACTTTTGAGCCACGATTCCGCTCTATCGCTTCTTTAACACGGAGCGTATTAAATTGGCGAATATCGCGACGCACAGACCTGGAGATCTGCCTATTAAGCTGCCTGTGTTCGGACCAATCGGCTGAAGACTGTACTGTCATTTCTTTTCTCCGCTCCATGAGCCTGAGAGTCTGGTCAGAAAGTTTTTTAGGTCTATTGGCGCGGTGAGCCTTGAAAAACTTCGACCCAACCGCGTGGACAGTTTCCACGAACCTGTTGTTCATATCGTTCGGAGATTCGCACTCGTCTAGACATTGGAAACGATTGTGTAGTTCGAGTTGAAAGCTTTCGAGGTTCTGGTATTGGACAGGTGTAGGTCGGAGGGTAGACTTCATCAAGCGTGACCGTTCGACTTTCGTATGGATATTTAATGAGCCTCGTACTATTCGGTGATCGCTCCCAGTTTTAATCCTGCTGATCACTGAGACATCATTAAATATATGTCGTTTGTCCGACAAGATGAAGTCTATCTCGTTTTTTGTTGAACCATCGGGGCTAATCCAGGTCCATTTCCTTTGTGGCTGCTTTCTGAAGAAGGAATTCATCATAAAGAGGCTTTCCTTCTCCAGAAATTCAGCCAGTTTCTGGCCCCTCTGGTTTCTCTGTCCATATCCATGTTTCCCCACTCTCAACTCATCATCACTCCTTTTGCCTAGTTTCGCGTTAAAGTCTCCCATAACCACCGTGAAGTGGGTTTTGGACGCGTGTATGGCTTTCGAGATATCCTCGTAAAAGGCCTCCACCTCGTCGTTGGAGTATGCCGAGGTCGGTGCGTATACCTGTATGACCTTCAACGAATACCGTTTGGTAATTCTGAGTATAAGGTACGCTACCCTTGTCGACACACTCTCGATCCTCTCCACGTTGCCTACAAGAGACTTGCGAACGATAAACCCTATACCGCCTTGGGACGGGTGATCTCCCTCCCGGTAGAAGAGCAAGTTTCCAGACCGGAGGATTATCGTGCCCTCGCCCTCTCTTCGCACTTCTGATAATCCTACAATGTCCCAGCGGATTTTGCTCAATTCCTCTTCCAGCTCGATGACCCTTTCGTCGGTCCTGAGTGTCCGAATGTTATGTGTTACCAGGGCCAAGGGTCGTTTTGATTGGTAGCCGGATCGCTGCCGGGGATTCTTAGCACCCCCTACTCCATCACTACCAGGCCCGCTACCACAATGAGCCCGTAGGATAGTGGAGCTGCCGTGACTGGGGGCCGTTTTTTTATTTGTGCTTATCATTAGGGGTTTTGAGCCATAATCGCCACGCTTGGCAGGCGGGTTGGCGATCGCAGTGTGGTGTTATACGTATCCCAGGAGAGAGCTGCTGCCCTCTCTCCTGGTGGACCCTTGGCCGATTTTTACGACTCCCACGGGCAAGCAAGGGGTGGCGACACTTGTATTCTATCCCGTCGCCACACGGGAAATGATCGTTTTGGAATTGGCAAATTGATCGTTTTGGAATTGGCAAATTTTATATTATGTTTGAAATTGATTGAATATTCTTCCACGGGATTGGAATGCGGCTGTAAGCTATATCCAGAAATAAACTCAGCGTGCTCGTATTTTTTTTAATTATGTCTTCTAAATAAAATTTTATACAATATGTTTAGTATGTCCCTCCAGTGTGATGGCCATCAAGCCAAGATATATTTATTTTTTTTTCAAAATACACTCGAACCTCACACGTATTGGATAGCCCTTATAATCGTTTTACTTCTTAGACCACGTGTGACAGTCATTTTTCGCTCGTGAACAAGTTATGTTAGTTGCCACCCTATTAAATTTTAATTCTCAGTAGTTTTGATAATTGCGTTGTGCCATCGTTTAATACAATTCTAAACTGAAAAATACTGATGACAATGATAGATATCTTGTATACGTCAATGTCAAAACTCACCCTAACAAGCCGGCACCAACATGTGATGTAGAATTAATTATACTTCTTTTCTCTGTATCAGAAAATGAAGAGCCAATGAATACACCAATTTTCTTTCCATTTAAATGTGCTGGATTTAATCCTGAGGAATGTACAGTAATGATTATTGAACTCGGCGTTTCTACGTGACTTAAGTTTCCAATTATAATACATGAATTTAACATACATACATACATACATAGCTTCACGCCTGTTTCCCAGAGGGGTAGGCAGAGACTACGGATTGCCACAAACCACGATCCTGGCATACTTCCATCGCTTCATTCACACTCATAACAGTCTTCATGCATACTCTACGATTACACGATTACGCATACTCTTAATATGACCTCTCGTCAATACATCGCTAATTTGATCCAGAAAATTATGACGAGGTCTTCCCCTTGTATTCGTCCCACTCACGCTTGCTTTATATATTTTCTTCGTCAACCTCTCTTCACTCATTCTTTCTAAGTGTCCAAACCACCTCAGCATACTCTTTTTGATCTTTGTCACTACTTCTTCATTCACACCACAGCGCTCTCTTATAACACTATTCCTAATTTTATCTTTCAGGCTCACATCACACATACTACGAAGAGCTCTCATCTCTACAGCATTTATTCTACTTTCATGTCTTCTCTGCCAAATCCAACTTTCACTACCATACATAAGGGTAGGTACTAATACTCCCTTATGCACAGCTAGACGTGCCTTTTTGGACACAATTCTGCTTCTCATAAAGGTGTACAGTGCCCCATTCACCCTATTACCAGCATTTACTCTTCTTTCAACATCATTATCATTTTTACCATCTCGAGTAAATAATACATCCAAATACAAAAATTCTTTCACCTGTTCCAATTCCTCACCATTTATACTAATTTTACATTCCGTCATACATGAATTTAACAACTTTTTCAAATTGTATAAACAACTTTAATTTATATTAACCTGCGTCATATAGTGCTTGAAACGAGTGCTCAAGTAACTTCCGTGACATAGGATCCATGACATTTCCTATACGGTGGTGCACCATAAAGAACTGAGCATCGAAGCGATCTAAATTCGGAGCCATACCCACGTAATGTGTTAACTCCGGGTGTTTCATGTCCCATCTTAAGCTTGAATCCGAAGCTGTGCTTACCTAAACATTAAATAATTAAACTAATGGTAAAATATTATATAAAAGAAATGGTAACAAAAGAGATTATTCTTCCGGACGATAATAGTAAAGAAGTTCTAGATAAAAAGGGGAGATCTCTTGCTGCAACTGTAAGAAGAAGAGAGCATTCTTAAAATGACAACCTCCCATATTATATGATATAAAAGAAAGAGTAACCTGTATACCCGGACAACTAATGAATCAGGTAACACTCGTTTGATGATCACATTCAGCATCACAACTAAGCAAGTAATAGTAATCAACACATATCGATAATCAGATCTTAATCCTAACTGGGTATTACGATGTGATACTTTTATAATTATGTGCATGCATTTTTAGTATTAAAATTAAAATTATCGTGAGTTTGACACATATTAAACAGTTGTATTTCCGACAATACTCACGCGTTAGAGTCGATTATGTCGGCCCGGGTTTCGAGCATGTCCGATGCTCATCATCAGGGCAAGTGCGCAGCTGCGTCTGCGAGCCCCCGACGCGCACTGCGGCTAGCGTAACGTGCAGCACGCCGCGACATAGCTTCGGGCGGCGGGGGGTACTGCTTGCTTCTTGAGCGTCCTCAGCGGAATCGTCCGATGAGTCCCGATCGTTACCGTAGGCATTCGATGGTCTCACAGCAAACTCACTCCGCGTGTCATCACCCTGACATACCACGCTGACCACGTCGCTCTCCATCCCAGACAAAACCTTGTCTGGGATGGAGAGCAACGTGGTCAGCGTGGTATGTCAGGGTGATGACACGAGGAGTGAGTTTGCTGTGAGACCATCAAATGCCCTCGGTAACGATCGGGACTCATCGGACGATTCCGCTGAGGACGCTCAAGAAGCAAGCAGTACCGCCCCGCCGCCCGAAGCTGTGTCGCGGCGTGCTGCACGTTACGCTAGCCGCAGTGCGCGTCGAGCGCTCGCAGACGCAGCTGCGCACTCGCCCTGATGATGAGCATCGGACATGCTCGAAACCCGGGCCGACATAATCGACTCTAACGCGTGAGTATTGCCGGAAATACAACTGTTTAATATGTACATGCATGTTTATATATGTGTATATATGAATATTAAAACATGGCTAGTTGTTTGAGTGATCAAAACATAATTAGTAAAATAATGTTGTCTCAAATAAAAAAAAACAGAACTAAAATATAAAAAAAAAAAAAAAAAAAATATATATAACACTTTAATTTTGATATTTTTATTTTGATTTAGATTATTATTCTTATTTGATATGTTATTTTTTTTTGCATTTTCATTCTTTTTTTTTGCAACCCCATTACAGGACGCCAACTTAGCTAACTTATCATCCTGCTCGTTACCCCAAAATCCAATGTGAGATGAAACCCACTCCAATCTCAGAGACTTTCCACGATTTTCCAGATGATGAATTTGCTTTAGACCATCATAAGGTATCGGTGTACTTCTAAAGTTAGAGACACATCGAGCTATCTGTTTTACAGCACTGTTACTGTCAGTTAAAATAACAATTCTCTCTATCGCTATCGATTTTGGTAGCTTCACTTAGGGCCTCTGAGATTCCAAGGAGTTCCCAAAAGATCTTCGATCGATTTCACAATGCAATTTAAATATGGCTGATGTCCTATTATTGGCATCATAGAATAAAACGACATTACGCTTGTCATTTTTTAAGTCATTTATTTATTGCGGCTCACCAACAATGTATAATTATAACACAATTTAATTCATTTCACAACATAATCTAGAATGTACATAAATTATAGGTGCGCTCAACATTCACACAATGTAAGCTGCTGGCTTACAATAGTAATCTGGCTAATCTAATCTAAAAACAGTATGAACAAAATATGAGAAATCTATATAAACACAATCAAGTTAGTAATTAAAAACAAAGATTCTTAGGTTAAATAAAAATATAATGTTATCGAGATTTTAAAAAAACTTAACGGTCTTTTTTTGTATTGGGCAGACTGTCACAGAAAATATCTAAATCTAAGTGGTTTAATAAATTGTTGTAATTATCACAAGTGCGGTATAAGGGGGAATGACGACCAAGATTGTTTTTTACTGACGGCAAAACAAAAAGTTACTTTGATTTTAAAAGCGCATGTATCTTAGGAATGTTGAAACATATCTTGTTGAGGAAAGCTTTGCAGTGTAAGTTATTATTAAGAACTTTGTGCAAAACAATCACTTCCAGCATTAATCTACGGTGTTTGAGCTTAACGATAATGAAGCGATCGAGTCTTTGTTCGTAGTTGCTCCGATTACTGCCACCAGAGGTAACAAATGCAAGGTGGCGAGTAAAAGCTTTATTTATTCTTTCTATACGATCAATATGGATAGTATAGGAAGGGTTCCATATGATACTACCATATTCAAGTATGCTTCTGACTAGTGAATTGAATAACATAATTTTAGAATTAGGATTTCTGAATTCTTTGTTATTCCGCTTAAGAAAACCTAGCATCTTAGCTGAACGATTAACAATAAAATCTATGTGTGTATTAAATTTTATTTTTTTTGTCTATAATTATGCCTAAATCTTTAACTTCAGAAACCTAGGGAATAAGCACTCCATTAATATTCAAAGATACCCCGAGCGGCTTTCTCTTTTTTGTAAAGACTATGTGATGGCATTTAGCTGCATTCAAAGACATTCTATTAGTAATGCACCATAAGTAGATTTGGTCGATATCGTCTCGCAATAGTAATGTATCGTTAGGACAAGGTTTAATTTCTTTATATAATGTAGTATAATGTAGGTTTAATTTCTTTATATAACTTCATGTCATCAGTAAATAGAGAGCAATTACTATTTTTGACAGAGTAGGCTTTATCATTAATAAATAAGGTAAACAAGATTGGTCCCAAATGCGACCCCTTTTTTTTTTTGTTGCGGTGGGCCATGGACGTCGCTCCCCGCCAAATCGGGCAACCCAATTGACCCACCCTGCAAGCACCTCTTCTTCGCCGTGCGAGCGGGCCACCGGTACCCGATCATTGTCTTCGGTGGCCCGCTCGGCGGTATACCCTCTCGGGCTCCCCTCCTGTCGACGCCCCAACAGCTTTCGCCGTCGAGGCGTCGCCCTCACGCGGTGGCCTCACGTCGGGTGACCGGACAATTCCCCGGTCCGATCAGCCAAAGCCTCGGTTAGAGCGGCATCAGGCGCAGGTACTCGCGCCTGCGCCACCCCGGCCGCGGGCAGCGGCCCGGGTCACGGGAATCCTCCCGGGCCCGTTCCGCCGCCTCCTTCTGAGAGATGACAGCCTCGCAGAAGGCGGCGACCGCGTCCCAATTCCTGACGCTGTCGACCATCGCTCGTGCAACAGCCGGCAGCGGTCCCGCTGGCCCGCTCGCACGGCGAAGAGAGAGGTGGCCTCCCGGATGTCTTCCACCGTCACGGAGTCGTCCAGACCCGCGATGCGCATTTCGGCGCACTTTACGGGTCTGGCGATTTTGCGCCACCCTCCTCGGCGAATAGACCTCGCAGCTTCGACGCCACGCTATCGGCTGTTCTGGTGCCCTCGGCCCCAGGGAACTCCAAAATCCGAGCCCCTGTCCGAGCCTTGCGGGTCCGGGCTTCGACGCCTCCTATGTCGGAGACGTCGAGCTCTTGCCGGGCTTTCTTCAGAACGGCCTCATAGCTGTGGCCCCTTTCTGCCGCCTCAGGCAGCACAGTAATCACCACTGCGGCTGTCTTCGGCGGTCGGAGCCTCTTGCGCAGCCTCTTCCTTTTCAAGCTGCTGCCCCCTCCGGCTCCTGCCTGGGGAGCGGCGACCTCAGTGGCGCGCTTGGCCGCCGCTCTCCTCCTCTGACCGCGACTTTTCCTGCCGCGCTCGGCCACCTGCCAATCCTGTTCGGGCGCAGCGGGCGTGCCAGGCGCGGAGGGCGCAGTCGCGGGCGCGCTGGTCGTCGCTGGCGGTGTTGGTGCTGGCGACGACTGCAGTCCGGCAGGAGCCGGTGCCACCTTCTTCTTCTTCGTCGCGGAGCGGGCCCCTTGGACTTGGGCCCAGCCGCGGCCGCGGCGTAGCTACCCCCCACGCGGTCACCCTGACAAGGCAATGGGGCGGCAATGTCCGCAGGCAGAGGCGGCCGGACACACCGCGGGCAGCGAGGTCGGTGTTACCGGCTGGGCCGCTATCGAGGCCTGCTCCACGATGTTAGATTGGCTGGCGACTGTCGGCGGCGCGCGCTCCGCAGTCGCAGCCGTCTTCGGCGCAGCGGCAACCATTGGGCGGCCAGCTCCTCGGGGTGCTTTCGGAGCGGCGGCATCAGCAGCTCCTCGGCGGCCAGCGCTGGCCGGTGGCGCGGGTGGCGCAGGCAGCATGAGTCGCGCCATCTGCGCCTTTAACTCGGCCACGTCCTTGGTGAGGAGGCGGTTTTCCCTCCTCACCGCGGCCAGCTCCGACTCTAGGCGGCGGTTCTGGGCCCGCAGGCCTGACACCACGCCACTAAGGCGGGTGTTTTCGGCCTGCAAGGCCTTCGCGTCCGGGGCGCTACCGCTCGCGCACCGGGCACCAGCGGCCGCCACTTCGGTGGGAGGGATGCCGGACAACACCCCCAGCACCCTCGCGTCGGCCCGCCTACTCGTCTCCGCCCCTCCACGCACTCCGCCGTCCGGGGAGTGGGTCACCCGACCCGAAGCCGCGGCCCCTCGCCCTCTGCGAGTGGCCGGCACTTTGGGGGAGGCATGATCGTCACGCTCCCCTTGAAATCGGCGCCTGAGCTGCCCTCCTTAATTAAGGGGGCACATCCGCACCTTCGAGGAGAGGGCCTCCTCCCTTGTCGTCAGGGCCGCGGCTAGGGCCGCTGCCGCAAGATGCGGCGACGACCTGACGGCAGCGGCCTCCTTCGCCTTCCGCTCTGCTAAATGCCTCCTCTCCAATGTGGAGGCCTTTACCGCCCCCCAATTCAACGTCTTCCGTTGCTTCTTCTTTGTTTTCTTTTGGGCCTCCGTGATCTGTGCCGGGCCCTCGGCGGACGCCTCAAGTCCTGAGGACGAGGCGTCGTTGTCAGTTTTACGTTGGCTTGACAAGGCCGTGATGTGGGAATCCACTGGATTCCCGTCTGGTAAAATATTATTAGGCAAATCCATTTGATTCCCACGAGTATGGAAGAACTAACGGTCGACCCGGGCAGAGACCCCTATACCCGGGCAAGCCTACATTTACCAACCAGGGAATCGGCCGGTACTCTGGCTGGAGCGTGCTAACGACAGAACAACCCATCTGCCATGCATCTTCTCGCCGCACGCCAGAACTTAAGATTCTGGTCCCAAATGCGATGCCTGCGGTACTCCGGACGTCGATATATATTCAGTTGATTGATATCCAGCTAACACTACAAATTGAGGTCTGTCGTTTAAGTAAGAAAAAAACCACTCGTGAAGCATACCAACAATACCATATGACCGTTGCAATTTATTGAAAAGAATAAGGTGATCTTCTTTATCAAAGGCACTCGAATAATCGGTATTTATTACGCTAATTTGACTGCTTCTATCTCTTCTAGAGGGGCATAGTCCGGAGCGTGCTCGTCGCGTCCCCTGCCAGTCTAGTTAGACTGCTAATCTGGCTCGAATAATGCGTACCGCACTGCGGGTAAGGGCGTCTCCCGGAGGCGACGCGTACCGACCCGCCCCTGTCGGTACGAACATCGGCAGATGCGGCAATGGGGGCCGCCACCCATCACGACTTGCCCAGTCAGGCGAGTCGAGGAGAGCAGAGTGCCGGGTGGGCACGTGGAATGTTAGAGATAGTGTGGAAGGTAAGTTGCACGAGCTGATAACCGTCATGGCGGACAAACAGCTACACGTGCTCTGTGTAACAGATACCAAGCGAAGGGGCAGCGACGCCTGCGATCTTCCTGGTGGCGGTATAGCTCTGTGGTCTGGTATACCACTGAGCGATCGAGGCGGCATGGGGTAGGAGTGCTGTTGTCCTCTCGGTTGGCCTCAGGTGTGAAGGATTATGGAATGTATGATCCCAGACTTCTTTGGGTCCGTATAAAACTAGGTGTCACCAAGGTATTCATGGTTGTAGCATATGCTCCCGTAGGATCCTCGGTGGCATCAGACCTAGAGAAGTTTTGGGATAATGTTAGGGAAGTTCTGGATATGGCAGAAACCAGTGAACGCGTGATTGTATGTGGATTTGAACGGATGGGGCAACCAAGCGTCCTGACTATGAAGACGTACTTGGTCCATTTGGTGATAAGAGAGTGAACGACGCAGGTAGGCTCACAGCAGATGTATGCTTGGAGAGAAACCTTATTGTGTCAAACATATTTTTTCAACATAAGGACATCCATATACATGGAGAAGGAATGAACAGAAAAGTACAATAGATTTAATTTTGGTAGACTGTCGCCTCCGAAGCAAAATATTGGACGCAAGAACCTACAGGGGCCCCACATTCGATACGGAGCACTATCTCATTATTGCGAGATTAAGTGGTCTATTCAGAAAGTAGAGGCACTGGCGAGAGCGTGTCCACTTCAGAGGGCTTGAAATAATAAAGGTTGAAAGGCTGCAAGAAGAGTGTGTAAGAGAAAAGTATGTAGAGGGTGTCCGAGAACGGCTGACGATGGCAAGCCAGCCGCAATCGGCCATTAAAAAATGCTGGAGAGTATTGAAAGAGAATATGGTAGATACAGTGAAAGACGTATGTAGAAGTTCAAAGAAGCATAGAAAAACAAATGCTGATGAATGGTGGGATGCGGAAGTGGCAGCTTCCGTAGCGCAAAAGAAGAAAGCGTGGCTGAACTATGTCTCTTCTTCAAATCTGAATGACAGTATGACTGAACAGAAGAAAGAAATATATCGGCAATGTAAGAATGACACCAAGGCCTTAGTGAAAGAGAAACGTGATAGAGCAATATGAGTGCCGAAGATAGGCTGACTAAAAACTTCGAGGGTAACACCAAACTCTTTTGGAGGGAGGTGAAGAAGTCTCAGTGTGGTTCGTCAGCCTTTAGAATGAATAAAATAAGGTCTAAAGGTGGAGATATTCTTACACAAACACAAGACGTGTTAAGCCGATGGAGTGAACATTTTGGCGATATGTATGCGGATATTCGGGTTGACGCCGGTGTTGCATGTGGTCTAGTAGATGAACATTCAGCACCGGTATCCTCTGACGGCATCAGTATGGATGAAGTTGAATGGGCGATAAGAAGTTTGAAAAATGGTAAGGCAGCGTGCATTGATATGATGTCTGCCGAGATGATCAAGCTTGGCGGCTCCTGTGTCCTGTGAGAGGCGTTCCTATTGCTCCTCAATTTATGTTAGAGCTCGGGAATGGTTCCCAGGGACTGAAATAGCGCAGTCATCGTGCCTTTGTTTAAAAACAAGGGTTCACTTTATGACTGCGCAAATTACAGAGCCATAAGCTTGACCAGTTTGGCAGCAAAAGTGTATGCTAAAATTATTGAAAGGAGAATGAGGATGGTGTCCGATGGTTTAATGTGTAAGACACACGGAGATTTCAGGAGTGGAAGGGGATGCACGGATCGAGTGTTCTCTCTGCGCAACATTGTGGGGAAGCTTCTGGCTCTAGGTGAGAGGGTTTTCTGCAGTTTTGTGGATCTGGAGAGAGCATTTGACACAGTTGTATGAAAGGAACTTTAAGACATTTTACCGGAGTATGGTATTAACGGTAAACTACTACAGGCTGTGCAGTCCAGGTACATGGGCTGTAGAGCCTGTGTGCAGCTGGATGATGGAATGTCGCCTTGGTTTGACGTCAATATCGGCATTAAGCAGGGGTACGTTCTGTCAGCCAGGCTGTTTTATCATATATCTGGATAAATGTCTTCAAAGATTGAATGATATGAATGTGGGAGTCCAGATGGGCGACTCAGTAGTCACTGCTCTGCTCTATGCAGATTATGCAGTCCTGCTGTCACAGTCAGCGACTGACCTGCAGACCCTAGTCGACACAATGACCGAAGATTGTAATAAAAGGGGTCTACGCGTGAATGTGAGCAAAACCAAAATAATGGTCTTTGAAAGAGATGAAGCCAGAACAGATGTAAGAGTAACAATAGGTAATGATGTACTGGATCAAGTGGATGAATTTGTATATCTTGGATGTGGATTTAGCCGAGATGGAAGGTACACCACTGATATAGAGTGAAGAGGGAATGCGGGAAATAGAGAGAATGGAGCGTTGGGGCAATTTCTCGGTAGCTACCACCTCAGCCAGAAGGCACGTGAGCAATACATAACGCAGTGCTTGTCCCAACATTACTGTATAGAAGCGGGAGTTGGGTATGCAGAAATGCAGTATGAAAGTAAAATTAATGCGGTCGAAATGCGGTCTCTACGGAAAATCTGTGGAGTTAGGCTGATCGATCGCATTCGTAACGACGACGTAAGAGAGCGAGTAGGTATGAAAGATAGTATTGGTTTAAAGATGCGAAAGCGAATGCTCCGATGGTTCGGACATGTGTAAAGAATGCCGAATGAACGACTGGTTAAGAAGATATACAATGCGAAAGTGAAACGGTGTAGGTACCGGGGGAGACCGAGACTAACCTGCCTAGATCAGATCGATCACGTACTGAAAGATGGTGGAGTCAAGAGTTTCCGAACCCGGCGAGCGTGTTTGAAGAGAATTATGAATGTTGAGGAAGAGAGTGAAGTATGTAAGGATAGAGTTCTCTGGCACCCTATTCTCTCTGCCCACCCTGCAAGGGACATGGCGTTATGGTATGTATGTATGTATGTAATTTGACTGCTTCTATCCACAACATTTGAGACTTCAGTAACATAAGGGAGAAGATTTGTAATAATTGATTTGTTAGCTCGAAAACCATGCTGTTTATCGCTAATTAGATGTTCAGTATGAGAAGTTATAACTGGACAAACTAGGGATTCAAATAATTTAGCAAATACAGCGGCTCCTGGGGCGGCGTAGGCGCGAGTATCTGCGCCTAATGTCGCCTTAGCGCCGCGGGTGAATAGACCGGGGAATAGTCCTTCACCCGCAGAGGCTGACCGCGTGAGGGCGACGCCCCGGCAGTTAGTTGGGGCGTCGACGGGGGATGGTACCCGAAAGGGTAACCCGCCGGGCTGGCCACGGAAGGCAAGGAAGCGGTACCAGTGGCCAGCCCAATGGCGATGGGGAGGGAATACGGTGGGTTATGGGGCCACGCGCTCCCCGTCCGTCGCCCCGGACGGTGCGGGCGACGTGTGACCGGGCCATAGCCTACCAAAAAAAAAAAAAAAAAAACATAAAAGTATTAGAAATAAAACTACTTTTACGGATTCTATCGCGTTTGTATTTGATTTATAAGCGAACGGGAGGACTCCTCCCGTGACTATGATCACTGTAAAGTGTTCGAAACGTCGGGAAATTATAAATCAAATACAAGCGCGATAGAATCCGTAAAAGTAGTTTTATTTCAAATGTGTAATACTCGCGTAAACATTAGAAGTCATTATCATAAAAGTAGGTAATCAAATCAAATAAAAAAAGGGCGCGCATGGCTAGCAGGTGCCTTTATCGGTCAAATTCGGCAATACAAGCGTCATTCGTTCATTTCATTTTGTTTGACTTTGTTCATTGATTGTTTCATTTCATTTAATGTTGGCTAAACTTAATCACTAAGTATTTTGCATTTTGAAATGAATATTAAAAAAAATATTGGTTGCCTGTAAAGTCGGTATACGGGCGAAAGTTTTACGTGACAACGACTTTGAGTGGTAAAATAATTTTAATGTGAATATTCATTCGTATAGTAGGAAGAAGGATGAAATAATAGTAACAATTTAAAACATTTATTTATACAAAGAATTATATTTAAAACATTAATTTATACAAAGAATCTCGCACTGAATTTCATATTAACAAAATTTTATTTTTACCTTTACACATACATACGTATTTATATACAAATATACATACAATAACTTGCAATACATTAACAACATAACTTTTTATGTCTGTCTCTCTCGCTCTTAGGCGGGCTAACCATGCCCGAGTGGAAGGGACGCGTGCCTCTCACTCGCTCTCATTGTGAGCGCATAACGTGAGCGGAGCGTAACGCAGTTTCTTGAAGTGTCACCCGGCAAACCAATTTATAAGACGTTGTCACGTCAAAATGCAAAATACATCTCGAAAGGCATTGCAAATAAAATACAAAATGTTTTTACTAAAAGGCATTTAAATGCAAAATACAAAATAGGTATTTTGCATTTTGTATTTGCATTTTAAATAGAAGTATTTCAAATAAATCGCATCTCTGGTTATTAACATATAGGTATTTTTTAATATATTTATCGTTTATTATTATATAATTTGTGTATGTTTATCTTTATTGTAACTAAATAGAAAATATTTAGATATCTTAAAATATATTTGAGTATTTTTTTGTAGGTTTTAGAATAAAAGCATGACTAGCAACAAATGAAAAAAACATTTTTTGGGACCATATAAGAAGTACCCTTTTTCTTTTTTTTTTTTTTTGGGGGGGTGGGCTACGGTCGGCGCACTCCTCGCGCCACTCCATCCGGGGTTACAGAGGGGCGTAAGCGCGCACACCCGTAACCCACCCGTGACGTCGCCTTCGTCGTTGGGCCGACCACCGGAGTAGAGTGGCTTGACGTCAGTGGTCGGCCCGACGGAATACCCCTGAGGAGTACCCTCTCCTTGACCGACATCCCCCCCTTGGGTAGGATGTCGGTCTTTCCTCACGTGGTCGGCCTCTCGGCGGGTGACGGACTAATTCCCCGATCCAGTCACCCGCGGCCTTGGCTAGGGCGGCATCAGACGCAGGTAATCGCGCCTGCGCCGCCCCAGTTGCCGGCGGCGGCTCGCGCCGTCGAGGAGACGCTCCTCGTGCACGCGCTCCACCGCCTCCTTCCGCGAGACTACTGCCTCCCAGAAGGTTGCGACCGCGTCCCAGTTCCTGACGCTGTCGAGCATCGCCCTGGCGATGGTTGGCAGCGTCAGGTCGGCACCGATGATTGCGACGAGTTCACGACGCTGCTCTGCCCAAGCGGCACAAACCTCGAGCGTATGCTGCGCCGTGTCTTCGTCGCAATCGCAGTGGTGGCAGGACGGTGTACTCTCCCTCCTGACGACCTTGTGCAGGTATTTGGCGAAGCATCCATGCCCCGTCAAAACCTGCACCAGTCGGAAGGAGAGCACCCCGTGCCGCCGTTCCAACCACTGCATCAGCACCGGCCGGAAGGCCTCTACGGTCCGCACACCGAACCGAGGCCTCTCCAGCCGGACTGCCCAACGGGCAATGACATCTAGGCGGGCGTCAACGCGCCAGGCGGTGAGTTCCCTCAAAGAGACCACACCGCCCTCCACGCGCACCCTCGACACCCGCCGATACAAATCGGCGAGCATTTCCGCCTCCAGGTCCCACGGGGGACTCCCGGCCAACAGGCACGCTGCCTCCATCGCCACCGTGCGGTACCCGCGTATAGCCCTGACCGCCATGGCCCTCTGTGGTCGCCACAGAAGAGCCCTGAGTCGGACGGTCAGGGACCCCGCCCACACCGGTGCGCCGTACAGGGCCATCGACCGGACGACCCCCGTGTACAGCTGTCGGCATGTAGCGCTCGGTCCGCCCACATTCGGCATTAGCCATGAAAGGGCGGACGCCGCGCCGACGAGCCGCGGAACGAGCCTGCGGAAATGCTCCCGAAACCACCAATGCCCGTCGAGCACCAGGCCCAAATACCTCATATGGGCCCGGATGCTGATGTCAACCGAATTGACGGTGATCGAAACGCCGATGGGAGGGCCCATGCGGGGCCCATGGAACAAGAGGGCCTCCGTCTTGTCCAGGGCCACCCTCAACCCCAGCGCCTCGATCCGCCTGACGATCTCTTCGGTGCCGAGAGTCGCCAGGCCTGCCGCCTCCTCCAGCGTCCCACCGCGGGCTGTGACGAGCGTGTCGTCGGCGTAACAGATCACGCCCAGCCCGGGTGGGATAAGAAGTACCCTACTACTTATTTTGTAACTTGATTACTTTGTAACTCGATTTTTGCCTGTTCTGCCTGACACATTGATTTACTTAGTTCAGGTTCATCTCACTATATCTTTAAACGAGCAATTCTTGTATATATATATATGTATATATATATGTAATCTGGATCTCGGAAACGGCTCCAACGATTTTCTTGAAATTTAGCATACAAGGGGTTCCGGAGGCGATTAATCGATCTAGCTAGGTTTCATTTATAGAAAATATTGCCTTGTCAGTATTTTTCAGCAACAAAAAATATAATTTTCGTTGTATTACAACTATTCAAATTTTCAAATTTTGACGCTGTCATTAAGAATAGACATTTAGCTCTATTGGAAAATCGAGTGGTCTAATCCAAACAAACCGGAGCTCGGTTCGGATCCTTACATTTTCTTATTTACTTTTTGGCCTTTTTTTATTATTTTATTAATTATTATTATTTGCCCGCATCTTTGTCTGCGTAGAAGTCGAAAATGGTTCTAATAGGATTTTTGTTTGTCTTTTACGTTATTAATTTTACTGTTATTTATAAATAATTATGTATAAATGTTTGTATACTTATATAGTATAACAATTTTATCCATGTGGTGACGGAGTAAGAATACAATTCACCAACCCCTATCTTACCCGTGAGTGATCGTAAGAGATGACTAAGGGATATAAAATGCATATAACATTTATGCAAGAGAAGGAAATTCGAAACAAAACCCTATAACAACACGTCTGACCAGCGCGGTATAGTAGGTTTACTTCCCTCCCTTTATGGAGGAGACCCGAGCCCAACAGTGGGACGTATATGGACTGTGATGATGATGATGACGCTAAAAATTTTTATTATAGTGTAGGGATGATTGAATAAACATGAAAGTATGAAATATAGAACCTCCTCCTTTTTCGGAAGTCGGTTAAAAATGAAATTTTGTTATATATTATGGACATGAATGAGGCTTTTTTCTTAGCAGGCTATGTTTTTGGTTTATCACACCGCGCCCCTTTTGATCGAAGCGAGGGAAGGGTAGTGTGCGGCCCCATAACCCACCGTCTTTTCCATCGAAATTAGGCCGACCACCGGTACCGCTTCTTTGACATCCTTTCGCGATACTACACCTTTTAGAGTACTTCTATGTAAACAATATCTTTTGTTTTTCTTTGGCATGTTAGAATTACCAGGATACTCTGTAAGCTTACCCTGAAGCATGTCACATACAACTGCCCATGGGAGAAGCAGCTTTCTCTCAAGTCTACTCCCGCTAGCTTACTTCCCGCTAACAGAGCTCGAGGTCAAATTGTTAACGATTTGACCTCGGGCTTTGTTTATGGTCATTGCGAAGCAGACTTTAATGGCAAACCGCACTCTCTAAAATTCGAAGGAGTAATTTGATGGTATTTAGAGAATCCTAGTAATAAATACAGACTCTGCTCGAGAACAACCGGTCAGTATAGTTGACCCGGTTGCAATGTTATGTTTTTTTATTGCAAACTGGTGGTATGTAATTTTGGCGCGCCAGCTCTTAATTTTAAGATGTGAGTTGGGAGACCGGGAGCCTACAGAGTATTCAGGAACTCGACCGGTTGTCGAACTCGGGGTTTATCACTTATTCGAAGGATTTATTTTGATATTCGACCCCTTCGAATAATTTAAAATATTTGCAAGTAAATGGTATAAAGAAATCAAAACGACCGTAGTAGTACACATAGGTAGGTCATGGCGTCTTGCGACCAATCTGACCAGCATTAACATCCTGTCTTCCTATCGTATCTTACTGATTGTTCGTAATATAACTCAGCTATTCCGTCTCGATTTTCACAAATATGTTGATTAAACGCTGGCTAAACAGCGCACACAAATATAGCAAATGACTATCTCTCTTTCCTAATCATTATGCGGTAAAAGTACCCTCACCTGAGTAAAATAAAAACGGTTACTACATGTCATGACCGATGGATTTCAGTTATTCGGTGCAATGTGTTATCATAGCTCTCAATTACCTTATTCGGTTTAAAAAATTGCTATCCAAGAATTAAAAATATCAAACTCTACGTTCCTATGATGCCGTATCCTAAAAGTGTATAACCTCTTTATAACTTAAAAACTTTCAAATGCCGCATTAATACAGTATTGTGACTTTCGAGACATTCCAATTTTAAAGAGTATTTCCATTGTACCAAGCTTTTATGCGAGTTTAATTTTTCCAGGGTTCCGTACCCAAAGTGTAAAACGGGACCCTATAACTAAGACTTCGCTGTCCGTCCGTCCGTCCATCTATCCTCATCTGTCTGTATCTCATGAACCATGATAGTTAGTTAGACAGTCAGACAGAAATTTTCACAGATGATGTATTTCTGTTGCCGCTAAACCGACAAATACTAAAAAACAAAATAAAATAAATGTTTCAAGGGGTGCTCCTATACAACAAACGCGACTCTGGCTCCTTTTTGCTTGACATATTTTTTTAGTTTCTATTTTTTCTTTTTGACTTTTTAATTTATGTTTTCATTCTTTTAATTATACTTAAATAAATCTTCCACAACACACTAGCAAGAAAATACCGAGCAAGGCTCGGTCATCCAGATATTATCTATTTAAACAAGTACTTAAGAATTAGTCTTCATATTTTATATTTGCTCTATCACGAAAAAGTTAAATAAACTTATTATTATAAAAAAAAATTCTATCATTATATTAAACAAAGGACTCCCCACAAAGATATGATAATGCTATAACCACCAAGGTTGTCAGATATAATAATACTTAGTTATTACAGTATGCAATTATTTATTATTATCATCATCATCATCATCATCCCAGCTCATTTAAGTCCCACTTGGGACTTAAATGGGCCCGAGCCTCCTCCACAATGAGAGGGAAACCGACTTACTATATCACGCTGGTTAGACGTGTTGGTATAGGGTTTTGTTTCGAGTTTTCCTTCTCTATATATATTACTATATTCATTATTATATGAGCTACTAACAGTCTATGGATTGATTTTTCTGAGATTAAATGTATTATTATTATAAAGATATCAAACACTAACCTTATTATAGAGTATGTCTGCGAGCTCCTTAACGTTGTTTGCGTTTGGATACATTCCAGACATTCCTGAAATAACAATACTGTCATCTTTTAATATCGGTTCGATAGTATGATCAGTCGCGGACAATGTATCTGGAGTCGTTATTGGTTCTTGAGGGGTAGGTGTCATTTTAAATCTTCTTACTTCACACGTTCTGCTGTACCCAATGAAAAAACTAAATAGTTATAACACAATGTGTGTGCAAAGCTTATATACCTATATTTATATGTATATATGTATATATTTGCGTAATTATATTTACGTAATTATATTTAAAATAGTTTTTAGCATATATTTGAGGTCAACATATATGACAATGAATTTAAAGTTATTATGTAAATAAATCCAATACCTACGAAAAAAAAAGTACTTTTATTAAGTAAACTTATAATATTTTGATTTTATCAATAAACTAGCTGTTACCCGTCCACTTCGCTGGGCATTAAATATAGAGAGAAATATCAAATTTTATTATTTAGCTCCATAATATATATTATTAATATTATTTCTATCTCCTTTTTATTCTCGGGATCTTCCATAGGGAAGATGCCTTCTGATCCTTTGGGGGTTTTCGTGGGGATATGGATCGAACATGCAGAGGCCTTTAGATAAATTTAATCTAAATATTGGGATGGGACATTTACCGATGACATGCCACATCTGCAAATAATATTCGTGGAATGCGGTAAGTGTAAAACTATTGTGTAATGATGGTATCTAATATCTGAATATGGGAGTGGGTACTTAGTGGCCTAGTTCATCTTAAATCTATGAAATTTTAAACTGGCGTTTGCCTTCAAACCCATATTGAGAGATAAACGGTGGCAGACAGTGACTCGCCAACTCACTAAATGGGCTCCCTTTTTTTCTTTTTTATTTTTTGAGTGGACTACGGTCGGCGCACTCCTCGCACCACTCCGTCCGGGGCGACAGAGGAGCGTAAGCACGCACACCCGTAACCCACCCGTGACACCTCGCCTTCGTCGTCGTCGTCAGTGGCCGGCCCGACGGAATACATCCTTAGGGGTAACCTCTCCTTGACCGGTAGGGGAGGATGTCGATCTTTCCTCAGACGGTCAGCCTCTCGGCGGGTGACGGACTAATTAAATGGGCCTGCTAAACAGTCGCCACAGGCACACAAGCCATATGGGCAACAAGAGATTAGGACAGTAATCTTAGGAGGAACGTACCTGGACATGATTCAGAATGTAATACATGAGTTACACGAAGACGTGCCCCTTGCTTATCTATCAAATCTTTATTACCAGCTCTCTCGCTCACCGAACGAAGCGCAAAGCACATTGCCACTACTCAGACGTCGATATTCTGCGAGAGTGTGGTACTACCCCGGACGAACCGGCCCTTGGCAGTAGACAGAAAACTGTCAACAGCGTGGTCCTACCACTAATAAACGTTTACGAATGAGTGTATTCATTGTCCGTGGTCCTACGGTGGTAAACAGGAACTTTTATTTTATTTGCAGTGATTATTTCTGGTAAACTTGATGAATAATCTGAATTCTTTAACCTACTTTCGTTCGCTGTCATGTGTGTGCTTGCGCCTGAATCAATGTAAAAATCACTTTTACTAAACTCGCCATTGAGAAATACAACATTAAAAGCGTTGCTCTGTTTCTTGTAATCCTTTTTCTTGTTCAAAAGCGGACACTGACTTCTATAATGGCCTGTTTCCTTGAACTCTTAACAGGTAATTATTTTCTTTGTTGTTCTTCTTCTTCTTATGTATTGGCAATCAGCTACATATACGAGCTATTGGTGCCAGTGTCAAGTTATAAATATTTTCACGTTTTTAGTCTTTCAAGTCAGTCGTTGTTTAAGTCAAATTGTCACCATTAACAGTGCAATGGCTACACTGTTAATGGTATCTTGTGGGAATTTTGATGGAAAACGAAAACTTTGTAAAGCACTTTTATATGATATTCACTACATCCCAGTATTTCCGCACATCACATTACATAAAATGCCATCAAAATTATCTAATAAAACACGTTAAAATACTAATATATCGAATATAATACAAGAGCACCACATGACGTTTTCAAATTCCCGTCAAAAGTCCTTCTTTGTTGTTGTTTGATTCGCGTTACTTGACTTTGACGTTTGTTTATTAGTGTTTCCATTCCGGGGTTTCTTTTTCTGACAGCTTTTTGCTGCTAGCGCTGAATGACGTTCCGTTTTCCCACATCAGTTGATTCCATATCGATCAATTTTGTTTTTATTGAATCTGCAGTGATTGGAATTCCAGAGTGTTTGATTGCCATTATCATGGGCATATATCGTTCTGGTAATTCAGCCAATAATAATGAACCTACCCATTCATCATTAATCTTGAACCCCGTTCCACTTAAACGCTGAGATGTTTCGGTTATTTGAGATACATAACTCGTCATGTTTTCACAGTTTTCTAATCTTATAGATATTAGATGACGCAACAAAGTAATTCTCCTTGAAAATCCTGAATCGTCGAACAATGACTATAGTTTTGTCCACAATTCTTTCGTGATCTTTGTTTCCTTTATGTGTACAAATAAAGACGAATTTATAGTCAAAATAAATTTTGCTCGTGCTTTTACGTCGGCTGCTGTCGAAACTACTTCGATGCCTTCTTGTTTCAAATAAATATTAGCACCTTCCAGAACCAGTAAATTCTCGACCGCAAACGCTCAATCGTCGAAATTTTCGCGTCTTTTCAGCTTTGGCACATTTGCGATATAATGCGAACTCATTTATAGTCTTATTTAGTACGAACAACAACTATTTTATTTGTTAGAGCCGTAATTTTTATAGCCCATAACCTGTAATAAAACACGAGGTAGCGTTTGATATACGACTGTCATTTATTTGATCTCTATACCTTCACAGTGAAATAGTACTTCACATATTTCTATATAGATGGCGTTACATACTCCAGTATGATATCAATTAACAACAGAACCTTTACAATATTAATGTTCTTACCGTCTTCTTACTGGTGTCCGATGGTTTACTGTGTGAGAAACAAGGAGGTTTCAGGAGTGGAAGGGGATGCATAGATCAAGTGTTCTCTCTGCGCAACATTGTGGAGAAGCATCTGGCTCTAGGTCAGAGGGTTTTCTGCAGTTTTGTGGATCTGGAGAGAGCATTTGACACGGTTGTACAAAAGGAACTTTGGGACATTTTACCGGAGTATGGTATTAGCGGTAAACTGCTACAGGCTGTGCAGTCCAGTTACATGGGCTGTAGAGCCTGTGTGCGGCTGGATGATGGAATGTCGCCTTGGTTTGACGTCAATATCGGCGTTAAGCAGGGGTGCGTTCTATCAGCCAGGCTGTTTATCATATATCTGGATAAATGTCTTCAAAGGTTGAACGATATGAATGTGGGAGTCCAGATGGGCGACTCAGTGGTCACTGCTCTGCTTTATGCAGATGATGCAGTCCTGCTGGCACAGTCAGCGACTGACCTGCAGACCCTAGTCGACACAATGACAGAAGATTGTAAGAAAAGGGGTCTACGCGTGAATGTGAGCAAAACCAAAATAATGGTCTTTGAAAGAGATAAAACCAGAACAGATGTAAGAGTAACAATAGGTAATGATGTACTAGAGCAAGTGGATGAATTTGTATATCTTGTATGTGGATTTAGCCGAGATGGAAGGTACACCACTGATATAGAGCGAAGAGTGAATGCGGGAAATAGAGCGAACGGAGCGTTGGGGCAACTTCTCGGCAGCCACCACCTCAGCCAGAAGGCACGTGTAACAATACATAACGCAGTGCTTGTACCAACATTACTGTATGGAAGCGAGAGTTGGGTATGCAGAAAAGAGTATGAAAGTAAAATTAATGCGGTCGAAATGCGATCTCTGCGGAAAATCTGTGGAGTTAGGCTGACCGACCGCATTCGTAACGACGACGTAAGAGAGCGAGTAGATATGAAAGAGAGTATTGGTGTAAAGATGCGAACGGGAATGCTCCGATGGTTCGGACATGTGGAAAGAATGCCGAACGAACATCTGGTTAAGAAAATATACAATGCGAAAGTGGAAGGATGTAGGTACCGGGGGAGACCGAGACTCATCTACCTAGACCAGATCGGTCATGTACTGAAGGAAGGTGGCGTCAAGAGTCTCCGAAATCGGCGAGCGTGTATGAAGAGAATTATGTATGTTGAGGAAGCGAGTGAAGTATGCAAAGATAGAGTTCTCTGGCACTCTGTTCTCTCTGCCTACCCTGCAAGGGATATGGCGTGATGATATGTATGTATGTATGTAATAACCCTAGCTAAGTAATAATTTTAACTAGTTCCTATAATAATATGTTAATAATAATTTATTAAATATAGCACTATGAGTAGATCGACTAAAAATGCACATGGCACGAGGAAGACTGGAAGTAGGGAATCAAAACAAAAAAAAGAGCGTATTTCGAAAAAATGTAAACGAAATGATGTATCTCGTTGCCAATGGTTTAAATTTCACTGTTTCAATCTATTCGAATAAGCACCATATGTGCTATCGATGCGTCACGTGAGGCAGCAACTTAGGTATGAAATACTACCGACATCCAAGTGATGTAAATAATTGCGACGGTTTGATGCAATTGTTAAAACTAGACAAAGGCTCCAGAGTCATGGTAAGATGCAGTATCTCTGTAATTAAGAGCTTGTGGTAAGCGGGAAATAGGGATAATATCCAAACTTGTGGGCTGCCCCTTCGTTGTGACCAAATTGAAACAGGCTAGTTACCTGATTTGGTTTTTATAAAATTTGATGACGACACTATTGGCACAAAAGTGAAATACAGTGACGGGTTAGTTGCCATAGCGCCTGTGTCAACCATATATTAGGCAACTAAAGGTTACGGGATATTGAACGGAAAATGGTTCCGCTAATCCTCTGTTGGGCGGTTACAGTATATAAACTCCAGGGTACTTTACAAACTACGACGGACGACCGCGGGCGGGCGGTCAACGAGTGGGCGGCTTCACTGGGCCTCTGTGTTCTGAACAGGGGCTCGGTGAACACGTGTGTGCGGCGGTAGGGCGGGTCGATAGTGGACTTGTCGTCCGCTAGCCCCGCTGTCGCGCCACGGGTGAGGAACTGGAGTGTCCTGGAGGAGGCGGAGACCCTGTCGGACCACCGGTACATCCGGATGGAGGTCTCCCCCCGGGAACCCGGTAGGGGTCACAGGGCGGACGGAGCTCCCGCGTTTCCGCGGTGGGCTGTGGGTCGTCTTGACAGGGATCTACTGGCGGAGGCGGCCATTGTCAGCACGTGGCTGTCCTCACCACCCCCAGCGGACGGAGTGGACGCTGAGGCTGTCCGCATTCGCAGTGCGTTAACGCAGATCTGCGATGCGGCCATGCCCGGAGTGCGGTGGCGTCCGCCTCCGAGGCAGGGGGTCTACTGGTGGTCCCCAAGACTGGCGGACCTTCGTACGGCGTGTATCAGTGCCCGAAGGTCCTACACCCGCAGCCGGCGGCGTCACCGCGACGTCGAGCGGGAGGGCCAGCTGTACGAGGCGTACCGCAGTGCGCGGACTGCCTTTCGGCTGGCCATCCGAGCCGTCAAGGGTGCGAGTTGGCAGGAGATGCTGGACGGTCTCGACCGTGACCCCTGGGGTCGCCCGTATCGCGCGGCGCTGAACAAGCTTCGCGCGCGGACGTCTGGACGGTTCCCTGAGTGCTGGAAGGAAGGGAGGTTGGTTCTCCTGCCAAAGCCGGGACGGTCCCTGGATTTGCCGTCGGCCTACAGGCCCATCGTACTCCTCGACGATGTGGGTAAGCTGCTGGAGCGTGTGCTCGCTGCCCGCATCGTCCGACATCTGGAGGAGGTGGGGCCCGATCTGTCGGACGCTCAGTATGGGTTTCCGCGGGGGCGTTCGACCATCGGGGCCCTACTACGCCTGAGGTAGGCGGCCGCGGAGGCCGGCGCCGGGAAGGGAGTGCTGTTGGCGGTGTCGTTGGACATCGCCAACGCATTCAATAGTCTGCCATTCGGCTGCATCAGGGAGGCGCTCCGGTTCCATGGAGTGCCCCTGTACCTCAGGCGGCTGGTGGCAGACTATTTGGAGGGCCGCAGTATCCTCTGCGCGGGTCCCGCAGGGGACATTGTGCGGACGCCCATGTCGTGCGGCGTTCCACAGGGGTCGGTTCTGGGGCCGACCCTGTCGGACATCGGGTACGACTGGACGTTGAGAGGGAGTCTCCCCCCCGGGCTGAGCTTGGTGTGCTACGCTGACGACACGCTCGTCACAGCCCGGGGCAGGACACTCGAAGAGGCGGCGAGCCTGGCCACTCTCGGCACCGAGGAGATGGTCAGGCGGATCGAGGCGCTGGGGCTCAGGGTGGCCCTAAACAAGACGGAGGCCCTACTTTTCCATGGGCCCCGTGTGAGGCTACCCATCGGCGCCTCGATAGTGGTAAACTCCATCCACATCAGCATCCGGGCCCATATGAGGTACTTGGGTCTGGTGCTCGACGGGCGATGGTGGTTCCGGGAGCATTTCCGACAGATTGCTCCCCGGCTGGTCGGCGCGGCGTCCGCCCTTTCTCGACTCATGCCGAACGTGGGCGGACCCAGTTTCGAGGGCCGACGGCTGTATGCGGGGGTCATCCGCTCGATGGCCATGTACGGCGCACCCGTGTGGCCGAGGGCTCTGAATGCCCAGCTCAGGGCGGTTCTGTGGAGACCACAGAGAGCCATGGCGGTCAGAGCTATTCGCGGGTACCGCACGGTGTCGACAGAGGTGGCGTGCCTGTTGGCCGGGACACCCCCGTGGAACCTAGAGGCGGAGATGCTCTCCGACCTCTACCGGCGGGTTATCACAGCGCGCGAGGAAGGTGGCTCCCCATCGTTGAGCGAGATAGCCACCTGGCGCGTGGATGCCCGCCGAGACGTCATCGCCCGTTGGGCTACGCGGCTGGAGAGGCCTAGGCACGGTGTGGAGATCGTTGAGGCCCTCCGGCCCGTATTGATAGAGTGGATGGAGCGGCGGCACGGAGTCCTCACCTTTCGGCTGGTGCAGGTATTGACGGGGCGCGGGTGTTTCGGGTTGTACCTGCACAGGGTCGTATATAGGGAGTGGACTCCGGCCTGCCACCACTCCAGGAGTGACGAGGACACGGCGCAACACACGCTGGAGGTGTGTCCGGGATGGGAGCGGCAGCGCCGTGACCTCGTCGCTGTCATCGGTGCCGACCTGACGCTGCCGGCCGTCGCGAGGGCGATGGTCGACAGCATCAGGAACTGGGACGCGGTCGCCGCCTTCTGCGCGGCTGTCATCTCGCAGAAGGAAGCGGCGGAACGGGCCAGGGAGGATTCCCGCACCCCGGGCCGCCGCCAGCGGCCGGGGCAGCGCAGGCGCGAATACCTGCGCCTGATGCCGCCCTACCCGAGGCTTCGGGTGATCGGACCGGGGAATTGTCCGATCACCCGACGTGAGGGCGACGCCCCGACGGCGAAATCTGTCGGGGCGTCGACGAGAGGAACCCGCGAGGGTGAACCGCCGGGCGGGCCACCGAAGTTAAAAATCGGGTCCCGATGACCCGCTCGCACGGCGAAGAGAGAGGAGTTTTTACGGTGGGTCTATGGGGTCACGCGCCGCCTTCTCCGTCACCCCGGACCGATTTGGCGGGGCGAGACTAATCCATAGTACACCAAAAAAAAAAAAAATGGGTACTTTACAAAGCCTTAAAAAACCTGTCATTGATTTCCGTAAAATACAATTGCCAATGATCAGTTATATGTTGCACTGAGTTATTTAAAGACTCTAGGGCGACAGCTTATCGCAACTTAGAGTTTAATAAACTACTCAAAAGACTATACCAGGAGAAAGCGAAAGAATAAGACGGTTCTAAATAGGTACGTACTTAAATTAGAAAATTTTGATACAATTATCCAATACGTCTGGACAGCGTTTAGGCAACTTAAGAGGATCTTCTCACCCAACATATCTCAGTACCTGAAGGCCAGTGTCTGTCTGTGACCAGTGATGATTTACGACATGAAAATGTGGTCCCTAACGTGGGTCTCGTAACAAATCTCAAAGCCGCTCAACGTACTATGGAGCGGGGTATGCCCGCTCGTTTTATAGGATAGGATTCGAAATACGTTAATCCATAGAATAGCGGGTGTAATCGACATATCATGAAGAATTAGCACACTAAGAGGCAATGGGCAGGTCACATCGCTCGACGAACCGATAATTGCTGGAGAATAGAAGTTTGGCATTTTGTGGCGAAATATGAGAGAAGCTTAAGTCCAGATGATGATACATATTTACAACAGTTCGACTTTGAGAAATGTGAATTGAAAAAGGTCCATCCTTCCAGCTTGGTATGTTATTTTCTACCTACGTAACAAAGATTACTATATCGGCAACATAAAGAATTACCTAACTCCTAATCGTTATGGAGTAGTACCTTACATTATCAGCTTACGTGATTAACTTGAAAGAATATGATATTGAATAATGCATATAATATTGAAAGAATTGTCCTCCAACTCGTAACCGTTAAGGAGATGTACCTTAAATCACCGGCTCACCTAAATGAGATTATCACTGCCAGACGTAAATATTTGAACAGCTTAGTAAAATATATAAGACACGTAATATGTCCCTATAAAATTTGAGGGTTGCCCTCGATTTCCAAAAATTCCCGTCATCAAATCATGATTTAGTGATAATGGGACCACTTCGGGAGTTAACTTGAAAGAATACAGCTGAAAGTCAATGCGTGCATATGATATTGAAAGAATTATCCTCCAACTCCTAACCGTTAAGGAGATGTACCTTCCATCACCAGCTCACCTAAATGAAATTATCACTGCTAGATGCAAATATTTGAATAGCTTTTGAAAATATATGAGACACGTAATATGTGCCTATAAAATTTGAGGGTTGCCCTCGATTTCCATGACTTCCCATCATCAGATCATGACTTTGCAGTTGGTTGTCCACCTCTAGAGTAGACCCTTTAGAATGAAAAAAGAATTTTGAAAATCGACCCACAATTGACAGAAATATCGCAGAACATACATAAAAAAAAAACACTATGAAACATAGAACCTCCTCCTTTTTGATATCGGTTAAAAATACAGTAGCCAATGGAGATGCCCTGAGTGTGTATGCATAATACCGCACAGGATTACTGCTGAAACTCCAATCGGTACTAATACAGCGAACGAAGCCTTCACCTCAAGTAGCTTTGTCAACATGGTACGAGGTAGTAGAAAACCAGTAAACTCGTATACGGATGATACTAATGACACAAGCATTGAAATAATGAAGGAAATACGCATGGAAATTAAGTATTAGCTTGCCGAACAAGTCAAGGAATTGTGCAACTACAAAATAGGTTCATAGACACCGAAAATGAATTACAAGAGTTAAAAAAACATGTACAGATTATTCAAAAAAAGGCTGATAAAGTAAATATACTAAAAAAGAAAATAGATATATTAATACAACATAACGAACATATAGGTACAAGCACCAGTAATGCACGCTTTTTACCGGAGACTAACAAGATACCACAATTTTCAAAGAAGTCATTTGCAAATGCAGTTAAGAAAAATCAAATGGATGCAACTAATAAAAGGGTCCAAGGCATTGCCACGGAAAGCATTAATATACAATTGAGCGAAGATAATATAAATACTTCAAAAAATAAGGAAAATATAAAAAATTACCAAAACTTCAGTGAAATAATGGAGAATGTATCAGAGAAAGCACCACAAATATCGGATAACGATGAAAAGTGGATAACGGTGAGTAGAAAAAAAACTAAAAAGTTTAGATATTCAAATACGGAAGTAAAAATAGGAGACAGTACAAAAGAAATGGCTATACAAGGGACTGAACGAAAGAAATATTTACATATATGGCGGTTGCAAAAGGACACCACAGAAGAAAATTTAGTATAGTCAAAAATATATGTGGAAAGGAAGTACAAATTACGGTGGAAAGAATTAAACACAAAAAGGAAAAGGATTATGCCTCGTTTATTATAGGAGTAGAGAGTATGAGAGTAAATACGAAATGTTATGTCATTCTGAAAATTGGCCTGTAAATATTGAATTTTGTGAATGGATTTGGTTTCGTAAATCAGTTTACAAACAAACAAAACATAATTAAATGTATTGAGATCTATTACCAAAATGTACGGGGAATACGCACAAAATTGGAGGAGTTTTACGTAGGAATATCATCTTTTGGAGTAGACTTATTTGCCATCACTGAAACAGGCTGCAACCAATCAATTCACGACGCAGAATTAATTCCACCTAGCTACACAATTTTAAGATGCGACCGCACAGATGGCCGTAAACATGGTGGCGTATGCCTCATACCTACACCGTACTACGAATTAAGACAGGCATCCATTCCGGGTGATATAAACATTTTTAATCAAGTCTTTGAGGTAGTTTCTGCTACAGTATATAATCGAAACAAATTATTATTTTTGTTATGCGTTGTCTATATTCCATCAAATAGTGACGATAATGATTATATGCTATTATTTAGAATTATTAGAGCTCAAAGAGCCATTCTTAAGATAAGTCAATGTCGTTCTTTCTTGTACCCAACCTACCGTCTCTACCAGAAAAATAATGTACTAACAGTGAGGCAACTCTTTATACAGATATTAATGTTACGATTCCATAAACGTATTGATCTGGAAACCGTCAATAATACCTTTAATAAGCGCATTAGTCATAAATTATTTAAAGTACCAAAATTTAAAACTTCGTTCTCAAATAAGTTTTCTTGTTTATTGGGTGGCTTTCTTTTTAACAAAATAAACAAAGAACTTAAGCTGCATACCATAAATTATAAGAATAGTAAAATAACACTAACTGGTTGCATAGCTTGAACTACAATGAAACAGAAAAATTATTACAATTTCTAAAGTAAAGAACCTACCACTTAATCTGGCACACAAATACACACACACACACGCACACACACACACATACACACACACAGGCACACACACACACAGTCATACCCACACGCTGTCAATACTCATATAGTATGCAAACATACACACTCTTAATTGACTTCCCCTTGGACCGCGAAAGTGAGAAGACGTGCAAACCGTACAATTTTTTTTTTTTTTTTGTGAGAACGAGACAGCACGAGCGAAGACAGCGATACCGTCCGCAACTACCCACAGTGCAGCGGCAATCAACATCATCGCTGCTTGCCACAATACATGAGAGATAGCGTCTAGCGGGTAACTACTGCATCAAACCAAGTAAAATTTTCATCAAAACTACTTTGTGTTCTTACTCAAATTATTATTATAATTATACTATGCCTAAAACGCCAGTTAAAACTCCTCCGAACAAAACTGCGTCAATACAACCCTATTTAAAGTCAATACCAAAAACGCAATCTGCACCCTCACGCTCCGAATCTGATATTAGAAGAATCTGTGTAGACGAGGCCCAGTCCATACAATCTAACATGTATCGAACTAAACGTAAACACTCATCAACTGAGGTTATCAGTGACGAACTAGAGAGCTTTAAGAATGATATCAAAGACATCATGAAAGAAATGATATGTGCCCATAACTCTCGTCTGGACAAACTAGAAGGTCACATGATGGAAATAAAAAATTATTATAGTGATATTAAAGTAACCACTGGCGAATTGGAAAAGACTATGACGTTCGTCTCTGACCAAATATCATCACTTGAAGGTAAAATAAATAAATTGGAAAAGGAGCGAAATATTACGGTACTAAAGTTAGCTATTCTCGAAGAGAAACTTGATACATACGACTCGAATAACATTAAAACATCGATAGAAATTAGAAATGTACCTAAGCAAGAGAAGGAAACGAAAGCTACCCTATACAGTATGATTCAATGTTTGTCTAATGAACTGGATATGAGTGCTGAGCTCACTAGCATCCATGACGTAACTCGGCAACTATCAAAAAAAGACAACAAAACCTCAAGTATAATAGTCGAGTTTTCGAACACACTCATGAAGACAAACTTTCTAACAGCAATTAAAGAATACAACAAGAAAAATCTAAATAATAAAATCAATTCAACACACCTCGGACTACGAGTTTCTCCTCAAACACCAATATACGTCACTGAACAACTCACATCATATACCATAAAATTGTTTTATCTCTCAAGAAACATGGCGAAATCGAACAATTATAACTTCTGTTGGACGTCTAATGGAAGAGTCTTACTTAAGAAGGATTCAAATAGCCAAACTATTGTAGTAAAAAATGAACAACAACTGCAGCAACTGGCCTTGTCGATCTGACTACACATGTGTAAATATTTAATATTATATTCAGTTGTTATTCTCGTAAATATACCTTTAAACAAGGATGTACTTAAATACTACATCCGTCACATTGAAGTATTTAACACACACATAAATACATTATACCCACGTGTCAACGGACTATACATACCACAGAAACGTACTATCTGCAAATGCATACACTACTGCACACGATCACAACATCACTCATCTTCATACATTCTTACTAGAAGACAAGACTACTCCCCACCAGATTATACACGTACACGCGGTCGTAGTATTCGATTGTGCTTTTCGGTATTTTGCGACCTGCTACCTATTAATCCACCATGCAAGGTATTAAGATTTATTTGCATCGTTTTTCTTAAGTATTTATTAGAAAACCTTTTTCACATTTTTAGCCTAAATACTTACCAACTACAGTATCCCATCCCTCTAAAATTCTCATTAAATAATAATTATGCTTAATAAAGTTAATCAAATCATTGAAAATATCGATCAATTATCTGTATCAGTAGCACACACATGCGCTCCAGAACAAACAAGGAATATTATTACCCAACCTCAGCATTTCCTAAAAGTACTTTCACAAAATATTCGTTCACTCAATTGCAACTTTTCTAGTTTTCTGGTTCTTATGGAACGTATTTCACTTGAATGTGATCTAATAATTTTAACTGAGTGCTGGTTACCTTGCTTGAGCAATGCTACTATCCCACAATTACCCAAATACAATATGTTTAAAACCACTAATCATCTGAACCAAAGTGACGGCGTGGTGGTTTATGTTAGGGAGGCATTATTGACGTCGTGTGAGGAACCTGATCTATATCTATCGGCATCTGGACTTATTATTAAAGTTAAATCCGATATAGCTATTGTCTACATATACCGTTCACCATCAATTGACAACATACAGAGTTTTCTTTCAGCTCTTAACTGTATAATACTTGCTCTCAAAAACTATAAATCGGTAATTTTAACAGGTGATATAAATTTAGATATAAAACCTTCTGCCATGGATTCACGCTCTCATGACTATCTTAATTGCTTGGCCTTTCATGGATTTCTCCCTGCGCATACTATACCAACCAGAGCCAATAATTGTTTGGATCATCTTATGCTGAGAACAAAGTTAGCCTCACACTCATTCGTATATGAATCTGTTGTGACTGACCATTATCCCACATTACTCTGTTTAGCTTATAAGCTAACACCAAATAACTTTAGTACCACCACCTCGATGATCGATTATGATAAGCTTTATGAAACAATGTCGAATCTTGACTTTAACTCAATTCTCTCCATAACAAATGCTGATACTGCAACCGATAAATTTATTGAGGTAATTAAATCTGCCATCACCATTAATACCACTATAAGAAAATTACCAGCCAAAAAGAAATTCTTGAAACCCTGGATAACTCCTGGTGTGTTACGTTGCATAAGAAATAGAGACGCATTACATAAAAAAGTTTCCAGATAATGAAATATTAACGTTAACTTATAAGCGATATAGAAATTATTGCACAGGAATTATAAGGAAAGCCAAACGACGCTTCGATACACAAGAACTGAACAAGGCTTGCAATAATCCGAAATTGCTTTGGAATACAATAAATCGGGTCACAAATAGAAGTAAACCAAAAAATTTATCTACACAATTAATAACTTCTTCATCCCCAAAACAGTCTTGTAACCGGGTCAATACCTACTTTGTTAATATAGGAAAAAACCTTGCAGAAAACATTGCCACTAATACATTACAACTAATTTCACAAACAACACATCACACTATACACAATTCATCTTTCGTCCTGGAACATACAAATTACGACGAGATCATTTCGACTATAAACTCATTACGCTCCGACGCCGCAACTGGGCATGACGGTATTTCGGCTTTTATTTTAAAGCAATATTCTGCTCTTCTAGCACCAATCTTATCTCACATATATAATCTCTGTCTCGATACCGCAACCTTCCCTACTGCTTTTAAAAAAGCAATTATTCACCCAATTTTTAAGGGAGGTGACGGCACCACAACTAACAATTATCGACCTATAGCTGTATTAAGCGCTTTATCAAAAGTACTCGAAAAGATCATTAACAAAAGATTAGTTAACTTTTTAGAACACTACAAGCTAATTTCATCACATCAGTTCGGCTTTCGCAGAAATCTTTCCACTGGCGACGCAGTACTCGATTTGACTAAGTTTGTTGTACAAGGTATTAATAATAACAAAAAGGTTCTGACTATATTTTTAGATCTCGCAAAGGCATTCGATACTGTCCCTATCCCAGGATTATTGAGGAAGCTTGAAGGAATAGGTGTAAGGAGCATTCAGTTGGACCTTTTCAGGAGTTATCTTACAAATCGATCGCAAACTGTTAGAATCAATGAGTATAGTAGTGATGAACTTTCTATCTGCTACGGCATACCACAGGGAAGCATTTTGGGCCCCACACTTTTCCTCGTCTTCATCAATGAGCTATGTGAGCTTAAGGTAGAAAATGGGCAAATAACGTCATTCGCGGATGATACTGCAATAACCATTATAGGAAGCACATGGACGCAACTACAAAATAAAGCTCACTGCAACAGTGTTGTCTTGCCCAGCAAAAGTGTTGGAGTCAGCTATACATAAATGCATTTTTACAGAGGTAAGATCACAACTCACAGAATTTCAGCACGGCTTTCAGCCAATAAAGAGTACAACCAGTAACCTGAGTTATATGGCTCATATAGTTCCCATAGTTGATAGTGACGGTCAGGTTGATGCTGCTTACTTCAATTATCAAAAAGCTTTCGACTTAGTAGATCATGATATATTGCTTAAAAAGTTGACAGCAGTAGGTTTCACTCCACATCTTCCCCAATTTTTTATTAGCTATTTAAGCGACCGGATGCAGTATGTTGAATATGCTGGCCAAACTTCAGATACATATTATACCTGGTCTGGTGTAAGCCAAGGCAGTAATTTGGGGCCTTTGTTGTTCATTTCAATGATAAACGATTTGCCAAAATCAATAAAAAATGCAAACTGTCTATTATTTGCAGACGATATCAAGCTAATTTTTGGTATAAAAAATCTTCAAGACTGCCAACTTTTACAAAATGATATTACAAATATAGCCTGGACTAAAGATAATCAGTTACAATTTAATATACAAAAAAGTCAAACAATTACTTTTTCTCGCGCAATAAGTCCCATTATGTACAACTACGCCACACACCAAAAGGCCAAAGAGGCAACTTCCACAAATCTAGATTAAATTTAATATTTTTACTTTTAAATTGAGTTATTATTTTAATATTATTAAGGCAAGATTGTGGTTTAGAATAAAGTTTTTTTTTATTTTATTTATTTTTTATTATGTACAACTACAAAATTGATGGAGTTGAAATGACTAAAGCTGCGGAGGTTAGAGATTTGATTTGAAGTTTGAAAAATGGTAAGGCAGCGGGCATTGACATGGTGTCTGCCGAGATGATCAAGCTTGGTGGCTCCTGTGTCCGGGAGGCGTTCCTGTTGCTCCCGGGAATGGTTCCCGGGGACTGGAATAGCGCAGTCATCGTGCCTTTTTTTAAAAACAAGGGTTCACATTATGACTGCGCAAATTACAGAGCCATAAGCTTGACCAGTTTGGCAGCGAAAGTGTATGGTAAAATTATTGAAAGGAGAATGAGGATGGTGTCCGATGGTTTACTGTGTGAGACACAAGGAGGTTTCAGGAGTGGAAGGGGCTGCATGGATCAAGTGTTCTCTCTGCGCAACATTGTGGAGAAGCATCTGGCCCTAGGTCAGAGGGTTTTCTGCAGTTTTGTGGATCTGGAGAGAGCATTTGACACGGTTGTACGAAAGGAACTTTGGGACATTTTACCGGAGTATGGTATTAACGGTAAACTGCTACAGGCTGTGCAGTCCAGTTACATGGGCTGTAGAGCCTGTGTGCGGCTGGATGATGGAATGTCGCCTTGGTTTGACGTCAATATCAGCGTTAAGCAGGGGTGCGTTCTGTCAGCCAGGCTGTTTATCATATATCTGGATAAATGTCTCCAAAGGTTGAACGATATGAATGTGGGAGTCCAGATGGGCGACTCAGTGGTCACTGCTCTGCTTTATGCAGATGATGCAGTCCTGCTGGCACAGTCAGCGACTGACCTGCAGACCCTAGTCGACACAATGACAGAAAATTGTAAGAAAAGGGGTCTACGCGTGAATGTGAGCAAAACCAAAATAATGGTCTTTGAAAGAGATGAAACCAGAACAGATGTAAGAGTAACAATAGGTAATGATGTACGATGTAGAGCAAGTGGATGAATTTGTATATCTTGGATGTGGATTTAGCCGAGATGGAAGGTACACCACTGATATAGAGCGAAGAGTGAATGCGGGAAATAGAGTGAACGGAGCGTTGGGGCGACTTCTCGGCAGCCACCACCTCAGCCAGAAGGCACGTGTAGCTATACATAAGGCAGTGCTTGTCCCAACATTACTGTATGGAAGCGAGAGTTGGGTATGCAGAAAAGAGTATGAAAGTAAAATTAATGCGGTCGAAATGCGATCTCTTCGGAAAATCTGTGGAGTTAGGCTGACCGACCGCATTCGTAACGACGACGTAAGAGAGCGAGTAGGTATGAAAGAGAGTATTGGTGTAAAGATGCGAACGGGAATGCTCCTATGGTTCGGACATGTGGAAAGAATGCCGAACGAACGTCTGGTTAAGAAGATATACAATGCGAAAGTGGAAGGATGTAGGTACCGAGGGAGACCGAGACTAACCTACAGACCAGATCGGTCAGGTACTGAAGGAAGGTGGAGTCAAGAGTCTCCGAAACCGGCGAGCGTGTATGAAGAGAATTATGAATGTTGAGGAAGCGAGTGAAGTATGCAGAGATAGAGTTCTCTGGCACTCTGTTCTCTCTGCCTACCCTGCAAGGAATATGGCGTGATGATATGTATGTACTAGAATAAGTGGTCTCATAAAAACGTGGCGAAACCGGAAACATAGCCCGACAAGTGTACTAGAAACCATAAAAGTAGAAAATTTGCAAGATGAGATTATTAGAGAGAAGTATAAAAGTAAGCTGACTGAAAAGTTGTATGATTCGGTTGATATTAGTGATATAGAAAAATTATGGAAGACTTTTAAAGAAAATGCGGTAAATGTTGCTACAGAAACATGTGACGTGACCAAAAGAAGGAAAGTAAATAAATCGAAGAATATATGGTGGGATAAAGATGTGCAGAGTGCAGTTTGTGAGAAGAAGAAAGTCTGGATTGATTGGCTTGCTATCAGAGCCAGTGAGAGAATAGAGAAAGCAACGATTCATGATATAGACATAGCCAAAGAAGAGTACAAGAGAAGAAAAAGAGAAGTGAGAGAAATTGTCAGAAAAAGAAAGAGGATCAAAAATACGAGTATGATAGAAGATTATCGCAGGATTACCAATCTAACTTAAAGATTTTCTGGAAATCCATAAGATCAGCTCGAGGTAAAGTTCAAAGTACAGCGCTTGCCTCGATCAGGGATAAGTATGGAAGGATAGTGAATAGAGAAGAATGTGTACTAGAGAGATGGAAGGAGTATTTTGAAAGCTTATTTGAAAGAGAAGAGCCACAAGACCTATCATTTGAGAGTGAAAGAGATCGTGAGGATGGATAATGTATAACTATGGTGGATACACCTGGCAACCCCAGTTGACGGTACTTTAGCTCCGCGTATTTTAATTCATTAATTATTAAATACATCATTATAAAACGAATTCAATATATAATAAACCGACTTCAAAATAAGATCAGCCAAAAACCATACTTATTTAAAACACTAAAAACTGAAAAATAAGATGAACTATTTAATTCTTGTCTAATTCTAATTATGTATTAATTTTTATGAAATATAATTACAATGTATGCTAGAAATCCACTAACACGAATTGAAGTCGGTGCCAAGCTTAAATTAACAAAAAACAATAAGCTAAATGAATATACACACAGGGTGAAAAATTAATAATCGGAATCACGGCGCTGCCGCTCCCATCCCGGACACACCTCCAGCGTGTGTTGCGCCGTGTTCAGCGGTCCGGCAGGAGCCGGAGCCGTCTTCCTCCTCAGGGCGGGTCCCTTCGGAGCTGGGCCGGGGCCTTTGGGCTTAGGCCCGGCAAGGGCCGCGGCGTAGCTCCCCACGCGGCCACCCTGACAAGGCAGCGGGGCGGGGGCTGGTGCCACATGCGGCCGCTTGTCCGCGGCTAGAGGCGGCCGGACACGTGGTTCTGGAGGCAGTCTTGCCTCCAGAACGGCCACACACGCATCAACGAGTTTGCCAACTGCGTTGATGATTTTGGCGAGGGCCTCGTCCGACAAGCCTCCCACCTCCAGCGTCGGGGTCGGCTGAGCCTCTCCAGGAGCCCGTTCTGCGGCGCCTGGCGGCTTTGGCGCCGCAGGGGCGCTAGCCGGCGGCAAGCGGTCCGCGGGGAGAAGCGTCAACCTCACCACGGGGAAAGGGAGTTTCTCCACGGTGACCGCGCCAGCGTCAGCCGGCGACGCGCGCTTCGCGGCGGCAGGCGTCCTCCTCGCCGCGGGGACGGTGACGCCATCACCCAACGTCGTCGGCGCCACAGAGCGAGGCGGCTTTGGCGCCGCAGCGGCCGCTGAGTCGGTCTTGGCCGGTGGCGCTGCTGGCACAGGCGACACGAACAGCGCCACCTGCGCCTTGAGGTTGGTCACGTGGGGAGCTACGGTGCGGCCGCGGCCGGGCCTAAGCCCAAAGGCCCCGGCCCAGCTCCGAAGGGACCCGCCCTGAGGAGGAAGACGGCTCCGGCTCCTGCCGGACCGCTGAAGTCGCCCGCAATAACACCGCCGGCGACGACCAGCGAGGCTGCGACGAGACCTTCCGCGTCTGGCACGACTGCCGTACCCGAACAGGGTTGGTAGGTGGCCGAGCGCGACAGAAGGAGTCGCGGCCAAAGAAGGAGAGCGGAGGCCAAGCGCGCCGATGAGGTCCCCGCTCCACAGGCAGGAGCCGGACAGAAGAAGAAGAGACCGCGCAAGGGGCTCAAGTCACCGAAGACGGCCGCAGTGGTGATCACTGTTCTGCCCGAGGCGGCCGAGAAGGGCCTCAGCTACAAGGCCGTCTGGAGGAAGGCCCGGCGGGAGCTAGCCGTCTCCGATATTGGAGGCGTCGAAGCCAGGACCCACAAGGCCCGGACGGGGGCTCGAATTCTCGAGTTCCCAGGGGCCGAGGGCGCCAAGACGGCCGACAGCGTGGCCGAGAAGCTGCGAGGTTTGTTCCCGAGGAGGGTGGCATCAAGATCGCCAGGCCCGTCAAGTGCGCCGAAATGCGCATTTCGGGTTTGGACGATTCGGTGACGGTGGAAGACATCCGGGAGGCTATTGCCTCGAAAACTGGGTGTCCCATGGACACCGTCCGGGTCGGTGCCATCCGTCCCGGTCCGGGTGGCGTAGGTGCTGCCTGAGCGCAGTGTCCGGTGAAGTCGGTCAGGCAACTGGCCGGCTCAGGCAGGCTCCTCGTGGGCTGGAGAGCTCGGTGCGGGTAACCGTGCTTGAGCACCGCCCTGCGAGGTGCTATAAGTGCATGGCGGTCGGACACACTCGACCGACGTGCACTAATTGCTTCGACTGTGTTTCCGCTGCGGTCAGACCGGGCACGTGGCGGCATCTTGCGCCACCCCGCCCTACTGCCCCGCGTGTGCGGCGGGCAATAAGCCCGCCAAGCACCGCATGGGCTCTGGGGCCTTCAAACCTCCAACTTCGGCCCCAAAGGTGCGGGGCGGCCCTACGACCACGGCCGCTCCCGCTCCTAGTGCCGTCTGATCTCCCGTTGGCGAGAAGGTCATGGATACAACCCGATAATGGGTACACCATCCATGCACCTCCTCCTGCAGGCCAACACCAACCACTCCGCCGGAGCGCAGGTTCTCCTCCTGCAATCCATGGCGGAGTGGTCGATTGGTGCAGCCGTAGTCGCAGGTCGATAGTGGACTTGTTGTTCGCTAGCCCCGCTGTCGCGCCACGGGTGAGGAACTGGAGTGTCCTGGAGGAGGCGGAGACCCTGTCGGACCACTGGTACATCCGGATGGAGGTCTCCCCCCGAGAACCCGGTAGTGGTCACAGAGCGGACGGAGCTCCCGCGTTTCCGCGGTGGGCTGTGGGTCGTCTTGACAGGGATCTACTGGCGGAGGCGGCCATTGTCAGCACGTGGCTGTCCTCACCACCCCCAGCGGACGGAGTGGACGCTGAGGCTGTCCGCATTCGCAGTGCGTTAACGCAGATCTGCGATGCGGCCATGCCCAGAGTGCGGCGGCGTCCACCTCCGAGACAGGGGGTCTACTGGTGGTCCCCAAGACTGGCTGACCTTCGTGCGGCGTATCAGTGCCCGAAGGTCCTACATCCGCAGCCGGCGGCGTCACCGCGACGTCGAGCGAGAGGGCCAGCTGTGGCCCCGGACGGAATTCCACTCCGGGTGTTGACGTCGCTCCTCGAGCACTTCGAGCCTCGCCTCTGGCAGCTGTTCAACGCCTGTCGTCTGGACGGTTTCCTGAGCGCTGGAAGGAAGGTAGGTTGGTTCTCCTGCCAAAGCCGGGACGGTTCCCGGATTTGCCGTCGGCCTACAGGCCCATCGTGCTCCTCGACGATGTGGGTAAGCTGCTGGAGCGTCTGCTCGCTGCCCGCATCGTCCGACACCTGGAGGAGGTGGGGCCCGATCTGTCGGACGCTCAGTATGGGTTTCGGAGGGGGCGTTCGATTATCAGGGCCCTCCTACGCCTGAGGCAGGCGGCCGCGGAGGCCGCCGCCGGGAAGGGAGTGCTGTTGGCGGTGTCGCTGGACATCGCCTACGCATTCAATAGTCTGCCATTCGGCTGCATCAGGGAGGCGCTCCGGTTCCATGGAGTGCCCCTGTACCTCAGGCGGCTGGTGGCAGACTATTTGGAGGGCCGTGAGAAACACAAGACGTGTTAAGCCGATGGAGTGAATATTTTGGCGATATGTATGCGGATGCTACGGTTGGCGCCGGTGTTGGATGTGGTTTGGTAGATCAACATTCGACAACGGCGTCCTCCGATGGCATCAGTATGGATGAAGTTGAATGGGCGATAAGAAGTTTGAAAAATGGTAAGGCAGCGGGCATTGATATGGTGTCTGCCGAGATGATCAAGCTTGGTGGCTCTTGTGTCTGGGAGGCGTTCCTGTTGCTCCTCAATCTATGTTGGAGCTCAGGAATGGTTCCCAGGGACTGGAATAGCGCAGTCATCGTGACTTTGTTTAAAAACAAGGGTTCACGTTATGACTGCGCAAATTACAGAGCCATAAGCTTGACCAGTTTGGCAGCAAAAGTGTATGGAAAAATTATTGAAAGGAGAATGAGGATGGTGTCCGATGGTTTACTGTGTGAGACACAAGGAGGTTTCAGGAGTGGAAGGGGATGCATGGATCAAGTGTTCTCTCTGCGCAACATTGTGGAGAAGCATCTGGCTCTAGGTCAGAGGGTTTTCTGCAGTTTTGTGGATCTGGAGAGAGCTTTTGACACGGTTGTACGAAAGGAACTTTGGGACATTTTACCGGAGTATGGTATTAGCGGTAAACTGCTACAGGCTGTGCATTCCAGTTATATGGGCTGTAGAGCCTGTGTGCGGCTGGATGATGGAATGTCGCCTTGGTTTGACGTCAATATCGGCGTTAAGCAGGGGTGCGTTCTGTCAGCCAGGCTGTTTATCATATATCTGGATAAATGTCTTCAAAGGTTGAACGATATGAATGTGGGAGTCCAGATGGGCGACTCAGTGGTCACTGCTCTGCTTTATGCAGATGATGCAGTCCTGCTGGCACAGTCAGCGACTGACCTGCAGACCCTAGTCGACACAATGACAGAAGATTGTAAGAAAAGGGGTCTACGCGTGAATGTGAGCAAAACCAAAATAATGGTCTTTGAAAGAGATAAAACCAGAACAGATGTAAGAGTAACAATAGGTAATGATGTACTAGAGCAAGTGGATGAATTTGTATATCTTGGATGTGGATTTAGCCGAGATGGAAGGTACACCACTGATATAGAACGAAGAGTGAATGCGGGAAATAGAGTGAACGGAGCGTTGGGGCAACTTCTCGGCAGCCACCACCTCAGCCAGAAGGCACGTGTAGCAATACATAACGCAGTGCTTGTCCCAACATTACTGTATGGAAGCGAGAGTTGGGTATGCAGAAAAGAGTATGATAGTAAAATTAATGCGGTCGAAATGCGATCTCTGCGGAAAATCTGTGGAGTTAGGCTGACCGACCGCATTCGTAACGACGACGTAAGAGAGCGAGTAGGTATGAAAGAGAGTATTGGTGTAAAGATGCGAAAGGGAATGCTCCGATGGTTCGGACATGTGGAAAGAATGCCGAACGAACGCCTGGTTAAGAAGATATACAATGCGAAAGTGGAAGGATGTAGGTACCGAGGGAGACCGAGACTAACCTACCTAGACCAGATCGGTCATGTACTGAAGGAAGGTGGAGTCAAGAGTCTCCGAAACCGGCGAGCGTGTATGAAGAGAATTATGAATGTTGAGGAAGCGAGTGAAGTATGCAGAGATAGAGTTCTCTGGCACTCTGTTCTCTCTGCCTACCCTGCAAGGGATATGGCGTGATGATATGTATGTATGTAGTATCCTCTGCGCGGGTCCCGCAGGGGACATTGTGCGGACGCCCATGTCGTGCGGCGTTCCACAGGGGTCGGTTCTGGGGCCGACTCTGTGGGACATCGGGAACGACTGGGCGTTGAGAGGGAGTCTCCCCCCCCGGACTGAGCTTGGTGTGCTACGCTGACGATACGCTCGTCACAGCCCGGGGCAGGACACTCGAAGAGGCAGCGAGCCTGGCCACTCTCGGCACCGAGGAGATGGTCAGGCGGATCGAGGCGCTGGGGCTCAGGGTAGCCCTAAACAAGACGGAGGCCCTATTTTTTCATGGGCCCCGTGTGAGGCTACCCATCGGCGCCTCGATAGTGGTAAACTCCATCCACATCAGCATCCAGGCCTATATGAGGTACTTGGGCCTGGTGCTCGACTGGCGATGGTGGTTCCGGGAGTATTTCCGACAGATTGCTCCCCGGCTTGTCGGCGTGGCGTCCGCCCTTTCTCGTCTCATGCCGAACGTGGGCGGACCCAGTTTCGAGGGCCGACGACTGTATGCGGGGGTCATCCGCTCGATGGCCATGTACGGCGCACCCGTGTGGGCGAGGGCTCTGAACGCCCAGCTCAGGGCGGTTCTGTGGAGACCACAGAGAGCCATGGCGGTCAGAGCCATTTGCGAGTACCGCACGGTGTCGACAGAGGCGGCGTGCCTGTTGGCCGGGACACCCCCGTGGGACCTAGAGGCGGAGATGCTCTCCGACCTCTACCGGCGGGTTATCACAGCGCGCGAGGAAGGTGGCTCCCCATCGCTGAGCGAGATAGCCACTTGGCGCGTGGATGCCCGCCGAGACGTCATCGCCCGTTGGGCTACGCGGCTGGAGAGGCCTAGGCACGGTGTGGAGACCGTTGAGGTCCTCCGGCCCGTATTGATAGAGTGGATGAAGCGGCGGCACGCAGTCCTCACCTTTCGGCTGGTGCAGGTATTGACGGGGCACGGGTGTTTCGGGTTGTACCTGCACAGGGTCGTGTATAGGGAGTGGACTCCGGCCTGCCACCACTGCAGGAGTGACGAGGACACGGCACAACACACGCTGGAGGTGTGTCCGGGATGGGAGCGGCAGCGCCGTGACCTCGTCGCTGTCATCGGTGCCGACCTGACGCTGCCGGCCGTCGCGAGGGCGATGGTCGACAGCATCAGGCACTGGGACGCGGTCGCCGCCTTCTGCAAGGCTGTCATCTCGCGGAAGGAAGCGGCAGAACGGGCCAGGGAGGATTCCCGCGCCCCGGGCCGCCGCCAGCGGCCGGGGCGGCGCAGGCGCGAATACCTGCGCCTGATGCCGCCCTAGCCGAGGCTTCGGGTGATCGGACCGGGGAATTGTCCGGTCATCCGACGTGAGGCCACCGCGTGAGGGCGACGCCCTGACGGCGAAATCTGTCGGGGCGTCGACGAGAGGAACCCGCGAGGGTGAACCGCCGGGCGGGCCACCGCTCACACGGCGAAGAGAGAGGAGTTTTACGGTGGGTCTATGGGGTCACGCGCCGCCTTCTCCGTCACCCCGGACCGATTTGGAGGGGCGAGACGAATCCACAGTCCACCAAAAAAAAAAAAAAATGCAGCTGAATGGCAGACTATTGATTGCGTTGGCGATGTCCAACGACACCGCCATCAGCACCCCTCCGCCAATGAAGCCTCCGCCGCCGCCTGCCTCAAGCGCAGTAGAGCCGCAACGGTCGAACGCCCCCTTCGAAAACCGAATTGAGCGTCCGACAGGTTGGACCCCACCTCGTCTAGGTGCTGGACGATGCGGGCAGCGAGGATACGCTCCAACAGCTTACCCACATCGTCCAGCAGCACGATAGGCCTATAGGCTGACGGCAAAGCCGGATACTGTCCCGGCTTTGGCAGGAGAACCAGCCTCCCCTCTTTCCAGCACTCAGGTAACCGTCCCGCCGCTAGGCAGGCGTTATACAGTTGCCTGAGGCGTGGCTCCAGGTGTTCGAGGAACATCATCAACACCCGGACGGGTACCCCGTCCGGGCCGAACGCCGGGCGATATTGGCGGAACGATTCTTCGCCACCACCACCCCCACCTCCGATTCCGTCACAGTCGGAATACTATGGTCATCGGCCTTCCGCTCATCATCTGGCGAAGCCATGACTAGGGGCGTGTGCGCCGGCTGTTGCGGAAAAAGTCCCTCGACCACCCTGTGGAGGAGGTCGGATTGAAGGGTCTTGGTGAGGGGGGGCCCTGCGCGTGGAGCTTACTCAGCACCACATGATACGGGCGACCCCAGGGATCTCGTCTTTGGCGAAACGGATGGCCAGCCTCTTTTTTTTTTCTTTCCTTGCTGGGTGGACCATGTATGTGGTCGTGCCTCGGCTAGGGCGGCATGAAGCGGAGGTATTCACGCCTCCGCCGCCCCATTCGCCGGCGGCAGCGCGAATCTTCAAAGAGAAGTTCCTCTCGGATTCGCTCCGCCGCTACCTTCTGCGAGATGACGTCCTCGCAGAAGGAGGCGACCACGACCCGATTCCTCTCGCTGTCGACCATCGCTTTTACGACGGCTGGCAGCGAGATGTCGGCACCGATAGTAGCGACAAGGGCACGGCGCTGCTGAGCCCAGGTCACGCAGACCTCAAGCGTATGCTGCGCCGTGTCCCGGTCGCTGCCGCACTGTTGGCAGGACGGAGTCGTCTCCACCCTTGCGACTATGTACAGGTACTTGCCGAAGCAACCATGCCCCGTCAAGACCTGCACCAGCCGGAAGGAGAGGACTCCGTGCCGCCTCTCCAGCCACTCCATCAGTACGGGCCGGACGGCCTCGATGACTCGTAATCCGTATCGAGGCCGCTCCAGCCGCGTTGCCCAACGGGAAAGAACCTCCCGGCGAGCGTCCTCACGCCAGGTGGCCAGGCCAATTCGCTAGACAAAACATCGCCACCTTCTTCGCGAGTTGAAGACACCCGCCGATATATTTCGGCGAGCATTTCCGCCTCCAAGTCCCAAGGGGGCGTTCCGGCCAATAGGCATGCAGACTCGGTCGCAACCGTGCGGTATCCACGGATAGCCCTGACCGCCATGGCTCTCTGCGGTCTCCGCAGAATAGCCCTAAGGCGGACGGTCAGAGGCCTCGCCCACACTGGAGCGCCGTACAATGCCATTGAACGGATCACCCCCGCATATAGCCGTCGACTCTCGAAGCTCGGTCCGCCCAAGTTCGGCATCAGCCGAGATAGGGCGAACGCAGAGCCGACTAGCCGGGGAACAAGTCTACGGAAATGCTCCCGAAACCACCAGTTACCGTCGAGCACCAGACCCAAATATTTCATATGGACCTGGATACTGATGCGGACGGAGTTGACGACGATCGAGACGCCGACGGGCGGCCCCATGAGGCGCCCATGAAACAGGAGCGCCTCTGTCTTGTCCAGGGCCACCCTAAGCCCCAGCGCCTCGATACGCCTGACCATCTCCTCAGTGCCAAGAGTGGCCAGGCCCATCGCCTCTTCTAGTGTCCTGCCCCGGGCTGTGACGAGCGTAGCATATAAGCCCCAGCCCGGGGGGAAGACTCCCTCACAACGCCCAGTCCTAACCGATGTCCCACAGAGTCGGCCCCAACACCGACCCCTGTGGGACACCGCACGACATGGGCGTGCGCACAATGTCCCCCGCGCTATTCGCGCAGAGGACACTGCGCCCCTGCAAGTAGTCTGCCACTAGCCGCCTCAGGTATAAGGGCACTCCGTGATACCGGAGCGCCTCCCTGATGCAGCTGAATGGCAGACTATTGAATGCGTTGGCGATGTCCAAAGACACCGCCAACAGCACTCCCCCGCCAGTGACGGCCTCCCTCGCCGTCTGTCTCAGGCGCAGTATAGCCGCAATAGTCGAACGCCCCCTTCGAAAACCGAATTGAGCGTCCGACAAATTGGGCCCCACCTCGTCTAGGTGCCGGACGATGCGGGCAGCGAGGATACGCTCCAGTAGCTTGCCCACATCGTCCAGCAGCACGATAGGCCTGTAGGCCGACGACAAATCCGTGGACCGCCCCGGCTTTGGCAGGAGCACCAACCTCCCCTCTTTCCAGCACTTAGGGAACTGTCCAGCCGCTAGACAGGCGTTGTACAGTTGCCTAAGGCGTGGCTCCAGGTGTTCGAGGAACATCATCAACACCCGGACGGGTACTCCGTCCGGGCCGGGGGCGGTATCAGCTGATCAGTGATTACCAATATGGCTTTCATCATGTTCGATCAGCTGGCGATCTTTTTGTATACCTCATACATCGTTGGCCATAGGCCTTGAAGGGCAAGTGTGATGCGCTAGCGTTCAGCCTAGATATCGCAAAGGCGTTCGACAGGGTCTGGCATAGGGCCCTTCTGTCGAAGCTACCATCATATAGAATCCCCGAAGGACTTTGTAATTGGATGACCAGCTTTCTGGATAGTCGGAGCATAAAAGTAGTCGTCGACGGCCCCTGCTCCGGTCATGATGATGCTGGTGTACCATAGGGCTCGATGCTCCTCGACGTTGTTTATCCTGAATATCAATAACTTGCTTTTTATAGAGAGTATATGTTGCTATGCGGATCACAACACGGGTGACGAGCGATACACCGAGCATCAGATTGTCCCTCGGAGTATGTTACAGGAAAAACGGGCTCAACTTGGGTCTGAAGTAGAGCGCTCTTTGGGGCGAGCCTCGGAACGGGGTTAATGGAACTTAGTCCAGTTCAACCCCACTAAGACACAAGTTTACGATTTGACTGCGAAGAAGGAACCGTTTATCATGGCGCCTTAGTTCCAAGGAGTAAATCTGGTTAAGCCGAGAGTATTGGGATCCTCGACGTCGAACTGTAGAGCAAAGGCCAGTTTGGTAGTCATTTGGAGGACAAAGCCAAATAGGCAAGCAAAAAGTTAGACGTGATAAGCAGAGCTAGACGGTCTTTCACGCCGAGACAACTTCTTGTGCTATACAAAGCACAAGTTCTTCCTCAAGTGGTGTACTGCTCTCATCACTGGGCTGGCGCGTCTAAATATCAGCTAGACGAGTGTTACAATAATTATATATCTTGGGTAGAAAAATCAATAAATAATAACCCTAAATATTTTTGGACTTTTGTGAAAGCTCGTCGTAAAACGCAAGGCATCCCCGGGCTTGTTACCTATGGCCAAATAACGGCAAATAAAGGTGATGACATATGTAACGCATTTTCTCATTACTTTCATTCTACCTTTCTTGAGCCTACACAAACTGCACCGATGCTTTCTGGTGAATCACAAGATCAAGTTAATTCATTGGTAGACATAGCTAATGTAGAAATAGGCAATATAGATATAGCTAAAACTCTTAAATCCCTTGATACCACTAAATCAGCCGGACCTGACCGCATACCTGCAATTTTTCTGGTCAACACAGCCGATAGTATATCAATACCTGTTAGATTAATTTTTAATAAATCTTTAAAAGACTGTATTGTGCCACTAATATGGAAGAATGCGTTTATAAGCCCAATTCATAAGAAAGGCTCCAAATCCGAGGTCGTCAATTACAGACCTGTATCTAAGCTTTGTATATTGGCCAAGGTTCTTGAGAGGTTGGTGTATAATCAGCTTTACGCAGCCTTGAAGAATAGTTTTAGTTTATCTCAACATGGTTTTCTTAAGGGGCGGTCTACCACGTCTAATCTCATAGAACTCGACGAGTTTATAACAGATGCTATGAGTAAAGGGAGGCAGGTGGATGTCGTTTACACGGACTACAGCAAATGTTTTGACAAAATTGATCACAACATGCTAATAACTAAATTAAAACTTATTGGTATAAGAGGAGACTTATTGAGATGGCTTACATCTTATATAGCTAATCGGTCCCAAGCAGTTGTGATCAATAATTATATATCTAGTTGGGTGCCTGTGCCAAGTGGTGTCCCCCAAGGCTCGATTTTAGGGCCGCTTTTGTTCTTAATCTTTGTGAACGATATCGACATATGCTTCCATTTCTCAAAGGTTTTATGCTTTGCAGACGATATGAAAATTTTTAAAGCCATTTCTTCATCGTCAGATGCGGTCGCACTGCAAGCTGATTTAAATAAGCTAAATGAATATTGTAATGCTAATAAGCTTTATTTAAATCCATCCAAATGCTCAGTAATTACTTACAGTAGGAAAATCAATACAATCCCCACAGACCATTACCTACAAGGAGAACAGGTTCATAGAGTATCGAGTGTTCGAGATCTTGGTGTTATTCATGACTCTAAACTACTTTTTCAGGGACATATAGACTCTATAATTGCGAAAGCTACACAAATGTTGGGTTTTGTTATGAGAATATCAGCGGATTTCAATGAAATTAAAACATTAAAAATACTCTACTGTACGTTCGTTCGCTGCGTACTTGAATACAATGGTCAAGTCTGGAATCCGAGATATAATACCTATATCTCTCGCATAGAAAATATTCAACAGAAGTTTATTAAGTATTTATGTTATAAGGCTAAACATAGTTATCAATCAACAAGGTATTTAGAGACATGTGCCAAATATCATTTACTGCCATTAGTCGTACGTCGTCAGATAGCTGATATCATATATTTATTAAATATAATATCGGGGAAGATTGACAGTCCCAATCTTCTATCAAAAATTAAATTTAATATACCAACAAAATCTGTCAGACACTATACACCAATTCATCTCCCAGTGGCGCTTACCAACTATCGTCAGAATGCATTTTTATGGCGAGCGAGCAACTTTTTAAATAGTCAAACAAAAACACTAAACTTTGATATATTTGTAACTAAGGTGGAACCGGTAAGACGGATGCTTAGTCTAGACTTCTTTAAAAAATATTTATAACTTTACTTTCATTTTTATTATTGTTTAATTAATAACTATATTTTACTTATTTATTTTTAAGCTTTCATGTATTCAGATCATTTGTTTGTGTATTGTTACATAAGCGTGGAGACCTATTATTGGCTTCAAAAATCTAATTATTTCACTTATATTGTTGCTATTAGCTGTTGGTCTCCCAAATAAAATAAAATAAAATAAAAAAAAAATCCACGTGCCCACCCGGCACTCTGCTCTTCTCGACTCGCCTGACTGGGCAAGGCGTGATGGGTGGCGGCCCCCATCGCCGCAACTGCCGAAGTTCGTACCGACGGGGGCGGGTCGGTACGCGTCGCCTCCGGGGGAGGCACTAACCCGCATTGCGGTACGCATATCGAGCCGGATTAGCAGTCTAATTAGACTGGCAGGGGACGCGAACGAGCACGCTCCGGACTATGCCCCCCACTCCAGACTATGCCCCCCATATATATATATATACCCACCAGGTATATATCACCACCTCTTATTTCCCCATGAAAGTCATAAAAACCCACAGAGGGATCACCAGGCTAAATAGCAACAACATTCTGCGAAAGTTATAAAAATAATTGCGACCAGTAAATCGCCTATCAAATGCCATACCATATACCCTCGGGTCAGGTAGCTCATTATATACAATCATTTTATTTTTGTATTGGCAATAAGTTTATATCAAGAACATGAATAAAACAATAGCACTAGATATGCTAACTAGTGTATGTGCCTCCACGTGTAAAAGATCACGGTCGATGGTGTCACGAACATTACGCAATTAACATATTTGCTATATAATTTATTATATATACATACATTTACTTTAGTATTTAATTATGTACTTATTACTTAATTTCTTGTTATGAAGTGAATGTAACTACAGTTTTAACAATTGACACCATTGCATTTGCATGTCAAGTTTTTTTTCCACTGTCTTGATGTATGACGACACTATAGTCCTTAAAATATAGCTTGATCTCTGTAACATATAGCTACAAAACCGAGGAGTTAATTTTGAATACGCATCATATTTACAATTTTATTTTGTATCTGCGTATATTTTCATTCTTTACGTGCGAGTTGTTTCTCAACTGAATTATGAATATAAAATATAAATATTTATACCAAAACTTGTGCTTCATATGTTCTAAAATATTTAGTAACCATTTTATAAAAATTTGATGCTTGCGCAAATACAAGGACATACTGGATTGAGAATAAGATAGAGATGGGACAATCGATAAACGTAAATCGATACCATTTTTATTAATAATTTATAAAACAAGTAAAGCCAATACATTACCTATTTATACCACATGGTTACTCTATAAAATAAGTAAATTGTATTAATTTAGTATTCAGACATCAGTTTTAATATTAATAAAACCATTTCTTTTATAAAATAAACATGATTATTCATGAAATAATCTGTGACTAAGAACTCGTCATCAACCTACAGGAATGCTCCAGCGATGATGATAATAGTGACCATGAACTCGGATGTACTCCTTTCGAATAATAAAAAGAATTAAATAACAGCTTTAGTTTAAATTAAATAAAATCTATAATAAGTTTTTATAGATTGTTTCATATTTATAATTGATTAACCCATCCATTTGATTGAAATTCAATAAGATTTTCATACAATGTTTTTCAATTGCAGTAGTAAATAACTTTAAAAAATAAGGAACTATATCGACAAAAATACGGACTACATTGTAAGCGTACAGTACTAGTGACAACTATCACAGATATCAAGCTATATTTTATGGACTACAGTAACTGTTTCAATGCAATAGTCAATTACTGTCATCGTAACCCGATTTATTTTCAAGCTTTATTTTGAAGTGTGTGTATATTACATTTTTTTTATTTTATATAATCTGTAAAATGTTTGATTTCAGTGGTTTATAAAAAGATCGCAAACTTTATTATTATGATACGAATCGCTCATTTTTACGCTTAAGATTAGTTTTAAGTTATTATTATCATTAACTTCTCGTTTTTATTTTCCGTTTAAGGTCTTGCCCAAGTGGGTTTCCTAACGATTGTATTTTGATGAAGGTATTTGTGACTGAATATTAATTTTAAGAATAATTTTGGAAATTTTAAGTTGCTGAATATTATCCTACTTCTGCAATCTTCTAATATTTCTTTGTTTAAAGCGGGTAGTATGTCAGATCTTAATAATTATCGACCGATTTCCATACTGCCTACGCTTAGTAAAGTTTTTGAAAAACTGATGCTTAGTCAAATGTTAAATCATTTTAATAGACATAATATCTTTCACAAAAATCAATTTGGATTCACTAAGAATTGCTCTACTACTGATGCGGGTGTGGAATTATTAAAAAATATCTTTGGAGCTTGGGAGGAATCGCATGATGCTTTGGGTATATTTTGCGATTTATCCAAAGCGTTTGATTGCGTACACCACGAAACTCTCATCAAGAAATTATACCATTATGGGATCAGAAATAAGGCTCTCGAACTTTTAACATCGTATTTAGGCAACAGAATTCAGAAGGTCGATGTTAATGGTGTACGATCACCTGGTTCTGTTGCAAGAATGGGCGTTCCACAAGGATCTATTCTGGGGCCATTTCTGTTCCTTGTATATATTAATGACTTACCTTATTATATAGGGGATAACCAAAACATAGTGTTGTTCGCAGATGATACCTCTTTATTGTTTAAAATTAAAAGACAAATGCTTAATTATGACGATGTGAACAATGCTCTGTCAAATGTTGTTCATTGGTTCAGTACAAATAACTTGGTTCTTAATGAAAAGAAAACCAAATGTATTAAATTTACCACACCTAATGTGAGACTAGTGGAAACCAATGTTCAAATGAATGGTGTGGCCCTAGAAATTGTGGAGTCCACTACATTCTTAGGTATTACTATTGATGCTAAACTCCATTGGGGCGCTCATATTGAGAAATTATCAAGTAGGCTAAGCTCAGCGGCTTATGCGGTAAAAAAAATTCGAATGTTAACCGATATTGAAACGGCTAGAATTGTTTATTTCGCCTATTTCCACAGTCTTATGTCTTATGGCATACTACTTTGGGGATGCTCTGTAGATTTGAATAATATCTTTGTTCTCCAAAAACGGGCTGTCCGCGCGATTTATAATTTAGGCCCAAGAGCATCACTGCGCGAAAAATTTAGGGAGATAAACATTCTAACTGTTGTATCACAATTTATATTTGAAAACATATTATATGTAAAAAAAAATATTGATAAATTTGATAAATATAGTGACATTCATCACGTGAATACTAGGAATAAGGATAATCTAGTTATACATCATACTCGCCTACAAAAAATTAGTAGGTCTTTCATGGGGCAATGTATACGCTTTTACAATAAACTACCTAAAGATATCCGAGATATGCCCATAAATAAGTTTAAAAAGGCTATCAAAACTAGACTTTGTAAAAAAGGATATTACAACATTTCGGATTATCTAAATGATAATACGGAATGGTTATGAGTTGCTCCTCTCTCAGCAATTACTTTATATAATTTTAACTTTTACGTTGTTTTAGTGCTGATCCTCACTGTTGTCTGAACTCTGTATATTTATCATTGTCACAAATTGTACAGTGTAGCGTGTTTTGCCTAACGAGTTATTTATTGATTTAATTGAGCGATTTGATTGTAATTTATAGATCTTGGTGTGGTCATGCTTACTAAAAAGGTCTCTGCCTGCGGTAGCTACGTGAGCGGGTCTCTCCCTTCCCTCGAATGTGGTTGAGGGGCGTGATGGCTGCTTTAGTAGTTAACTCGTGATCGAGTGCCGCTTGTGGAATCTGGTCCAACCATTTCTGTTCTTTTTTGTGTTTTTTGTTAATGGTGTATTTAACTTTTAAAAAATAAATCTTTACTCGAAGGGCATCTCACTGGAGCTAATGGGGATTAAATATGTATCTAATAATATTAGAAAACATACAATTTAAAAAAAAATGACGAGCCCACTGAGTTTCTTGCCGGATCTTCTCAGTTTGTGGCGGCTTTCCGATCCGGTGGTAGATTAATTTAAAAAAAAAATGTATAATTGACAATATGTAAGTGCCATTTTAGGGCTTATGCATAATAAATGATTTGATTTGATTTGATTTGATTTGATTCACTTACCAAAAACTTCAAAAAAAAAATTAAGTTTCTTTATTATATTATCATCATCATCATCACAGCCCATAAATTTCCCACTGCTGGGCTGGGGCCTCCTCCGTAATGGGGGGGGAAATTAACCTACTATACCGCGCTGGTCAGACGTGTTGGTATAGGGTTTTGTTTCGAGTTTTCCTTCTCTCGCATGAGTGTTATATGCGTTTTATATCCCTAAGTCGTCTCGTACGATCACCCACGGGTAAGATATGGGGTGGTGAATAGTATTCTTACCCCGTCACCACACGGACATTATTATATCAATGATGTCTAAAATTCTAGCTGTGTGGTAGCGGCTACGAATACTACTAACTCTTACTTTGCTCGTGGATGTCGTAAAAGACGACTAAGAGCCTTATAACGACCTGGGTCAACTCCATCTGTTGCCGTTTAGTCAGCAATTGCATTCCCAAGGAGGGTTGACGTCTAGCAGGTGGCCGGTCATAAATAATATTGCCAATAACTTCTACAATATATACTATGAAAGAAGAGTACATACTGTATTGGCAACAAGTGATTGGGATAAGAGTAGGAGAACGATGATGTACTTAATTTATTGTTCTACAGTAATACATATTTAACTGAGGCATTTTCTCTTTGAAAAATATATGCATTTTTTTTTTTTTTGGGGGGTGGGCTACGGTCGGCGCACTCCTCGCACCACTCCATCCGGGGTGACAGAGGGGCGTAAGCGCGCATACCCGTAACCCACTCGTGACGTCGCCTTCGTCGTTGGGCCGACCACCGGAGCAGAGTGACTTGACGTCAGTGGTCGGCCCGACGGAATACCCCTGAGGAGTACCCTCGCCTCGACCGACATCCCCCCCCCTCGGGTAGGATGTCGGTCTTTCCTCACGCGGTCGGCCTCTCGGCGGGTGACGGACTAATTCCCCGATCTAGTCACCCGCGGCCTTGGCTAGGGCGGCATCAGGCGCAGGTAATCGCGCCTGCGCTGCCCCAGTCGCCGGCGGCGGCTCGCGCCGCCGAGGAGACGCTCCTCGTGCACGCGCTCCGCCGCCTCCTTCCGCGAGACTACTGCCTCGCAGAAGGTTGCGACCGCGTCCCAGTTCCTGACGCTGTCGAGCATCGCCCTGGCGATGGTCGGCAGCGTCAGGTCGGCACCAATGATTGCGACGAGTTCACGACGCTGCTCTGCCCAAGCAGTGGTGGCAGGACGGTGTACTCTCCCTCCTGACGACCTTGTGCAGGTATTTGGCGAAGCATCCTTGCCCCGTCAAAACCTGCACCAGTCGGAAGGAGAGCACCCCGTGCCGCCATTCCAACCACTGCATCAGCACCGGCCGGAAGGCCTCTACGGTCCGCATACCGAACCGAGGCCTCTCCAGCCGGACTGCCCAACGGACAATGACATCTAGGCGGGCGTCAACGCGCCAGGCGGTGAGTTCTCTCAAAGAGACCACACCGCCCTCCGCGCGCACCCCCGACACCCGCCGATACAAATCGGCGAGCATTTCCGCCTCCAGGTCCCACGGGGGACTCCCGGCCAACAGGCACGCTGCCTCCGTCGCCACCGTTCGGTACCCGCGTACAGCCCTGACCGCCATGGCCCTCTGTGGTCGCCACAGAAGAGCCCTGAGTCGGACGGTCAGGGACCCCGCCCACACCGGTGCGCCGTACAGGGCCATCGACTGGACAAAAAAAAAAAATTCAACCTTTATTCTTTCAAGCCCTCCGAAGGGGACACGCTCTCGCCAGTGCCTCCACTTTCTGAACAGACCACTAAATCTCGCAATAACGAGATAGTGGTCCGTATCGACTGTAGGGCCCCTGTAGGCTCTTGCGTCCAATATTTTGCTTCGGAGGCGACTGTCTACCAAAATTAAATCTATTATACTTTTCTGTTCATTCTTTCTCCATGTATACATGTGGATGTCCTTATGTTGGAAAAATGTGTTTGACACAATAAGGTTTCTCTCCATGCATACATCCGCTATGAGCCTACCTGCGTCGTTCACTCTCTTATCACCAAATGGACCAAGTACGTCTTCATAGTCGGGACGCTTGGTCCCCACCCATCTGTTCAAATCTCCGCATACAATCACGCGTTCACTGGTTTCTGCCATATCCAGAACTTCCCTAACATTATTCCGAAATTTCTCTAGGTCTGAATCTTCGTCTCTAGGTCTTATATATATATATATACAGGGTTTTTTTCAAGAGGTACCCAAATTTACATAGGAGGTTCAGATTCGATAGTATAATTGATTAGTGAAATAAAAACACATGTTTTTATTTTCAAAAAAAAAAAAATACATTTTACATTTTAAACATTCCGAGATACACTGAATTTCACGACACTACGTTAGTTATTCATAATTATAAACACACACGCCACGCACACAAAGAAACACTCCCGATAAATCAGTTAGGTACTCAAATATTTCTTTGTCGGTATTTCGGTAAGCGTTCGGCAAAATTCGTAACCCCCCCTTGTACCCGCTGCGCACACGCCGATGTTCACCCCAGTGAACTCTTAGTCTTGACCGTGACCTAATTATGAGCGCGCGCTAATTTTTATTTTTCATATCCAATGATGGTTATTAAATCATGTAAGATATTCGAACCGCGAATATTAAAGAATGTGTGTATGGTGCTGGCTACTTTCTTAGTGCTGAAAGTTACGTGGTATGCGAAGTAAAAAAAATGCAATTAGTGAGTAGGTATAGTGAGGCCCTTCATAGCAAAATGATTACTGCATTTAAGTGAAGTGAAAGGTGATCGAACGATACAAATAACATTAAAAAACAATTTAAGCAAGTGTTAAACGAATTATACATTTATACACACTACACGATAGGGTTTTTTCATGGAACTAAATGAAAAGGTAAGTTTAATACCTAGTTGTAAATAGTACATTCCACTTTTTAAATACACCTTAATAAATACGAACATTAGTATGTATGTGGTTTTAAATAATAAACTAGTATTTTAATGTATCTGTTTGTTATGGCAGTTCTAAGCCCTTTAAATAGTATAAAAGAAAATTTTAATCATAAACTTATTTACTATGTTACTTGTATTGGTAATTGGTTAATTACCAACACAATAACTGATACTGTTGTGTCTGTTGTATTAGTGAGTGTATTCACTACAATGTAGGTAGATAGGTGTCCATAACTTCTAACATGAACTTGTGTACGTTCGATAATTGCTTACTTATGAATGGCCGTGCGTAAAAAAAGTTTGTCCATAAATCATGAATATTTTTAGATATTTTCAAATGCAAATAATTAGGTAGTTACTAGTGATTTTAAATATTTTATATTTTTAATATAACCTTATTTATATGTAGAATATCCTAAAAAAATTTGGGTACTCTTAGAAAAATAACCCGGTATATATATATATATATATATATATATATATATATATATATATATATATATATATATATATATATATATATATATATATATATATATATATATATATATATATATATATATATATATATATATATATGTATATGTATATGTATATATATATATATATATATGTATGTATGTATATATGTATATATATATATATATACATACATACATACATATCATCACGCCATATCCCTTGCAGGGTAGGCAGAGAGAACAGAGTGCCAGAGAACTCTATCTCTGCATACTTCACTCGCTTCCTCAACATTCATAATTCTCTTCATACACGCTCGCCGGTTTCGGAGACTCTTGACTCCACCTTCCTTCAGTACATGACCGATCTGGTCTAGTAGGTTAGTCTCGGTCTCCCTCGGTACCTACATCCTTCCACTTTCGCATTGTATATCTTCTTAACCAGGCGTTCGTTCGGCATTCTTTCCACATGTCCGAACCATCGGAGCATTCCCTTTCGCATCTTTACACCAATACTCTCTTTCATACCTACTCGCTCTCTTACGTCGTCGTTACGAATGCGGTCGGTCAGCCTAACTCCACAGATTTTCCGCAGAGATCGCATTTCGACCGCATTAATTTTACTATCATACTCTTTTCTGCATACCCAACTCTCGCTTCCATACAGTAATGTTGGGACAAGCACTGCGTTATGTATTGCTACACGTGCCTTCTGGCTGAGGTGGTGGCTGCCGAAAAGTTGCCCCAACGCTCCGTTCACTCTATTTCCCGCATTCACTCTTCGCTCTATATCAGTGGTGTACCTTCCATCTCGGCTAAATCCACATCCAAGATATACAAATTCATCCACTTGCTCTAGTACATCATTACCTATTGTTACTCTTACATCTGTTCTGGTTTTATCTCTTTCAAAGACCATTATTTTGGTTTTGCTCACATTCACGCGTAGACCCCTTTTCTTACAATCTTCTGTCATTGTGTCGACTAGGGTCTGCAGGTCAGTCGCTGACTGTGCCAGCAGGACTGCATCATCTGCATAAAGCAGAGCAGTGACCACTGAGTCGCCCACCTGGACTCCCACATTCATATCGTTCAACCTTTGGAGACATTTATCCAGATATATGATAAACAGCCTGGCTGACAGAACGCACCCCTGCTTAACGCCGATATTGACGTCAAACCAAGGCGACATTCCATCATCCAGCCGCACACAGGCTCTACAGCCCATGTAACTGGACTGCACAGCCGTTCACTGATTTCTGCCATATCCAGAACTTCCCTAACATTATCCCAAAACTTCTCTAGGTCTGATGCCACCGAGGATCCTACGGGAGCATATGCTACAACCATGAATACCTTGGTGACACCTAGTTTTATACGGACTCAGAGAAGTCTGGGATCATACATTCCGTAATCCTTCACACCTGAGGCCAAGCGAGAGGACAACAGCACTCCTACCCCCATGCTGGCTCGATCGCTCTGTGGTACACCAGACCACAGAGCCATCCCGCCACCAGGAAGATCGCAGGCGTCGCTGCCCCTTCGCTTGGTCTCTGTTACACAGAGCACGTCTAGCTGTTTGTCCGCCATGACGGATATCAGCTCGTGCAACTTACCTTCCACACAACCTCTTACATTCCACGTGCCCACCCGGCACTCCGTTCTCCTCGACTCGCCTAACTTGGCAAGGCGTGATGGGTGGCGCGGCCCCCATCGCCGCAACTGCCGATGTTCGTACCGACGGGGGCGGGTCGGTACGCGTCGCCTCCGGGGACGCCCTAACCCGCATTGCGGTACGCATTTCGAGCCGGATTAGCAGTCTAATTAGACTGGCAGGGGACGCGAACGAGCACGCTCCGGACTATGCCCCCCCTAATATATATACATATATATATATATATATATATATTATGCTTATCTTTAAAACTAATAATAAGAATAAAGATTGAAAGGTTGCAAGAAGAGTGTGTAAGAGAAAAGTATGCAGAGGGTGTCCGAGAACGGCTGACGATGGCAAGCCAGCCGCAATCGGACATTGAAGAATGCTGGAGAGTATTGAAAGCGAGTATGGTAGATACAGCGAAAGAAGTATGTGGAAGTTCAAAGAAGCATAGAAAAACAAATGGTGATGCATGGTGGGATGCGGAAGTGGCAGCTTCCGTAGAGCAAACGAAAAAAGCGTGGCTGGACTATTATAGCATTGACTAATAGTAAATGCTAAATAATATAAAAATTATGAGGCGTGCGCTATTAGATTTTCCAAATTATAATTTTAACTTTTCGCGGTATTTTCCAAACAAACCATTAGACCACGTAATGACGTGAGCTGTCATTTGCCATTGGTTACATCATCAACAAATGGACGCTTAGAATTGATGTGTTTTTAATTTTCTTTTTTTTTTATTTATGAATATCATATTTTAATATCCTATATCCTATTCCCGACGACAACAAACTCAAAAACATAAAAATCATAAAAATTGGTGCAGCCGTTCTTGAGTTATAAGTGTTGTAACTAACACAACTTTCTTTTATGTATATACTAGCGACCCGCCCCGGCTTCGCACGGGGAGTGGAGTATACATGTCCAATGTTTTTTTTTTTGTCATATAGTCGTATTCGCTGGTTGCGTCGATTGTATTACATCGCGTAGCTGTTTGAATTTCTGGAACAGCAATAAAATAAATCTGCAAGAACTTATGGTCATCAGGTCGATGCGGTAAAAGACTACCTGCGAGGTGGTAAACCCGTCCCTGGACTTTAAATGTTTGCATAAAGCCGTGTTTAGCTACCCGTTTGCTCTTGAATGACGTCATCTGAAAAGCATTATTGTACCGACGAATATAACGTGCAAATTCTGTGTGTTTTGGATGACTGCCGTTAAGGAGAGAATTGAAAGGATCTGGTGGTGAAACTATGTCGTCTAATTTAATCTTACCATTAGAACAACATAAACCTTTGGACTCATCTTTCCATCTCAGAGCTGAGCAGTATTGACAAATAACAGAAGGAGAGCCTATAGATATCGCTGGATTGCTTCTGTAATCAATTGTTGACACGTAATTTATTGCAGAATATTCTTTATTATACCATCTATTAGTATTTTGTATTCTACTCATATTAGTTAAATTTCTGTGCCGAATACGGTCGTTACGTAAACGGAGTTGTCTATATTCAGATGTTTCTGTTTCTCTTTGAACATTATGCCTATCACGGTCTAAAGATAAACGGACTTCACGTTGTATAGATGACTCTTGAGATCTTTGAGTAACGTGTCGCTCTCGGTCCAATAAAAAATGGACATCGCGTTCCGCGGACGTCGCGCTCTCTGGGAAACATGTAGTGCACGGTCTTATGATACACGAATTTCTCTCTCTTCACCATTTTCGTTACTTCGACTTAAACGAAGTCTTTTGGCAGTCGACGTACTGCGTCCTATGTTTGATCTTTGACGTGTCATGATTATTGAAAGCAATTAAAAAGAGAAAACAAAAACTTAACCAACGCAATTGCAAACTTGAATTGAAACAAATACCTATGCCACTCGGAGACAACCTATAGAAAGAAAGAAAAGAAAGAAAAAGTATTTATTTCTCTACTCATGGAAAGGACATATTACAAGCTTAAACTACTAAAAATATAAAATAAAATAAATACAGTGGCGTCCCCTCCACAAATGAGGAAAAGGACACTGCTCAGCATAATGTTGTGATATCTACTACAAAAGGTGATACCACAACGCTGTTATTCTGCAGTGTCCTGCGACGTCCGTCAGCAAAGCACAAGTAGCAAAAAAAGAAAAAAGCAAACACATAAGACAGAAAAAAAAGTACACTAAAGAAATAATATTAAAACATATAAAAGAAAAGATAAGCCAATAAAGTTCAAATTAACACAACAATTAAGAAAACAAATCAAGCGTGACATAATATAACAATGTAAAATAAAATAAAAAAGAATATTAGCATTTTCTTTTTCTTTAGCAAGTGCGAAAACAGAAGTGCGCAACTTGCGAGCACGTTCCACAAAAATATATGAAAAAATATACACATGCACACGCACATATACACATCCCACACGTATCTATATAGACATCAAGACCTTGTAGCCACGCCACAAAAAAATTACATCAAAAATAATCACAGAAAAAAGAGGAAAGTTATAATATACAATTATACACGTTTGAGGACTTTTGACGGGAATTTGAAAACGTCATGTGGTGCTCTTGTATTATATTCGATATCTTAGTGTTTTAACGTGTTATATTAGATAATTTTGATGGCATTTTATGTAATGTGATGTGCGGAAATACTGGGATGTAGTGAATATCATATAAAAGTGCTTTACAACATTTTCGTTTTTCATCAAAATTCCCACAAGATATCATTAACAGTGTGGCCATTGCACTGTTAATGGTGACAATTTGACTTGGACAACGACTGACTTGAAAGACTAAAAACGTGAAAATATTTATAACTTGACACTGGCACCAATAGCTCATATATGTAGCTGATTGCCAATACATAAGAAGAAGAAGAAGAAGATACACGTTTGACATTAAAATCTATAAAGTCTGTGACATTGTACAAGATGTCTGACTCTGAAGTGTTGTTTATGCATTAAAAGTACCATATTATAAATATGTTAGATGGTTAGGTATGTGTAATAGCATGTTAGAAGGATTTATAGAAACGTAGATTTGTGTTAGTGAATAGTGATCATGTAAGTACACGCCAAAATTGCTGAGTTTAAGAACATCAACATACGCCTATTGTAAGTGATGTAATTATACAAAATTAAAATTTAACAATTTGCAGGTTCTATTCTACGCAGTAGTAACAGTGACACTAGCTACAGGATATTATTATATTAAAATCACAAGAAAAGAGGGAAACTGACTTCACATTCCGTTATGGCAGCACATTGCTAAATGTAAACAGATCACTGGTTATAAGCTGATAGTACAGAGGTGCGCTTAATTTACATTATCTATTATTAAATAAACAGGGAGGAATTGTATATTAGGAGAGACTGTCTTTACATTTGCTTTTGAATCAGCATGAATTTTTTTTTAGGTTATATAATAATAATAATAATAACCTCCGGGCCAGTCGTTACCTCACCATGAGACTAATGCAAAACTCGGAGGAACATTATACGGCTTCCTAAGTTCTTTTGATATAAAAAAAAAAATGCATCACAAGATTTACAGGCAAGCCAATAAACCGCAGGGCAGCTTGTGGCGAGCTAAATGTGAGTGGCGACACTGCGGTCCCGAATACTCCAGAGAGTCGATCAGGGCCTCGTCTCTAGCTGGCCTTCATTGGCTGGCTAGAGTGGAAACCGAAGAGTGCCCGAAGGACTCTCAGATCTGGCTTGCCTTAAACAGCTGGTCAGAGAGGGGTCGCCAGAGCTATATGCTCGGGGGTGGAAGTGTCATTTTCAAGGGCATAACTACGGGGAAACCATGGCTCTGTTTATCACAGACTCCGGCGCCGCACCACTCGACACCCCTAGCCACTTGCACCAATGTTGCCCCCTGTTGCCCGTATGGCTTGTGCGCCTTTTTTTTTTTTTTTGTTTACGCTGTGGAAATGCTTTTGCGCACATCCCCCGCCAGTGACAGACGGGGGGGTGTGTGGGACTCGCCGGCCATGAGATTGACGGCCGGAATACCCACTAAAACCTAACAGCGGTCCCTTCCGCGCTTTTACGGGATGCCGGAGAGATCGTCTATTGACATTCTATCCCCGACACCCCTACGCTTAGCCATCTGGCCACGACCAGTCAGCCGTCAAGGCGGTGGGAGGAGGTGCGCGTAGCGGCGCCTCCCTCTCCCTGGTCGCCGCCGGCGGAGCGAGTTCGCAGACGCGAGTGCTTCGCGTTCTCGCTCCGCGGCCTCCTTTGCAGAGATGACTTCCTCGCAAAAGGAGGCCATCGACGTCCAGTGCCTGTCGCTGTCAAGCATCTTGTTGATGACGGTTGACAACGACAGGTCCGCTCCAATGACCGCCGACAGGTCGCGGCGCTGAGGCCCCCAGGCGGGACATACCTCCAGGGTGTGACGCGCGTCATCGATTTGCGTGCCACACTCATGGCATCCAGGGGCCTCTTCACGTCCAATTCAGTGCAGGTACTTACCGAAGACCCCGTGTCCGGTAAGTACCTGCGTCAGCCTGAAGGACAGGTTGCCGTGCCTTCGTGTCGTCCAGCGGTGAAAGTGGGGCGCTACCGCCTCAACGGTCCCCCGTCCTGCTACGGGGGACTCTAGTTCCTCCCTCCACCGCTGGACTAGTGCCCTTTGAGCCGCTTCTTTCGCCCTGCTCAGTCCCCTCGTGGTGATGCGTTCACCATTTGCCCGCGCCGCAGCGCAGAACTGGTAGGCTTCCGCCTGAACCCTAGCCTGAAGTGACCAGGGCGGATCGCCCGCCAACAATGTAGCTGCAGTCCAGGACACCGTACGGTACCCCCGTATTGTCCTCACCGCCATGGCCCTCTGCGCCTTGCGTAGTAAGGCTTTATTGGAGGCGGTGAGTGACTGCGACCAGATCGGGGCACCATACAGCGCCATAGATCGCAAGATACCGGCATAAAGCCGCCGGCAGGACGATCCGGGACCTCCAGTATTGGGCAGAAGCCTACCCAGCGCCGCGGCCGACTTTGAAAGCCTAGGGACGAGCTGGGCAAAATGCGGCCCAAAATCCCACTTACTGTCTAGGTGCAGACCCAGGTACTTCATCCGGGTCTGCACTGGCACGGCAACCCCAGACACACTGAGTTGTGCCCCTCGGGGAAGACCTTGGCTGGGACCATAAAATAGGAGGGCCTCTGTCTTCTCCAATGAGACCCTCAGGCCCAACTTGCCAATCCGGTCAACAACGAGCGCTACTCCGACTCTTGCCAGTCGGGCGGCGCTGCGGAAGTCAGCCCCTCTCACCGTGATGAGGGTGTCATCTGCGTAACAAATAATACCCATCCCGGGGAGAAGCTGGCCCCGCAACATCCAATCAAATCCGACGTTCCACAAAGTCGGACCAAGGACCGAACCCTGTGGAACGCCGCATTCTACCCTATGGCGATGCATGCGCCCGTTGTCCCCCTCCCAGAGCACGTGCCTTCCCTCGAGGTACGCCTCCAACAGCCTCCGGAGATACAGAGGCACCCCATGATATCGGAGCGCCTCCTTTAAAGTCTCGTGTGGGAGACTATTGAAGGCGTTTTTAATATCGAGCGAGACTGCCAGGACCACATACTTTTTTGCCACCGCTTCGGTGGCCAGGGTCTTCAGGGCGGCCAAAGCGTCGATCGTTGACCGGCCGCACCTGAACCCGAACTGATTTGCCGACAGTCCCGGCCCGATAGCCTCGAGGTGCCGGACAAGACGGTCCGCAAGCACCTTTTCGAATAATTTTGCCGTCTCGTCCAGCAGCACCAGTGGTCTGTATGCAGAAGGAGAGTCGATTGGGCGACCCTCCTTCCGCAGCAAACAAAGCCTTCCGCTCTTCCATTGTTCCGGGAACTGCCCGGACCTCAAACATTCATTGAGCAGTTCCCGGAGTACATCCATGCAGTATTCTGCGACGACGCCGAGTACGAGTCCCGGGACACCGTCCGGGCCAGGCGCTTTCCTTTTCCCTTTAAGTCGGGAGAGGGCCACTTCCAATTCATCGTCGGTGATGGGGGGAATAGGTGTTTCCTCTTCCACCACCGACCGAGGAGCCATCCTGGGGGGAACATGTCCCGTGGAGTGTGGGAATAGTTCCCCAATTAGCCCCGATAGGAAAGCCGCGTCCAGTGTTTCAATTATGGGGGCGCCGCAGGCACGGAGCTTGTTCCGTGCCCTCTGGTATGGGCGCCCCCAGGGATCCCTATCGAGACCCGCAAGAAGCTCCTCGCGGGCCCTCTCTTTCGCCTGGCTGATGGCCAGCTGCAGAGTCTTCTTCCTCGTTTTGTATTCCATCCGCAGCTGGTCCTCAAGGACGTCGTCCCGGTCTCTTCGCTGTCTGCAACGGGCGTAGGCACGCCGCGATCGGTTGGAGGCCACCCGAAGATCGGAAATTTCGGGCGACCACCAGTAAACCTGTCGCCGCGGCGGCCTTCGCCGTGCCCTCGGCATCGCCGCATCACACACCATCTGCAGAAAACTCCTCAAATGGCCTGCGAGCTTATCCACTCCCGTGATGTGCTGTCCCATGGAACCCCAGCGCTGTACAATGGCGGCCTCCCGGGCCATCTCTGGGTTAAATTTCCCAATGGCCCATTTGGGAAGACCACTTCTCCTTCCACGCCGGGGCCCTAGTGATCCCGGAGGGGGGGAGACCTCAAACCGTATATACCAGTGATCTAGGAGGGTCTCCACCCCTTCTTCGACTCTCCAATCATTTACCTCGCGAGCGACACCAGGAGTGGCGAAAGAAAGATCCACCACGGACCCTCCGTGATATCGCACGCAAGTGTGAACTGTCCCTCTATTGAGGAGGGACAGGTTGGAGAGAATGGACCACTCTTCAACGGCCCTTCCCTTCGCATTTGTGGCGGGGTTCCCCCATTCACGAGACTTCGCGTTGAAGTCGCCGAGAACTACAATTCTCCTCGGCGACTGGCGACGGACCGCAGCACTGACGGAGTCTAAGAAAAGCTCAAACTCCGCCAGGCTGCGGTTGGGAGAAAAATAGAGGCCAATTATGACGAAGTCTCGCCACCCCGCCACAATGAAGGCATTGCACCTCTCCAGAATAGAGAGGGGAGGATCGGCACTCCCTCTTGTCAGGACAGAAACATCCCCATTCAGGTCCCCGACCCAATTAGGTGAGGCAGGAATGAAATACGGCTCGCAGGCCACCGCCAGGTCTGTACCCCACTCCGCCATGGACTGCAGTAGCAGGTCCTGAGCCCCGGCGCAGTGGTTCAGATTCGCCTGGAGGAAGCGGATTTTGTCTCCCATTAAGGGGACATTTCAACCTCCTCCTGGACCTGGCGGCTCGTACTAGGCACAGCGGCCCGAGGTCCTAGGGCCACCTTACCTCTTGATTTCGGGGCTTTGCACAGTCTCCCTCCCATCTTATGTTCTGCTGGGCAACCCGCATCTGAACATACCGCACAGCGATGTTGTGCCATACAAGCGGCCGCCATGTGCCCGATACCGCCACACCGGAAACAAAGTCCGGAAGGCTTGTGCGCCTGTGGCGACTGTTTAGGGGGCCCATTCAGTGAGTTGGCGAGTCACCGTCTGCCACCGTTCATCTCTCAATATGGGTTTGAAGGCAGACGACAGTTAAAAATTCATAGATTTAAGATGAACCAGTCCACTAAGCACCCACTCCCATTATCAGATATTAGCTACCATAATCACACAATAGTTTTACACTTACCGCTGGCAGTCCACGTATGTTATGTGCAGACGTGGAATGTCATTGGTAGATGTCCCATCCCAATATTTAGATTAAATTTCTCCAAAGGCCTCTGCGTGTTGGATCCATATCCCCATGTAAGCCTCCCAAAGGACCGGGCATCTTCCCTATGGAAGATCCCGTGAAAAAAAAGGAGATACAATATAATAATAATAATATAAAAACCTCCGGGCCAGTCGTTACCTCACCATGAGGCTAACGCAAAACTCGGAGGAACATTATATGGCTCCTTAAGTTCTTTTGATATAAAAAAAATGTATCTCAAGATTTACAGGTAAGCCAATAAACCGCAGGGCAGCTTGTGGCGAGCTGAATGTGAGTGGTGACACTGCGGTCCTGAATACTCCAGAGAGTCGATCAGGGACTCGTCTCCAGCTGGCCTTCATTGGCTGGCTAGAGTGGAAACCGAAGAGTGCCCGAAGGACTCTCAGCTCTGGCTTGCCTTAAACAGCTGGTCAGAGAGGGTTCGCCAGAGCTATATGCTCGGGGGTGGAAGTGTCATTTTCAAGGGCATAATTACGGGGAAACCAAGGGTCTGTTTATCGCAGACTCAATGGTGAAACCGGCGCCGCACCGCTCGACACCCCTAGCCACTTACACCAATGTTGCCCTCTGTTGCCCGTATGACTAGTGTGTCTGTGGCGACTATTTAGGGGGCCCATTCAGTGAGTTGGCGAGTCACCGTCTGCCACCGTTCATCTCTTAACATGGGTTTGAAGGCAGACGACAGTTTATAATTTCATAGATATAAGATGAACCAGTCCACTAAGCACACACTCCCATATTCATATATTAGATACCATCATCACACAATAGTTTTACACTTAGTGCTGGCATTCCACGTATGTTATGTGCAGACGTGGAATGTCATCGGTAGGTGTCCCATCCCAATATTTAGATTAAATTTCTCTAAAGGCCTCTGCGTGTTGGATCCATATCCCCATGTAAGCCTACCAAAGGACCGGGTATCTTCCCTACGGAAGATCCCGTGAATAAATGGAGATATAATAATAATAATAATACGCCTTTATTTAAGTAACAGAGACTCATTATTGTTAGTAATACTTAATCTAAATTGTTAGTAAATATTCATAATTAAAAATAGTAAATACAAATAATAATAAAAAACAAAGACATCAAGAAAAAAAAAAAAAAAAAAAAATACATGCAAATAAAAATAATTTCTGCTAATACAAATCACTGCTATCTCACTCCGTGAGAGACTGCACAGCAGTGATTTATATATATGCAGTCCAGCCGACTAGCAACCATGTCCAGGATACTATTTGAGCTGTCCCGCACCCTACGCACCAAGGATGTACACCTTTTGCGCATTATGGCGTAAAAACAATCTACACGCGCCTCGGCGGACATCCCCGAAGCGCTGCAGAAGCGGGGCAGCCCCAACAACACCCTGAACGCGTTATTATATTGGATACGGAGGGCATTGTAAGATTTTTGAGTATATCTAGCCCACAGACTGCATGTGTAGAATGATGTACAATAGGCTCTAAACAGTGTAATTTTCATCTGTTTTGTACATCGTGCAAACCTGCGAGCTATCATGTTCGCTCTCACTGACAGTGCCCTCCGTTCCCTTTCCAAGTCATCATTGTCCTTGAGATCAGGAGTCAATATATGCCCTAAATATTTAAATTTGAAAACTCTTTTCAAATTATCACCTTGAAGGCGTATTGGTGGTATATTTTGAGGGATTTACACCCGGTCTCAAAAACCATGAGCTCGCTCTTTTTCGTATTATATTGCAAACCGTGACTCATAGCATAGTTTTCACAAATCGTTATGAGTTGTCGCAGTCCACACGGTGACGCACTCAGTAGCGCCATGTCATCGGCGTAGGTGATGTTATTAACACACACTCCGTCAATGTGACATCCAACCCTGGTGCTACTGAGTTTGCTAATTAACTCATTAATATACAGATTGAAAAGAGTAGGTGAGGTTAATCCCCCCTGCCTCACCCCACATTCCAACCTGTACGACTGCGAAAGAGTTCCTGCCCATCTCACATTGTTGAGCTGACCGCCATACCAGTATTTTAGTAAATTAATAATCGCAACAGGTACCTGAGCTTGTTTCAACTTCAACCATAAGATGTCGTAGGAGACCAGGTCGAAGGCTCTGGAGAGATCGAGAAAGCAGCAATACACATGTGTCTTACGCCTGGTATAGTAGTTGACAGCATGCTTAAGACACAGTATAGCACTCTCTGTTGATAATCCTGGCCGGAAACCGAATTGATTATCACATAGATGTATGAGTTTATTTAACTGCGTATTAAGCATGCTATCAAGTACCTTCACTATAATTGTAGCTAACGATATTGGCCTATAGTTCGATTTATCTGCTAAATCGCCAGATTTGTTTTTCACTATAGGCACTACCACCGTTCGCAACATATCCGTAGGTATATAGCTATGAGACACACACAACGAATACAACAATTTCAGTACCCTAGGCAAATGAGGTCCTGCATATCGAAGATGCTCGACGCTGAGGTCATCATGGCCCGGAGATTTGCCCCTGGTCATAGAATTTATTGTATGGGCAATCTCTTTAGAATTAAATTTTACCTCCGGCATCATACCATCCTCATCATCGAGCACCATACGAGATGGTCCCAACGGTGACTTTACATAGAAATGGTCCTTGAAGAGGTTAGCAATCTCTTTAGGCTCCGATACGCCGCCGACGCTCGCGGGCAGCCCAGACTTATATTGTAATTTATTGGTGTTTTTCCAGAATCCACGAAAATCTTTTTTTAAATGGCATGACGCAAGCATATCCATTTTGATCTGAGACTCGTGATCCTGACACCACTTTAGACGCGATTTAAAAATTTTACGACTTTCGTACATTTCCATATAAATTTCTCCATGAGAGGGTCTACCATACCTGTCCCGGTGGTGAGGTTGACGCCTCTCCCCGCGGACCGCTTGCCGCCGGCTAGCGCCCCTGCGGCGCCAAAGCCGCCAGGCGCCGTAGAACGGGCCCCTGAGGAGGCTCAGCCGACCCCGTTTGAGGTGGGAGGCATATCGGACGAGGCCCTCGCCAAAATCATCGGCGCAGTGGGCAAGCTCGTCGATGCGCGCTTCGCCGTTCTGGAGGCGAGGTTGCCTCCAGAACCACGTGTCCGACCACCTCTCGCCGCGGACAAGCGGCCGCATGTGGCACCAGCCCCCGCCCCGCTGCCTTGTCAGGGTGGCCGCGTGGGGAGCTACGCCGCGGCCGCGGCCGGGCCTAAGCCCAAAGGCCCCGGCCCAGCTCCGAAGGGACCCGCCCTGAGGAGGAAGACGGCTCCGGCTCCTGCCGGACCGCTGAAGTCGCCCGCAATAACACCGCCGGCGACGACCAGCGAGGCTGCGACGAGACCTTCCGCGTCTGGCACGACTGCCGTACCCGAACAGGGTTGGCAGGTGGCCGAGCGCGACAGAAGGAGTCGCGGCCAAAGAAGGAGAGCGGAGGCCAAGCGCGCCGCTGAGGTCCCCGCTCCACAGGCAGGAGCCGGACGGAAGAAGAGACCGCGCAAGGGGCTCAAGTCGCCGAAGACGGCCGCAGTGGTGATCACTGTGCTGCCCGAGGCGGCCGAGAAGGGCCTCAGCTACGAGGCCGTCTTGAGGAAGGCCCGGCGGGAGCTAGACGTCTCCGATATTGGAGGCGTCGAAGCCAGGACCCGCAAGGCCCGGACGGGGGCTCGAATTCTCGAGTTCCCAGGGGCCGAGGGCGCCAAGACGGCCGACAGCGTGGCCGAGAAGCTGCGAGGTTTATTCGCCGTGGAGGGTGGCATCAAGATCGCCAGGCCCGTCAAGTGCGCCGAAATGCGCATTTCGGGTTTGGACGATTCGGTGACGGTGGAAGACATCCGGGAGGCTATTGCCTCGAAAACCGGGTGTCCCATAGACACCGTCCGGGTCGGTGCCATTCGTCCCGGTCCGGGTGGCGTAGGTGCTGCCTGGGCGCAGTGCCCGGTGGAGTCGGTCAGGCAACTGGCCGGCTCAGGCAGGCTCCTCGTGGGCTGGAGCTCGGCGCGGGTAACCGTGCTTGAGCACCGGCCCGCGAGGTGCTACAAGTGCATGGCGGTCGGACACACTCGACCGACGTGCACTAATTGCTTCGACTGCGGCGGATTGTGTTTCCGCTGCGGTCAGACCGGGCACGTGGCGGCATCTTGCGCCGCCCCGCCCCACTGCCCCGCGTGTGCGGCGGGCAATAAGCCCGCCAAGCACCGCATGGGCTCTGGGGCGTGCAAACCTCCAGCTTCGGCCCCAAAGGCGCGGGGCGGCCCTACGACCACGGCCGCTCCCGCTCCTAGCGCGGTCCGATCGCCCGCTGGCGAGGAGGTCATGGACACAACCCGATAATGGGTACACCAGCCATGCACCTCCTCCTGCAGGCCAACACCAACCACTCCGCCGGAGTGCAGGATCTTCTCCTGCAATCCATGGCGGAGTGGTCGATTGGTGCAGCCGTAGTCGCGGAACCGTACGCCGTGCCTGATCGCCCCAATTGGGTGGTCAGTCGAAACGGTACTGCGGCAATCGTCGTCTCAACGCAGCGGCACTTCCCGTCCTTGTCCCTTTTGGATAGGGGCGAGGAATTTGTCGCGGCGGAGTGGGGAGGGGTCACGCTCTACAGCGTATACCTCTCCCCCACTAGGAGGATGGACGATTTCGGGGCCTCACTCACCACCTTGGAGGCCTCGATACGGCGACTGGCACCGGGCCTCGTCCTGGTTCTGGGGGACTTCAACGCCAAATCCACGGCGTGGGGGTCCCCTACGACGGACGACCGCGGGCGGGCGGTCAACGAGTGGGCGGCTTCACTGGGCCTCTGTGTTCTGAACAGAGCCTCGGTGAACACGTGTGTGCGGCGGCAGGGCGGGTCGATAGTGGACTTGTCGTTCGCTAGCCCCGCTGTCGCGCCACGGGTGAGGAACTGGAGTGTCCTGGAGGAGGCGGAGACCCTGTCGGACCACAGGTACATCCGGATGGAGGTCTCCCCCCGGGAACCCGGTAGGGGTCACAGGGCGGACGGAGCTCCCGCGTTTCCGCGGTGGGCTGTGGGTCGTCTTGACAGGGATCTACTGGCGGAGGCGGCCATTGTCAGTACGTGGCTGTCCTCACCACCCCCAGCGGACGGAGTGGACGCTGAGGCTGTCCGCATTCGCAGTGCGTTAACGCAGATCTGCGATGCGGCCATGCTCAGAGTGCGGCGGCGTCCGCCTCCGAGGCAGGGGGTCTACTGGTGGTCCCCAAGACTGGCGGACCTTCGTGCGGCGTGTATCAGTGCCCGAAGGTCCTACACCCGCAGCCGGCGGCGTCACCGCGACGTCGAGCGGGAGGGCCAGCTGTACGAGGCGTACCGCAGTGCGCGGACTGCCTTTCGGCTGGCCATCCGAGCCGCCAAGGGCGCGAGTTGGCAGGTGATGCTGGACGGTCTCGACCGTGACCCCTGGGGTCGCCCATATCGCGCGGCGCTGAACAAGCTTCGCGCGCGGGCCCCCCCCCTCACCGAGACCCTCCAGCCCGACTTCCTTCGTAGGGTGGTCGAGGAGCTGTTTCCACGGCAGTCGGAACACACGCCCCCGGTCATGGCTCCGCCAGATCAGGACCGGGAGGCCGACGACGACGAGAGTGTTCCGCCCGTGACGGAGTCGGAAGTGGGGGCGGCCGTGGCGAAAATTCGTTCCGCCACCACGGCCCCCGGCCCGGACGGAATTCCAGTCCGGGTGCTGACGTCGCTCCTCGAGCACTTCGAGCCTCGCCTCAGGCAGCTGTTCAACGCCTGTCTGACGTCTGGACGGTTCCCTGAGTGCTGGAAGGAAGGGAGGTTGGTTCTCCTGCCAAAGCCGGGACGGTCCCCGGATTTGCCGTCGGCCTACAGGCCCATCGTGCTCCTCGACGATGTGGGTAAGCTGCTGGAGCGTGTGCTCGCTGCCCGCATCGTCCAACACCTGGAGGAGGTGGGGCCCGATCTGTCGGACGCTCAGTATGGGTTTCGGAGGGGGCGTTCGACCATCAGGCCCTATTACGCCTGAGGCAGGCGGCAGCGGAGGCCGTCGCCGGGAAGGGAGTGCTGTTGGCGGTGTCGTTGGACATCGCCAACGCATTCAATAGTCTGCCATTCGGCTGCATCAGGGAGGCGCTCCGGTTCCATGGAGTGCCCCTGTACCTCAGGCGGCTGGTGGCAGACTATTTGGAGGGCCGCAGTATCCTCTGCGCGGGTCCCGCAGGGGACATTGTGCGGACGCCCATGTCGTGCGGCGTTCCACAGGGGTCGGTTCTGGGGCCGACCCTGTGGGACATCGGGTACGACTGGGCGTTGAGAGGGAGTCTCCCCCCCGGGCTGAGCTTGGTGTGCTACGCTGACGACACGCTCGTCACAGCCCGGGGCAGGACACTCGAAGAGGCGGCGAGCCTGGCCACTCTCGGCACCGAGGAGATGGTCAGGCGGATCGAGGCGCTGGGGCTCAGGGTGGCCCTAAACAAGACGGAGGCCCTACTTTTCCATGGGCCCCGTGTGAGGCTACCCATCGGCGCCTCGATAGTGGTAAACTCCATCCACATCAGCATCCAGGCCCATATGAGGTACTTGGGTCTGGTGCTCGACGGGCGATGGTGGTTCCGGGAGCATTTCCGACAGATTGCTCCCCGGCTTGTCGGCGCGGCGTCCGCCCTTTCTCGACTCATGCCGAACGTGGGCGGACCCAGTTTCGAGGGCCGACGGCTGTATGCGGGGGTCATCCGTTCGATGGCCATGTACGGCGCACCCGTGTGGGCGAGGGCTCTGAACGCCCAGCTCAGGGCGGTTCTGTGGAGGCCACAGAGAGCCATGGCGGTCAGAGCCATTCGCGGGTACCGCACGGTGTCGACAGAAGCGGCGTGCCTGTTGGCCGGGACACCCCCGTGGGACCTAGAGGCGGAGATGCTCTCCGACCTCTACCGGCGGGTTATCACAGCGCGCGAGGAAGGTGGCTCCCCATCGTTGAGCGAGATAGCCACCTGGCGCGTGGATGCCCGCCGAGACGTCATCGCCCGTTGGGCTACGCGGCTGGAGAGGCCTAGGCACGGTGTGGAGACCGTTGAGGCCCTCCGGCCCGTATTGATAGAGTGGATGGAGCGGCGGCACGGAGTCCTCACCTTTCGGCTGGTGCAGGTATTGACGGGGCACGGGTGTTTCGGGTTGTACCTGCACAGGGTCGTGTATAGGGAGTGACGAGGACACGGCGCAACACACGCTGGAGGTGTGTCCGGGATGGGAGCGGCAGCGCCGTGACCTCGTCGCTGTCATCGGTGCCGACCTGACGCTGCCGGCCGTCGCGAGGGCGATGGTCGACAGCATCAGGAACTGGGACGCGGTCGCCGCCTTCTGCGAGGCTGTCATCTCGCAGAAGGAAGCGGCGGAACGGGCAAGGGAGGATTCCCGCGCCCCGGGCCGCCGCCAGCGGCCGGGGCGGCGCAGGCGCGAATATCTGCGCCTGATGCCGCCCTAACCGAGGCTTCGGGTGATCGGACCGGGGAATTGTCCGGTCACCCGACGTGAGGCCACCGCGTGAGGGCGACGCCCCGACGGCGAAATCTGTCGGGGCGTCGACGAGAGGAACCCGCGAGGGTGAACCGCCGGGCGGGCCACCGAAGTTAAAAATCGGGTCCCGATGACCCGCTCGCACGGCGAAGAGAGAGGAGTTTTACGGTGGGTCTATGGGGTCACGCGCCGCCTTCTCCGTCACCCCGGACCGATTTGGCGGGGCGAGGCTAATCCATAGTCCACCAAAAAAAAAAAAAAAAAAAAAAAAAACCATCGGACACTATCCTCATTCTCCTTTCAATAATTTTACTATACACTTTTGCTGCCAAACTGGTCAAGCTTATGGCTCTGTAATTTGCGCAGTCATAACGTGAACCCTTGTTTTTAAACAAAGGCACGATGACTGCGCTGTTCCAGTCCCCGGGAACCATTCCCGAACTCCAACATAAATTGAGGAGCAACAGGAACGCCTCCCAGACACAGGAGCCACCAAGCTTGATCATCTCGGCAGACACCATATCAATGCCCGCTGCCTTACCATTTTTCAAACTTCTTATCGCCCATTCAACATCATCCATACTGATGCCATCGGAGGACGCCGTTGTCGAATGTTGATCTACTAAACCACATGCGACACCGGCGCTAACCGTAGCATCCGCATACATATCGCCAAAATATTCAGTCCATCGGCTTAACACGTCTTGTGTTTGTGTAAGAATGTCTCCACCTTTAGACCTTATTTTATTCATTCTGAAGGCTGACCCACCACCCCGAGACTACTTCACCTCCCTCCAAAAGAGTTTGGTGTTACCCTCGAAGTTTTTAGTCAGCCTATCTTCTGCACTCATACTTGCTCTATCACGTTTCTCTTTCACTATGGCCTTGGTGTCATTCTTACATTGCCGATATTTTTTTTTCTTCTGTTCAGTCATACTGTCATTCAGATTCAAAGAAGAGACATAGTCCCGCCACGCTTTCTTTTATTGCTCTACGGAAGCTGCCACTTCCGCATCCCAGCATGCATCGCCATTTGTTTTTCTATGCTTCTTTGAACTTCCACATACTTCTTTCGCTGTATCTACCATACTCTCTTTCAGTACTCTCCAGCATTCTTCAATGATCAAGGATCAATCAAGGACATCCATATACAATAAGGTTTCTCTCCATGCATACATCCGCTATGAGCCTACCTGCGTCGTTCACTCTCTTATCACCAAATGGACCAAGTACGTCCTCATAGTCGGGACGCTTGGTCCCCACCCATCCGTTCAAATCTCCGCATACAATCACGCGTTCACTGGTTTCTGCCATATCCAGAACTTCCCTAACATTATCCCAAAACTTCTCTAGGTCTGATGCCACCGAGGATCCTACGGGAGCATATGCTACAACCATGAATACCTTGGTGACACCAAGTTTTATACGGACCCAAAGAAGTCTGGGATCATACATTCCGTAATCATTCACACCTAAGGCCAAGCGAGAGGACAACAGTACTCCTACCCCCATGCTGGCTCGATCGCTCTGTGGTACACCAGACCACAGAGCCATCCCGCCACCAGGAAGATCGCAGGCGTCGCTGCCCCTTCGATTGGTCTCTGTTACACAGAGCACGTCTAGCTGTTTGTCCGCCATGACGGATATCAGCTCGTGCAACTTACCTTCCACACAACCTCTTACATTCCACGTGCCCACCCGGCACTCTGCTCTCCTCAACTCGCCTGACTGGGCTAGGCGTGATGGGTGGCGGCCTCCATCGCCACAACTGCCCAAGTTCGTACCGACGGGGGCGGGTTGGTACGCGTCGCCTCCGGGGGACGCCCGAACCCGCATTGCGGTACGCATATCGAGCCGGATTAGCAGTCTAATTAGACTGGCAGGGGACGCGAACGAGCACGCTCCGGACTATGCCCCCCTATGAATAAAAGAGACCAACTTATGTCACTTAATTAGCTCGAAAATCTCTTTTTGAGTTAAATTTTGGCATTATTTTCCTCGACTCTAATTTGACTTTTATTGCACCCAAACGGGCTTTTCTGGTGCACAAAGAAGTTGAAACTTCAGTAGTTAGTTTAACTGCCCATTTAAAGGCTTGATTATGACAGGGAAGTCTCAGAAACAGCAGCTCCGCCTCACCTCCAGTTTCAACGACTGGATTTCTTGATCAGTCAAGTTTTTTGAAATAGGTGGGTCAGTCATAGTTTCCTGCCAATTTATTAAGTCAGTATATGTCGAGGCATTGAAATTTATACGGGGCACTTCAAATAGTCTTGATGCTGAAAGCTGAGGCATGCTGCATGCCTTTAATATACGTGGAAAATTACCTGAAATTACTGCCGATACTATTTTGTGCAAGTACTGTTGATCTGTACTTAAATCTTTTGACATTTCAGGAAGTAACTCTCCCTCGATATGTGGAAAGTTTTTCACAGGCAGTAATTCACAGGTTTCCAGAGCTTTACCTAATGGTCCAATGTATGATTTAGGTCCCGAAGTACATCCGTCAAGATGAAGAAACAAGTGTCTCAAAGGAAGTTCGTTCATGTGTAGTAAACAAATAATCCACTGAAGTGGTTTTTGAAGATTTTTTTCAAGCAGTCTTATGATACCACCATACTTTCCAGTATTAACATTTGTACCGTCGCAACCAATTGCCTTGAGATGATATGTGGCAATACCTTCACTAGATAGGAACCTTGTTATTGTGGTTTTAATTTCTTTGGCAGTAGACGTCTTGGGTACGACGTATCCCATATAAAAGGATCCTGGTTCTCGTATCAGCGAAATATGTTCTTCAACAACAGTAGTTCTGTAGCATTTACTATTTTTTTTGATAATTTTTAAAGTTTTATCTTTCCTTCCGTCAAAATATAAAGCAGAGAATTCAGAAATGGTTTCTTGCTTCATCAAACTTGCTCTAACTTTGTTTTTTTCTCTTCGTAACTTATGTCTGTCAATTATTTCCATACCTGAACCAATATCGATCAAAACTGATGACGCAATAGCCGCCGCTGCCCTATCAGATACTCCATACCTGTCGACGACATGCTTCCACAACGTAGGTAGAGAGACCTGTTGCGACCTTTTCCTTCTTTTTTTATTACTACGTTTGATAGTGGACTCTTGTGACGTTGTTGTTGATGCCGAAGAAGTACTATCATCTAAAACGGCAACAGTTGAAGTAATTCCGGATGTACTTGGACGGTTCTCTCGTTCATATTTTCTCTGAAGGGTATTTTGTAACTTCTTCGTAGCAATTACACCGACTCCACGTATCACCATACCTCGAGAGGTTCTTTGATCGACTAAAAATGTGTGCTCTTGTTTAGGAACTCTTTTTTCTTTAGGACAGATGCATTGAGCGAATTCTCTGCACTTACATGAAGATATATCAAAAAGTAACTTACTGTTTTGTTGAAAATCTTTTAACTTGTCTGGTGTAAGCCTCTTTGCCGACTTGAGTAGATTTTTATATTTCAAGTGATACGTTTTTAGCATCTGTATGACTCTTGTTTGAGAAACTATTGAAATAGATGCAGTTTGCCATATAGTTTCGATACTGGGTACTATAATATCTGCTATTTCCCCAAACACTGGTTCTTTTGCGGTTTTCAATTGCAATTTTAGTTCATGTCTGGTCCATTCGTAATATTTCATAATATCTTGATAAGTAGGTAGAACATTACGTTTTAAGTCACAAACATCACCAAGAAGAGGACATTTAAATACACTCCTAGTTCTTTGCATACTTGTTACAAAAAGAAATAGATATCAGAAATTTGCTAAATAATTGTGCGTGTGGCCGATGCGTTCGAAAAACAATAGCGCAGTGGGCGATGACGTTGTCCGTCATGTCCGGCTGACTGCCCCCTCCCGCACTCCTCCCCGCATATAAAACATAGAGCCGAGCATTATTGTTATATTTGTTTAAAATATGAATAAGTCAGTGAGAAAAAAAGTCGGCTGATTTAATTTTTATACAGTAATGTAGCATCAAAATAGATTCTAAAATCATGTTTTTTTTTTAATATTCGATGACCTTGCGGAGGCAGTTACTGTTAATTAAATCAAATAATATTTTACATAGTCAGTTTCTAACCAAAAACGCACAAACTTTTCGCTATTACGTTACCGTAAGTTGAAAAAAAAATTTTCGAGCCACCCTATTGTGTATATCTATTTATGTATGTATGTGTCAGTGTGTATATCGAGTCAAACGTAAGTATTGTTTCTATATCGTGATAAGACTGAGCCATTTTGTGATTTTAGTTTTAACGTTGTGTTTACTTAAGTTTAAAATATTTAGTATTGCATTTATACCATCATGTACTTTAGCACTTAAACTTTTGTATTGTTTTCTTACAATACTATTATATAGTTTTGTATTTATCTCGCGAAAAATCTTTTCATTTCGTAAAATGAATCCTAGAGTATTAGATGCTTTATTAATTGTCACTCCAAATGAGCTGATTATATTTTTTTTGTCTTACAATATTCCTAGATCTAAAACACAAGCTGTTTCCATTAATTGTATAACTTCTATTTTATATATTAATTTAATTTATTTTACGCATAAAACCAACATACTGAAAATTTGTTGGCTTTCAGTAACATATAATTCTCATGACACCACTTGAATAGTAAATTTAGATCCTTTTATAGTAAACTAATGTCACTATGTGATTCTAGGGTTTTAAAGATTTTCAGGTTATCTGTAAACAAAAGTCGTATAGCATACAGAAAGTAATTAGGAAGGTTATTTATAAATATATTAAATAATAAGGGGCCCAAGTGTACAAGACTTGGATCACGCCTGAAGTAATGAGATAATTAACTGGTTTAATACCATTCAGCGCTACATTAAAAGGACGATCACTTAAATATGATTTGATTCATGAATACATAGGGCCCGCGAAACCATATGCGTCCCATTTTATAAGCAGCATATAATGAGACTATCGAAATTCTTGCTAGAATCGGTGTAGATGTCGTCTACCTGCTTATGACTATCCAAACTGCCGATATGCTGATGCTGTACGAAACCATATTGATAATCTGACAAGTAAGGTCGGAAGTTTGATTCTGTATAAGTGTAAACTAATGACTCAAAAAGTTTAACGATTTATAATAACATGATATTGGTTTTTTTCCGTGTGGTGACGGAGTTAGAATACAATTCACCATCCCCTATCTTACCCGTGGGTGATCGTACGAGACGACTAAGGGATATAAATAACATATAACATCTATGCAAGAGAAGGGAAACTTGAAACGAAACCCTATACCAACACGCCTGATCAGCGTGGTATAGTAGGTCAATTGCCCTCCTACTACGGAGGAGGCTCGAGCCCAGCAGTGGGAGATATATGAGCTGAGATGAGATGATGATGATGAGATATTGGTTAATAATTAGTTACTAAATGGTTATCACTGGATTTGTAAATTGGAACCGTATTTGCAACTTGCCAACATTTATGGAATGATCCAAATTTTAGAGTTTCATCAGACATTATAATATATGTGTGTGGAATGACCAAATTCGTCACGCATGAAACAACAAAATAAGAAGAAATTTCATAGGGCCTAGCTTACCCTTTGTCGAGTCCAGTTGCTTAAGTTTTTACTAGTAGTTTCTTAGATTGAATTTATAACGATATGAAACAGCTTTTATTTCCTATTAGATGGGGGCATATCGGAACGAAGCCGCTTCCATGGGTAGTACGCGTGAAGCTCACGAAGTTCATTTCGAATGTGCTGACTTATATTCTCAGAGTCTAGGAGTCTCAGTTGCTTTAGTATGATTAGATCCTGCAATAAGAGCTCTGCTATAAATCAAGCAGTAGTCAGATGATGCAAGAGGGGCTTCAACCACTACCGGCAGCAATATTGTATAATTGGAATGAAAAATTGTATTTTTACTAACGTCACCATCATCTTACATCATATGAACATCCAGAAAATATATAGTTTCATGATGTATCATGAGAACAAACACACGTAATATATAATTATTGAATTTTATTAATAATTACTGCGTTATTGTTATTGTATATTTGGTTTTTATTTTTATTTCTTTTCATATACGGTGGTCAATATTTCACAAACTAAGTGATTTGGTTTGATTTATAATGTTGTCGATGTCGCGTCGTCAGGTCACATTCAGAACCTACACAAGAATGTGCATACATAAACGCATTTAATACATATTTGATTTACAATGTGATCGATGTCACGTCGTCAGGTAACGGTCAGAACCTATACAGAAATGTGCATATGTAATAACATATTTAAGTGCAATGTCACATTTACTACATATTTAAATACTATGTCATTATTATTCAGCATAACGATATTAATTTTTTTTGCCTAACCTTGCGTTTAACAAAGTACGTAATTTTATTGTTGGGATGTTTGGGTGGGGAGTCAGTGAATTCTTAACCCCAAGTTTGTGGGGTTGCAACCCTTATCCCGCGGCTGCCATATTTGAAGAAAGGATGCAAACGCCTTTTTGACCACATTTTTCAAACCATTAATCTGATAAAAACTGTGAAGACATAATTTGTAGAAATTGCTTTGTCTACAATTTTATATAATGAAACTTTTTCAATAAAATTACAAAAGAAAAAGTTATTACAAAAACATGGGAAAATTGTAGAGAGATTGATTTCTGTATCAATTATGCTTTTGTTGAGTCAAAAATACAATTATGGACATTTTGATATCAGAAAGTATAGTTGATATTTTCTATTTACTAAGTGCATTGGTTATGTTAACTTAAGCTTAATTATTTTCATATTGAGGCTGGAAATATTTATGTTAAATAACTAATTTAAGATCGCAAAAACAATCAGTCAATTAATGTTTTGGTTAGTTAGGTAGCTACAACAAACTCAATTCGTTGCGTAATTATGTACAGTAAAAAAAAATAAAACCTATATTTATATAGATACTCCTACATTTATTACATACATACATACATATCATCACGCCATATCCCTTGCAGGGTAGGCAGAGAGAACAGAGTGCCAGAGAACTCTATCCTTGCATACTTCACTCGCTTCCTCAACATTCATAATTCTCTTCATATACGCTCGCCGGTTTCGGAGACTCTTGACTCCACCTTCCTTCAGTACATGAACGATCTGGTCAAGGTAGGTTAGTCTCGGTCTCCCTCGGTACCTACAACCTTCCACTTTCGCATTGTATATCTTCTTAACCAGACGTTCGTTCGGCATTCTTTCCATATGTCCCAACCATCGGAGCATTCCCTTTCGCATCTTTACACCAATACTCTCTTTCATACCTACTCGCTCTCTTACGTCGTCGTTACGAATGCGGTCGGTCAGCCTAACTCCACAGATTTTCCGCAGAGATCGCATTTCGACCGCATTAATTTTACTTTCATACTCTTTTCTGCATACCCAACTCTCGCTTCCATACAGTAATGTTGGGACAAGCACTGCGTTATGTATTGCTACACGTGCCTTCTGGCTGAGGTGGTGGCTGCCGAGAAGTTGCCCCAACGCTCCGTTCACTCTATTTCCCGCATTCACTCTTCGCTCTATATCAATGGTGTACCTTCCATCTCGGCTAAATCCACATCCAAGATATACAAATTCATCCACTTGCTCTAGTACATCATTACCTATTGTTACTCTTACATCTGTTCTGGCTTCATCTCTTTCAAAGACCATTATTTTGGTTTTGCTCACATTCACGCGTAGACCCCTTTTCTTACAATCTTTTGTCATTGTATCGACTAGGGTCTGCAGGTCAGTCGCTGACTGTGCCAGCAGGACTGCATCATCTGCATAAAGCAGAGCAGTGACCACTGAGTCCCCCATCTTGACTCCCACATTCATATCGTTCAACCTTTGGAGACATTTATCCAGACTACATTTATTAGATTCGTTTATATCTAGATAACATTTCAGGATATCTTTAAACTCGAAAATTGCCTTAGAAATATTTTTACTCATAACAATAAACAATAATAATAATAAGAATCAGAACCAGAACCAGAAGAACCATTGTGGCTAATAAACCAGACATCGTGGTGGTAGATCGGCTACAACGCCGTGCAATGATTGTCGATGTTACTGTTCCTCATGACGGGAATCTCGTGAAAGCTGAGAAAGATAAACAAATAAAATACCAAGACTTAGCTCACGAGATTGTCGACATGTGGGATGTAAACACGGCAATCGTTGTACCGATAGTCATTTCGACCAATGGTCTAATCGCCAAGAGCCTCGCTCAACACCTTAAGAGGCTCGCGTTAGGTAGTTGGATTGGGGGTCTGATGCAGAAAGCGGTGTTGCTCGACACGGCACGCATCGTGAGAAAGTTCCTCTCTTTGGAGCCCTAACCACCTGCGGCTTGGTCCCTGTATTCTCTACCGGTGGGTCAACACGCTTTTTATATTTTTAAATATATTATTTTTTTATATTATATTTAGAAATGTATTAAGTAGGTGTAATTTTAAATAAAGATAAATAATAATAATAATTTTATTTATTTCCTCTATCACAAAGGTAAATACAAATTACACACGTACAATATTTATGATTACACTCATCATCTCATCCTTTCTGAGATACTGATGTCTGTAATAGGGAACCCTGTGTCACAGATCACCATTCTCCCACCTCCGGGACAAATTGCGATGATAATACTACTATAATTATTTTATTCAATATGTTTTCTTATATGAGATAGAGATAAGTAAAATGTGAGCGTGCGTGTGGATGTATATGTGTATGCGTGCGTGCGCGCCCGGATGTGTATCTCTGAGTGTGTGTGTGCGCGCGCGCGTGTGTGTGTGTCTGTGTGTGTGTGTGTGCGTGTGTGTGTGCGCGTACGTGAGCATATGTTTGATGTGTGCATCTGTGCATGTGCGTGTGTATGTGTTTTTATTATTACCTATTTACGTCAGTGGAGTAAGAAAATCCTCTGTGTCATTATATGATAAGGTTTGCAACCACGATGTTAACAACGACTTTAGTTTGAATTTATTTACAGGATATATATGAAGAATGGAGTTAATTTTATTATAGAGATATGGACCTAAGAAGCAATAAAATCTGTGCGACAGTGTAGTTTTATATATCTTGTTAGTTTCATAAATTTTATACTTGCGACGTTTTTTCGCGTTATTTGAAGGATCGTAGATAGAGAACGAGTGAGACCTATAGACTAAACGGAGTACAAAAAGCTGTCGTACCGTAAGGACATTAAATTTTTGATATCATTCAAATGTAGGATGCCAATAAGGAAGAAAAAGGGCTACTTTTAACACTGCTCTTTGGGCGCGTTCAAGTTTTAGCATTATGGTTTTGGCAGCCCCTCCCCACGATGTAATGCAGTACGTTAAAAGCGATTGACACAATGCCAGATATGTTAATTTTAATACTTTTTGATCTGCGACGTGGTGCAGGTTTTTAAATATGTATATAAGTTTTCTAGTTCTGGATGTCAATAAGTCTACGTGAGCTTGAAAGTTAAGGTTTTTGTCGAGTATAATTCCTAGATACTTAATAGAATCAGCAGATTGTAGTTCCTCACAGGTACATTGGTTAGGCGAAACCTCGCGACCAATGCAAAAATGAGCCTTGATAGGAATAGGTGCTATTGGAAACGAGTTGTCATTCTTTAATCTAAAAGCTATGTACTTAGATTTTGTGGCATTTATTGAAAGTTGATTGCAGCTAAGCCACCTAGTAACGAGGTTCATACCCTCCTGAACGTGCTGGTAAGTATCATCCCAGGAGTTGTCATGAAAAACTATTGCGGTGTCATCTGCAAAAGTGATAATCTGCCCGTTGAACAGATCTAATTGACAAAGGTCATTAATAAAGGTTAAAAATAAAGTCGGACCGAGGATACTACCTTGTGACACACCTGCTCTAATAGGAAGGTCATCACTGCGAATGTCATTTAGCTGAACAGACAGTGTCCGATCTGTGAGGTAGTTTGCAAAGAACCGTCTTTGAATTCCACGAATACCTAATCGCTCTAATTTGTCTAGTAACAATGGGATAGATACCGTGTCAAACGCCTTAGCCAAGTCAAGAAATACAGCAATAACTTTTTTCTTTGCATCTAATTTAGTAACGACAGCATTAGTAATCTCATGAACTACATCATCCGTTGACTTGTTTCTACGAAAACCAAATTGTGATTTAGACAACAAGTTTTTCTTTTCAAGATAGTTAACAACTCTTTTATTGACAATTTTTCAATGATTTTTGATAATGCTGGTAAGATAGATATGGGTCGGTAATTGCTGACACTATCTTTGTCGCCACCTTTATGTATAGGATGAATAAGGGCTCGTTTGAATGCATTGGGAAAGATTCCTGATGCAAAGGCTAACCGATTCAGCGGGGCGAGACGCACCCATAGCCCACCAATAAAAAAAAAAAAAAAAAAAGGTTACAAATATGCGCAAGAGGTTTTGCTAGGATAGCTCCATATCTTTTAATTAAGCTATTAGGAATGCAGTCTAAACCCACAGTACAATCACTTTTAAGTTTATTTATGGTTAATCTTACCTCTTCAGCATAGGTGGTATAAAGGGCAAATGAATACGGTTGTGAATTTGTATTTGACAATGTATCCGTACCCAATGAACTACAATTATATGCATTATTAACCAGCGTCTGCCCAACATTAACAAAATATTGATTAACTAATTAGCTGATTCTACAGGATTTTTACAAGTTATTAAGTTAGATGTTGGAGTTTTAATTTTGTTTGTGTAAGTAATATTTTTTATGACCTTCCAGAGTTTCTTAGTATTGTGTTTTGCATTGTTAATCTCCATCTTTTCATAATTTCTTCTAGCTGTTTTAATTAAAGAATTGCAATAATTACGATAACGTATGTAAATTAATTTATTCATTTCGTTTGTGGGATCTTTTTTTATTTTTATGTGTAATTTATTTCTATTTCTTATGCATCTTAACATGCCCTTTGTAATCCATGGTTTAAGAATATGTTGACGCCTAGGGATGGGTGAAAGTGTAGTACAAATATTCAGCTTATTATTTAAGGTATTTATAAGAAAATCAACAGCAACGTTGGTATCTGCCATCGTTAATATTGGTTCAAGTTCTATAGTAGTGAGGTGCTTATTAAGAGCCACATAGTCTATCCTTGTAAAAGATCTTATAGGCTTAGGGATGTTAGAAATAAGATTCAGGCTAAGTATTACACTGTAGTGGTCAGTTATTGTAGTGTGTGCCACGAAACATTTGACGGGCAATTTGGTCCTAAGGATGACGTGGTCAAGGCACGTGTATGTATGAGTTGGGATGCAATAGGCTGGTAGCATACCATGAACAGCCAGAAGATTCAAATAAGACTCGGCTCTTGTGTCTTTGGATGTACTAGCAATATCTAGATTAATATCCCCAGTTATAATAATATTTTTATATGACGCTAACTTAGTAAGTGTGTTGTCTAGGGATTCTAGGAAATTGGATATATTTTTCTCACCAGGCCGACGATATATGGCAAGAACAACGGTACTGCTATTAATTTTTATCATCAGATAGTTCGCATCCTCAAGTAGCGTCTCGGTTATATTGTAACAATGCGTAGATTTATAGTAAACTATAACACCCTCATTTTGTGTTTTATTATTTTTTGTAGAAGTACGTACATATCCATCTAAATGCGGTACACTATTATTTTTACGTAGCCAACATTCGGTCAATATAAGTAGATCCCAATAAATATTAGTACTATGCAGCAGTGTTGCAAAATGAGATATATTACAATGAACGCTACGAATATATTGTAATATGAGGTTAAGTGATTTGTTGTTTGAGTAAAGCATACTTTCACAAATGTTTTCTATATCACAACTCGTACTATCAGCTAACGTCATATTGTCAAATCAAAACTTATATAGTTATTATGCTGATCGAATTTGAACGCATAAGTTTTTGACCGTTACTTTAATTAAATGTAGCATGTTGTAGTCAAATTTAATGGAGAATAGCTTATATAGAACTTTTGTTTTTCATTAAATTCAAACATTAAGTAGTTTCGTGATTAGAAAATTTTGAGTGATTCTACCATCCCATAAACGAGAAGAATTGTAGGCTTTGCGTATATGTATGTTTATAAAACCGATTACGAAGTGAAAAATGATGTCACAAGCGGGATTCGAACCCGCGCCTATTGGGATTCCGGCCCAATCGTGCTGCCACTACACTACCGTGACTAATTATAGGACATGCAAATTTCACTTTCGTATCATATTTACGTCTTAAGGTGACGGTATGCTATCTACCCGACAATGTTTTACACATTGTTATAGGCTTAATACTTCAAACTTTACAGTTAGAATTGTATTAAACGATGACACAACCTTTTTATTTAAATTACTGAAATTTTAGCATTTAATGAAATGAAAAAATGCTTAATTATTTATAAAACCGATTACGAAGTGAAAAATGATGTCACATATATGTATGTTTCATAGTATAAATGTATTTTTAATATTTGTTTGTTGTGTGTTTGTGGAGTATTTGTTTTTAACAGTGTATGAGTAGAGTAAGTGTATAAAAGTTTTAAAAAGAAAATGTAGTAATATAGAGTAACATAAGTATAAATACTAATTAGCTGTGTGGTGGCGGCTTCGAATACTACCAACCCTAGCTTTGCTTGTGGGTGTCGTAAAAGACGACTAAAAGCTTACTTTGACCTGGGCCAACATCATCTGATGCCGTCAGGTCAGCGACTACATTCCGAAGGAGGGTTGACGTCAGGCAGGCGGCCGGTCATAAAAATTATTGCCGAAACCTTTTGCAATATGTACCATATTATGAAAGATAATGACAGGGCTAGGGCGTACCCCGCAGGCGACGCGCAGGGACAGCACCCGGTTTCTGCGGGAAATGGACAAGGGTTGTTGCATCACGGGCGGGTGCGACGTAAGAAGCAAGCCCTCAGTACGAAAGAGGTAAGATTGCGGTATGCGAGTTGGAATGTTGGAACGATGACTGGAAGGGGAAGGGAGTTGGCGGATTTGTTAAAAAGGAGAAGAATAAATGTTGCATGTTTGCAAGAAACGAAATGGAAGGGAACTAGAGCTAGAGAAATTGGTGAAGGATACAAGTTTTACTACAGTGGTAGTGATGGAAAAAGAAATGGTGTAGGTGTAGTATTAGATAGGAATTTGAAAGAATGTGTGACGAACGTAACAAGGAGAAATGATAGATTAATAGTTGTGAAAATAGTTTGGGAGAGTATGATTCTGAATGTTATTAGCGCGTATGCACCCCAAGCCGGATGTAAGGATGAGGAGAAAGAAAAGTTTTGGGAGGATTTTGATGCAGTTATGATAGGGATTCCAGATAGTGAAGAGATATGTATAGGAGGTGATTTTAATGGACATGTAGGAGCTGCAAATGATAACTATGAAAGAGTGCATGGAGGTTGGGGGTACGGCAATTGTAATGCTGGTGGTGAGGCGTTGCTCCAAGTAGCTTCATCACTTGACCTGGCCATTGCTAATACATGGTTTCAGAAAAGTGATGAACATCTCATCACTTATAAAAGTGGCAACTACTCCACACAGCTTGATTACTTTCTTGTTAAGAGAAGTAAGTTGGGCTGTGTGAGGAACTGTAAGGTGGTGCCGGGTGAAGCACTTGTATCGCAGCACAGACTGTTAGTGTTAGATACTGAGATAAAAATACGCTCACTTAAGACCAAAAACCGGCCCCCTCCTAGGTTAAAATGGGGCATGCTTGAGAGGAAAGAGTATGCAAGTAGATTTATACAAGGTGTGATAGAACAAATGAGTGGAATGAATGATATGAAGAGCAAATCTGTGAATGTATGTTGGAATGAAATGGCTAGCTGTATTAGAAATATAGCTAGAGTAATTTTAGGAAAAACGAAAGGAAAAGGTGTAATTGATAGGGATACGTGGTGGTGGAATCAAGATGTGCAACAGGTATTGAAAGAAAAGAAAAATATATTTAAGAAGTGGCAGAAAGAGGATAATGAAAGTGTGAAGAAAGTGATAAAGAGGGAATACAAAGAATGCAAGAAAAAGGCTAAAAGGGTGATAGCTACGGCGAGGGCTCAGGCCCAAGAAATGATATATAACTCCTTAAATGGGCCTCAAGGGCAAAAAGCGCTGTATCGCATTACAAAAGCACGGGAAGAACGAGCGAGAGATATTAAGCAAGTAAAGTGTATAAAAGATGAAGCAGGCAAGGTTCTGATGAAAGATGAGGAAATACAAGAGCGTTGGAAGGTGTATTTTGAAAGACTAATGAACGAAGAGAATGCATGGAGTGGAGATTTGAAAGATAAATCAGAAAACTCCGGCCTAGTGAATGAAATTACATTAGATGAAGTAAAAAAGTCAGTGATTAGTATGAAAAATGGTAAATCTGTAGGGCCGGATGGTATACCAGTTGAAGTGTGGAAGATTTTAGGAGAGCGTGGTTATGAGTGGCTGACTTTGTTCTTCAATAAGTTGCTGCAGGAAGAAGAAATCCCCGACGAGTGGTGCAATAGCACGTTAGTACCCATTTTTAAAAATAAAGGGGATGTTCAAGACTGTGGCAATTATAGGGGAATAAAGCTCATCAAAAGGGGTCTACGCGTGAATGTGAGCAAAACCAAAATAATGGTCTTTGAAAGAGATAAAACCAGAACAGATGTAAGAGTAACAATAGGTAATGATGTACTAGAGCAAGTGGATGAATTTGTATATCTTGGATGTGGATTTAGCCGAGATGGAAGGTACACCACTGATATAGAGCGAAGAGTGAATGCGGGAAATAGAGTGAACGGAGCGTTGGGGCAACTTTTCGGCAGCCACCACCTCAGCCAGAAGGCACGTGTAGCAATACATAACGCAGTGCTTGTCCCAACATTACTGTATGGAAGCGAGAGTTGGGTATGCAGAAAAGAGTATGATAGTAAAATTAATGCGGTCGAAATGCGATCTCTGCGGAAAATCTGTGGAGTTAGGCTGACCGACCGCATTCGTAACGACGACGTAAGAGAGCGAGTAGGTATGAAAGAGAGTATTGGTGTAAAGATGCGAAAGGGAATGCTCCGATGGTTCGGACATGTGGAAAGAATGCCGAACGAACGCCTGGTTAAGAAGATATACAATGCGAAAGTGGAAGGATGTAGGTATCGAGGGAGACCGAGACTAACCTACCTAGACCAGATCGGTCATGTACTGAAGGAAGGTGAAGTCAAGAGTCTCCGAAACCGGCGAGCGTGTATGAAGAGAATTATGAATGTTGAGGAAGCGAGTGAAGTATGCAGAGATAGAGTTCTCTGGCACTCTGTTCTCTCTGCCTACCCTGCAAGGGATATGGCGTGATGATATGTATGTGTGTATGTATGTATGTAAAGCTCATGTCACATAGTATGAAAGTGTGGGAAAAAGTAATCGAGAAGAGACTGCGAGAGGAAAGTGAGGTCACCCAAAACCAGTTCGGTTTTATGCCGGGTCGTGGGACAACGGATGCCATATTTGCACTGCGTCAACTATGTGAAAAATTTCGTAGTGCACACAAAAACTTGCATATGGTATTCGTTGACCTCGAGATGGCATACGACAGAATACCAAGAACAGTTTTGTGGTGGGCACTGAAAGAGAAAAGTGTACCTGTGAAGTATATAAGGTTAGTCTGTGCTATGTACCGGCGATGTAGGTCATACATAAGATCACCTGTTGGAAACTCCGATGAGTTCAGTGTTGGGGTGGGCCTGCATCAAGGGTCGGCGTTAAGTCCTTACCTCTTCCTGTTGATAATGGATGCCTTAACATCGGAGATACAGGAAGAGGCACCCTGGTGCATGCTTTTCGCTGACGACGTTGTTCTTATCGGAGAAGATGGGCTTGAGGTACAGAGCATGCTGGAAAAATGGCGCTGTAGATTGGAGAACGTTGGCTTGAAAATCAGCAGAACAAAAACAGAGTGCATGTTCTGCGATTTCGGCGGTCTCTCCAATTTTACACCCATATCTCTAGATGGAGTACCTATACCAGTATGCTCCAACTTTCGATACCTCGGTTCGCTTATCCAAAGCAATGGCGACTTGGATCGTGCGGTGAAGCACAGAATTGACGCGGGATGGATGAAATGGCGGCAGGTCACAGGTACCATATGTGACACTCAAGTACCCTTAAAATTAAAAAGTAAAATATACAAAACCTTAATAAGGCCTGCCGTATTGTATGGGTCAGCATGTTGGGCTACAAAAGCGACGGATGAGAGACGGCTGCATGTAGCAGAGATGCGAATGTTAAGATGGATGTGTGGCCTGACGAGAATGGATAAGGTAAGAAATGAGTATATAAGAGGAAGTTTGAAAGTGGCGCCAGTGACGGAAAAGTTGAAAAGTGAACGCCTGACTTGGTATGGACATGTGATGAGACGGGATGAATGTAATGTTGGGAGAAGAGTTTTAAGTATGAATGTTGAAGGCTTTAGGGGTAAGGGAAGACCGAAGAAAAGATGGATGGATTGCGTGAAGCATGATATGAATAGAAAGGGAGTGAACGCAGAGATGACATCGGATAGGATTGAGTGGAAGAAAAGGACATATTGCGTCGACCCCAAGTAATTGGGATAAGAGCAGGGTAATGATGATGAAGTATAAATACTAATTAAGATAAGTTCTAGTCACTTTTGTGCTCCCAGATTAGCAATATCATTGTCGCAGTCTATACGTATAGGTTGTTGTCCTTCGTAGAGTCGTATAAACACTTTTCCGAACGCAGTCCAGCAGCTGGCCTGATGGTGGATTTTTGTGAACTCCCGAGCCAAATAATAGAGACGTCTTGTTTTACTAGTTACATTTTCTGTTACATAAATCAGAACAGGCTTTCCTGGGAGTTCGAAATGTGTACTATTGATTTTATCTTCTCTCACTCTCTCCTTGTTAAAATTAATTATAGATTTAATGAAATTTTCTTTGTGTAAAGTGGTAGTAAGTTCGACTATTATAGGTCCTGGCTCATTTTTAGTTTTAATTCTAAAAGTATCACGAATTTCTGTATCTTGAATTGGCTGTTTCACCACTTCGCCAAGACGTAAAATAAGGTTTTTTAGATCTTATTTTGTTTCCTGTTTAAGCGAAGGAATATTCTGAATTTCAATTGACGATGATTTAATACTGCGTTCCAATTGTTCTACCTTAGCTTCTAGTGATTTTGTCTGGTTTTTATTAGATGCATTTTCTTTTGCGACTGTTTAAAATTTTTGTAATAAGCTATCATACATATCAGAGAGAAACTCCAATGATTTTTGAGATTCAATGTTTTGTTGTTTAACCGCTTCCATATCTTGTTTTAAAGTTAAGAAATCAACTTCTTGTTTTTTTCTGAATATCACAAAGAAGTTCTTTAAGTTCGGCATTTGCAACATCTCTGTGTTTCCGTTTTGGTCTCCTTGAGATATTAGAAAGCTGTTCTTTTTCGTATTGCACTTTTTCAGACGCCGTGTCGGAGTCCTGAGTGGTAACAGTTTCCTTAGGCACCAAAGATGTAGTTTGGTACGTCGCCATATTTATAATTTACGTTTTTATTTATATACTTTATCAAAATGAAATAATAATGGCTAAACCTGCTAGGTATAAAAAAAATGAGCAGTCACGTGACTGCTGGCAGATGTGAAACATCGAAATTATTTTGTACAAGTAATAGGTATACTGTGTTTAGCTATGTGGTAGCAGCTGCGAATACTACCAATCCTTACTTTGCTCGTGGGTGTCGTAAAAGACGACTAAGAGCCTTATAGTGACCTGGGTCAACTCTATCTGATGCCATTTGGTCAACAATCACATTCCCAAGGAGGGTTGATGTCTGGCAGACAGCCGTTCATATAACTATTGTCAATAACCAGAGTTGGAAAGAAACATGTTTTTTTTTAAAATAACAAAACATCATGTTTTATTTGAGAAACAAAAAAGAACATGTTTCTTTATTAATGCTTCATTGCTGTTTTAATTGCCTTGTTTTAAACATGTTTTAATCACGTTTTAAACACGTACATACGTAAAAAATGAAAAAAAAAAGTACTCTATTTATTGTAATTATAATTATTATTTATTTAAAACAACAGTTTCCAAGTTAAGATGCAATCAAGTTCAATCAACTTTCAATCTTCACTTATCTTCAACTCAACCCTCAACTTCCATGATCTGAAGTTTATCAAGCGAACTGCGTTCATTAAGAGCCTTTGTAGCGGCAACTTAGATTAATTAAGCACAGTTTCCATATAATGTAGTTCACACTTATCAATAACTAAATTAACACAAAACATAACAATAAGAGCCGCCATAATATTTGTTGACATTACAACCAACGCTACACCACAAACAAAGACGCCGACCAGGCATAATGAATGTCATAATTTCTTTATTTATATCAATTAAAATTATTCAATGTTTTAAAGTTATCGTTTATTTATTACATATTATATTTTATACAAATAGTTAAGAAACAATATAGTAATTTTAACAAAGTGCAAGGTAAATTGTTTGGCTGAAATGTTTGGCAAAAATCGAACGTATAGATTATACGGAACGGATCGCAACCTCGGCTCCGCTCGATATTGTTCGTGACAATTTGTGAACAGATGATCGGCATAAAAATGATTTTTAATTTTAACGAGATATTCACTTGTCAACACTCACTTTCGATTTTTCTCATATACTTTTTCGCTTACCTTTTCTTGTTACGCTTCTATTTTGTTGTTGTAAATCTATTGCAAGGTGTAACCTAGATATTAAGGAATAGTTTACATAATTACGAATAGAAAAAATAAGAAGTTGTCTGGTAAATACATATATTTAGTGAAGTATTCTTCGCGCGCATTTTTATTTACCTGGTTCACTTCATCTTCATAATTGTAACCAATTTAGCAGTTTTCTCTGTCCCGAGCTTGTTTCTTAATTTTGAATGTACCAGTCCGAATGTTGAGAATAAACTTACAATTTCTGCGGAAAAAGCAGTTGCAGTAAATAACCGACACGTAATGTCGAGTATCCCTGGAGCCACTTTATTACTCAGTGATTTCCACCACACAGACACACGCGTTTTCATTAAAAGGTCCTTTTTAAACATGTACTCCAAAAAAGGATAACTCCTTAGGACGCACATATCTTTGTGAATGAGATCGAGAGCTCTGGCTACTTTTGCCCGCTTTTTCAGATGGTTCTCAACATTTTCTTTGAACGCAACATCTTGGAGGTTCCTTACGATTGTTAAGTTAAATCTAATACAGTCCTGTGCTCGCTGCATACTTTTACAAGACAGTGCCAGTTGTTGACGTAGGATTCGAGGCAATCTGCTAACATATTCCAGCGTACATCTTGAGGTAGTACAAGTGCTTTGTCACCAGCCTCCTTGTACTTGGGTTGTGGAAAATGATGATACTTGAAATACTTTATATTTTTTTTTACATTGCTTTTTATTTCCGCCTCTTCAATGTCCTTGGCAAATAAATTGATTAAATGAGCAGAACACCCATATGTTATAACATCGCCAATCTGATCATCTTCTAATTTCATTAGTTGTCTTCGCATTTTTGCCATATTAACGGCATTGTCAGTTACGAAGCTACGTACATTGCAACCAAAACTTTGACACTTTCTAATGCTGTCTATTGCTAGAGCTAAGAGATAATCACTAGTGTGACTATTGCTAGAAGTGTCTATTGTATTTATGAGGTAAACGCTGCCATAATTTTCAGTAATGGTTACACTAACACACACTATAGGCTCATTGCATATGTTACTCCAACCATCAAGAGCCATACAAACCACTTTTCCTTTCAAATTAATTTCCATATTTGATTTTACGGTATCATATACTTCATTTAGCAGTTTTCCGCCAATAATTTTTCTCTTTGGTGATAAATAGCCCGGTCGAAATCATTGCATCATGTTGATAAATTCTAGATGCTCAGACTGCCGAAATGGAGTATTTGTGGCATAAAAATATCTTGCAACCTGAACATCAATATTATGTTTTTCCTTTTCCATGTTTTCACTATATATTGTGACATTGAGCCTCTTGAATAAGTCTTCGACAGTATCGGCACGGATGGAGTCTGGCTCGTTTTCTCAGCAGTTGGGTTGACATTTATTTGCATTTCATCAGCACCGCTACCTAGAAATAAAGAACCTTATAAATACCTAACACAACTGTACTCTTTAAACTAAAAATAAAAAAATAACATATTTTTTTTTGGTTTTCCGCCCTTCAATTATTCAAGGTTATCATAGTTTAATGACAAAGATGTTTTTTATTTGCCAGGTTGCATTATTTGTGTAATATAGGTACTATATAAAGTTACATTTAAATATGTCTAGGCTGGGTGTTTGTTTTAGCGAGGAGGAAAAAGAAACAGACAAACAAGCATAATTTAAAATGTCAATAGGCAAATATAAATGGGTAAGTATGTATAAGTATCAGGGCCGGCAATAACAATTATTATTTATCATACATACATACATATCATAACGCCATATCCCTTGCAGGGTAGGCAGAGAGACCAGAGTGCCAGAGAACTCTATCCTTGCATACTTCACTCGCTTCCTCAACATTCATAATTCTCTTTATACACGCTCGCCGGTTTTGGAGACTCTTGACTTCACCTTCCTTCAGTACGTGACCAATCTGGTCTAGGTAGGTGAGTCTCGATCGCCCCCGGTACCTACATCCTTCCACTTTCGCATTATATATCTTCTTAACCAGACGTTCGTTCGGCATTCTTTCCACATGTCCGAATCATCGGAGCATTCCCTTTCGCATCTTTACACCAATGGCTGGCTTCCAAAAAGACTATAGCACCATAGACCATATCCCCACGTTTCGGCAAATTATCCAGAAGACCGAGAAGTACAATCAGCCTCTGTGTATAGCGTTTGTGGACTATGAGAAAACCTTTGATTCAGTAGAAACTTGGGCGGTGCTACCGTCCCTTCAGCGGTGCCAAATCAGCCATCGTTATATCGAAGTGCTGAAGTGTTTATGTAGGAATGCCACAATGTCAGGGATAAGAGTACGAAACCGATCCAGTTACAGAAATGCGTGAGACAGGGAGATGTCATCTCTCCAAAACTGTTCACCACTGCACTGGAAGATGTCTTCAAGCTCTTAGACTGGACCGGACTCGGCATCAACATCAATGGCGAATACATCACTCACCTTCGATTTTTAGATGATATCGTCGTTATGGAAGAATCCATGGAGGACCTTGGCACCATGCTCAACGATCTCAGCAGGGTACCTCAACTAGTGGGTTTACGAATGAACATGGACTAGACGAAAGTCATGTCAAATGTCCATGTCATTCCTGTACCTGTCCTAGTTGGCAATGCGATTCTCGAAATTGTCGATCATTATGTTTACCTTGGACAAATAATCCAGTTAGATAGATCCTATTTCGAGAAAGAGGTCAGCCGATGAATCCAATTCGGTTGGGTAGCGTTCAGGAAACTAAGAGGATCTTCTCATTCAACATACCTCAGGGTCTGAAAACACAGATCTACGACCAGTGTGTGTTACCAGTAATGACTTGTAGCACGGAAACGTGATCTCTAAATGTTGGCCTCATAACCAAGCGCAAAGTCGCTCAGCATGCTATGGAGCTGACTATGCTCAGGATTTCTTTGCGAGACAGAATCCGAAATAGAATGGATGTAATCGACATAGCACGAAGAATTATGTTATGCCAATATCATAACTGAATTATTTATGAACTCCCTCGTTAAAACAATAGAAGTTAACACAACACTAATTAAGTGCCCAAATAAAAAGCGGTTCCTTAAACCGTGGATGACACCAGGCATCCTACGCTGTATGCGTAATAGAGATGCAATGCATAGGAAACTCAAAATTTCACCCAATAACACTACCCTTCATATCACCTACCGTAGATATAGAAATGTATGTACAAAAATCCTTAAAAAAGTTAAAAGAGAACATGAGACATTAGAATTAAAACAAGCTGGTAACAACATTAAAAAAGTTTGGCAAATAGTAAGGAGAGTCACCAATACTTCGAAACAAAAAAATTCTGCCATAGACCTAATCAAACTCTCTGACTTTCCCATGCAAGCTGTAAATAAGGTGAATCATTTCTTTATTTCTATTGGTACGGCGATTTCTGAGGAAATCAAACAATCTACACACATTAAAACAGATTGCTTCTATAAGACTTCACCTCCACTTCAATAATTTATAATGCTTGATACAGATGAAAGCGAAGTCCAATCTATAATTATGTCACTAAAAACTGACTCTGCCCCTGGATGGGATAATATCACTAACAAATTCCTCAAAACGTATCAACATCTGCTAATTCCACACTTAACACATATTTTCAATATTTGCCTCAATACCAGTACTTTCCCTAAATACTTAAAAAAGGCTATAGTAGTGCCAATACACAAAGGTGGCAACAGAAACTGTATCAACAATTAACGTCCGATCGCTTTATTACCATCTATTGCAAAAATACTAGAACGAATTATCAATAAAAGACTGATTAAATATATTGAAAAATTTAACATGCTATCTAAAAATCAATTCGGCTTTAGGAGCAATCAATCTACAAGTAACGCAGTTTTAGAATTAACTAATTACATAACAGAAAAGCTAGATACGCAAAAAAAAGTATTATCTATATTTCTAGATTTAAAAAAAGCATTTGATACACTCTCTATTCCTAAACTAATACTTAAATTAGAAGGGCTTGGTATTCGTGGCCGCCCTCTGGATATGTTTATAAACTACCTAAATAACAGATCACAATGTGTAAAGATTGAGAATTACATAAGTACTGAACGTCCAATTACAATTGGTCTACCTCAAGGTAGCGCAATCAGTCCTTCTCTATTTCTGGTATACACAAATCAACTATGTGATCTTCACCTCGAAAATGGAAAAATTATCTCGTTTGCAGATGATACCGTTCTCACATTTTCAGGAGACTCTTGGAATGACACTTTTAATTCAGCACAAAAAGGACTAAATCTTGTCACTAAATGGTTAACTAATAACTTACTTACCCTGAATGTGGAAAAAACTAAGATTATTACCTTCCACCTTGGATCATCTGCACTGACCAACTCGCTCACACTAACTGCTCATTCATGTTCTTCACCATCTACCTCACCTTGCACTTGCCCAAAACTAGAACGTTCACATACCACCAAATACTTAGGGATTATTCTCGATGAGAGACTTAGTTTTATAACACATATTGAAACCCTAACCTCTCGTGTAAGAAAAATGATTTTCATTTTTAAAACTCTCCGACACATCGCTGAATTCCAGACTATCAAAAAAATATATTTTGCCTTATGTCAATCTATCATCACTTATTGTATAGCAGTATGGGGTAGTGCACCAAAAACATCCATGATAAAATTAGAGAGAGCACAAAGAGCCGTTCTGAAAGTCAGTAATTTTCACCCACGTGTCTTTCCAACAATAGATTTATACAGAATTTGGGAGGTACTAACCGTCAGACAGCTTTTTATTTACACTATAGTCTCCCTCCAACATCTTAACACCCCATATAAAATCATCGAGAAGCGTCGTAAAGACATAATCTGTCACCCCCATAAATGCAACCTGTCATTTAGTAAACGGTTTGTCTGGTACTTAGGGCCACAACTTTACAATATTATATCAAAGACATTAAACATATATACACTTAAAACATACGATTTCAAAAAGACAATCACAAATTATCTATTAAAATTGGATTACGACAAAACAGAAAATATGCTCACAATCTAACGTTCTCTCAAGAAATAAGTTACCATAAAATACAAAGACTAACACAACCATTCACACACTCACACACAGACCCACATACTTCACACACACCCACATAAACATACTCACACACAAACTTTTCAATTCATTATTTTTAATTTATACTTTTCAATTCATTATCTTTATTTTTTATTTCACCAAATGTTACCATATAATTTCTCATTATTTAAAAAAACGAACTGGTACCTTTAATACAAGTTGCTACAACATCTTAGCTAAGGTACCAGTCACTAGATATGTATGACATATGAAATAAGGTAACAGTTGTAATTAAATAAATAAATAAATTTAATTTCAAAAAAAAAAAAAAAATTAGAATACTGAAGTGGTAGGGGGCAGGCCATATTGCTCGAAGAACCGGCAATCGCTGGGGAAAAAAGGTTCAGTAGTGGCAGTCACGTACCGGACGACGCAGTGTAGTATGCCACCCCATTAGGTGGACAGATGACCTGGTGAAGTTTGCTGGGCGCCGTCCAACGGGATGCAAGTGGCACAGGACCGCATTTTGCGGCGTAACATGAGGGGGGAGGCGTACGTCCAACTGTGGACGGCAATAAACTGAAATGATGATGATGACACCAAATTTTGTACATCTATATGTTGGGCCCCTCTAGATAAATTGTTATATTAAATTTTACAAACACAGCTTAAAGTTTATTATTAGCTTATAACGAACGATATTAATGTCCAAAAATTTTATAACTGACTCACATTAATAATAAATAAATAAACATATAGATCACAATCCTAACCCCTAGTAAGTTAAAATTTGGCATCCAGCTAGATAATGAGTCGAGAATGGCGTCGTAGTGGGGGTATTACGGAATGACAGCGTTACATCATTTAACTTAGTACCTACCCAATTTAGTAAAATAAATAATAGTTTAAAAAACTAAAAAACACGCTTTTATATATAAACCAAACTAAAAGGTATAAAATAACTTTTTTAATTATTCAAGTTAAGGTAAAGTGATAAATAAAAGAAATTATTTTAATGTAAAAAAGCGTGGGGTGCCTGATGTTAACATTCCATTGATAAAGTCATGTGGATAAGTGTGCGCAATCCCATTCGCTTTGGACTGAAATACATGGATTTGCGTACACTTATCATACCGCACACTTGCCTCACATAATAATAATAATTTATTTATTACCATATGAAGATTACAAAAATATATGGGAATCTCTGGCTCCTACACTAGTTACAAACTGTGTTGCAGGAACCAGACTAGATACTAGGAGTAGCGACATTATCGCAATATTTTCAGAAAGCACCCCACGCTTTTATACATTAAAATAATTTCTTTTATTTATCACCCTACCTTAACTTGAATAATTAAAAAGTTATTTTATACTTTTTAGTTTGGTTTATATATAAAAGCGTATTTTTTTAGTATTTTAAACTATTATTTATTTTCTATTTTTTAGTTCCGCTAAATACAGAAGCGCGATATTAATTTTAATCTACTATGATTCCGTGACTACTATCGTTAATTGTAATTATTTTCCAAATCATTAAATATGTAACATAAGGATAATAACATAAGGACATCCATATGTATACATGGAGAAGGAATGAACAGAAAAGTATAAAAGATTTAATTTTGGTAGATAGTCGCCTTCGAAGCAAAATATTGGACGCAAGAGCCTACAGGGGCCCCACAGTCGATACGGACCACTATCTCGTTATTGCGAGATTTAGTGGTCTGTTCAGAAAGTGGAGGCACTGGCGAGAGCGTGTCCACTTCGGAGGACTTGAAAGAATAAAGGTTGAAAGGTTGCAAGAAGAGAGTGTAAGAGAAAAGTATGCAGAGGGTGTCCGAGAACGGCTGACGATGACAAGCCAGCCGCAATCGGACATTGAAGAATACTGGAGAGTATTGAAAGAGAGTATGGTAGATACAGAGAAAGAAGTATGTGGAAGTTCAAAGAAGCATAGAAAAACAAATGGTGATGCATGGTAGGATGCGGAAGTGGCAGCTTCCGTAGAGCAAAAGAAGAAAGCGTGGCTGGACTATGTCTCTTCTTTGAATCTGAATGATAGTATGACTGAACAGAAGAAAGAAATATATCGGCAATGTAAGAATGACACCAAGGCCTTAGTGAAAGAGAAACGTGATAGAGCAAGTATGAGTGCAGAAGATAGGCTGACTAAAAACTTCGAGGGTAATACCAAACTCTCTTGGAGGGAGGTGAAGAAGTCTCGGGGGGGTTGGTCAGCCTTCAGAATGAATAAAATAAGGTCTAAAGGTGGAGACATTCTTACACAAACACAAGACGTGTTAAGCCGATGGAGTGAATATTTTGGAAATATGTATGTGGATGCTACGGTTGGCGCCGGTGTCGCATGTGGTTTAGTAGATCAACATTCGACAACGGCGTCCTCCGATGGCATCAGTATGGATGAAGTTGAATGGGCGATAAGAAGTTTGAAAAATGGTAAGGCAGCGGGCATTGATATGGTGTCTGCCGAGATGATCAAGCTTGGTGGCTCCTGTGTCTGGGAGCCGTTCCTGTTGCTCCTCAATTTATGTTGGAGCTCGAGAATGGTTCCCGGGGACTGGAATAGCGCAGTCATCGTGCCTTTGTTTAAAAACAAGGGTTCACGTTATGACTGCGTAAATTACAGAGCCGTAAGCTTGCCCAGTTTGGCAGCAAAAGTGTATGGTAAAATTATTGAAAGGAGAATGAGGATGGTGTCCGATGGTTTACTGTGTGAGACACAAGGAGATTTCAGGAGTGGAAGGGGATGCATGGATCAAGTGTTCTCTCTGTGCAACATTGTGAAGAAGCATCTGGCTCTAGGTCAGAGGGTTTTCTGCAGTTTTGTGGATCTGGAGAGAGCATTTGACACGGTTGTACGAAAGGAACTTTGGGACATTTTACCGGAGTATGGTATTAAAGGTAAACTGCTACAGGCTGTGCAGTCCAGTTACATGGGCTGTAGAGCCTGTGTGCGGCTGGATGATGGAATGTCGCCTTGGTTTGACGTCAATATCGGCGTTAAGCAGGGCTGCGTTCTGTCAGCCAGGCTGTTTATCATATATCTGGATAAATGTCTCCAAAAGTTGAAAGATATGAATGTGGGAGTCCAAATGGACGACTCAGTGATCACTGCTCTGCTTTATGCAGATGATGCAGTCCTGCTGGCACAGTCAGCGACTGACCTGCAGACCCTAGTCGACACAATGCCAGAAGATTGTAAGAAAAGGGTTCTACGCGTGAATGTGAGCAAAACCAAAATAATGGTCTTTAAAAGAGATGAAGCCAGAACAGATGTAAGAGTAACAATAGGTAATGATGTACTAGAGCAAGTGGATGAATTTGTATATCTTGGATGTGGATTTAGCCGAGATGGAAGGTACACCACTGATATAGAGCGAAGAGTGAATGCGGGAAATAGAGTGAACGGAGCGTTGAGGCAACTTCTCGGCAGCCACCACCTCAGCCAGAAGGCACGTGTAGCAATACATAACGCAGTGCTTGTCCCAACATTATTGTATGGAAGCGAGAGTTGGGTATGCAGAAAAGAGTATGAAAGTAAAATGAATGCGGTCGAAATGCGGTCTCTGCGGAAAATCTGTGAAGTTAGGCTGACCGACCACATTCGTAACGACTACGTAAGAGAGCGAGTAGGTATGAAAGAGAGTATTGGTGTAAAGATGCGAAAGGGAATGCTCCGATGTTTCGGACATGTGGAAAGAATGCCGAACGAACGTCTGGTTAAGAAGATATACAATACGAAAGTGGAAGGATGTAGGTATCGAGGGAGACCGAGACTAATCTACCTAGACCAGATCGGTCATGTACTGAAGGAAGGTGGAGTCAAGAGTCTCCGAAACCAGCGAGCGTGTATGAAGAGAATTATGAATGTTGAGGAAGCGAGTGAAGTATGCAGAGATAGAGTTTTCTGGCACTCTGTTCTCTCTGCCTACCCTGCAAGGGATATGGCGTGATTATATGTATGTATGTAGGTATGTATTATATATGTGAAGCTGTATTAATCATGAAACCTTGATTTTTAAAATTCATTCAACTATTTTTACATTGTCGTCTTGTTACTTGACAATCGAATCATTTCATCAAATGCTATGTAATAGAGAAGCTTTAGCTGAAATGATTCGATTACGAAGACTATGACTAAGTGCTACATAAGCTTGTCCAGCAGCAAACAGTCGAGAGCCTAGATAAATGACTGCATGATCAACTGTACAAACTTGAATCTTGTGGACACTCGATGCCCAACTTAGAATGTCAATGGCAACATTCGTTTCTCAGCAGTTCCATATTTGGCAATTTTCTATAACTTACCTACTGCATAAAAATGTAATAAGTGCAAATATTTATAAATTTCAATTCATACAAATGTTAATGTTTTGAAATTACATGAAAATATAATTTTAATTGTATTTATCAATCGATTAAAATTTGAAGTATTCACAAACAGTACTAAGATGGCCGTAACCAGTACTTCTTTTAAATTAGACAATAACTCACAAATGAACAATTAAAAAACTGAGTTTCACATTATTTCTGCATAAGTAACTACATATATTTTATAATAACATTCCAAGCTTAGATCTTAAATATTATAATAATACAAAAGTAAGTTTTACATACATACATACAATACATATCATCACGCCATATCCCTTGCAGGGTAGGCAGAGAGAACAGTGTGCCAGAGAACTCTATCTTTGCATACTTCACTCGCTAAGTAAGTTTTATAATACCATTTTAATTTTTAACTTTACACATAAACACTGAATCTATTGAAAACTATGTTATATGATAATATTCCAAGCTTTGACCTTAAATATTGAAATTTATCTTTAAACAATGCTCTTGTAAGTATATCTTCTAATCTAATTGTCAATCACTACCTTGTTTGTAGTGATTGATAATTTGTATGATTTTTTGTTATTTCATCTTATTTAGATAACTAATACAAATGTTTGATGATCATTAATATATACAAAATAATGAGATTTTAACTAGATATAAATGGTGACTTAAGACAATGAACCCACATGACTGATGACTAAAATATAAATCTATTATAAGTTTTTAAACTTATTTTACTTGACATTGGCGAAGTTGTGGTTAATCACTCACACTTCTTATGGAAATTAATATTTTTAATGACACTTTGGTTATCTAAATTAGGACAGAATCCTCTTTACTTAAAAACTGTTTGATCCACATGACCTCTTTTTAACAGCACAAGCTGCCATAAATTCAGCCTCTGTAGTAGATAGAGCCACAGTTTGTTGTCTTTGGCAGCACCAAGCCACAGCCGCCCCGTTCTTGATGAAAACATAGCCAGTAAGTGAATGACTTGTATCCATGTTCAGCCGGTACATGTTATTGATTATAAATTAGCTGTTGTTATCTGATTTTTACTGTTTATAATAACAGTCAGTTTAGTCAAATCTTACTTGGCCACCACTTTGAATAACCTGATTCACAGATATCAGATTGCTAGGTTGCTAGTTTGAGAACATGTAAAACATTATTAAACAGGACCTTTTTGTCATAACCTATATAATATATAAGTGTCTAAGCTTACTTGTCCTGAAGACTGCACAGATAATTCCTGTCAATTTCTCCTATATTTCTTTGGCAATACACTAGATTTGAATGTGTACATAATTTGTTGGATTGACTGAGAGAGATCTTCATCTTAGCTTTAGCGTCTCGTTTCTTATCTACACTTTCTGAGAAGTCTTCTATGCAATCCCAGAGTTCCTCATGCTGTAAGTATGCATTGCAAAACGCTAGGTTGCATAATTTGTATGGCCAGACAGGTTTTCGATAAATGCGAGAGTATTATTTAATGCCTTTTCAAATAGATATCTCAATTCAAATACTTAAATACTTCGCAAAGACCTAACAAGAAAACTTTTACACGAACTACGTTACGTTTTTAATGTTCACTTCAATGTCTTTGATCACTGATTTTACCATTAGATATTACACTATTTACACTGTCTTTATTTCTGAGCTTTCCTGGACCCTTAACCTGATGAATTGAACGACGTAGCTCGAGTTTTATTAACTATTTAATATGAAACTAACAAGAAAACACACAGTGGCTTAATGTAGTTAATGCACAGAACAATATACTCAGAGAGAAGAACGACAACTTCATACTTTAGAATTGCTTACACGGTGTACACTAGCGCTCCAGTTTAATCCATTAAAAAGATTCGTAGCGCGGGATATTTAAAAATGTAATTATATTTTTAAATATCCAATTTTAATATCAACATTCTCGATCAAGCCGACAACAAAACTAAACTGCTTCAACACTTTCTCGATTACTCTGGTTTGAAACAAATTATCGATGAACCAACTCACTTTACGGACCACAGTGAGACACTACTAGATGTTGTCTGCACTGATGTAAATGTAGGTGCCGTAAATGTTTCATATATCCCTGAGCTAAGTCATCATTCAATGATATCTGTAAAGTTTAACTTTAAAATTGTAAAACCTATACCACACTGGATTACTTACCGACCTTTAAAAGACATTTTAATGGACATCTATAACAATGATCTAAATAACATTGACTGAGATGGCATTGAAAAATTGGACAATGTGGATACTATGGTAGATCTGTTTAATATTTACATTTTAACTCTGTTTGATCTCCATACACCTTACAAAAAAGTTTTAATTAAAAATAAGTCTCATCCTTGGATTACTGATACAATTTAGTTGATGATGGGTCTCCGAGACACTGCCCACGCTAGTTTTAAGTCGAGTAAATGCGAACGTCTTCATAACTCCAAATTTAAATTAAACATTGCTTGATGTATTACTATTTTTGCTTATATAACATATTAACTTATTTTGACTTATACATATATTCTAATTGACCTTACATTGACTATTATGATTGTTTTTTTATTTATATTGTTTTATTATGCTATTATATTACTTGACAATTGCTTATTATTATTATTATTCTGTTTGCATTGATTATTATGTTTTTATTTGATATTCATATTGGCTGTTATTATTTTGACCACTTTGTTTAATTCTATTTTTAATACCTAGCCAAAATATTATGATAAGTACCTACATTTGTACGCCACACAGTCAGCAAACATGTCTGAACATCTCAACTGTAACATCTTGCATGCACATTAATGTTTGTATGTATACACATGTTTCACAAATAATTTTTTACTTTACTTTACTTTACTTTACTCATACAAAGAGCTTAAGTACCTCGTCCGTGCTGCAATTGATTGCGAAAAGCAGGCTTACTTTAATACATATATAAATAAAAATATCGACCAACCGAGACGACTGTGGAAGGAATTAAAATCTATTGTCTCCATGAGAAAGAAGTCTGAATACGAACTTCCATGTTTCTGTAATGATCCCGAAACACTTAATGAATATTTTCTGGACATACCTGGCAAGGATACTGTAACAATATCAGAATTAACTTATTTTGAGTTTAACCGTTTCAGCAGAAATAAATTTCAGCTTAAAACAGTAACTGAGATAGACGTATCAAACATTCTCTCTAGTCTAAAATCGAATGCCTTGGGTGCTGGCTATATCTCATTGAACATGTTGATGATGACCCTTCCTAATTCTCTTCGAGCAATTACGTCCATCATTAATAGGTCACTCTTGTCTTCCACGTTTCCTGCTCAGTGGAGAATGGCAATAGTCCAACCTATTCCCAAAATTTCACATCCGACCAGTATAAAGGATATACGTCCTATTAGTTTGCTGCCCTGCCTCTCCAAAGTCCTAGAAAAGATCGTCTGCAATCAGTTTAGGGCATATCTCGAGCGGTATAAAATTTTACCTCTAACACAATCTGGTTTTCGCCAAAAGCACAGTACGACTACTGCACTTCTTGATGTAGTTAGTAATATATTAGAAGACAGAGATCGAGGTATGGCAACACTGCTTGTGCTGCTTGATTATTCGCGTACTTTCGACAGCATTAATATTTCACTCCTTCTCTCAAAGCTCTCATTCTATGGATGCAGTTCCGAGGCCATCAAATGGTTCCACAGCTATTTGTCTAATCGATCACAATGTGTACAGATTAAGGGTAGGGATGGTAATAATGTGATGTCTCTTCCTAGATTAATTAATAGAGGTGTTCCTCAGGGCTCCGTCCTTGGACCGCTCCTCTTTATCTTGTATACATGTGATATTACTGACTGCTTGGTACACTCGAAATTTCACCTCTATGCTGATGATCTGCAAATATATCACTCTTTTCATCCACAAAATATAAGAGAGGCTGTAGCCAAAATAAACGAGGGCCTTGAGAGGATTTCAGAATGGTCAGAAAGAAATTGTTTGCTGTTGAACCCTGATAAATGTAAGTTTATTACTGCGGGTAGCAGAAATATGTTGAAAACATGTCAAAGTATAGATATTAAGGTCTATGGTCATTCAATTACACAAGTGCAAGAGGCACGTAATTTGGGGGTCATCTTTGATGAACAGCTGCGGTTTGAATCGCACGTAATTGAGGCGGTACGAAACTGCTTTTATCGCCTCAAGCTGCTATATCAAATTCGCCATTATTTGAGTGTGGATATGCGTATAATGTTATGCGAGACGCTTATCCTTTCGAAACTCAATTACGCCGATGCTGTGTATGGTACTTGTATATTCGGCAAAACCGAGAAATTAATACAAAGAGTGCAAAACGCCTGTGCGCGATTTTGCTATCATATTCCTCCACGTTCTCACGTTACCCCATTTTTGAATAAAGGTAATCTGATGAAAATTTCTGCCCGCAGAAAACTTCACTTGGCTACCCTTCTGTTCGATGTAATTATTTCAAAACAACCCGAGTATTTGTATCATAAGTTGTCGTGGTCGAAAAATTACAATAAAAAAACCACGAGGGCGTCAACTTATATGTTATTGACACCGAAGCATAGAACGATGGCATTTCGCGGGAGTTTTAAATTTGCTGCAACCCGTTGCTGGAATGATTTACCACCTCCATTCCGAAAAATAAAATCAATTATAAGATTCAAACAGAAATTCACGGATTACTTGCTTGAATTACAAAAAGAATCGTTTTAAGCTTACTAAGCATACATTCCGATGTAATTGTAATTGAGTTTAATATATATGTGTGTGTGTGTGTGTATGTATATATGTGTGTATATATATACGTATGTATGTGTGTGTGTATGTATGTATATGTGTGTGTATGTATATATATATATGTGTGTATATGCATATATGTGTATATTTTTTGCATAATTGTGTGATGTACTCGGGAACTGGTGCGTCGTATCGTCTATAAAACATATTACTATTTGTGAGAGATATACAAATGCATATTTGTTAGTGTCTCTTATTGTTGTAATATCTGTCGTGTGGGTATGTATGTGTACGTATCTATGTGTATATGTGCGTGTATTTATATTTAGGAATTAATTTGCCTACTTATTATTCATAACATCTTACATTTATTCGTAGTATCATCTTATATTTATTATAATATGTATAAAGTGTGCCGTGGCGGCCCGTGCTCAACAAACTGGTTGTGCCTGAAAACCAGCGCTGTAGCACCTTCGGTCTGCAGCTTATGCTGAGGTAGCACCTTTTTGGTCTACTACAGTATGGTGAAATATGTTTCTGTTATCCTTTCTATTTTTTTTTCCTTAATATTATTTTTGTTAGTGTTTTTGTAATTGTTAATAACCCTGCTGTAGAACCCAAATAAATCATTTTCTTTCTTTCTTTCTATATTTAAATATATAAATAATGTGTAAAAACAACAAACGAAAATACTTTGTAAAGGGATTTACAATAGTTAAATACAACAAGATGTCAGACATTCTCTGTACGATATTTACTTGAAGTCATACCACAATTTTACACAATTTACAGTTTAGTTTCCAGCCTTTGTAGAAAATAACAAAAAGTGTCAGTATTTCACAAATATAATGAGTCTCTATGTCTTAACACCTTAATAGATAACACAAAAGCGTCAAATTTCACAATGGAGTTTTTATCTCATAAGTTGCTGTAACACAACACTAAAAGCGTCAATTTCGTCACTGATGATTGAAAACACTTTAAAATCACAATTATCTCACCAAACTAACGTTTAAAAACAAGTAATAGATATTAAAATAGAAATAACGCCGAACGCAAATCCAAACAGTCTTATCAAATACACAGAGTAAGAAATATTATGGTTAAATCATAAAGTAACATAATGGATTAAATTGTCAAAATTTTTTTTATAAGATGACGTCAGTGACGTGATTCTTATGTCTCATTCTTTAATAGAGCACCATCTCTTTTGTACCGATAAAGCCAGTGTAGGCATGCTCTTGGGGTGCGGTGCTGAACCACCTCCCCGTGGTGCACCCTGGAAACGTCAGACCTTTTTCCCCGTCTGACGGCCAAGAGTTCAGCGTTCGGGTCTCGGCGCGTTCTGCGCCGTCTGAGCGCGCACGATTTGACCCTGTAGGAAGGGATGACATTCCCCGTTGTCCCCTCTCCAAAGGGCATGGGGTCTCTCTCGAGATGTCCCTCATGTCCGGCCCGCGTCCCTGAGTTTAGGATATCTTAGATTTAGGGCCGGGATTTGGGTGCGGAGATAGATACCCCTCCAAATAAAAAACAATCCCGAATCCTAAGTTTCACCGCTCGGCGAGAGGATGCATGGTTACTCCGGAGGAGTCAGCCGTTAGAGCGGTACCCAGTCTCCCGGGGGGACTTTAAACCCCCGCAAAAACATGACAGAAGTAAGTACGGCGTTTAATCCTCCTGAGGGTCCCGACAACGTCGGGGAGTCCCTTGCTGAGTTGGCATCGGAGCGCGTTTCGGGAACGCGCTCCGATGACAGCTCAGTCTGCTCCACATCGTATAGGGGGGGAGCACCTTCTGTTTTAGCCGCGGGGGGCCCGGCTGTCAACTCGGCCCCAAAATTACGACTTAAGGCACTGGAGGTGCGACTGGAAGACCTCTCTCTGAGGGCTCGGAACCGTCCCCATGTAGGGGGGAGCTCGGAATCCGACCTTGGAGAGGGGTCTTCAAAACTCCCCCCGCCGAAGGTGGCGACATTGCGCCGCGGTAGGGGGAAGGCAACGGCAACCAGGGCGGCGGCTCCGACGCCGGCTGGTTCGACTGGGGGCGCTGCGACTCGCAAGTCCAAAGCGGTCGCCGCGTCGGTGGTGAGGGCGTCGGAAAGACCCCTCCCTGCTGACGAGGCGACCGGGGACATGGCGGGCAGCGGCCCACCCCAGCCCAAGATGGAGGCCCGGCAGGCCGAAAACGCCCGCCTTAGTGGCGAGGTGTCAGTCCTGCGGGGTCAGAATCTCCAGCTCGGGAAGGAGCTGGCGGCGGTGCAGCGGGCGCACCGTGAGTTGGCCAAACAAATGGCCGACTTGCGGGCCCAATATGCGCCGCCGGCTAAGGGAGGGAAGAGGGAGCCGCCTCGCGTTGCGGAGCGTGCCCCCAAGACGGTTCGGCCCGTAGAGCCGATCCCGCTGCCCGCGGTGGAGGGTGTGCCGGATCAAACCGTGCGCGCCATAATTGAGTCGGTCGGGAAACTGGTCGACGCGCGCATGGCGGCTCTGGAGGCAAGGCTGCCTCCGGAGCCTCGATTCCGGCCACCACTCGCCGCGGACAAGCGGCCGTACGTAGCGACAGCTCCCGCCCCGCTACCCTGCCAGGGTGACCGCGTGGGGAGCTTCGCCGCGGCCGTGGCCGGGCCCAAGCCGAAAGGGCCCGCTCCGCAAGGCCAAAAGAGGACGGCACTGGCTCCTGCCAAGGCAGGGCCGCAGTCGTCGCCCGCAGCTGCGCTGCGGGTGGCGACCAGTGCGCCCGTGACTGCGCCTCCCGCGTCCGGCACATCTGCCCCGCCCGAACAGGGTTGGCAGGTGGCCGAGCGTGGCAGGAAGAGTCGTGGCCAACGGAGACGGACGGAGGCCAAGCGCGCCGCTGAGGCCTTCGTTCCCCAGGCAGGAGCCGCGGGGAGGGAGAGAGGGAGGCCGCACAGGAGGCTCCGGCCGCCGAAGACAGCCGCAGTAGTGATTACTGTGCTGCCTGAGGCCGCCGAAAAGGGCCTCAACTATGAGGCCGTTTTGAGAAAAGCCCGGCGGGAGCTAGACGTCACCGATATTGGTGGCGTCGAAGCCACGACCCGCAAGGCCCGGACAGGGGCTCGAGTACTCGAGTTCCCTGGGGCCGAGGGCGCCAAAACGGCCGATAGTATTGCGGCCAAGTTGAGGGGCCTGTTCGCCGAGGAGGGCGGCATTAAAATCGCCAGGCCTGTGAAGTGCGCAGAAATGCGCGTCACGGGCTTGGACGATTCCGTGACAGCAGAGGACATTCGGGAGGCCATTGCCTCGAGAACCGGGTGTACCCTTGATGTTGTCCGGGTTGGTGCCATCCGCCCTGGCCCAGGTGGCGTGGGTGCTGCATGGGTGCAGTGCCCGGTGGAGTCGGTCAGGAAACTGGCCGACTCGGGCAGGCTCCTCGTGGGCTGGAGTTTGGCGCGGGTGACCGTGCTGGATAACCGGCCCGCGAGGTGCTACAAGTGCATGGCGATCGGGCATACCGGACCGACGTGCACTAACTGCTTTGACTGCGGCGGATTGTGTTTCCGCTGCGGTCAACCCGGGCACATGGCAGCATTCTGCGCTGCCCCGCCCCACTGCCCCGCGTGTGCGGCGGGCAATAAGCCTGCTAAGCACCGCATGGGCTCTGGGGCCTGTAGGCCTCCAGCTTCGGCCCCAAAGGGGCGGAGCGGCCGTTCGACCACGGCTGCTTCCGCTCCTAGTGCGGCCCGATTGCCCGCTGGCATAGAGGAGGGCATGGACACGGCCAATTAATGGCGGCCGAGTCCATCCACCTCCTGCAGGCCAACATCAACCACTCCCCTGGTGCGCAGGATCTTCTCCTGCAATCCATGGCGGAGTGGACGATTAGTGCAGCCGTAGTCGCGGAGCCGTACTGCGTGCCTGATCGCCCCAATTGGGTGATCAGCCAGGACGAGACCGCGGCAATCGTCACCTCTACGCTGCGGCATTGCCCGCTCTTATCCCTTAAGGATAGGGGCGAAGGGTTTGTCGCAGCGGAATGGGGGGAGGTCACGCTTTACGGCGTGTACTTCTCCCCTAATAGGAGTGCGGCTGATTTCGGGGCTTTCCTTACCAACTTGGAGGCTTCGATACGGCGACTGGCACCGCGCCTAGTCCTTGTCCTGGGGGACTTCAACGCCAAATCTGTGGCGTGGGGGTCCCCTACGACGGACGATTGCGGGCGGGCAGTCGTGGAGTGGGTTGCTTCGCTGGGCCTCTGTATTCTCAACAGGGGCTCAGTGGACACGTGTGTGCGGCCGCAGGGCGGGTCGATAGTGGACTTATCGTTCGCTAGCCCTGCGCTCGCACAACGAGTGAGGAACTGGCGTGTCCTGGAGGATGCTAAGACTCTGTCTGACCGTTTATATATTCGGATGGAGATCTCACCCCGGGACCGGGCCGGTAGGGTTCACAGGGCGAACGGAGCTCCCTCGTTTCCGCGGTGGGCTGTGGGGCGCCTGGATGGGGACCTGCTGGCGGAGGCGGCCATTGTGCATTCATGGCTGTCCTCACCGCCCCCAGCGGACGGAGGAGTGGACGCTGAGGCTGGCCGCATTCGCAGTGCGATGACGCAGATTTGCGATGCGGCCATGCCCCGTGCACGGCGTCTACCTCCGAGGCAGGGGGTTTACTGGTGGTCCCCGAGGCTGGCGGATCTTCGTGCGGCTTGCATATGTGCCCGAAGAGCCTACACCCGTAGTCGGCGGCGTCGCCGCGATGATGAGCGGGAGGGTCAGCTGTACGAGGCTTACCGCAGTGCGCGGTCTGCCTTCAGGCTGGCCATCCGTTTCGCCAAAGACGAGAGTTGGCGGGAGTTGTTGAACGGTCTCGACCGTGATCCCTGGGGTCGCCCGTATCATGCGGTGCTGAGTAAGCTCCAGGCGCAGGCGGTTTTTGAAGGGGGCGTTCGACCGTTGCGGCTCTACTGCGCTTGAGGCAGACGGCGGCGGAGGCCGTCATTGGCGGAGGGGTGCTGTTGGCGGTGTCTTTGGACATCGCCAACGCATTTAATAGTCTGCCATTCAGCTGCATCAGGGAGGCGCTCCGGTATCACGGAGTGCCCTTATACCTGAGGCGGCTAGTGGCAGACTATTTGCACGGGCGCAGTGTCCTCTTCGCGAATAGCGCAGGGAACATTGTGCGCACGCCCATGTCGTGCGGTGTCCCACAGGGGTCGGTCTTGGGGCCGACTCTGTGAGACATCGGTTACGACTGGGCGTTGAGAGGGAGTCTCCCCCCCGGGCTGGGCTTAATTTGCTATGCTGACGACACGCTCGTCACAGCCCGGGGCAGGACACTGCAAGAGGCGATGAGCCTGGCCACTCTCGGCACCGAGGAGATGGTCAGGCGAATCGAGGCGCTGGGAATTAGGGTGGCTCTAGATAAGACGGAGGCCATCTTGTTTCACGGGCCCCGCACGGGGCCACCCGCCGGCGCCTCGATAGTCGTCAACTCCGTCCCCATCGGTATCCAGGCCCATATGAAGTATTTGGGCCTGGTGCTCGACGGGCGGTGGTTCTTCCGGGAGCATTTCCGAAGACTTGCTCCCCGGCTGGTCGGCGTGGCGTCCGCCCTTACACGGCTTATGCCGAATCTGGGTGGACCCAGCTTTGAAAGTCGACGGCTATACGCGGGGGTGGTCCGGTCAATGGCATTGTACGGCGCACCCGTGTGGGCGAGGGCTCTGACCGTCCGCCTTAGGGCTATTCTGCGGCGACCGCAGAGAGCCATGGCGATCAGGGATATCCGCGGATACCGCACGGTGGCGACCGAGTCAGCATGCGTATTGGCCGGAACGCCCCCTTGGGACTTGGAGGCGGAAATGCTCGCCGGAATACATCGGCGAGTGTCTTCCACTCGCGAGGAAGGTGCCGAGGTTTCGCCTAACGAATTGGCCACCTGGCGCGAAGACGCCCGCCGGGAAGTCCTTGCCTGTTGGGCGACGCGGCTGGAGAGGCCTCGATTCGGACTTCGTGTCATCGAGGCCGTCCGGCCCGTACTGATGGAGTGGCTGGAGAGGCGGCACGGAGTCCTCTCTTTCCGACTGGTGCAGGTCTTGTCGGGGCATGGTTGTTTCGGCAAGTACCTGTACACGGTCGCAAGGAGACGACTCCGTCCTGCCAGCAGTGCGGCGACGACGAGGACACAGCGCAGCATACGCTCGAGGTCTGCGTGACCTGGGCTTCGCAGCGCTCTGCCCTCGTCGCCGCCATCGGTGCTGACCTCTCGCTGCCGGCCGTCGTGAAAGCGATGGTCGACAGTGAGAGCAATTGGGACGCGGTCGCCACCTTCTGCGAGAACATCATCTTGCAGAAGGAAGCGGCGGGGCGAATCCGGGAGGATCTCCTCTTCGAGGATTCGCGCCGCCGCCGGCGACTGGGGCGGCGAAGGCGAGAATACCTCCGCCTTATGCCGCCCTAGCCGAGGCAGCGGGTGACCGGACCGGGGATTAGTCTGGTCACTCTTGGAGAGAGGCCACCGCGTGAAGACGACGCCCTGACATCGAGACATAATATTAGTCGAGATGGCAGGGCGTCGACCCGAGAGGATACCCGTGAGGGTAGACCGGATGGGCCACTGAAGAAAAGAACGCGTACCAGTGGCCCACCCACAATGCGTAGAGAGGTACATTGTAGGGCGGGTCTACGGGGTCGTGCGCCGCTTCTCCCGTCACTCCGGACGGATTAGCGGGGCGTGACCGATCCGTAGCCCGCCGCCAAAAAAAAAAAAGGCATGCTCTGCTTTGAACGCTGACCCCCTATGGAGTTAATGTCACGAAATAGAGAGACATTGTTATTGTTAGAGGGCGCTGTTACGGTAGCGCCCTCTAGGCGCGTAATTCGAAATTGGAAACTTAAATTCAACAATTCAATCCTGACTATCCCAATAACTGATTAGGATAATGGTGTAATCTTATTAAATTATTGCATTGTCATCGGTCCTCGATAAGTCTACTAAATTTAAGTGAAATCTGACCGTTCGAAGTGGGTCAAAATCAAGTCCAAAGGAGTCGGTTACAAACATACAGGTCAAGCTATTAGCTTATAAAAAAGCGTATAAAAATTACTGCAAATGATAAATTTTAAAAATGTATCATTTGCAGTAGTCAAAACGATTTTACTGCCAAGGCGTGCAAAAAGATGTTTCCCATCACAAAGTTTCAATACCTATCTATTATATTATATACAAGTATAGTGAGTTAGTAGTAGAAGCCCCTAATGGCCCTCACCGCCATGACCCCTGCGGACGTCGCAGGAGGGCTCTATTGCGGGCAGTGAGAGACGCCGACCAAATAGGGGCACCATAGAGTGCCATAGACCGCACAATTCCGGCGTACAGACGCCGGCAGGACGATCCGGGACCGCCAGTGTTCGGCAGAAGCCTACCTAGAGCCGCGGCCGCCTTCACGAGCCGCGGGACGAGCTGGGCAAAGTGTGGCCCGAAATTCCATGTAGGGTCTAGGTGCAGACCCAGATTTACTGTCCACCCTGCGCCCCTCCAAATAGTCTGCCACCAGCCGCCTGAGGTACAGGGGCACTCCATGGAACCGGAGCGCTTCCCTGATGCAGCTGAATGGCAGACTATTGAAGGCGTTGGCGATGTCCAACGACACCGCCAACAGCACTACTTTGCTGGCGACAGCCTACACGGCCGTCTGCCTCAGGCGTAGCAGGGCCCCGATGGTCGAACGCCCCTCCGAAACCCAAATTGAGCGTCCGACAGATCGGGCCCCACCTCTTCCAGGTGCTGGATGATGCGGGCAGCGAGGACACGCTCCAGCAGCTTACCCACATCGTCCAGAAGCACAATGGGCCTGTAGGCCGACGGCGAATCCGGGGTCCGTCCCGGCTTTGGCAGGAAAACCAACCTCCCTTCCTTCCAGCACTCAGGGAACTGTCCAGACGTCAGACAGGCATTGAACAGTCACCTGAGGTGAGGTTCGAGATGCTCGAGGAGTAACGTCAACACCCGGACTAGGACTCCGTTCGGGCCGGGGGCCGTGGTGGCGGAATGAATCTTCGCCACGGCCTGCCCCCACTTCCGACTCCGTCACGGGCGGAACACTCTCGACGGCGCCCCGGTCGTGATCTGGCGAAGCCATGACCGGGGGAGTGTGCTCCGACTGCCGCGGGAACAGCTCCTCGACCACTCTACGAAGGAGGTCGGGCTGGAGGGTCTCGGTGAGGGGGGGGCCCTGTGCGCGAAGCTTATTCAGCGACGCGCGATACGGGCGACCTCAGGGGTCACGGTCGAGACCGTCCAGCATCTCCTACCAACTCGCGTCCTTGGCGGACCGGATGGCCAGCTGAAAGGCGGTACGCGCTCTACGGTACGCCTCGTACAGCTGGCCCTCCCGTTCAACATCGCGGTGACGCCGCCGACTGCGGGTGTAGGACCTTCGGGCACTAATGCACGCCACACGAAGGTCCGCCAGTCTTGGGGACCACCAGTAGACCCCATGCCTCGGAGGTAGACGCCGCACCCTGGGCATGGCCGCATCGCAGACCTGCGTTAACGCACTGTGGATGCGGACAGCCTCAACGTCCACTCCGTCCGCTGGGGGTGGTGAGGACAGCCACATGTTCACGATGGCCGCCTCCGCCAGTAGGTCCCTATCCAGATGCCCTACAGCCCACCGCGGAAATGCGGAAGCTCGGTCCGCCCTGTGACCCCTGCTGGGGTCCCGGAGAGGGGAGACCTCCATCCGGATGTAACGGTGATCCGACAGGGTCTCCGCCTACTCCAGGACACGCCAGTTCCTCACTCGTGGTGCGACAGTGGGGCTAGCGAACGACAAGTCCACTATCGACCCACCCTGACCAGGACGAGGCCTGGTGCCAGTCGCCGTATCGAAGCCTCCAAGGTGGTGAGGAAGGCCCCGAAATCGTCCATTCTCCTATTAGGGGAGAGGTATACACTGTAGAGCGTGACCCCTCCCCAATCCGCCGCAACAAATTCCTCGCCCCTATCCAAGAGGAATAAGGACGGGAAGTGCCGCTGCGTGGAGGTGACGATTGCCGCGGTTCCGTTACGGCTGACTACCCAATTGGGGCGATCAGGCACACAGTACGGTTCCGCGACTACGGCTGCACCAATCGACCACTCCGCCATGGATTGCAGGAGGAGATCCTGCGCACCGGCGGAGTGGTTGGTGTTGGCCTGCAGGAGGTGAGTGGACTGGGCAGCCATTATTGGGCCGTGTCCATCATCACCTCCTGGCTTGTGGTGGGCGATCGGGCCGCGCTAGGAGCGGGAGCGGCCGGAGTCGAAGGGCCGCTCCGCCCTTTTGGAGCCGAAGCCGGAGGTCTGCACGCCCCAGAGCCCATGCGGTGCTTGACAGACTTATTACCCGCCGCACACGCGGGGCAGTGGGGCGGGGCGGCGCAAGATGCCACCATATGCCCAGTTTGACCGCAGCGGAAACAGAGTCCACCGCAGTCAAAGCAATTAGTGCATGTTGGCCGGGTGTGCCCGACCGCCATGCACTTGAAACACCTCGCAGGCCGGTGCTCCAGCACGGTGACTCGCGCTGAGCTCCAGCCCACGAGGAGCCTGCCTGAGCCGGTCAGTTGCCTGATCAACTCCACTGGGCACTGCACCCACGCGGCACCTACGCCGCCCGGACCGGGCCGGATGGCGCCAACCCGGACGGTGTCCAGGGGACACCCGGTTTTCGAGGCAATGGCCTCTCGGATGTCTTCCACCGTCACGGAGTCGTCCAGACTCGCGATGCGCATTTCGGCGCACTTTACAGGTCTGGCGATTTTGACGCTACCCTCCTCGGCGAATAGACCTCGCAGCTTCGACGCCACGCTATCGGCTGTTCTGGTGCCCTCGACCCCAGGGAACTCCAAAATTCGAGCCCCTGTCTGGGCCTTGCGGGTCCGGGCTTCGACGCCTCCTATGTCGGAGACGTTAAGCTCCTGCCGGGCTTTCATCAGAACGGCCACATAGCTGAGGCCCCTTTCTGCCGCCTCAGGCAGCACAGTGATCACCACTGCGGCTGTCTTCGGCAGCCGGAGCCCCTTACGCGGCCTCTTCCTCTTCGTGCCGCCTCCTCCGGCTCCTGCCTTTTCCTTTTTTTTTTTTTTTTTTTTTTTGTGGTGGGCCATGGACGTTGCACCCCGCCAAATCGGTCCGGGGTGACGGAAGAGGCGGCGCGCAACCCCATTGACCCACACTGCAAGCACCTCTTCTTCGCCGTTTGAGCGGGCCACCGGTACCCGATCTTTGTCTTCGGTGGCCCGCTCGGCGGTATGCCCTCTCGGGCTCCTCTCCTGTCGACGCCCCGACAGATTTCGCCATCGAGGCGTCGTCCTCACGCGGTGGCCTCGCGTCGGGTGACCGGACAATTCCCCGGTCCGATCACCCGAAGCCTCGGTTAGGGCGGCATCAGGCGCAGGTATTCGCGCCTGCGCCGCCCCGGCTGCGGGCGGCGGCCCGGGTCCCGGGCATCCTCCCGGGCCCATTCCGCCGCCTCCTTCTGCGAGATGACAGCCTCGCAGAAGGCGGCGACCGCGTCCCAATTCCTGACGCTGTCGACCATCACCCTCGCGACAGCCGGCAGCGTCAGGTCGGCACCGATAATAGCGACGAGGTCGCGGCGCTGCCCGTCCCAGCCCGAGCATTCCTCGAGCGTATGTTGCGCCGTGTCCTCGTCACTACTGCAATGATGACAGCCCGGAGTCCATTCCCTGTACACGACCGTGTGCAGGTATTTCCCGAAACACCCGTGCCCCGTTAACACCTGCACCAGTCGGAAGTTGAGGACCCCGTGCCGCCGCTCCATCCATTCCATCAGTACGGGCCGGAGGGCCTCGACGGTAGTGACACCGTGTCTAGGCCTCTCCAGCCGCGTAGCCCAACGGGCGATGACTTCTCGACGGGCGTCCTCGCGCCAGGTGGCTATCTCGTTAAACGATGGGGAGCCACCCTCTTCGCGCATTGAGGCAACCCGCCGGTAGAGGTCGGAGAGCATCTCCGCCTCCAGGTCCCACGGGGGTGTCCCGGCCAATAGGCACGCCGCCTCTGTCGACACCGTGCGGTACCCGCGAATGGCTCTGACCGCCATGGCTCGCTGTGGCCTCCACAGCACCGCCCTGAGCTGGGTGTTCAGAGCCCTCGCCCACACGGGTGCGCCGTACATGGCCATTGAGCGGATCACCCCCGCATACAGCCGTCGGCCCTCGAAACTGGGTCCGCCCACATTCGGCATGAGCCGAGAAAGGGTGGACGCCGCGCCGACCAGCCGGGGAGCAATTTGGCGAAAATGCTCCCGGAACCACCATCGCCCGTCGAGCACCAGACCCAAGTACCTCATATGGGCCTGGATACTGATGTGGATGGAGTTGACGACTAACGAGGCGCCGATGGGCAGCCTCACACGGGGCCCTAAGGTCGGCCACGTCCTTTGACAGCAGGCGGCTCGCTCGCCGCACCGCCGATAGCTCGGCTCCCAACTGTCGATTCTGGGCCCGCAGGCCCGACACCTCGCCACTGAGGCGGGCGTTATCGGCCTGCAGGGCCTCCATACTCGCGGCTGGGGCGCTCGCGCGGGCACCAGCGGCTGCCACTTCGGTGTGGGGGATGCCAGACAACACCTCAAGCACCCTCGCGGCGGCCGCCTCGTTATCGGCCTGCCTGCCTTCCGTCACTCCACGCACTCCGCCGGCCGGGGAGTGGGTCGTTCTGCCCGTCATCGCGGCCCCTCGCCCTCTGCGTGACGCCGGCACTTTGGGGGGAGGCATGATTACCACGCTCTCTTCGGAATCAGCGCCAGAGCTGCCCTCCTTATTCAGGGGGCGCTTCCGCACCTTCGAAGGGAGGGAAGTCCCTTACCGTCAGGGCCGCCGCCGCAGGACGCGGTGACGACCTGGCAGTGGCAACTTCCTCAGCCGACCCGCTGACCTCCTTGGACGGCTCTGCGGAACTAACGCCCTCGTCCATCACATCGGCAGATCCACTGCCCTCGTCTCTGGACGACTCTGCGACAGAACTGTCGCCCTCGTCCGTTGACGGCTCTGCAGTGGATCTGCCGCCGTCCTTATCCCGCTCGCGCGCGTAACGCTCGCGGTTTTCAGTGTTCCGCTTCTTTTCGCGAGCGTTCGCTTTCGCAGCTTTCCCCCATGTGAACCGCGCCGTCCGACGCTTCTTCTTCTTCAAGGGGTGGGGGCCTCTGTGGTCGGTGCCGGGCCCTCGGCGGTCGCCTCCAGTCCTAAGGACGAGGCGTCGTTTGTGCCAGTTTTATGTTGGCTTAGCAAGACCGTAGGGTGGGAATCCGTAGGATCCCCGTCTTTTTTTTTGGTAAATTAGGCAAATCCATGACTATTCCCACGAGAATGGGAGAAAAACCGTCGACCCGGGCAGAGATCCCTGTACCCATTTACCAACTAGAGGGTCGGCCGGTACCCTGGCTGGAGCGTGCTAGGAACAGAACAGCCCATCTGCCATGCATCCTCTCGCCGCACGCCAGAACTTAGGATTCTGGGTAATTGCCGAATTCGAAGGTCGAATTCTTTATAGAGGTTGTCTTCCTCGCGGTCCGGACGGTTAAGCCAAGACCCTCGTTCCTGGTACTACGCCTCACGACAACTTGTCTTGAAGCAAGATATCAGGTTTACGATATGTCGGCGGTGGCATAAGCCTTTTTTTATTTTTTTTTTATTGGTGGGCTATGGGTGCGTCTCGCCCCGCCAAATCGGTCCGGGGTGACGGAGAAGGCGGCGCGTGACCCCATAGACCCACCGTAAAATCCTCTCTCTTCGCCGTGCGAGCGGACCACCGGTACCCGATCTTTGTCTTCGGTGGTCCGCTCGGCGGTTTACCCTCGCGGGTTCCTCTCGTCGACGCCCCGACAGATTTCGCCGTCGGGGCGTCGCCCTCACGCGATGACCTCGCGTCGGGTGACCGGACAATTCCCCGGTCCGATCACCCGAGGCCTGGGTTAGGGCGGCATCAGGCGCAGGTATTCGCGCCTGCACCGCCCCGGCCGCTGGCGGCGGCCCGGGTCGCGGGAGTCCTCCCTGACTCGTTCCGCCGCCTCCTTCCGCGAGATGACAGCCTCGCAGAAGGCGGCGACCGCGTCCCAATTCCTGACGCTGTCGACCATCGCCCTCGCGACAGCCGGCAGCGTCAGGTCGGCACCGATAATAGCGACGAGGTCGCGGCGCTGCCCGTCCCAGCCCGAGCATCCCTCGAGCGTATGTTGCGCCGTGTCCTCGTCACTACTGCAATGATGGCAGCCCGGAGTCCACTCCCTGTACACGACCGTGTGCAGGTATTTCCCGAAGCACCCGTGCCCCGTCAACACCTGCACCAGTCGGAAGGTGAGGACCCCGTGCCGCCGCTCCATCCATTTCATCAATACGGGCCGGAAGGCCTCGACGGTCACGACACCGTGTCTAGGCCTCTCCAGCCGCGTAACCCAACGGGCGATGACGTCTCGGCGGGCGTCCTCGCGCCAGGTGGCTATCTCGCTCAACGATGGGGAGCCACCCTCCTCGCGCACTGAGGTAACCCGCCGGTAGAGGTCGGAGAGCATCTCCGCCTCTAAGTTCGATGAGTAAAAAACTAAGATGACGGCTTGTCAAATACTTCGAAATTTTTACGTTGCAAATGTTTTAATCAAATTTAACATATAAATACAGTTAAATCGTGTTGAAGATAATGTGAAAACAATGGTGCGTTCGTTGAAATCAGCCTATGTTCATAATTGATCGTCAAATGTATGTGATTACGGAGTAATCGTGACAAATTGGTTTGTTTACATGATTGTTGAATTCTATTGCAAACGACTTTAAGACGGTTTGCACCGTATCACCTCAGAATGAAGTTCAGATTAATACTCCTCTTCATGGTCCCCAGCGCGATTCCCTAATGGTCGTTATTGATAGATTCTCAGAGTACTTTATTTCGGGTACTGCTTCGTCTACAGTCACTACAGGAAAAATGAGCATCGAAGTTACCGATAAGACTCCCATCGTATATCGACCGTACAGACTGTCTCATTCTGAAAAACTTAAAGTACGTGATATAATTAACGATCTTAAAGAAAAAGGCATCATCCGCGACTCCAGATCTGAATATGCTAGTCCAGTAATATTAGTGAAAAAGAAAGACGGAAGTGACAGAATGTGCGTCGATTATCGAGCATTGAATCGAGTCACTGTGAAGGAGCGGTACCCTCTACCACTTATAGAGGACCACATAGAAAGGTTAGGTAACTTCAAATTCTTCACAAGTCTAGATATGGCTACTGGTTTTCATCAAATATGTATCGAAGAAAGCTCTATTCATAGGACCAAGGCCAGGAAGGCCAGTACGAATACCTACGTATGCTTTATGGTCTTTGCAATTCGCCCATTGCTTATCAGCGCATCATCAATGGAACTTTACGGGAGCACATAGAAGACGGTAACGTATTGGTATATGTGGATGATGTGTTAATTATGAGTAATAGCATAAAGGAAGGGATAGATTCTCTCAATGAGGTTCTGAAGACTTTGACAGACGTTGGGTTTTCTATCAACCTACGTAAATGTTCATTCCTTACAACGGAGGTTGAATATTTGGGTCGCTTAATTAGTGAAGGACACGTCAAACCGAGCCCTCACAAGATAGAAGTCCTAGTTAATTCTCCTACACCTGGCAACGTCAGACAGGTTGGGCAACTTCTTGGTTTGGCGGGATATTTTCGCCGATATATCAAAGACTATGCCACTAAGACAATTTGCATGTCTCGTTTGACCAAGAAGGGTGCCGTATTTCATTGGGGTCCCGAACAAGAGAAAATTAGGCAAGAAATTATAGACACCCTTACAAATTCCCCAGTTTTATCTATTTTTGACCCTACGCTACCGACTGAAGTCCATACTGATGCCAGTAGTGTTGGCTATGGTGCGGTGTTAATGCAAACTGGATCAGATGGCTCTAAACATGGAGTGGCATATTTTAGTAAAACTACACAGGGTGCCGAAAGCAGATATCATTCTTATGAGTTGGAGACTCTGGCGGTGGTGAGAGCCTTGCAGCACTTCCGCCATTATTTGATAGGTATTAAGTTCAAAGTCGTAAGTGACTGCAATGCTCTCAAGGCCACAGCAAAGAAGAAGGATCTGCTTCCGCGCGTAGCCCGTTGGTGGGTCTACTTACAAGACTTCGATTTCACAATCGAATATAGAAAAGGTTGTCATATGTCCCACGCAGACTATCTAAGTCGCAACCCAGTTTCTGCCAAAGTGCACGTTATCTCCAGGCCACGTAACTGGGCCCAAATAGCTCAGTCGGCTGACACAGAAACTCAGCTCCTCCTCCAGGAGTTACAAGAAGGCAAATTAGATCCCCAACGCTATGTGTGCCAAAACGATCTCCTCTATTATCGATACACTCCCGTGGGTGAGGAAACCAGACTTTTATGTTTTATCCCAAAGGGACATCGTCTGAGTTTGCTCAGAATTTTCCACGACGAGCATGAACATTTGTGCACAGAAAAGACCTTGGACTTAATTCTAAGAAATTTCTGGTTCCCAGGGATTCGCCAGTTTGTAACAAAATACATAAAACATTGTCTTGTATGTATTTCAATGAAACGCGTCCCTAGAGCACCCCATCAACCTATCGTCTCATGGACAAAACCGAATGTTCCATTCGAGACATTGCATTTAGACGTGTTAGGACCCTTGCCTAAATCTAATGATTATAAATTTATAATGATAATGGTTGACTCTTTTACGAAGTATTGTCTGTTATACCCTATTAAGAATCAGGATGTAACGGAATTGAAGCGTACTTTTACTAATGTGATATCCTTATTTGGCACCCCAAAACTTTTAGTAACTGATCGCGGGCGGATGTTTGAATCCACTGAGTTTAAGGCTTTACTGTCGAACCTTGGATGTGAGATCCACTATATCACGCCTGATATGAAAAACGAACTAATAGCACTGTATAAGCTCATAAGTAAACGAATCCAACAAGACTATAAGGCACACCGCACACAAACCATTGAAAGATGTCTTCATACCACAGGAAGCGTTAAGAAAGCGTACAAAGAACTGAGAACACATAAATCATGGATTGAATAGTTAAAAAACAATACTAACAACACACAAAATAGAACGGAAACACTCAAAATAGCAACAGATTTCTACAGAAATCTTTATAGTTCGCCAAACCAACCGGTATATAAATTAAAAAGTAACATCACAGAAGAGGCGAAAGTAACTTTTGACGAGGACGAAGTGGTAAAAGGAATTAAAGCACTAAAAACAGATAAAAGCCCTGGACCCGATGGGATCACCAATAAAGCTATAAAATTAGGATACATGTACCTAGCCAAACCTCTAACCAGACTGTTCAACATGATACTGAGCTCCAAAAACACTCCACGTCAATGGTCAGATTCGGAAATAATTTTGCTTTATAAAAAGGGAGACCCAAACGACATTAGTAACTATAGACCAATTAGCTTATTACCTTCAATATATAAACTTTTTTCCTCTATAATGGAGAAAAAAATAAAAGAAACTACAGAAAAATTCCAACCTATAGAACAGGCAGGCTTCAGGCGAGGCTTTTCTACAGTTGACCTTATACACTCGCTAGAGATGGTGATAGAAAAATTCCAAGAGTTCAATAGACCACTCTATACTGTTTTTATTGATTACCAAAAAGCCTTCGATACTCTACTCCACTCATCGATCTGGGAAGCTCTACTCTCGCAAGAAGTGGCATTGGATTACATACAAGTCCTAAAAAACATCTATGATAATAATACTAGCAGAGTGAAGTTGGAGACTACTGGGCCACTAATACAAATAAAAAGAGGTGTAAGGCAAGGAGACCCAATCTCCCCAACAATCTTTATAGCGGTACTGGAGTGCATCTTCCGAAACCTCAACTGGAATAAAGTCGGCATAAATATAAATGGAAGTTATTTGAGCCATCTCAGGTTTGCTGACGATATAGTTCTGTTATCAGAAAATACAAACCAACTACAATTGATGATAAACTCTCTACATGAAGAGAGTCGTAAAGTAGGGCTGGAAATCAACTTAAATAAAACAAATGTCATGACGAACCATACTCAAACACCTATATACCTCGAAAATCTGCCTATAACCTATGTTGATACCTATATTTACCTGGGAAAACAAATTTCATTCAACAAGTACAACAACGAACGGGAAGTAGAGAGAAGAATAAACATCACATGGAAAAAATTCTGGAGTCTCAAAGAAATTCTAAAAAGCGACATGACCATAAAGTTAAAAAGTAAAGTTATGAACACCTGCCTACTTCCCTCACTAACATATGCTTGTCAAACCTGGAAATTAACTAAAAAAATAAAAAACAAGATCATAACAAGTCAAAGAAGTATGGAAAGAAGCATTCTGAAGATTAGAAAGATCCAAAATATCCGTCATAACGATATAAGACAAAAAACTAAAGTCATCGACGCACAAAAACTAAAATGGCGATGGGCAGGCCACGTAGCTAGACTCAATGACAATCGCTGGACCAGAAAAAAAACATCATGGCTTGGCCCATCGGGCCAAAGAAAAAGAGGTAGACCAATTACACGCTGGACAGACGATATCATAAGAATAGCAGGTGCCCACTGGATGCAAGTCGCAGAAGATAGAAAACATTGGCTAGCTCTGGAGGAGGCCTTTAACTTCCACTAAGAGGGGTTCTTGCAATTAAAACATTTGGAAGAAATTTAATTACAATTAATTAATAGAAATGAAAAGTTATTAGCTTATTTTATATCTAACCTAACTTAACTTAATAAACTATTGGAAACACTAAATTAAGTAAATAATAATTAATAATAAGATATACTAAATTATTCAACTATTTCTATTACCTAAAATGATTTGATGTGCACTGTATTTTTAAATTATCTATCTTTACTATGTAGCAAGAAATAAAAGGCTTTTTTTTTTTTTTTTTTTTTTTTTATTTTTTATTTATTTTATGCATAACGCCAACGGACAGGTGGAACGATATGTCCGCACAGTGTTAAACATGCTACGTATTGAGGTGAACAACAAAAATGCCGTGCGGTCTGAACAACTCTGGAGACTTCAATTGGTGATCAATATCACAAGACAGAAAACCACTCAATCGTCTGCTTTGATGCTCCTCATTGGAACCAACGCTACTATTCCCGTTGTCCGTGCGTTGATTCGTGATGTAGCAATTGAGATGGCACAAAATCATGAAACATGGAGGGAGTTGTGCAGATCTAGGGCAAGTGAGCTGTTAACGCGAAACCAAGCTGGTCAAGATGCACGAGTAAATCAGCAACGACAACCGCCACGCACCTTCCAAATAAATGAGTTGGTTTTTGTCATTAAGTACTCGCAGTCAACGGGCAAGCTGGACCCTGGTATGAGAGGACCATATCGAGTCATTCAAGTCTTGCCCAATGGCCGCTACTGATTGAGGTTGCTGGGCTGCTCCTATGGCAAAACAACACAAGCTGCTGCGGAGTACATGGTCCCTTGGCGTGAGGAGTGGTGTCCTGAATCTTGTGCTGATTTCTTTGAAAGTGAGTGAACTTTTGGTATTCAGTTTGATAAAGTCTTGTTTTGTCGTGTGCCTAATATAGTTTTCCTCCCTAATAAATTGATAGCTAGAATTCCTTTTACTTTGTACAAGTGATCACTGTAGATAAACCCTAAACAAAATGGCTTATAAGAATTTTTATTTATATTTTTTTAACGATATTTTCTTTTATCTCTCTTTTAACTTGGGTCATGGCAAAGCAATTCGTCAAGCTGATACTTGCAGAAGACGTTTGGTCTTAAAGGGCGTTGAGCGCCCTGTGCTATGTATGTATAAAGTCATATGACTGCACTGTGCTACGTGGTATATAGGACATTTAGTCCTCAGTGCTTGCCTCCTGTGATGACTCTTGGTCACGTGGAGGTTGTGTGGTCCTCGCAGACAATGGGGACGCCTGTTGTCTGCTGCTCTGTTCACAGATTGTGATTGCGACTTTGAGCCTGCTGATGCCCTGCTACTACTTGTCATCGCTGGATACTAGGATGAGTGGTATAATGGGGAAACGGGAGCTCTCGGTTACTTATTGCTTATAAAAATTATATTACCCATTTTCAAGTGTGCATGTATGCTTTTTAGTTTGACGTAACGCATATTGCTCACACTGATTGTAATTACAGATGACGATGAACTTATTTGCGACCCAGCAGTATCAGTGTCACCTCGGGAGGCCATTGCCGGACCCTCTGAGCCTGGAGGGCAGTGAAGTAGGATGTGGAGACGAGACGGGGACGCCTCGATATCAGGAGAGGCCGAGTTAGGATTCACGTTTTACACTAGCAAGCATTCCTATATAAAGCCGTGCGAAACGTTGGAAAGGGGCATTTGGACTGCCTCGGTTCTCCCAGTACAAGCTCACATTCGTGTTCGTTGTTACAGTGCGTTCGGTCCTGCTCGGCCTGCCAGCGAACGCCGCACCAGTGTTCGCGCTGACGTCTCGACGTCGGCGTAGCATTGGGGTGGTCGACGCCGTGCGGCCTGCATCCACATTTACTCCGGGACACGTCGGGAATCGACCCCACCGCTATCATGCGCAAAGGCGCATCCAAAAAAGGCCCTTCTCAGGGCCAAACACAAAAGTCGCTTCAGCAACAACAGCAGCTACAACGCCAGCAGCCTCCACCATCTCGGCCGCAGTCTGCGATGGAGCTTCCGCCGCCGCAAGGCGTGCGTGCAAGCCCGCGCAGCCCCAGTCCGCAGCCGTCGACATCGCGACAGCCCGCGGCGCCGCCGAAGCAACGCAGCGAACGGTACGACGCGACGCCAGCGCCACGCGCGGCGAGCGCCGCCGAATTCGCTGTCCCAAGACGACCACCATCTGCCCAACCCCCACCTCGGGGTAAAGGTAAGGGCAGCCACCGCACCACCGAATGGGTCCGTAAGGGCCCAATTCCACACTCACAAAGCTTCCTACACAGCCGCGAAAGCCTTATGCAAGAAGGTGAAGACTGGGACCTCGCGTCTGAAGAGTCGCTGGAGGGCTACACCCTATCTGAGCGCAGCCTGGCCGAATATTTCGGCCTCAAAAAGAAGAAGTCCGCCGATCAATCACAGCAACCAAGCCAGATGAAGCAATTCGTCCCAATCCAGCCGCCAACACTCGACCCCCTGCCTCAAACAGGGGTCCGACGCCGCCTTACGATAGATGGGGAATCGATGGAGGACCTTAAAAGGATCGCCGTCGACCCCCATCTATCTTCAATGCATTCTCTGATTGAAGATCGCCATTCAAGCCCTACCGCCGAGCCAGCCGCAGCCGTCGCCGACGCCGCGCCTGTCGCCGTCGAGCATACGATCGCCCGTCCCGCCGCCGTCGGGCATGCCGCCTCAACCGCTGCCGGGCCGGTGCCGCGACGCCCGCTCGCGAGCGCCGCCGCCGAGCCCGCGATCCCGTCGTGTTCGTTCGCGAACACCGCCGCCGATGCGTCGCGTTCGTTCGCGAACGTCACAGGCGGGTCAGCGGTCTCGCCGCGCTCGTTCGCGAGCGCCGCCGCGAAACCGCCTACACCGCAGCCCGCTACCAACACCAACAGCAACCAACCGAAGATACGCTACCCTCCCTTGGTGGTCGAGTGCCTACCCAATTGGCCTCACCACCTGGGAGAAATCAGGAAGTTACTCGGCCGGGTCGCGAATGCTCGGCCCTACGGCCGCGGCATTCGTTTCTCTCCCGCCGACGAAGAAGAGTACCGCATCATACAAAGATACCTCGGGGACCTCGAGAGCCGTGAAAACATCTCATGGCACTCGTACGAGCTCCCGACACAGCTGAACATGAAGGTGGCCATCAGAGGGCTACCTCTTGACACGCCCATTGACGCCCTTACGGACGAGTTGGTCGACCGCGGCTTCGACCCTGTGTATATACGCAGCATTAGAGGCCGCGGAGACCGACCGGGCTGCATTCTGTTCGGTGAGTTTCGTACTACACCGAACATTCGGGGAATATACGCTGTGACGGAACTGTTGAACGTTCCTGGCGTGGTCGTTGAGGCGTGGCGTGGGAAGCAGAGGCCCGCGCAATGCCACCGATGCCAGCAGTTTCGTCACAGCTCGCACCATTGCCATCGAAGACTCGCCTGCGTGAGATGCGGTGACGCCCACGCAGCGCGCGACTGCCCTCGCCCACGCGAGACACCAGCCACCTGCATCAACTGCGGCGGGCCGCATCCGGCCAACTACACCGGGTGTAAGGCGTTCCGCCGGGAAGCCCGGAATAAGAAGGCCGGTATCGCGGCCCTCACTGCGAGGCCCGGACGGGGCCCCTCTGCCACGCAGCCCTCATCGGTCCCCACGGACCCACAAGCGGCCACCCTGATGGCGGCGGCTAACCCCGCTACCCAGCGAGACCAGCCGCCCCCAAAAGGGAAGAAAAACAGGCGGCGACGGAAGAAGAAGAAGGCGTCTTCGGCTCCGGCCGCCGCCCCCGCACCGCCCACGCAACAGCAGACCGATGTATCTGCCGACGCGACACACGTGACGCCAGCGCCACCCGTCCCTACCGACGAGAATAAGAAGCCTCAAGAAAAACAATCAACCGCCCCCGCAAGGTGGCGTAGCAGCATCCTAACCACTACTTTATGTATACTCCACCAGATTTTCGCAGCACTCACAACCCACAGCGGCGACACCGATTACATCGGATCGATTGTCCTCCGCGGGATGGATGAGATAGCTGTGCTCACCGCGGAAATGTTCCCGGATAGCGACCGCTAGGGGCGCTGCCGCCACATAGCTGCCGTCGCGGCGCTTATAACGCGCACCGACGCCCGAACACTATTTCATACTTATAAAAGTATGAAGACCGTGTCGGCTCGTCGCTGCGCGGGCGCCGCAACTACTTCACTGAGTTGATGACATCACATCGGGGGAGGCTGCGATACCTGCCTGAACGGACACGACAACAATCGACCGTAGGGGTAGATGAAGCAATGCCACCCCGTCAGATAGCCTTAAATAAATTAAATAAAGATTTCTATTACCCCGACCGTATAGGTCACTTTGCACATTGTCATTGTAACCCAAAGCCACGCCCCTTTGCAAAGGGACGGCGAATAGATACCGCGAGTCAGGGACTATTAGTCCGATACCGCAATACATACATTATTGTACTTAGTTGAGCTGCTGTGTTCTGCTCGCTTTAAGGACTATTTTGTTAATAAAGATATGACGTGGAAAGGGGCATTTGCTTGTCGGCATTCGTACTGTACAGACGTTATCGACGAGACTTGTTGCGTAGGAAGTGTTGTGAGTTTTTAGTTATCGTGTGAGTGTATTTATTTTTATGTAAATTGGTGTTTTCTTTAAGGTAAGATTTGATCATATCTCTACTGATTTGTATTTCGTTTATCGTATCCTGATTTAGAAAATATAATTCTTATTTCATATAAACCTTTTTGTATTTTTTTATGATTTTTACTTCTGAATCATAAGTATATATATATTAATTTAATACATAGTAGTTTATAATATGATAAAATATGTAAAATCCAATTTGCTCAAATTACTGAAATTTTTTTTTAGCATTTAATATGCTTCATTATTTATAAATACCCGAATACGAAACGAAAAATTATGTCACAAGCGGGGTTCGAACCCGCACCTATTGGGAATCCGGCCCAACCGTGCTGCCACTTACACCATAGTGAACTATTTTAGGACATGCAGATTTCGCTTCATATTATATCTTACGTCTTCAAGGTGACGTATGCCATCTATCGGACAATGTTTACACATTGTATAGACTTAATACTTCAAACTTTACAGTTAGAATTGTATTAAACGATGACACAACCTTGTTATTCAAATTACTGAAATTTTTTTAGCATTTAATATGCTTCATTATTTATAAATACCCGAATACGAAACGAAAAATTATGTCACAAGCGGGGTTCGAACCCGCACCTATTGGGAATCCGGCCCAACCGTGCTGCCACTTACACCATAGTGAACTATTTTAGGACATGCAGATTTCGCTTCATATTATATCTTACGTCTTCAAGGTGACGTATGCCATCTATCGGACAATGTTTACACATTGTATAGACTTAATACTTCAAACTTTACAGTTAGAATTGTATTAAACGATGACACAACCTTGTTATTCAAATTAATGAAATTTTTTTTTAGCATTTAATATGCTTCATTATTTATAAATACCCGAATACGAAACGAAAAATTATATCACAAGCGGGGTTCGAACCCGCACCTATTGGGAATCCGGCCCAACCGTGCTGCCACTTACACCATAGTGAACTATTTTAGGACATGCAGATTTCGCTTCATATTATATCTTACGTCTTCAAGGTGACGTATGCCATCTATCGGACAATGTTTACACATTGTATAGACTTAATACTTCAAAGTTTACAGTTAGAATTGTATTAAACGATGACACAACCTTGTTATTCAAATTACTGAAATTTTTTTAGCATTTAATATGCTTCATTATTTATAAATACCCGAATACGAAACGAAAAATTATGTCACAAGCGGGGTTCGAACCCGCACCTATTGGGAATCCGGCCCAACCGTGCTGCCACTTACACCATAGTGAACTATTTTAGGACATGCAGATTTCGCTTCATATTATATCTTACGTCTTCAAGGTGACGTATGCCATCTATCGGACAATGTTTACACATTGTATAGACTTAATACTTCAAACTTTACAGTTAGAATTGTATTAAACGATGACACAACCTTGTTATTCAAATTACTGAAATTTTTTTTAGCATTTAATATGCTTCATTATTTATAAATACCCGAATACGAAACGAAAAATTATGTCACAAGCGGGGTTCGAACCCGCACCTATTGGGAATCCGGCCCAACCGTGCTGCCACTTACACCATAGTGAACTATTTTAGGACATGCAACCCCGCTTGTGACATAATTTTTCGTTTCGTATTCGGGTATTTATAAATAATGAAGCATATTAAATGCTAAAAAAAATTTCAGTAATTTGAATAACAAGGTTGTGTCATCGTTTAATACAATTCTAACTGTAAAGTTTGAAGTATTAAGTCTATACAATGTGTAAACATTGTCCGATAGATGGCATACGTCACCTTGAAGACGTAAGATATAATATGAAGCGAAATCTGCATGTCCTAAAATAGTTCACTATGGTGTAAGTGGCAGCACGGTTGGGCCGGATTCCCAATAGGTGCGGGTTCGAACCCCGCTTGTGACATAATTTTTCGTTTCGTATTCGGGTATTTATAAATAATGAAGCATATTAAATGCTAAAAAAAAAAATTTCAGTAATTTGAATAACAAGGTTGTGTCATCGTTTAATACAATTCTAACTGTAAAGTTTGAAGTATTAAGTCTATACAATGTGTAAACATTGTCCGATAGATGGCATACGTCACCTTGAAGACGTAAGATATAATATGAAGCGAAATCTGCATGTCCTAAAATAGTTCACTATGGTGTAAGTGGCAGCACGGTTGGGCCGGATTCCCAATAGGTGCGGGTTCGAACCCCGCTTGTGACATAATTTTTCGTTTCGTATTCGGGTATTTATAAATAATGAAGCATATTAAATGCTAAAAAAAAAAATTTCAGTAATTTGAATAACAAGGTTGTGTCATCGTTTAATACAATTCTAACTGTAAAGTTTGAAGTATTAAGTCTATACAATGTGTAAACATTGTCCGATAGATGGCATACGTCACCTTGAAGACGTAAGATATAATATGAAGCGAAATCTGCATGTCCTAAAATAGTTCACTATGGTGTAAGTGGCAGCACGGTTGGGCCGGATTCCCAATAGGTGCGGGTTCGAACCCCGCTTGTGACATAATTTTTCGTTTCGTATTCGGGTATTTATAAATAATGAAGCATATTAAATGCTAAAAAAAAATTTCAGTAATTTGAATAACAAGGTTGTGTCATCGTTTAATACAATTCTAACTGTAAAGTTTGAAGTATTAAGTCTATACAATGTGTAAACATTGTCCGATAGATGGCATACGTCACCTTGAAGACGTAAGATATAATATGAAGCGAAATCTGCATGTCCTAAAATAGTTCACTATGGTGTAAGTGGCAGCACGGTTGGGCCGGATTCCCAATAGGTGCGGGTTCGAACCCCGCTTGTGACATAATTTTTCGTTTCGTATTCGGGTATTTATATCCAATTTGCTATTTTTTTCGTTGATATTTTCTTTTCCTACATTCTTAACTAATATTGTAACTGTGAGTTTGTGATAATATTTGAATGTAATAGATGTTTGTTACTCAATTACGTCTACGTTGAACAGATTTGGATAAAAATTGACAAGCAGATAGATTATTTCCTGAATTAACACATAGTTATACAATGTACATTTTATCTCGGTAAAACGGTCCTCTACGATAATTTAGTGGTAAAAAAATTGTTGTGGAAGTAATTTTCTATGCGGGCGAAACCGCCGGCAGAAGGCTGTAATATCATAATTTAATGTTATTTTATTTTACAAACAAATTATTAATTGATAGAGAATTGCGTATACCCAATACCTCCTACATATTACTTAGTCTTTCAATCACTTATCACAAAAAATAAACGACAAAAAATTTTACTTATAAAATATATTTAATATTAAAAAAGGACCAACGATTTATATGGTAATAACATGTAAAAATCTCTAGAATATTTCATATTCAAATACGATTGCCAGTTAAGTGCTACAACGTACCCGCAAATTTCATTTCGTTTAATCTTATAAAAGCTTACTACAAAGATAAACAACTCTGCTCTGACATCACTTTACTTTTCACATGAAAAAAATAAGGAAAATATTCATGAACTTTGTTTTTTAGAAGCACCAAATTGGAACAATGTGATGAGTTAAAAATACAATGTATTACTGTTTTTATTTTCCCGTGGATGTTGTTAAATTCATTTCGAGGTCATCAGCTTGGGGAGCTGGTGACCGAGGTGAAGGAAGATACTAATCGTCATTCCATATCAGACTGACGATTAGTCGGGCCGACTAGACGGTGGGGAGGCATTACCATAGTTTATCAAGTCGCACCCTTCTCCCGCCCTGAATGAAACCACACCAAAATAATTAGAAAGTAGAGTTTTTTTATTGCATATGGTGGCAAATGAGTATGCAGCACACCTGATGATAAGTATCACTGCCGCCCATGGACCTTTGCAATACCAAGGGCTAATATAACTAGGCCGTTGCCTGGCTTTCGGCTCTCTCGCTCACCGAACGAAGCGCTATAGCACATTGCCATTACTCAGACGATAATCTTCTGCGACAGTGTGGTACTACCCCGGAGAGACCGGCTCGTGACTGTAGACAGAGAACTATCGACAGCGTGGTCCTATCACTATTTAGTCTGTGAAATATATGACCGAAACGCTATGTAAAGTGTTTAACACGTTGAGAAATTAAAAATAAATACAAATGCAATAGTATCCATAAGAATGGTTGTATTAAAAAGTTTAAGATGCCTCTGTAATGAATTTCATAAAAAAAAAATATGCGTGCGTACAAAGTACACATATCAGAAGTAAAACTTTGGTGAACTAATTTTTAAATCTCGTTTACATACGCCATAGCGAGTATTCTCTCTCTCTCTCTCTTTCTCTCTCTTTCTCTCTCTCTCTCTCTCTCTCTTTCTCTCTCTCTCTCGTGGTGCGTCCCTCGTGTCGCATTTCATCTGTAAAAATTTTATCCTCATGCGCGCAAAAAAGTTTCCCTTCAAAAAAAGATGGCGCGTAACGGAAAAATGTGACGCGTAACCGAAAAATGTGACGGTAAATTTTTTCCGAAGCCTATAAAGATGTTAAAGAAGTTTCACTTCAAAAATCATGTTTCCCTATAACTAAACCAAACACCATCCATCAACATGTAGACGTCCACTGTTGGACATAGTCCTCACCACTAGAAAGCCACTCAGAACAGTCCTGTGCCACCTACATCCAACGGCTTACTGCATTTAAAATTAAATAAACTCTAAGTTAAAGTTAAGTAAATTTTTTAATGTGGAAGGATGTTAAGAAGATATACAATGCGAAAGTGGAAGGATGTAGGTACCGAGGGAGACCGAGACTAACCTACCTAGACCAGATTGGTCACGTACTGAAGGAAGGTGGAGTCAAGAGTCTCCGAAACCGGAGAGCGTGTATGAAGAGAATTATGAATGTTGAGGAAGCGAGTGAAGTATGCAAGGATAGAGTTCTCTGGCACTCTGTTCTCTCTGCCTACCCTGCAAGGGATATGGCGTGATGATATGTATGTTAATTTTTTACGTGAGTCTCGTACTTAACTGGACGATTCATTTCATTTGTGGTTGCAAACAAAAGTAGTTTTCAACAGTTTAATCCTATCAATTTTAAACTCCACTTGAATTGATGAGACAAATCAGTTTAATTGGTTTTCAGTCTATAGAACGGTGAAAAGTAACTAAACCCTTTGAATATATGTATGAGTTTAACCGCTGTGAAGCTAGTGTATTTTAATGAGTCTAGCTACATAGAGGTACAGTCGCCGAGCTAACTCAATGATACACTGGCACGTATGACAGTGGCTCTACGTTTGCGCCCTCTATGTAAATGTACCCAAGCGTTGTTTATTAACTTTGTATAACTTTTACCTTGCTTTGCAATTGATATTATTTTGTTTGGTTTATTTATGTGATGTACATTCGTTTTTTCACCCACTCATCATTCTCCTACTCTTATCCCAATCACTCGGTCGATACAATATGTACTCATCTTTCATAGTACATATTGTAAAAATTACTGGCAATAGTTTTATGAGCGGCCGCCTGCCAGACGACAACCCTCCTTGGGAATGTAATTGTTGACCAAACGGCATCAGATGTAGTTGGCCCAGGTCGATATAAAGCTCTTAGTTGGCTTTTACGACATCCACGAGCAAAGTAAGGGTTGGTAGTATTCGTAGCCGCTACCACACAGCTCGTTTGTTCAAGCACTATAACTGAATAACTTGATAAACCTGAGTGATCAAGTTTGATAAAGTGTAATATACAGAATTGACTCTTAATCATTCAAATTATTGAAATTATGTAATTAACATGGTAGATTAATTAATTTAGCAATTAACATGCTAGATTACTTGTAAAAACGTGATTACGAGTGAAAATTGAAAGTCGAACGTGGGACTCGAATCCACACCTATTAGAAATCTATTCCAATCGTTCTATCACTTAGACAAGCGTGAGCTTTCGTATTATATTCAATTTGTAGCTCGTATTATATTTTATTCTTTAAAGGAAACTTAACTATTCTCTGTTGCTGATCAATACGAAGTGGAAGAAATTACATTAAAATGCCTTAGCAGTGCATATTTTATATATAATATCATTATCTTCTTATCCCAATTACTTGTGGTCGAAGCAAAATATACTTGTACATATTGCCAAAGTTATTGGCAATAATTTTATAATCTAATGTCAACCCTACTTGGGAATGTAATTGTTGACTAAATGGCATCAGATGGAGTTAGGACAGGTCGATATAAATCTCTTAGTCGTCTTTTACGACATCCACAAGCAAGAGTTGGTAGTATTCGTAGCCGCTATTACACAGCATATAATTGTTGATGTATAATAAAATGCTTTGAAGTAGTAAATTCCAAGTATAAGTTATAAATTACAACGGGGGTCCCGGGCTTTATATTATTTGACTGTAACTTTAGCCATTCAATTACACAACTTTGTTATACGTCTCTGTTGGAAGGCAATAACACTAATATACATTAAAGTTATATTCAAATTTAAACAATCGTTACTAACCACCAAATAACTATGATATATTACAGTTAGTTATACTTATTCGTACTATTATTATAACATTAATTGCTTTTTTAATCGTGTGGTGATGGAGTAAGAATACAAATCACCAACCTCTATCTTACCTCTAGGTGATCGTAAGAGACGACTAAGGGATATAAAACGTATATAACATCTATGCAAGAGAAGGAAAACTCGAAACAAAACCCAATACTAACACGTCTGACCAGCGTGGTATATTAGGTCAATTTCCCTCTTATTACGGAGAAGCCTCGAGTTCAACCGTGGGATATATATGAGCTGAGATGATGATGATGAATTATCTTTTATTCATGCAGCGGTTAAGATACCGTACTTATAGTGTCATAGGTTCGATTCCCAAGACAATATATTTTGATCTCCACAATTTGTTATTCGAAGTCAGAATATATTTTGTGTCCGTTATATTTATAAAAACAAAACTTTGGAAGGGCAAGGTTTTGTTTTATTGCTTATGATGGCAAACTATCACATCTGATGGTAAGGGTTACTGCCTCGACCTTTGCAATACCAGGGGCACAGTAAGGCGGCTGCCTACCCACCAAATCCCACCCAGAAAATTCTCTATCTCGCTCATCGTACGAAGCATAACAGCGCATTGTCACTATTTAGACGTCGATTTTCTCTGAAAGTATGGTACTACCCCGGACGGACCGGCCCACTCCCGACTAGAAAAAAAGTATGGTTCAACCAGATCATGTATCTGGACCCGATCAGGATAGAATGAGGCATGCCGGATCCGGCAAACCCGATCAGGACCAGGTCTGGTCCTGATCAGGATAGCCTGATGTGAAATAACATCAAGTATGGTAAAGCATACCGGATCAGGACCAAATAAGGATAGCCTGATGTGAAATATCATTAAGTATGGTAAGGCATACCGGATCAGGACCAAATAAGGATAGTCTGATGTGACTTATCATCCAGTATCGTAAGGCATATCGGATCAGGACCAGGTCAGGACCAAATAAGGATAGCCTGATGTATAATATCATCAAGTATGGTAAGGCATACCGGATCAGGACCCGATCAGGACAGAATGAGGCATGCCGGATCCGGCAAACCCTATCAGGACCAGGTCTGGTCCTGATCAGGATAGCCTGATGTGAAATAACATCAAGTATGGTAAGGCATACCGGATCAGGACCAAATAAGGATAGCCTGATATGAAATATCATTAACTATGGTAAGGCATACCGGATCAGGACCAGGTCAGGACCAAATAAGGATAGCCTGATGTGTAATATCATCAAGTATGGTAAGGCATACCGGATCAGGACCCGATCAGGACAGAATGAGGCATGCCGGATCCGGCAAACACTATCAGGACCAGGTCTGGTCCTGATCAGGATAGCCTGATGTGAAATAACATCAAGTATGGTAAGGCATACCGGATCAGGATCAGATCAGGGCCAAATAAGGATAGCCTGATGTGAAATATCATCAGGTATATAGTAAGGCTTGTAGTATATCAGAACCAGAAACAGTTTTCGTAACACGATAAAAATATCAATCAAAATTCAAAAAAAGGACATGATTGTCATATTTATGCCACGGCGAAATTGTATTTGGATCAGAGGAGATTAATCTGAAATATTTAATCAATCATATGTATTTAATAATAATAATAATGTTTAATTAATAATATAAAAATAATTTATATTTAAAGTAAAAAACAAAAATAAATAATATATATATATATATAAATGTACCTAACATTTGAAAACATAGATAGATAGAAATATTATATTGTAACAACCATTCTAACATTTAATGTTTTGGGTCATAATAAATAGATGGCGCTAGTAAAATGACGTCATTATTTGAATCGCGGTGTTAAGATTCTCCGAAGCGTAATGACATGGTCTAATATTAAATTAGTTGTTATCGAATCAGATTAAAACAGATCCATCAGGTCATGAATGAGAAATTCAGGCGACAGTTGCAGTCGTTAGCATCTGGTGGTTGCGCCATAATCGGAACGGCTCACTGGGAGTCTGGGACTCTCTATGATAAGAATATAGCACTGCATTCGCTGCCTACGTCATATATTAATTTATATTTTTACCTATTAAACATGTTCTTTAAGATATTCATGTTTTTTAAAAGGACCGGACTGGGCAGTGGGCATACTCGTTTTGGATCAGGCAAGATATATAACGCAGATGATTGATTTGGTTCCGATCAGTAAAATTTCATCCGGACCCGATCAGGAACGCCTGATCTGGACCCGATAAGGTTTTCCTGATCGGGTCCAGATATATCTTCTGCGTTACATACCTTATCTGGTCCAGATCGGGCATGCCCGGTCCGGTCCTGCTAAGGAAGACGAAAAAATTTCTAGTCGGGCTGCTGTAGATAGAAAACTGTCACACATGTAGCTCTTTTTTGCAGCGGGCTATGGTCTGGTTACACCCTCCCAAATTCATTCGGGGTGACAGAAGAGGCGCGGCGCGACCACATAGACCCACCTCGCAATGCGCCTCTCTTCGCCGAGCGAGCGGGCCACCGGAGTCCGGTCATTGTCTTCGGTGGCCTGCCCGGCGGTTTACCCTCGCGGGTTCCTCTCAAGTCGATGCCCCGGCAGCTTCCCCACATGTGGCCCTATTACAATCATAGTAATGACAAAACTATTAATAAAATCCTCATGTTTTATCGTAATTAGGGTTATCATACTTTTCGTTATCGCTCATCTAAAGATTGTTGAAAATTCCAAAATTGTGCTCAAGCAGTATTGTATAGTGGTAGATAGGGCCACACCCTCGACAATTTTCTGTCTACAGACGTGGGCCTGTACGTCCTGGATGGTACCACACTCTCGCAGAAAATCATACCTGAGCAGTAGTAATGTACTTTTTCGCTTCGTTCGATAGAATCTGTAAAAAATGTTTTATTTCAATTGTTTAATACTTGCATAAACATTAGAGTTCATTAGGATTTATTATTGTTATATTAAAACATGGAAAAAATGCTTCAAGAAATAACCAAGTTTTAATAATAGATGTAATTGAGATGCCCGGAGCGTTTCGATTCGTCCCTGAGATGTCTGCTGTGATATACCATTTATAACGGTCGAGTGAATAATGCCATGTCGGCTCGGCGCCAAGCCTGACTTATGTATGAGGGACTTAACTTTGTTAGCTGACTTATTGTCATGACGCAAGTATTCACTGATTTATTAATCAATCAAACTGTTCAAGAGGAATGCTATTACTAAAGCTCTTTGCGGGATAAAGATTTTTTTGCGAATAAGGTATAGGTATGTTTCATATTATTTTTACTATATTAAGGTTTTAGATGGCAGTGAAGATTTTTATATTACTTATGGTGATGAGCAAGCAAGTAGCATACTTTCTTTTTATTGCGATGGACTATAGACTTGGTCTCATCCCGCCAAGTCGGTCCGGGGTGACAGAAAAGGCGGCGCGTGACCCCATAGACCCACCATGCAACTCTCCTCTCTTTGCCGTGCGAGCGGGCTACCCAATCTTTGTCTTCGGTGGCCAAGCAAGTAGCATACCTCAGAGTAAATGTTACTGCCGTTCATGAACCTTTGCTACTGCAGGAGTACAGTTAGACCGCTGCCTAACAACCTAAACCCAATCCGAAAGTGTCGACTGCCTTGCTCACCGAACGAAGCGCACATTGCTACTGCTTCACTTCATTTGTCGTCGTGAAAATAACGACCTAAAGTGTTCTAGGTTCGATCCTCACACAGGACAAATTTTCGTTCTAAGTCTGAGGGTAATTTAATTTAAATTTGTGTCCGTTATTTGTATATTTGTAAAGTCCCCCGGAATACAAGTATCATGTCCTTCCATCCATCCATCCATCAGCCCGTAAACGTCCACTGTTGGATATAGGCCTCCCCAGGAGAATGCCATCTATAACGGTCCTGTGCCACCTGCATCCAGCGGTTTCCTGCGACCTTGATGAGGTCATCAGTCCACCGATTCATCATTTCCTTAGTGCACAGTATTCTGACATCTATTTGACCTTCAGAGGTGACCTTAATATTTCCGGTGACAAAAATAGGTATCAAAACGGGGTACTCATTTAAAAAAATAAAGTTGATTTTTTAATAACCTTAAAAATGAAGTTTCTATTTAACTCTAAGGTCTATGAGATTTGTAATTAAAAATCAGCTTGAAAAAGTTTTCTCAATCTTCAATTAAATCATCCCTTACTGACATATTCAGGTTTCCATCCCTTTCCTAAGTACGTAGTGTTCCGATTTAGAAAAACATAGTTGACCTTGAAATAAATTTTAAAATTAAGTTCAAGCTCAAATCTGAGGTCATCATGAGTTAAGTGGTTTCCTTTGACATGTCTTTTCATATTTAGTTTAAGTCATATCTCTCCGAGATTTTTGGGACTTACCATAATTTTTCCTCAGTCTGGTTATACCTACATATATTATCATTCTCCTACTTTTATCCCAATTACTTGGGGTCGATACAATATGTACTTTTCTTTCATAGTTACACATTGTAAAAATTATTCGCTATAGTTTTATGACCGGCCGCCTGCCAGACGTCATCCCTCCTTGGGAATGTAATTGTTGACCAAACGGCATCAGATGGAGTTGGCCCAGATCGTTATAAAGCTCTTAGTCGTTTTTTACGACATCCACGTGCAAAGTAACGGTTACCAACCCTTACGTATTCGTAGCCGCTATCACACAGCTTATACCTACACACATATATATAGATACATATATATAGGTACATATATATATTAGATTTTCTTTCGTACAATTCATTAGATTGTCTCCACTTCGTCTTTTTCCTAGTCCATTATTAAACTGTCATCGTCACAAGGGAATTTCCTTTTGTTCAAAACTTACAAAGAAAACTAAATAGGTTCCCCCCACCCTCTGTAATCTGAGTTTTTGACAGCTCACCGCTCTCGGCCGGGTACAATGAGAGGTATAATTATATTGGATCCTTAAAGGTACTGTTCGAGTTTTAATACCGGGGTGTTTTATAAACTGTGAATTCACGATTGGTTTATTAGTCTAAGTAATGATTTCTGATATCGTGTTGTGACACGATTTGCACATAGGTGCTCAATCTGGGTATATTTCTGTGTATCAATAGATATTGATCACCAGATGGTGAGCGTGGTATAATTAAGCAGCATTCTTGCTCTATAGTATTCTTTTTTTTTTCTCTTTATTTGAAATAAAACTATTTTTACGGATCTTTACTTTTTTTTTGTTAATAGACGCCATCCTTCACTAAGGAAATAATTCTTGTATTGCGGGGGACTTTACAAACATGCAATTAACGCAGACAAATTACACCTAGACTAAGAACAACGTTTTGTAGATCGCACAAAGTAATGTCCTGCGTGGGCAACGAATCCATGGCTCTGGCACGGAAGATGGGTATCTTAATCACTACGCCATCTATGCAGTCATTATCACTAACTATTATCACGTTTGTATTTGATCTACTATCACTAACTATTATCACGTTTGTATTTGATCTACTATCACTAACTATTATCACATTTGTATTTGATCTACTATCACTAACTATTATCACGTTTGTATTTGATCTACTATCATTAACTATTATCACGTTTGTATTTGATCTACTATCTCTAACTATTATCACGTTTGTATTTGATCTACTATCACTAACTGTTATCATATTTGTATTTGATCTACTATCTCTAACTATTATCACGTTTGTATTTGATCTACTATCACTATCTATTATCACGTTTGTATTTGATCTACTATCACTAACTATTATCACGTTTGTTTTTGATTTACTATCACTAACTATTATCACGTTTGTATTTGATCTACTATCACTAACTATTATCACGTTTGTATTTGATCTACTATCACTAACTATTATCACGTTTGTATTTGATCTACTATCTCTAACCATTGTCACGTTTGTATTTGATCTACTATCACTAACTATTATCACGTTTGTATTTGATCTACTATCACTAACTATTATCACATTTGTATTTGATCTACTATCACTAACTATTATCACATTTGTATTTGATCTACTATCTCTAACTATTATCACGTTTGTATTTGATCTAGTATCACTAACCATTGTCACGTTTGTATTTGATCTACTATCACTAACTATTATCACGTTTGTATTTAATCTACTATCACTAACTATTATCACGTTTGTATTTGATCTACTATCACTAACTATTATCACGTTTGTATTTAATCTACTATCACTAACTATTATCACGTTTGTATTTGATCTACGATCACTAACTATTATCACGTTTGTATTTGATCTACTATCACTAACTATTATCACGTTTGTATTTGATCTACTATCACTAACTATTATCACGTTTGTATTTGATCTACTATCTCTAACCATTGTCACGTTTGTATTTGATCTACTATCACTAACTATTATCACGTTTGTATTTGATCTACTATCACTAACTATTATCACATTTGTATTTGATCTACTATCACTAACTATTATCACATTTGTATTTGATCTACTATCTCTAACTATTATCACGTTTGAATTTGATCTACTATCACTAACCATTGTCACGTTTGTATTTGATCTACTATCACTAACTATTATCACGTTTGTATTTGATCTACTATCACTAACTATTATCACGTTTATATTTGATCTACTATCGCTAACTATTATCACATTTGTATTTGATTTTTAATTGCCCAACATTTTGAACACTTTACAGCGCTCATAGACATGGGAGGACTAAGATGTCTCACATCCAACAAGTCATCGTTATTAGAGATTTATATCTACCCGCTACAGTATCGGTTATTAAATTTTGATCCAATTTTTTTATGCAAATTCATTGAGAATATATTAAAAAAAAATTTCATATAAAAAAAATATTTTATACTACGTATATATGTATTGTATCTGTATCGTATTATACTATGCGGGTGGGTTGATATAGGGTTTCATTTACCTTTTCTTGTTAAAAGTTAGCATGTTATATCCATTATTCATCTTTTAGGCCACCCACGGGTAGGATGGCGGTGGTAAATTGCATTCCTATTCCGTCGCCACATGGAAATACCACTCAGCCTCAGTATTTTAACCACTACACTACCTTTCCAGTCCTTATGTTTCTAAAACATCTTCTTCTTCAAACAATAATTGGAAAGTTGTAAGTATATCAGTTTTGATTGAAGCCCCTGCAAGGCATTCTATTAGTTCCCTGACTGATCCAATTCTGACAATAATAATGTCGACTCATCAGTATGTATTGTATGAATGTGTATAATAAATAAGTTCTAAGAATTGGCTGAATATATAAGTATATTAACTTCTTCAACGTTTGAGCCGAGTCGAGTTTCTCTAAGATAAATTATTGGGCTTTTTGTGTTGAAGCAGAACAAAGTTTTCGCCGTTCGTTATAAAAATTGCTATGAATCGTGATGAATACGTTTGTGGCGTCAAAGTTCACAATTGCTTCATCGTATATCAGATAATATTTTCAGTAACTAAATTATGTAATACTTTCTTATGATTTAGCATTTCATATGTTAAATTCATTCTAACTCTGTTGTGAATTAAAATGTAATTTCGTTATTTAGAATTTTTTTTTATTGCTTATAGTGGCAAACGAGCAGACAGTACATCTGACAGTACATCAGACATCATCTGGTAAGTGTTACTGCCGCCCATGGACCTTTGCAATACCAAGGGTATAGCTAAGCCGCTGTCTATCAATACAAACCCCAAAACCACCCAGTTGTGCTTCCGGTTCTCTCGCTCACCGAACGAAGCGCAATAGCACATTGCCATTACTCAGACGTCGATCTTCTGCTCAGTGTGGTACTACCCCGGACAGACCGGCCCGCGGCTGTACACAGAAAACGTTCCACAGCGTGGTCCTACCACTCTTAAAAATACTGGATTATATATTATTAAGTCATCATCGTTGCCGTCTTGTTAGGCAATATGTAGGTATTCATCTTCCATCGTATATATTACGAAAGTATTGGCAATAGTTTCATGATTGACCGTCTGCCTAACGTGATATGTCCTTGGGAATGTAATTATTGGTGAGACGACTTCAGATATGGTCAATATTAAGCTATTAGTTACTCAAGTCAATGTTAAGTCTTCATTTACGACACCCACAAGCAGTGTATGGATTTGTGGTATTCGTAGTTCTCATAACATAGTAGAAAGAAATTCAAAGGCTATTTTGATTTGTAATCTTAATATATATATATATAAATTACACGTCACGTTGTTTGTCCGCGATGGACTCCTAAAGTACTTAACCGATTTTAATCAAATTTGCACAGCATGTGTAGTTTGATCCAACTTAAAAGATAGGATAGTTTCCATCTCAATTTATAGTCGCAATATTATTTTATTGCAAATTATTTTTCTATTATTTAACAGTCACATTTATCTATTATCTCCAAACGATTCTAATAGATGGCGGTATCTGTTGAATGGATTGAATAATTATTTAATATATTGCGCTATGTTAAAAGTAAAAACGTTTCACATAAGCTACAATTTATTAGCATAACCACCACGTATTACTGAGGCTACCTTAGCCACAGTAACGCGTGGCCGTGCCTGCTAGTATATGTATATAATATTATACTTCAATGGGAATTTAATATGAATTTGTTATAACAGAAGTTGTTAGGATAACATTGTTTACATAGCACTGTATAAACTTATTTTTCATTGTTACTACTTTTCGCTATCCCAGAGTAATCTAGGGGTTGGTAGTATTGAAAGCTGTCGCCATAGAGCACTAGTTGTGTCGTTTAATACAGATTTAGTTAAAGTTACAGTTCATTGCCGATAGATGGCGTAATAAAATATTTTCTATAAAAAGGATAATGTAAAGGGTAAATTTCCAGTGTGGTGACGGAGTAAGAATTGGCACACCCTATCTTTCCCGTGGATATCGTAAAAGACGATTAAGGGATTTAATATCCATATGGCATCTGTGCAAGAAAAGGAAAACTCGAAATAAAACCATAGGGTTTTTGGTATAGACCAACACATCTGACCAGCGCGGCTTAGTAGGTAAATTTCCCTCCCATTATGGAGGAGGCCCGGTTCCAACTATTCTTCGGTCTAACGGATAATCTCCCAAAGCATGTGGATGTGGTACTATGTGGCCTTTTTTAAAAATCGGTTTGTTCAGGCGACTAAGGGTCACAAAAATTTAGAAGGATTATTTTAAATGTAATTTTGTAGTAAGTAAATTATATATTATCAAAGTTCTCTTTGATACAAAAATTAATTTCCAATAGCAGGGTGTAGTGCTTAAAGCATTACACACTGCTATTGGCAATTAATTTCCAATAGCAGGGTGTAGTGCTTAAAGCATTACACACTGCTATTGGCAATTAATTTTCAATGTCAAATCGAATGTTAAAATCGGCATCATTAGTGCGTGAGTTCGATGTTTCAATCGCTATATCATATGTTTAGTCAAAATTTTTTCACTAGCTTCATCATCATCATCATCTCAGCTCACATGGGTCCCACTGTTGGGCTCGAGCCTCCTCCATAATGGGAGGGTAACTGACCTACTTCACCACGCTGGACAGACGTGTCGGTATGGGGTTTTGTTTCGAGTATACCTTCTCTCATATAGATATTAATGCGTTTTATATCCCTCAGTCGTCTCTTACGATCACCCACGGGTAAGATAGGGGGTGGTGAATTGTATTGTTACTCCGTCACCACACGGAAACTCGGAAACTTTCACTACCTTATACAAGTATATATAGTCGAAAAATCTCTCTTAAAATATGTTAATCTAGTTCAAATTACACCAGACACTCGAAAGCGTTGTGCTAAATTTAAACTACAAATGGTTAGATTTCATTTGTGTTAATTTGCATAAATTCAATAGAAACGGAGCTAAAGTCTGTCACTGAAATTTAAATGTGTCTAAAGTTGTCTCTCGGTATAGTGAGAGTGTCTTTACGACTTTAGAAAATAAAATGTATTCGTGTCGGCGACGTGCAAAGAATGAAAATTATTAGCATAATGCAGTGAGTGAATGTTGGCAAAGTAATGGAAATTTATAAAAATATTCTTTTGATTCTTGTGATAAAAGATTAAGAATACAATTCACCGTGTGTGTGTGTGTGTGTGTATGCGTGTGCGTGTGTGTGTGTGTGTGTGTGTACGCACGCGTGTATAAAGTAAAGGCTATTATCAATTCATTAGCAGCTCATACGTATCCCACTGTTGGACTCGAGCAAACGTCACAAAATAATGTAATTATCCTGCTACACCACGCTGGTGAAACGCGTTGGCATAACATTTTATATAGAAAAATCCTTGTTTTGTACAGAGACGTGTTTTATTCAAATTTAGTCATTAAGCCATCTCTACCACACCCAAAGTTTGGTAGTATTCTTAGCCGCTACCACATAGCAATGGGGACAGCCACACAGCAATATAATTATATATATATATATATCCATTTATTTTGTCGCAGTCGTATAAAAAAGGATGTCGAAATATTTTTGAGGTTTCAATAAAAATGGCGAAGCGAAGTCACGCATGTCGTTGGAACTCGGCCAACTGTATATAAAGTTAATGCAAGACATTACAGTGATTTATTGTGAATAGAGAGAACAATATATATGTTGGTATAATAAAACTGAGAGTAATACAATGATTGCCGAGCGGTAGGACAACACACTTGTACGCAGACGTCGCTACTTCGATCCCTAATGGAGTGCACGTTAAAGTTTCTGTGGTTATTTATTTATTGTATCTAAAGAAATATATACTATTATGATTAAATTTATAAACAAATAAATATTATTAATACTGTCACCAAAAATGTCTCCAAAGGTTGAACGATATGAATGTGGGAGTCCAGATGGGCGACTCAGTGGTCACTGCTCTGCTTTATGTAGATGATGCAGTCCTGCTGGCACAGTCAGCGACTGACCTGCAGACCCTAGTCGACACAATGACAGAAGATTGTAAGAAAAGGGGTCTACGCGTAAATGTGAGCAAAACCAAAATAATGGTCTTTGAAAGAGATAAAACCAGAACAGATGTAAGAGTAACGATAGGTAATGATGTATTAGAGCAAGTGGATGAATTTGTATATCTTGGATGTCGATTTAGCCGAGATGGAAGGTACACCACTGATATAGAGCGAAGAGTGAATGCGGGAAATAGAGTGAACGGAGCGTTGGGGCAACTTCTCGGCAGCCACCACCTCAGCCAGAAGGCACGTGTAGCAATACATAACGCAGTGCTTGTCCCAACATTACTGTATGGAAGCGAGAGTTGGGTATGCAGAAAAGAGTATGATAGTAAAATTAATGCGGTCGAAATGCGATCTCTGCGGAAAATCTGTGGAGTTAGGCTGACCGACCGCATTCGTAACGACGACGTAAGAGAGCGAGTAGGTATGAAAGAGAGTATTGGTGTAAAGATGCGAAAGGGAATGCTCCGATGTTTCGGACATGTGGAAAGAATGCCGAACGAATGCCTGGTTAAGAAGATATACAATGCGAAAGTGGAAGGATGTAAGTACCGAGGGAGACCGAGACTAACCTACCTAGACCAGATCGGTCATGTACTGAAGGAAGGTGGAGTCAAGAGTCTCCGAAACCGGCGAGCGTGTATGAAGAGAATTATGAATGTTGAGGAAGCGAGTGAAGTATGCAGAGATAGAGTTCTCTGGCACTCTGTTCTCTCTGCCTACCCTGCAAGGGATATGGCGTGATGATATGTATGTATGTGTATGTCACCAAAAAATTTTGTAAGGTAGTGACTACAATTTTTTTTTTGGTATCCTATAATCGGGACTCACGCCAGCGATTCCGTTCGTGGCGACAGAAGGGCAGCGTATGGCCCCATACCCCACCATATTCCCTCCCCATCGCCATAGACGAATCTGACACTGGAGATCTAAAAGTATAAAGGGAAATTGTTTATATATATATATATATATATATTGACATGGTATGGACATGTGATGAGACGGGATGAAAGTAATGTTGTGAAGAAAGCTTTAAGTATGAATGTTGAAGGCTTAAGGGGTAAGGGAAGACCGAAGAAAAGATGGATGAACTGCGTGAAACATGACATGGATAGACAAGGAGTGACCACAGAGATGACGTCTGATAGAGTTGTATGGAAGGAGAAGACATATTTCGTTGACCCCAAATAAATTGGGATAAGAGCAGGTTGATGATGATGATGATGAGATATATATATATATATATATATATATATATATATATATATATATATATATATATACATATCATTTCATCCTTATTACATGCATTATTTATCCGTGTGGTGACGGAGTAAGAATACAATTCACTTATTTCCAAGCCACTATCTAAGGAATACAATATCTATATAACATATGCAAGACAAGTTAAACTCGAAATAAAACCCTATACCAATCCATCTGATCAACATGATAAAGGTTTTGTCTTAATGTGAAGAAGGCCCGAGCCCCGCTGTAGGACTTATAAGGACTTCTAATGATGATGATGATAATAATCATATCTAATAATTTATGCAATTATATTATATCTTTAAAAGTTCAAATTATTTTTACGGATTTTTACGCGTTTGTTTGTAATGTTTGTTTCAAACAACTCGGCGTTTGTAGCCACGTTAGGACTGAGATATTTCACGTTCAACAAAATTATTACCAAGGTTTTTACCTGTACACAATAGTATTAAATTGTGACACTCTAATATTGTTCTTTTTAATATTGTAATAGATAAAATTTTTCCCCGTGTGGCCACGGGATAGAATCCTAGTGTCGCCATCCCTTGCTTGCCCGTGGGAATCGTAAAAATCGGCTAAGGGTTCACCAGAAGAGTGGGCAGCAGCTCTCTATCTCACTGCGAACGCCAACCCACTTGTCAAACGTGGCGATTACGGCATTATCCTCTTATGACAATAGTTAAAATTTTGTCTTATATTATTTGTACGAAATAATAATATATAACTTGAATAAGGAATATCAAAATGAGGTAAACAACGTACTATTATAAAGTAATCCTACTCGGCTTACGAACAAAGAATCAACTAATTTATTGATCAGTTTATATAAAGTTATAACTTTTAAGTTACCAAATAGAAGGGTTTCACCAACAACAAGACCACCAGCGCCAAGAAGAAACCCTAAAAGACATGTTGTCGCTAAACATCTATGACACATTAATTGCGCTCTTCAAGCTTTATCCAATTGTAATAAAGCCACTTCAAGAACATTAATTTTATAAACAAACCACCATAACAATTAAATTGAATATAAAAAGAGCACGGACAAAAAGTCGGTGGAATAACATACTCATAATAAAAAAAAAAAAAAAAAAAAACGTTTAAGTTGAATCAAACTACACATGCTGTACAAATTTTATTATAATCGGTTAAGTACTTTAGGAGTCCATTGCAGACAAACAACGTGACGCGTAATTTATATATTTTAAGAAGATTATAACGACCTTCAAGTATAAAAAGTCGATTCATTGCGCCGCTTTTGATGTATAACAATATATAATCAAATTTGATACAATATTATTGATTTATTTAAAACTATAGCTATCAGTATATTAAAACCTAACATTATATCAACTCTAATTAAGATATAATTCAATTATATTAATTAAATTCAAACTACTAATTAGTTTGTTAGTTGTGCTAATGATATATACGCGCAGTATTAATTATATTGTCAGCACAGACACCCTTTCACTAATCGATCCCATCTATTCGTTAACCAATGCTTCTCCACTTCATTAAGGCCATTCTATTCTATAATGTAGATTAGCTAGCTGTGTGGTAACGGCTACGAATACTAACAATCTTTACTTTGCTCGTGGATGTCAAAAATGCGACTAAGATATTTATATCGATTTGGGCCAACTCCACCTGATGTCGTTTGGTCAACGATTATATTCCCAAGGAGGATTGACGTCAGGCAGGTGGCTGGTCATAAAACGGTCAACAATTACATTCTCAAGGAGAATTGACGCCAATTATTACCGGCCGGTAATAATTTTTTTGCCAATAACTGTTGCAATATGTACGAGAATATATTGTGTAGACTCTAAGTAATTGGGATAAGAGCAAGATAATAGTCATAATGTAGATTAACTGAAAATAAAACATTACGTAGCAATACATAACGCTTTTTTAGTTAACGCTTGAATGCATTTAACATTCTAGGTTATATATAAATATTGATTGCGAACGAAAAATGACTGTCTAATATAGGAATCTAAAAATTGTCCGGTAGATGGCACGCGTCTTCCATAAAGACGACAAAATAATACGAGCTCTACATACATACATACATACCATCACGCCATGGCCCTTGCAGGGTAGGCAGAAAGAACAGAGTACCAGAGAACTCTATCCTTGCATACTTCACTCGCTTCCTCAACATACATAATTCTCTTCATACATGCTCGCCGGTTTCGGAGACTCTTGAGACTCTTGACTCTTGATACGAGCTCTAAATTGAATATTATACGATAGTTCACACTTCTCTAAGTGGTAGGACGATTGGAATGGATTACATCATATTACATCCCTTGGACGTCTTTTACGACAGCCACGGGTAAGAAAGGGGTGATCGCTTACTCTATTAGCATACAAAAAGCTATACGATGCCAGAAACAAAAAAAAATCGTTCAGCAAAGATGACTTATAAAAACATCTCTCGAAAATGATATTAAATTTGATTTAATACAAGTAAAGTCACGGCTGAAAGGCATACATTAATATTCAAGACACGTTTCAGTTAAAGTATTCAGTGTGTGTCCCGTCGACGGTGACATTCAATGAACATTACGTATTGTTGCCTTTTTTTATATTTTTCTACCCGTGATTATTTCACTTGACACATTTTCTTTTGAGTTTCCGGCCGCTTTTTATCTTAATACATAAGAGTGCTTCAGACTTCTAATCCTAGATGAAACAAAAAAACTGAGTGCCCTTTGATTTTTCTACAGTATTAGATACTATAATCTCGAACATTTCTAATAAAGTATTCAGCTTGAAGCTTAGTTATTTGCGATCAATAACTAGTCTTAAGATCCCTCTTTTCCACTCAAGCGTATTATTGGTAACGGGATTTTCTTTTAAAGGCTGCACTAATAAATCTTTACATTACGAGGGACTTAATAAACAATTAACAAATACAAATTACATCGAGACTTAAAGTAATAATTTATGGCACACGGATAAGGCACGACAGATTGGTACTTTGACTACGTCGTCTCATCAGTCAAGTATTTGACTTGAATAAATTACCTAGTAAGTTGCTCGTTGAGGAACAAATGATAAACTTTTAGCGTCTTACGAAAGGCATCCTTATTGGAGCCGTAAATGATGTTATTCTAATTCAAAGTCAGTATTAAGCTTATATACCTATATAAAATCACAAATGGTAGGCCCACACTGTTGGCAATTTTCTGGTTGTGTCCTTTTTTAAACGAGGTTTGAGAAGAGAATTTTCTTCACGGTAGGCAGCGGCCTAGCTATGCCCTGGTATTGCAAGGGTCCATGAGCGATAGTGTCACTTATCATCAGGTGTACTGCTTGCTCGTTTGCCACCACCGGCAAAAAAAAATATATCATTAAACTTGAAATTATGCGTAAATACAACTTTTCTTTATTTTTTTCAATTCAAAACAAAATCAATAACCCTTATTCCTATCCATCCATCCATCTATCAGCCTGTAAACGCTCACTGTTGGATATAGGCCTCCGCACGAGAATGTCAGAATAACCCTATTCCACCTGCATCCAACGGTTTTCTGAGACGTGCATAATGTCGTCAGACCACCTAGTGAGCTTATCATCTCAACTTCACACAGACCCAACTATTTGAATCGAGCTTACTCTTCTGTGAGAGAGAAATTGACCTGCTACATCATAACGGTCAAATGTGTTGACACATGATTTAATATTAAGTTTTTCATCTCTTGTATTGATGTGATCTACGCATAATATATCATATTCATCTCTTACAAGATCCATGAGCAAGAGAAAGAGGTGATAAATCATATTCTTACACCATTTTTTTCCATGGTGGACTATGGATGCGTCCCGCCCCGCCAAATCGGTCAGGGGTGACGGAAGAGGCGGCGCGTGACCCCATAGACACACCGTAAAACTCCTCTCTCTTCGCCGTGCGAGCGGACCACCGGTACCCGATCTTCGTCTTCGGTGGCCATGATGTTCTTACACCATAAGGACGACATAAGATAACAATTTAATTTGTTATGTGGTAGGCTATGAAGATTTGGTAAATCTTACTTTGCTCATGGATGACGTAAAATACAACTAATAGCGTTATATCAATTCTGATGTCGTCTGGTCAACAATTACATTCACAAGGAGGGTTGACGTCTGACAGATGACCGGTCATAAAACTGTTTCCAGTAACTTTTACAATATGTACTATGAAAGAAGTGTATATATTAAGTCTAATCCAAGTAACTGTGTTAGGAGCAGGAGAATTAATGAAGGAAAACGATACTTATAAATATAATTAATGATCTTAAATATGAATAGATTTAATTTATAACTAATAACCATTAATATTTGTTATTCGTAGATGGAGTAGTAATAAATAGTAAGTAATTTTCCTTCACAAAAGCGAGAGCGCCCTCGCTGATAGAACAAAGATCGTCCGTCATCCCCCTGACCTTTAGGGATGAAAGTGAAACAAATTACAAGTTGAAAGCTCGTAATACATTAACTAAACTACAAATAGAAATTAACAAAAGCTTAAAGGTTAGACGATTTTTTATATTTATACAAAAAAAAAGAATACATACATACATATCATCACGCCATATCCCTTGCAGGGTAGGCAGAGAGAACAGAGTGCCAGACTCTATCTCTGCATACTTCACTCGCTTCCTCAACATTCATAAATCTCTTCAAACACGCTCGCCGGAAAAAAAGAATAAACATGAAATAATTATGTTTAATTAAATTTACGCGTTTTATTGCATTTAATTTTATGTCATCATCACCACCATCATCACAGCCCATAAATGTCCCACTGTTGGGTTTGGGCCTCCACCGTAATGAGAGGGAAATTAACCTACTATACCGCGCTGGTCAGACGTGTTGGTATAGGGGTTTGTTTCGAGTTTTTCTTCTCTCGCATAGATGTTATATGCATTTTATATCCCTTAGTCGTCTCTTACGATTACCCACGGGTAAGATAGGGGGTGGTGAATTGTATTCTTACTCCGTCACCACACGGCAAATAATAAATAAAATATAGTTATAATATTATTTAGGATAATATGTATATATTTTACATTTAAGTTAAAAACGTATTATAATAACAAACGCTATTGGGATTATTTTATTTTATTGCCATATTAAATAAAGGCGCACTTGTTAGAATCAAAATACAGCTAAAATAATATTTGAGGAAATTGTCACCTCGTATCGAGTGTCACAGATGTGTATGACATGACTGACGGCACAAATGCTTTAACGATTTTGGATTGAGACATGCCAGTCGCATATATTTGATAATATTTTTCTATAGAACTGTAATCCATAATTTATTATTTTTTATAATATTTATCTGGACCGATGGCGCAGTGGCTAAGATACTGAGTATACTAATAAATGGAAACCAACACGTCTGACCAGCGCGGTATAGTAGGTTAATTTCCCTCCCATTATGGAGGAGGCTCGAGCCCAACAGTGGGACGTATGTGAGCTGAGATAAAGAATTGTGTGTTTGTTACATTTTCACGTCAAAACTACAAGATCGATTGTATTTGTTAAAGATTTTTAAAGACATCATTCACTAACGAAATAATCTTGTATTACGGGGGACTTTACAAACATGCAATTGACGAAGACAAATTACACACAGACTCAGAACAACACTTTTAGAAGATTGCACAAAGTATTGTCCTGCGTGCGAATTAAACCCACGGCACTGGAACAAAAGTTCGGTATCGTAATCACTACGCCATCTGTGTGTTCTCTAATGAAAAACTACATTATTAGCGAGTGAGATAAGCTATATTGTAACCTGTATTCCCACGGGTGAATAGCGGGTCTTCCTCATTAATTAGCTAATAATGAGATAAAGAGAAATCTTTTATTTAGCGATAGAAACTAGGAATCTCACTTGTTAGATATGTATATACAAAAATATTTAAGTATTGCTTAATATTTAAGGATCGTTAATGGAAATCTAAGGATTGATAGTATTCATAGCCGCCACCATATTACGCAGATAAGAAATAATATAATGGCACAATAAAGCAAGAAATAAAGCAAAAGTTTTCCGTCGGCTATCGGATTGAGAATACAATTCACGACATCCTATCTTATCAGTGGGTAATCGTAAGAGCCGACTAATGGATATAAAATGCATATAATATCTATGCAAGAGAAAGAAAACCCGAAACTAAACCCTATACCAACACATCTGAACAGCGGGTATAGTAGATCAACTTCTCTCCTTTTTTTATTGCTTATGGTGGCAAACGAGCAGACAGCACACCTGATGGTAAGTGTCACTGCCGCCCATGGACCTCTGCAATACCAAGGGTATAACTAGGCTGCTGCCTACCAATACAAACCCCAAACCCACCCCAGTTGGGCTTCCGGCTCTCTCGTTCACCGAACGAAGCACAATAACACATTGCCATTATTCAGATGTTGATCTTCTGCGAGAGTGTGGTACTACCCCGGACGGACTGGCCCGCTACGGTACACAGAGAACTGTCACACAGCGTGGTCCTACCACTATTGAAAAGGCTCGAGCTCATCAGTGGGAAATACACATATGAGCTAGGACGATGAAAATGATGAAAGCCAGAAAATCAACATATAATTAATTAAAAATCCAACTCAGTACGAGTTATTATAAGATAATAAGAAAGCCAAAAGTATTATAAGATTTTATTTAAGGAGCTTAGATATAAACAGATGGAGTTTTCGTGTTAAATGCGACATCTGCCCTCGTGTCCGCCCTAAGGGGATGACACATTTTCTCAATTATCTCAACTTCACCACTCCGAAAGCACTCAAGTTTTCATTCAAATTCATGCAAAGTTATTCCATTATATATAGCTATAACAAATTTCTCGCATTAACAAAGTGCTTCATAATATTCGATTAAAACGAATTGGGATATTTAAAGACGATCAATGATATAAATCCTCGTTTGATAAGGGATTAAGAATATGATAATACAATTATCACATTGGGTTTTCCGTTGTCAAAAAAAAGGGCTAAGGGATCATGAGTATAAGCAGGAATACCCTCTTCGGCAATTTAAATCATCTAATGCTTCATCCATCCATCAGCCCGTAAACGTCCACTGTTGGACATAGGCCTCCCCACGAGAATGCCATCTATAATGGTCCTGTGCCACCTGCATCCAACGGTTTCCTGCGACCTTGATGAGGTCATCAGTCCACCGAGTGGAGGGTCGTCCTACGCTGCGTCGTCCGATTCGTGGTCGCCACTCGAGAACCTTTTTTCCCCAACGGTTGTCGGTTCGTCGAGCGATGTGGCCTGCCCATTGCCACTTCAACGTGCTAATCCTTAGGGCTATGTCGGTCACACCCGTCTAATGCTTAATGATTTCTAATGTTTATTCGAATAATTCATATTGTTTCTTTCTTTTTTGAGTAAGATAGGAGATGAATAGTAATCTTAGTCTCTCACCAAACGGAAAGGACACAAAGCGAGCAAACTGTAATATTGTCTTTAGAAGCATATTATTAATCGGTCAATTGTGTTTCTACCACACCTACTGTAGCAATTAATCTTAAGGCTAACGTATAGGCCCCGCTAAGCTCTTCCGTATCCGTGGTGCGGTACTGCTGCGCTTATCGTAGCCGTACACCCCTGTACTAATTGGCTGACTAGTCAATTTTGTTTTTCTGTCTCCCGTTTTGCTTAGAAGGAAAATAGAATCATTGTTTTCAGTTCCTCCTATTTAACCTTTTCTAATTAAATTTGTGGCCGGTCCTAAGACAATTAAAATCATATCCCGGGCTATCCGAGGGTCAAACCTCGGTGGCCACCGAAGACAAAGATACGATAGACAAAGGTACCGCTGGCCCGCTCGCACGGCAAAGAGAGGGGTCCTTGCAGGGTGGGTCTGTAGTGTTGCGCGCCGCCTCTTCCGTCGCACCGGATTGATTTGGTGGGGCGCGATCACATCCATAGTCCACCGCGAGGGAAAAAAAAATAAAAAGGTTCAAACCTCGGTTTCATTTATGGAGACCATTATGGATCCTGGCTTACAGGAGTTACAATAGTGGGAATGTGTGATGGGGTTAACAAAAATAATATGTCAATATATCGCTTGCTCAGAAGAATAGTGACACAATTCAAAATAGCAAAATTTTTCAGGAGGGTCAAAATAAGTATTTCCTTTTTTTCAGCTCGGTTCAGCAGCGATTCCAAATGCACGAACGTCAGCATAATATCCTTAAGAATAACGACGAAGAGTTGATAGGGAGAACTTATAATATTAACACCCCTCCACCATCGAAAATTGAAAAATAATGAAAATTGTAATTTTTAGAGTTGTGACACTATTCTTCTGGGCAAGCGATATAGAAAAAAATATATTTATATATTGTTTGAAATAAAACTACTTTTACGGATTCTATCGCGTTTGTATTTGATTTATAATTTCCCGACGTTTCGAACACTTTACAGTGATCATGGTCACGGGAGGACTGAATGATGAATGATCACTGTAAAGTGTTCGAAACGTCGGGAAATTATAAATCAAATACAAACGCGATAGAATCCGTAAAAGTAGTTTTATTTCAAATGTGTAATACTCGCGTAAACATTAGAAGTCTTTATATATTGTATTTTAACACAAAGGGTCGAATTGTTATTTTAGTAATACATTTCATAATATAAGGTACGTGGACTTCAAAGCGACGCGAGCAGCATTACACAGTCGTTTGAAGCTGCCCTTTTAACAAAGGGTTTTTAAAATTATAACGCCCTTTTTTGTGGCTCCGAGGCATAATTTATATATATATATATATAAAAAAAAACAATGGTCTAACACAAAGATTTATTGTAAAAGTTTTCTAGAATGATTAATATAATGTAAACAGTTTTTTGATTAATAATAATACGAAACGCGGGATGTTGTTTTTTTTTTTAATTTTTTATCTGTTCTCTTTATTAGCTAGCTACGTATAGAAATAAAATTTGAGGTTAGATATTTTATTTGTTTTATTTTTATCGTGGTTTTCAATTTTCCATATAGTGTTCAGATTTTATGTTGATTCTTGTGGTAATACTTTCATGTGGTAATCTTGAATGTGGATGTCGTAAAAGATTATTTTTACGGATTTTATCGCGTTTTATTTTTAATTTCCTGACGTTTCGAAGACTTTACAGTATTTATGGTCATAGAAGGACTAAGGTGTTTCACGTGCAATAAGTCGTTGTTATTGCAGAGATTTATATCAACCCGCTACAGTATTAGTTATTAAATATCAACCCACATTTTAAATACAAATTCATTGCCAGTACAAAAAGAATACATATACATTTTTTTCAGTAGTATTAAATGAAAATAGCCTGTATATTTATAAATTTTAACAGCTGTTCTAAATTACTCCACGATAAATGGAAGCAAAGCAATGTCTATTAATGTTAGCAAATCGGGCGTAATGTGAGAACAATGGGGCATCGTGGATCAAAGGTTCCTCTTAATTACCGTTGTCATGACAACTGCTGAGATAAGAGAAATTGTATTGATGTATTGTGAATATTATTAATAATGATATTAATATTATTGTATTGGAATTTGTGATTAAACAGTATTAAGTATTTTTGTTATATAAGTAAATCCATCATATATTATCAATTTATTTTATAATATATTTATTTGTAACCCCGGACATAGAGCCCTTCAGTCGAATACATTGTTATCCTCACTAATATTATAAATGCGAAAGTAAATCTGTCTGTCGCTCTTTCACGGCAAAACATGTCGAAGTTACGAGAACACTAGAGTTCAAGCACACCAAAAAGAGAATTGCCTTGACATAAACCCACAGCAAATATCAGCAAATATTTACCTATACATTTGTTTCTTAATAATGAAATTAGCATATAAGTGATCATAAATTATATCATCTTAATTATTAATCGTGAATGTCGTAAAAGCTAAGTGAGAATTCTCAAATAAACTGAATTAATTTCTCTCAATACTGTTTTTCATTATTACATTCCTGATACTAACATCAAACAGAAGGTACGGTTGTAAAATCTATTTATAACATTTACAACATATTCAGAGAACCGTGTTTTATTATCTAAATACAAGTTCTAATCAATATGCACTAGGCATGTCCACGGTTTTACTTGCGTTAGTATTTTTTTCTATATTTATTCTAAAGAAACCGAATATTTTCTGTGACAAAAGTGTGACTATTGCTACAGAGCAAAATTTATCTCATCTCAGCTCATACATGTTGTGCTCGAACCTCCTTCATAATGGGAGGAAATTTTTTTTTTTTTTTTTAAGCACCACCCCGCAGTAAGGAAATAATCCTTGTATTGCGGGAGACTTTACAAACATGCAATTAACGCAGACAAATTACACCCAGACTCAGAACAATACCTTGTGGATCACACAAAGTAATGTCCTGCGTGGGAATCGAACCCACGGCACTGGCACGGAAGGTCGGTATCTTAACCACTACGCCATCTGTGCAGTCGATTATTATATATTACCTACTATATCTAGCTGGTCAGACGTGTTAGTATGGAGTTTTGTTTCAAGTTTTTCTTCTCTTGCATAAATATTATTTTCGATCCCTTAGTCGTCTCTTACGATTACTCACGGGCAAGATAAGGGGTGGGCAATTGTATTCTTACTCCGTCACCACACGGAAAAAAAAATAAAACAAGTCTATCGAATGATAAAATTCTAGGTATTTTCTAGCAGCACACCTGACGGTAAGTGTCACCGCTGCCCATGGACCTTTGCTATACCAAGGGTATAGCTAGGCCACTGCCTATCATTACAATTCCTCGGCTCTCTCGCTCACCGAACGAAGCGCAATAGCACATTGACATTACTCAGACGTCGATCTTCTGCGAGAGTGTGGTACTACCCCGGATGGACTGCCTCGCGGCTGTAGACCGAAAACTGTCAACATCGTGGTCCTACCACTATTAAGTTAAGTTTCTTCGAATAAATATAAATTTCTTACATCATCACCTAGCTCTTATCCCAATTACTCCAGGGCGACATAATATGTACTGTACATACATACATATCATCACGCCATATCCCTTGCAGGGTAGGCAGAGAGAACAGAGTGCCAGAGAACTCTATCTCTGCATACTTCACTCGTTTCCTCAACATTCATAATTCTCTTCATACACGCTCGCCGGTTTCGGAGAATCTTGACTCCACCTTCCTTCAGTACATGACCGATCTGGTCTAGGTAGGTTATAGTAATATCGACTTCAAACTATTGTCAGAATAAAAATAACTATTCCAGACTATACTCTAGATATCCTTTGCGCATAAAATTTCATCAAGATTGATTCAGCGATTCGGGTGTGATTACGTGACAATACAAGTGGTAAGATAAGCTTATCGATGGCAATTATTTAATGTCAACTTCGAACTAGGCGGGGTCTATATGTGAGCCTTAAGATTGATTGCAATCTAATCTATCTATCTATCTAATCTAATATCTTTAAACGAGCAATTCTTGGATATATTTTCTGAATCTCGAAAACGGCACCAGCAATTTACTTGAAATTTAGCATGCACGGGTTTCCTGGGACGACTAATCGATCTAACTAAGTTTCATTTGTAAAAAATATTGTTTTGTTAATATTTTCAGGCAATGAAAAAATATAATTTTGCGTTGGCTGACAACTACTAAAATATGAAAGCAAATTTTGACGCTGTCATTAAGACACCTCAATTGGATAATCGAGGAGTCTAATCGAGGCCGGTTCGGATCCTGTTTCTCTTTTTATTACTTTTTTAGTTTTAATTTTTTTTATTTAATTAATTATTTTTATTGTATTCAAATATATCTTCAAAACACACTAAAAAGAAAACACCGAGCGAAAGCTCGATCATCTAGATATTAGTATTAATGGCGGAAACACCAGAACGCAAGAAAATTTTCTCGTTTTGCTACAAGATCTGTATAATATATTACTCCGGAAGTAATTTACAGACCATCTAAACACATATCTAAATAAGGTTATTTCTCTATGCAACAATAGGACGATGTATGAGGAAGCAGTAAAAAGTGACGAAGATCGACATATTTTTGTTAAGCCCATAATTTGCTCTGAAGCAGTGTAGCGTAGCGCTGCAAGCAAAGGCTACTTAGTAGTGGCTACGAATGCTACCAACCCTTACTTTGCACATGGATGTCGTAAAAGACGACTAAGAGCCTTATAACGACCTGGGCCAACTCCATCTGATGCCGTTTGGTCAACAATTACATTCCCAAGGAGGGTTAACGTCTGGCAGGCGGCCGGTCATAAAACTATTGCTAATAACTTTCACAATATGTACTATGAAAGAAGAGTTCATATTGTATCAATCTCAAGTAATTGGGATAAGAGTAGGAGAATGATGATATTCTCTTGTGACCATGAGCGCTGTACGTGTTCGTAATGTCGAGAAATTAAAAATCAAATACAAACGCGATACAATCCGTAAACATATATTACAAATGCGTAATATTTGCGTAAACATCACAAATCATTATCTTACGTAATATTAATTTGTAAATACTCTGTATATCAATAAAGGCTACAAGCTGTAATAAATTACTCCACGATAAATGGAAGCGAAGCAATGTCTATTAATGTTAGCAAATCGGGCGAAATGTGAGAACAATGGGGCACCGTGGATCAAAGGTTTCACTTAATTACCGTTGTCATAGCAACCGCTGAGATAAGAGGAACGGTACCGATGTATTTCGAATGTTATTAATGACTAGCGGCCCGTCCCGGCTTCGCACGGGTGGACATTTGGCTTTTAAACATTCTGGCATAAACGTACAGGAAATGCAGGACATACTTAAATAATAATGTATTTAGCAATAGTGTATCGCTGGCTCTCTTTGGGTACGGGACTTGATGATTGAAAATAAAATGATAACAGAATAAATGACATCAACGGGTAATTTAAAAATAAAACATTTCACTGAGGTGAGAGTATACTAAATATGAGAGTATACTAAAAAAAATTCCTCTCTAACTTCCTTTGCTCCGAAGGAAGTCATTTAATTGGAATAGGCTATTGAATCTACGTACGTTATTTAAAAAAAAACTTTTTAATAATAGGAAGAATAACTTTTCCAGTCGCGCAACACATACCGTTGGTTTCATCAGTCCATTTTTTAGCATTTTGAACAAATATTATTCATTGCTCCGATTTGGATGCTGTTCTGATGAGAATAATCAATTTGTGGATCGTAGCTGAATGCCGATCTATTACTATGGGCTAATATTCTATTGCGCGTTCTAGTTTTTAACCACTGTTGCCTATCTCTCTGTGCCATAAGCCGCTGCGAGCGTTCCGCGCTAGAGTCCCATGCACGCATTTGCGAGTTTCTAACTCTATTCTCAGCGAGACGTTATCGCTCGTGAGATTCTATCTGTATTTTCAGCAACTGCGAGCCTTCGGCGCTAGATTCCCTTGCGTCATTGCGTGTGCTCGTCAGATTATGGCCCGATTTTCAGCAAAGCGCTATGAACGGTCAGCGCTAGATTTTCTGGTTCGCGACTACGATACGTACTCTCTCTGTCTTGCGAGACGATTTGAATTTTCAGAAGAAGATTCTCCGATACGACGTTATTTTACTAATCTCGCTTGGGAACTATTTTGAGATAGCTGCGACTTTCTTTTTCTAGGAATATTGTTAGATTCTTTTTATAGAAAAGTTTGAATAAACTAATTTATAAGTAGTTCTGAAAAGAACTTTTGAAACAGAAGGTTTAAATCAGAGGTGTAAAACTCAATTTTGCAGAAGGCCATATATTAAACTTTGAATTCGTAGACGGGTCAGATGGAATATAAAAAAAATAACTGAATTATTATAATATTTTATTTTTTAAATTATACATACATACATACATATCATCACACCATATCCCTTGCAGGGTAGGCAGAGAGAACAGAGTGCCAGAGAACTCTATCTCTGCATACTTCACTCGCTTCCTCAACATTCATAATTCTCTTCATACACGCTCGCCGGTTTCGAAGACTCTTGACTCCACCTTCCTTCAGTACATGACCGATCTGGTCTAGGTAGGTTAGTCTCGGTCTCCCTCGGTACCTACATCCTTCCACTTTCGCATTGTATATCTTCTTAACCAGACGTTCGTTCGGCATTCTTTCCACATGTCCGAACCATCGGAGCATTCCCTTTCGCATCTTTACACCAATACTCTATTATAATAATATGTATTAAATTATATAGTATGTTATACGGTTGTTAAAAATCATAGCGATCGAGGGCCTTATTGATACGGCCCAGAGGCCGGATGCGGGTCGTATCTTTCAAATGACTGGTCTAAATAGTTCTGAAATGAACTTTTTATTTTGGAGGTTGAAATAGTTTTGAAAAACATTTTTAATCATTTTTTTTTTATGATGAGTTGAAATATGTAGTTCTAATAAGAACTTTTGGTAATAACTACTAAGTACGTAGTAGTTCTGAAAAGAATTAAGTACGTACTAAAACAAAAAATATTTCTTCAAAATTATTCAACTTTGGTCACGTCCGCTGCTTAGGGAGCCTAATTCATAGATGTTACCCACTCCTGCACTCCTGCTCCGGCGTGTCACGGCGCCGTCGTAGCAGCGAATTAATTTTATTTCAATTTTATTATACTCGTAATTTCTTTCGAATGGAATGTCCGATTTTCATAAACTAAAAAGCAATTTACAGGTATTTAAACAGCCTTGCTAGAGGAATAATAATATTTAGGTAAGGATTAAGACAACGATAAAAATAACTTGGTCTGATTTTGGTCGGCGTTTCTATTAAATTTTAAAATGTTAAAAGTAGTTATAGTGACATAACTACAATACCTAGACATGCTATTGCAACATTTTTTGTAGATATTGATATGTTCTTTAATATTGTGGAACATTTTTTTTGTTCTATCATCAATAGTTTCCGCAGCATATGCGATGAAAGATATTTTATAGGCATTTTTTGCACCTTGGGTAACATTATTGTAGTTTTAGTAGGGATCCTTATTTATTTCTTGCAATTAAAATAACCTATACTAATCAGTGATAATGTAGCATTCAAATGGTGAAAGAATTTTTAAAATCGGTCCAGTACTTTTTGAGCCAATTCGTTACAAACATACTTACATATAAACCTTTCCTCTTTATAATATTAGTATAGATGATATTAATATTATTGTACTGAAATGACCATAAAATTTTAATTATTGGCAATAACTTTTACAATATGTACTATGAAAGAAGAGCACATATTGTATCGACCCTAAGCACACTCACAGTACTCTTTCACGGGGAGTGCTCTGTGGAACTGTTTGACTTGGTACCACCGTCACCGTTTTATCACCGTACCACTCGAGACCGTAGCAGGGTTCATCCATTTCACCTGGAAACGATACGGTCCTTGACTGTACGTTTTCACCGAACATTTCTCCCACGCACGTACAAGATCTGGAATGAACTATCTCCTGCTGTGTTTCCCGAGCGCTTTGACATGTCCTTCTTCAAGCGAGGTTTAAGAAGAGCATTTTCTTCAAGGTAGTCAACGGCCTGGCTATGCCCCTGGTGTTGCTAAGGTCCTTGTGCAGCAGTATCACTTACCATCAGGTGCTTGCTCGTTTGCCGCCATAGGCAATAAAAAAGAAACAGAAAAAAGTAATTGGGATAAGAGTAGGACAATGATGAGTCGTCTTTTACGATCACCCACGGATAAGTTAGTTGGTAGAGAATTGTATCCTTACTCCGTCGTCCTTATTCCATTTATACATAATAAATAATCTGATTTGATAGCGTGTTAAAGAAAAAAGCTCGATCATAAACCTCTCTAAGTAATTACAAATCCTAACATAATGTATGATAGAACTGTGAACATTCAGGTATTCCCAATATAGATGGTACGACGGCATCTCGTAGCAATCAGTTTATTGAATTTGCCGAGAGCTGTACGGCGTACGCTGTTGGCGAACTGGATATAACTCTACTGAGAAATCATGTTAGATAAATGAACATATCGGTATATAATGTTTACGTATTATATTGAAATGTATTATAATAAAACTAAAAATTAAGTTTATTTAAACATCGCTCGCTTTTTCCGTGTGGTGACCGAGTAATAATACTATTCACCACCCCATATCTTACCCGTGGGTGATCGTACGAGACGACTAAGGGATATAAAACGCTTACAACATCTACGCAAGAGAAGGAAAACTCGAAACAAAACCCTATAACAATACGTCTGACCAGCGCGGTATAGTAGTTTAATTTCCCTCCCATTACGGAGGAGGCCCGAGCCCAACAGTGGGATATTTATGGGCTGTGATGATGATGATGAAACATCGCTTATTTGAGAATTTAGAAGATTATTTCTGATATTTACGCGAGTATTACACATTTGAAATAAATTTGTTTTTACGGATTTTATCACGTTTTTATTCGATATTTAATTTCCCGACGTTACGAATACTTAACAGTTTTCATGGTCACAGGTGGACTAAGGTGTTTCACGTCTAATAAGTCATTGTTATTACAGAGATTTTAGATTCTACTTAGACATAAGACACCTTAGTCCTCCCGTGTCCATAAACAATTTAAAATGTTTGAAACGTCGGAAAATTAACAATTAAATACAAACGTGATAGAATCCGTAAAAATAGTTTTATATCAATTGGGAGATGGATTTCAAAAGATAATAGTCTACCCAACTTTAGACTGTGGTCTGAAAGCGTTGCTACCACATCGATAAATATTATACTCACACAAGTCCCACTGCTGGGCTCTAGCGTCCATCAAAATGGTGATGGCAATTTCCTTCTCTTGCTGTTATGTTACTTTGATTACATTTATTTGATTTATAAAAAAATAAATACGACATTCCTGCATTATCATCATTTCATCTTATATATGTCCCACTGTTAGGCTCGATCCTCCCCTATAATGAGGGAAGTTAACGTACTACACTACCCTGATCAGACGTGTTTTTGTTTCAAATTTTTCTTCTATCGTAGGGTTTTTGTTTCAAGTTTTTCTTCTATCGCATAAATGTTATATTTGCGTTTTATATCTCTTAGCCGTCTCGTACGATCACCCATGGGTAAGATAGGGGGTAGTGAATAGTATTCTCACTCCGTCACCACACGATATCCCTTAGTTCTTCTTTAAGATCACCAGCTTCGTAAACGCGTTTCCACAGCGTCAAAAAAAAAAAGGCTGTTTTTACGACACCCATGGGCTAGTAAATTTTCACGTCACCGTAATAATGCTAGGGCTACACTGCTGATAATTTTCTGTTTACAGCCGAGGGTATATATGTCTGAGGTAGTACCACACTCTCGCAGAAAATCAATGTTTGAGCAGTGGCCATGTGCTGTTTGTTGTGTTTCGGTCGGAGAGATCCGGTAGCCCCACTTTCTAGGTGGACTTGGGGTTTTAATTGGTTGGTAGCGGCCTAGATGTACCCTAGTATTGTAAAGGTCTATTGACGGCAGTAATACTTACCATCAGGTATGTTGGGTTTGCCACCAAGAGCAATATAAAAAAACTGTATTCTTATGCTATCATCACGTGGAGGATATATATGAAATGTATATTTTTATTGTATTTTTCAATTATTTCTACAAGCAGTATACTTTCTAAGCGAGCGAGACAACTATAAATTTTTATGAGTTTCGTTACAAAATTTACACGTTTTATTAATTCTTAAATTTTACGAGCGCCTCATAAATTGTTTTAATTACGAGTTGGAAGTTTCTTTTTATTTTTTATGTTATTGGGGGTGTTATTTTACGACTGAGCCCGCGTTATAAATTGGGTTCAATGAAAAAATATATACGTTGTCCTGATGGCCGAGTTTCGCTCGATTTTTTTGTTATTGTTGAAGTAATAACTTCTTATGGGAGGGTAAACCGCTTCGTTACGTAACTCGTAACAGCACCAGTCTATCTAGCTAATTTATAAGATTAAATAATCATACTTACTAATAATGTACATACACAAAATTTTAATGAACATGTTTAAGAATTGTAATTAAAAAAAAAATATTGTGGTGATGGAATAAGAATACTATTCACCACTCCATATCTTACCCGTGGGTGATCGTACGAGACGACTAAGGGATATAAAACGCATATAACATCTATGCGAGAGAAGGAAAACTCAAAACCAAACCCTATACCAATACGTCTGACCAGCGCGGTATAGTAGGTTAATTTCTCTCCCATTATGGAGGAGGTTCGAACCCAGCAGTGAGACATATAGAGCTGAAATAAATGACAAATATTGAAAAATTTATAAAAAAAAGGAAAAATATTGAAAAAGTGGAACCAAGAATCGAACTAAGGCTGTCTGGATTAAGGGACTGATCGATTTCTCAACCGAGTTATTTTTACTCTTAATGGCATTTGGCTAAATTTACTTCAATATTCTAATTATATTTTTTTTATCATCTGAAAACATTGATAATACGAGTTTTTTTCATATCGATCTATTTCCCCTAAAACCTGCATACTAAATTTTATAGAAACCGTTAGGAACGTCTTCAAGTATCTATATATAGAAATATAAAAAACTACTCGTTTAAAGGTAGATTACATGTATAAAAAGATATTTTTTTTTGTATCATACTATCTTTCGCCCGTGGCTTCACCCACGTGGTTTGGTGATAAAAAGGTAGCCTCGGTCGCGCACCTATTGTCACTCAGCGTCTCTCAATAGTTTTAACTTTATTTTTACGTACCTAAAAAAAAAAGGCAAGTAGCCTAAGTTACTCCTTATAACATCAGCTACTTGCCAGTGAAATCACATCAAAATTGATCCAGTCGTTTTAGAGATTAGCCGGAACAAACAGTTAGACAGACGAATAGACAGAGAATTTTTTTTTTAAATAGGTTTTTGATGCAAGTAGATACCGTATATACGTTCATATACATTTAGTTAACTACTAAAACTACTAATTTGGAATTACAAACAGACAATTCAATTTTATTTATATGTATGTATAAATGTATAGATATACTATATAACAAGGAGTTATTTTGTTTTGCTGAGTCATTATTTGTTTAACTCCCATATATCTTATGGCTGTACGATGGGTCGGTATTCTGTGTAGTGAGGAAGATTGATGATCATTTAGATTATCTCTATATAATTCCATTCTAAAGTATGTAAGAGTAGCATAGGGAAAAGAAGTAACACAAGATATATAATAAATAAGATAATACACAAGAGAAAAATGTAAAAATAAAATTTTGTATCTTCAGATCCGAGTAGTATAGTTAATTTCTTATTGTATAAGAGAATGTATGTCTCCACATAATATTTACACCACATAAGTTAAATCAAATGATCATTTTCCTGCTCTTATCTCTACTCTACTGGTGGCCGACGCAAAATGTACTCTTTTTTTTTGTTCAAGCTGTGGAAACGCATCTACGAAGTGTGGGATTTGCCGGCCAGCTGCCTGATCGGAATACCAACTAAAACCATAGCAGCCCCTTCCGCACCTTTTACGAGGTGCCGAAGAAATCGTTTACTGACAATCGATCCCCGACACTCCAACGCTCGGCCGTCGGTCTGCGCTCCGTCACCACTGGCCGCGGACAGTGGAGCAAGTCTGTGGACGCAATTGCCTCGCGTACCGATCCGCAGCTTCCTTTGTAAAGAGGAGCTCCTCGCAGAAGGAGACCATCGATGACCAGCAAAGAACCTCGACCTCATTTGTGAGAAATCTATACGCCGACATGACAATGACGATAAATATGAATCAATTTATTAATCTAAATAAAAAAATTCTTAAGTCATCTATCTCATCATTCTCCTACTCTTATCCCAATTACTTGGGGTCGATATAATATGCACTCTTCTTGCATAGTACATATTGTTAAAGTTATTGGCAATAGTTTTATGACCGGACGCTTGCCAGCCATCAACCCTCCTTGGGAATATAGTTGTTGACCAAACGGCATCAGATGGAGTTGGCCTAGGTCATTATAAGGCTCTTAGTCGTCTTTTACACCATCCACGAGCAAAGTAAGGGTCTGTAGTACTCTTAGCCGCTACCATACAGCACTATAATCATCTATCTATAAATACATATGTAAATATAACAACCAACCAACAATCAACCTATAAAAATAAAAGGGCATATAGATTATAGGTAACTGTTCCTACACAGTTAAAAAGGGTTTTTACCATAATCACCACTCATAACCCACATTAGTGTGCGATAAAATAAGAATATTTTTAATCCTTCACCTAACTTTACCCAGCTGACTTATAAAGCTTACATCTTTAACAAAATCAAGTCAGAAATTTGAAATATTTTAATAAAGGCAAGATTTATGATGTCGGCATATTTGAATAGATTATATTTAAAAATTCCACCCCTAAACATTTACCCTTACAGTTCACTAAAGGATAAAAGAGGTCGTATAAAAAAATTAATTTTGTAGATAATTTTGTGAAAGCTAATAGGTGCTTTTGGGGTTTAAAATTAATGAACAATTATTTATCATGTTTAGAAACTCAATATAAAATTTAAACTTATATATAATAAGATCTTACAGTTTATAAGGTGAATCAACTTACGTTGTTTCGTGCAAATTAATACTAATATAAAATTAAAAAAAAAAAACTTATAAAAACCCGATTACGAAACGAAAAATGATGTCACAAGCGGGGTTCGAACCCGCACCTATTGGAAGTCCGGCCCAATCGTGCTGCCACTTACACCACCGTGAACTATTGTAGGACAGTCAAATCTCGCATCGTATTTGTTCATTACCGTCCCCCACTGACCTAGGATGCGCAGTGGAAGGGAACACCGGGCCAGTGAGATTAACAAATGGGTAATAACAATGGCTTGCGATTACGCAAGGCTATTTAAAGTTCTCTTAAATGTACTAAACAAGAACCGATAATTGTAAAACTACTTGTAGTAGGTACCGCGGAGACAGCTACAACGTAACCTAACTCAGCGTTCGGTCTGGCCAGACAAATAGAACCTAACTGAGGGGTCACTTAGCTTTGTATCCAAAGGCGCGGTGACGACAGCGGCCTCGTACAACTCAGGGTTTCGGGCTTGCTACTTGCACACACAACTTATTATAAATGTTCACAAATATATAGTTCTAATCAACTCGCGTACATTAACGGCACACAAAACAAAAGGTGGCCCGGGATATTATAAATACCAAGATTCCACGGCTTTAGTTAACAAAAGGCGTAGCAATCGCAAAAAATATATGCATACGCGACCGTTACTTCCAACGCAAGTTTTTTGGCCGGCTTCGAGCCAACCGCGGACCAAAAAATTGTGAACTACCCTACATGGTATTAATTATTAAACTATAATAAAAATGTTTGGTACCGAACAGTATTATATTTATGTATAAATATAATATGTAAATATATATGTGTAGATATTTTTCTCCTCTGGTAAGACAGGGGTGGTAAATTGTACTCTTACTCCGTCACCACTAAAAAATTCAAAGATTTATCACATTCACACAAATCACCTTCAATCAAAGCGCCCGTAGATTCTGTATATTTTATCGCTTCATTTAAATTGAATTCATATCTTTATCGAATCTTATTATTTATCTGGCTTTTCAAATATTTTTTCTATATTTTATTTAGTAAACTTGAGACGTAAATAATTTCAACGATAATCTTATTTTAAAAAATCCATCAATTTCGCTTATTTAAATAATTTTCAATTTATTTTACAATTTTTTATTTAAGTTGAGTTTTTATTTCTCCAAATAGTGCCAAATATTATTAATATTGCTCGTGGGTAAAGTATGACTCAAATGTTCATCACAAACTCCATCTTATACAGTCTGGTCAACAATTACATTTCATCATAAAACTGTTGCCAATAACTTGTATCATATAAAGAGAGTACGTATTGAGTCGACCTTTTTTTTTTTTTTTTTTTTTTTGCGGTGGGCTATGGACGTCGCACCCCGCCAAATCGGTCCGGGGTGACGGAAGAGGCGGCGCGCAACCCCATTGACCCACCCTGCAAGCACCTCTTCTTCGCCGTACGAGCGGACCACCGGTACCCGATCTTTGTCTTCGGTGGCCCGCTCGGCGGTATGCCCTCTTGGGCTCCTCTCTTGTCGACGCCCCGACAGCTTTCGCCGTCGAGGCGTCGTCCTCACGCGGTGGCCTCACGTCGGGTGACCGGACAATTCCCCGATCCGATCACCCGAAGCCTCGGTTAGGGCGGCATCAGGCGCAGGTACTCGCGCCTGCGCCGCCCCGGCCGCGGGCGGCGGCCCGGGTCACGGGAATCCTCCCGGGCCCGTTCCGCCGCCTCCTTCTGCGAGATGACAGCCTCGCAGAAGGCGGCGACCGCGTCCCAATTCCTGACGCTGTCGACCATCGCTCGCGCAACAGCCGGCAGCGTCAGGTCGGCACCGATGACAGCGACGAGGTCACGGCGCTGCCCGTCCCAGCCCGAACATACCTCGAGCGTATGTTGCGCCGTGTCCTCGTCGCTACTGCAATGGTGGCAGGATGGAGTCCACTCCCTCCGCACGACCGTGTGCAGGTACTTGCCGAAGCAACCATGCCCCGACAAGACCTGCACCAACCGGAAAGAGAGAACTCCGTGCTGCCGCTCCATCCACTCCATCAGTACGGGCCGGAGGGCCTCAACGGTAATAACACCGTATCTAGGCCTCTCCAGCCGCGTAGCCCAACGGGCGATGACTTCTCGGCGGGCGTCCTCGCGCCAGGTGGCTATCTCGTTGAACGATGGGGAGCCACCCTCTTCGCGCATTGAGGTAACCCGCCGGTAGAGGTCGGAGAGCATCTCCGCCTCTAGGTCCCAAGGGGGTGTCCCGGCCAATAGGCACGCCGCCTCTGTCGACACCGTGCGGTACCCGCAAATGGCTCTGATCGCCATGACTCTCTGTGGCCTCCACAGAACCGCCCTGAGTTGGGCGTTCAGAGCCCTCGCCCACACGGGTGCGCCGTACATGGCCATTGAGCGGATCACCCCCGCATACAGCCGTCGGCCCTGAAAACTGGGTCCGCCCACGTTAGGCATGAGCCGAGAGAGGGCGGACGCCGCGCCGACCAGCCGGGGAGCAATTTGACGAAAATGCTCCCGGAACCACCATCGCCCGTCGAGCACCAGACCCAAGTACCTCATATGGGCCTGGATACTGATGTGGATGGAGTTGACGACTAACGAGGCGCCGATGGGCAGCCTCACACGGGGCCCATGGAATAGTAGAGCCTCCGTCTTGTTTAGGGCCACCCTGAGCCCCAGCGCCTCGATCCGCCTGACCATCTCCTCGGTGCCGAGAGTGGCCAGGCTCGCCGCCTCTTCGAATGTCCTGCCCCGGGCTGTGACGAGCGTGTCGTCAGCATAGCAAATAACGCTCAGCCCGGGGGGGAGACTCCCTCTCAACGCCCAGTCGTAACCGATGTCCCACAGAGTCGGCCCCAGAACCGACCCCTGCGGAACACCGCACGACATGGGCGTCCGCACAATGTCCCCTGCGGGGCTCGCGTAGAGAACACTGCGCCCCTCCAAATAGTCTGCCACCAGCCGCCTGAGGTACAGGGGCACTCCGTGGAACCGGAGCGCCTCCCTGATGCAGCTGAATGGCAGACTATTGAAGGCGTTGGCGATGTCCAACGACACCGCCAACAGCACTCCTTTGCCGGCGACAGCCTCCGCGGCCGTCTGGCTTAGGCGTAGCAGGGCCCCGATGGTCGAACGCCCCCTTCGAAACCCAAATTGAGCGTCCGACAGATCGGGCCCCACCTCTTCCAGGTGCTGGACGATGCGGGCAGCGAGGACACGCTCCAGCAGCTTACCCACATCGTCCAGAAGCACAATGGGCCTGTAGGCCGACGGCGAATCCGGGGGTCGTCCCGGCTTTGGCAGGAGAACCAACCTCCCTTCCTTCCAGCACTCAGGGAACTGTCCAGACGTCAGACAGGCGTTGAACAGTCGCCTGAGGCGAGGTTCGAGATGCTCGAGGAGCAACGTCAACACCCGGACTGGGATTCCGTCCGGGCCGGGGGCCGTGGTGGCGGAACGAATCTTCGCCACGGCTGCCCCCACTTCCGACTCCGTCACGGGCGGAACACTCTCGACGGCCTCCCGGTCGTGATCTGGCGAAGCCATGACCGGGGGCGTGTGCTCCGACACGTATTGAGTCGACCTGAAGTAATTAGGATAAGAGTAGGAAATAAATCAGCGTTGCAGTGTACCATATGTTGCACTGTAGCATTATTGCTGAATGGGAACCTCATTGACACTTATTATATGTATTTTGTTTTTATTCTTTGTGTTGTATTTACAGTTAAGTTACATACATACATACATATCATCACGCCATATCCCTTGCAGGGTAGGCAGAGAGAACAGAGTGCCAGAGAACTCTATCTCTGCATACTTCACTCGCTTCCTCAACATTCATAATTCTCTTCATACACGCTCGCCGGTTTCGAAGACTCTTGACTCCACCTTCCTTCAGTACCTGACCGATCTGGTCTAGGTAGGTTAGTCTCAGTCTCCCTCGGTACCTACATCCTTCCACTTTCGCATTGTATATCTTCTTAACCAGACGTTCGTTCGGCATTCTTTCCACATGTCCGAACCATCGGAGCATTCCCTTTCACATCTTTACACCAATACTCTCTCTCATACCTACTCGCTCTCTTACATCGTCGTTACGAATGCAGTCGGTCAGCCTAACTCCACAGATTTTCTGAAGAGATCGCATTTCGACCGCATTAATTTTACTTTCATACTCTTTTCTGCATACCCAACTCTCGCTTCCATACAGTAATGTTGGGACAAGCACTGCGTTATGTATTGCTACACGTGCCTTCTGGCTGAGGTGGTGGCTGCCGAGAAGTTGTCCCAACGCTCCGTTCACTCTATTTCCCGCATTCACTCTTCGCTCTATATCAGTGGTGTACCTTCCATCTCGGCTCAATCCACATCCAAGATATACAAATTCATCCACTAGCTCTAGTACATCATTACCTATTGTTACTCTTACATCTGTTCTGGCTTCATCTCTTTCAAAGACCATTATTTTGGTTTTGCCCACATTCACGCGTAGACCCCCGTACAGTTAAGTTAAGCTATTATTTTAATTTTCTTATAAAACCTTTATGTTTCTTTCAACTTACTGTAATGTCTAAATTTAAGCTAAGTGTCAATAAAATATTCTTTTTCTTCTTCTTCTTAAATAGATAATAATTATAAACATATACCTAAAGATTAAGTAATATTATTCTAAAAGTGGGTGATCGTACGAGACGACTAAGGGATATAAAACGCATATAACATATATGCGAGAGACGGAAAACTCGAAACAAAACCCTATACTAACACGTCTGACCAGCACGGTATAGTAGGTTAATTTCACTCCCATTACGGAGGAGGCCCGATCCCAACACTGGGACATTTATGGGCTGTGATGATGATGATTCTAAAAGATATCAAAATAATCTATGAGACTTACATTCATAGCGATAAGTTAACAGTGTATTTGTCTGAAGGACTTAGTACCCATATTTTTTTAGTGTATTGTTTTTCTTTCTTATGTTTACTTTTTTTGCTACTTGAGTTTGCTGACGGATGTCGCAGGATGCTGCAGAATAAAAGCGTTGTGGTATCACTTTTTGTAGTCACGGGTTGAGAGCCCTTAGCGCTCACCCACAGTCCGGGTAAAGTTGTCATAGCCATCTGAGGCTAACAACTAAGACACACAAAAAAAAAATCTTTTTGTAGTTGATACCACAACACTATGCTGAGCAGCGTCCTTTTCCTCATTTGTGGAGGGGGGCGCTACTGCATTTATTTTATATTATATTTTTAAGTAGTTTACTATTTTGAGCTTGTAATGTGTCCTTTCCATGAGTGGAGAAAAATTATTTTTCTTTCTTTCATGGTGAACAATAAATGCTAATTTAAAAAAGTACTATAATGAATAATTATGTCGATGGTTTATGTACTACAGAGAAAGTGCTAAAATATAGTGAATATTATATGACAGTGGTTTGTGTGTGTTTTCGTGTTACGTCAATATTGAAAGGAGGATTTTAAAGGTTATTAGTATCCAATTAATGAAATGAAGGACTGTGGTTATGAAGAATCTCCTTAATATAAAAGGTGAAATATTAGTTCATCATCATTCTCCTACTCTTGTCCCAGTTATTTGGGGTCGATACAATATGTATTCTTCTTTCATAGTACATATTGTAAAAGATATTGCCAGAAGTTTTATGACCGGCCGCCTACCAGACGTCAACTCTCCTTGGGAATGTAATTGTTGACTAAACGGCATCAGATGTAGTTGACCCAGGCCGTTATAAGGCTATTAGTCGTCTTTTACGACACCCACGAGCAAAGTAAGGGTTGGTAGTATTCGTAGCCGCTACCACACAGAAATATTAGTTTATAATATATGAAAAATGAACTACGTACAAGATTTATTTATATTCATGTCGATAAGCTAACAGTATATTTCACAGACGAACTTAGTATCCATGCTCATGAAAAATATTAATTAAAAATAAACAGATCTTCAAAGCGCTCGAATAAAACGTTTTATATTTAAAACTCGTATTCAATGGCCGAGCCATTAGTATTAAATGAATGATGTAGGGCAATTCATTCACTTACCCGACCGCTTATTATCGTGAACTAAAAGCCGATATATACTAATGGGTTATTACTTCCCTCGTGCTTAGCGTGGAGCTGTGGGTAATGAATCAAACATGACGCAGCTCTTAACGCTAAGAAATATTTCTACTGGTTATTTAGCAAGATATATATATATATATATATAGGTCGGGTAAAAGTCTTCGTATATAGTATGTATAAACTTTTAATAAAATCTCTTTGGTTGTACTAGTTGCGTCTGGCTGGTTTTAATACCATTAAGAATGTTATAGTTCAAAAAAAGAAACAATTTAGTAAAATGTTGTTTCCCACCCTTATTCATTTGGTTTTTTTTCCGTCAAAATGAGTGAATCAAATGAAGAAATTCGATATATTTTAAAATTTTATTACAAAAAAGGAATAAAAGCAACGCAAAATGCGAAAAAAGTAGTCACGTTAGTGGACGTAATGCAGTGTCAGTAAAATTAGTTCAAAGTTGCATCTGAATCTTTTTAATCCAGGAATTAGAATTTTGATGTCGAAGATGCCCCTCGCTCTGGTCACCGATAAAATGGACGCCATTTTTAAAAAAGTGAGACAAGATTGGCATATCAGTCATTACAACGTAGCCGTAGATCTGGGTATTGACTACAGTTTCGACCCATTTGAAGAAAGTTGGGTACATAAAAAAGCTCCATATGATACCACACGAGCCCACTGAAAGAAATATAATGAACTGTGTGTCATTTGCAATTCTTTATTAAGACGCAATGAAACCGTACCGTTTTTGGAGAGATTGACAACTGATGATGAAAAGCGGATACGATAAAGACATGCGAAAAGGTCGTGGTCAAAGGTCTGTCAGACATCACAGACTGTGGTAAAACTCGGGCTAACTCACGACCGGTAATCAATCAATAGATATAGTGTGGTCTTTCATAACGGTGACGCTAGACCATACACATATCTAGTCACTCAACAAAAAATAATAAAGTTTGGCTTCACCTTTAGATTTCCACCTGCTTCGGTCTGTTCAGAATTCTTTAGACAGTATCAAGTTAACATCAAGAGAGGACTGCCAAAACTAAGTGTTGTGTTTTTTTGATCATAAGTCCCAAAATTTCTACAGCAATGATATCATGTCAAAACCTACAAGATTGCAGACACTCATCGAATATAATAAAATAGCTGCGTGGTAGCGGCTACGAATACTACCAACCCTTACTTGCCTGTAGATGTCATAAAATACGACTAAAAGCTTTATATTAACCTTGACCAATTCCATCTGATCCCGTTTGATCAACAATTATATTCCCAAAAACACGTAATATGTGCCTATAAAATTTGAGCGTTGCCCTCGATTTCCATGACTTCCCATCATCAGATCATGACTTGGTGACAATGGGATCAACTCGGGAGTATACCTTTACTACCTTACAATTGACAGAAATATCGCTGAACAGACATAAAAAAAAATATATATAATGAAACATAGAACCTCTTCCTTTTTGAAGTCGGTTAAAAAGGGTTTACGTCAGGCAGGTGACCGTCCATAAAATTATTTGCAATATATAAGATGGAGGAGGGGTACATTGGGTCTACCCCAAGTAATTGAGATAAGAGCAAAAAAATGGTGATTGTATAATAATCATCATTCTCCTACTCTTATCCCAATTACTTGGGGTCGATACAATATGTACTCTTCTTTCATAGTACATATTATAAAAGTTATTGGTAATAGTTTTATGACCAGCCGCGTGCCAGACGCCAACCCTCCTTGAGAATGTAATTGTTGACCAAGCGGCATCAGATGGAGTTGGGCAAGGTCAATATAAGACTTTTAGTCGTGTTTTACGACACTCACGAGCAAAGTAAGGGTTGGTAGTATTCGTAGCCGCTACCACACCCCACAGCAAAGTAAGGGTTGGTAGTATTCGTAGCCGCTACCACATAGCTAATTATTATGGTGATTGTATAATAAATATTAATAATATTCACAATGCATCAATAAATATGAATTCTATCTCAGCAGTTATGATAACAACGGCGACCAGCACCCTTATAATTGATATTTATAATCATATCTTCGTTCTTATTTATCAAAATGGTATGTAAGGTAGCTGGCCGTTGGAATACATAACAGGAAGCAAAATTGACTAAACCACAAGATTAGCATAATGTTTTGGGTCAAGTATACCCCCTTTTGCATATACGTTCATATTGTTCATCTTATCTCGCAGTCATCTATTACAGACATCTAAAGACAAGAGAGGGGGATAGTGAATTGTGTTACAACACAGACTAAACGACGTCGAATAATATATAAGATATTTACTGAACTGATGAAATATGTATGAACTCACAAGAACATTTGTCAAACGAAATTTAATCATAGCACTGTCATCTTTTACGATAACCAGCGGATGAGATAGGATATGGTGAATTGTATTCTTACTCCATCGCTATATAGAGTATAAAATAAAACTATATTTAAAGATTTTAACGCGTTTGTATTTGATTTTTCCGTGTGGTGACGGAGTAAGAATACATTTCACCATCCCCTATCTTGGCCACTAAAGAAAAGAACGCGTATCAGTGGCCCACCCGCAAGGCGTCGAGAGGTATATTGTAGGGCGGGTCTACGGGGTCGTGCGCCGCTTCTCCCGTCGCCCCGGATGGATTAGCGGGTCGTGACCGTTGCGTAGCCCGTCGCCAAAAGAAAAATAAACTCCTATCTTATCCATGGGTGATCGTAATAGACGACTAAGGGATATAAAACGCATATTACATCTATGCAAGAAAAGGAAAAACTGAAAACAAAACTCTATACTAACACGTCTGACCAACGTGGATATATTAGGTCGATTTCCCTCCCATTATGGAGGAGGCTCCAGACCAACAGTGGGACATATATGAGCTGATGATGATGATGAATTGCATTTTTGTATAGTCCCAAAGCAATACAATGATTGGATATGAGATATCTTAAAGAAAAGTTCCTTTAAAAAATGTATCATATTTCGTTTACTTTAATAATATTAAGGAATCTATACCGGCAGTCAACACAAATAGTAATAATACTAAACTCAGTTTCTAGGAGTATTTTATTATTATCATTTTCCTGCTCTTATCTCAATTACTTGTGGTCAACGCAATATGTACTCCTACATATTGCAAAAGTTATCAGCAATAGTTTTATGATCGAACCACCTGCCTGACGTCAATCCTCCTTGTACATACATACATACATATCATCACGCCATATTCCTTGCAGGGTAGACAGAGAGAACAGAGTGCCAAAGAATTCTGTCCTTGCATACTTCACTCTTCCTTAACATTCATAATTCTCTTCATACACGCTCGCCGGTTTCGGACTCTTGCCTCTACCTTCCTTTAGTACGTGACCAATCTGGTCTGGGTAGGTGAGTCTCGGTCTCCCCCGGTACCTACATCATTCCACTTTTGCATTGTATATCTTCTTAACCAGACGTTCGTTCGGCATTCTTTTCACATGTCCGAACCATCGGAGCATTCCCTTTCGCATAAGCATCCTCCTTATGAATGTTATTATTGCCCAAATAGCTTCGATGGAGTTACCGCAGTTATATAAAGTAGTTGTTAGTCGTATTTTACAACATCCACGAGTAAAATAAGGATAGTATTCGCAGCCGCTACCAAACAGTACAGGGTATTTGTATTTAAAAAAAAAAGTCAAATCAGTATACTTTTTTTGGGACGTGCTATAGTACAGTCACACCCTGCCCGATCCATCATAACCTCTACGATCTCTGAATCTGTTCTTACCTCTCTACGAGTATACCTACTACAAAAAAAAATAGGAGTATTTTAATGAGACACAGAATCATACAAAATAATTATTTATGTAAATATAACTATGGTATATTAATTATGGTATAAATTGTCGATACAATGGTGGTAGAAGATGTTCATCATCAGTGTAATCGTGAGGATCTATATGGCACTTGTGGTCTCGCGCCGGTGTCGCACGTACTTGTACCGAAGCGCGGCACCAATCTCCAGCCTCAAGACCGAGTAGCTGACCACCAGCCATGCTGCACACGGCTACACCACAATAACCTTCAGCTGGACCTTGACGCCACCTACATGTAAACATCAATATTAATGGGAGGCTTAAGAATAAAATTTTGATTATACAGATACTGTGATACTGTGTGGTGACGGAGTAAGAATACAATTCACCACCCTTTTACACATTTATTTTATAAAATAAATTATCTTTTTAATATAAAATAAATGATCTTATTAATATTATAACTGATGTCTGAATACTAAATTAACACAATTTATTTATTTTATAGCGTAACAGTGTGGTTTATATACGTAATATATTGGTTTTACTTGTTTTATAAATAATTAATAAGAATGTTATCGTTTTACGTTTATCGATTGTCCCATCTCTATTTTATTCTCAGTCCAGTATAATCTTGTACTTGCGTAAGCATCATATTTTTATAAAATGTTTACTAATTATTTTAAAACATATGAGGTACAAGTTTTGGTGTAAATTTTCATATTTTTATATTCATAATTCAGTTGAGATATAACTGGCATGTAAAGAATGAAAATATAGGCGATATAAACTGAAATCTTAAAAATGACGCGTATTCAAAATTACTTCATCGGTTTTGTAGCTATCACAGAGATCAAGCTATATTTTAAGGACTATAGTGCTTATTATTTTCTTTAAAAAAAATGTGTCATCGCCATCTTACTTTAAAGACATCAAAGAATCTTTACCGGTGGTCAGCACAAATGGTAATGGGGAGATAAAACTAGAGGTTATAGGGCGTACGACATACAGTAGTACTCAAACGTCGATTTTCTTCGAGAGTGTAATACTACTCTGGATGGACTGACTCGCGGCTGTAGACAGAGAACAGTATATAGCGTGGTTCTACCACTAAAAAGCTTTCTATCGACTTGGGCCAACTCCACCTGACTGACAGCTGACTGTGGACAGCGAAATGTTTAATAATGATTCATCATCATCATCTTCACTAATGCATCTCATTACTGAACTCGAGCCTCCTCTACAATAGGAAATTGACCTACTATACCACGCTGGTCAGACGTGTTGATATATATTTTTATTTCGAGTTCTCCATCCTTTAATCTGTAAATGAATACAAGACAACCAAATTTTTGTTTGTCCAACATTCAACCTCAATAAAATTGAAACGTGATCTCATTTCATTTCGCTTCGAGCTAACAACTTTATTAATAGGAATCACCAAAATTGGATTTTTAAACAAAGAAACATACGAATATCATTACAAAATAAATATCATTTGAGGGGTTTTACCCTCGTCCTTTTCTGTACTCGTTGATAGGTACTTACACAGCTGTATATTGTATGTAGAGTAATTTGTTCACACCGGGTGGTATTTCCAAGTATTGTGGCCATATATCAAACTCCTCGCATCCAACCCAGCGTGTTATCAGCTGCAGAGTCTTGTTAGCTAATAAATTGTACATCATTATCAATACGTAATAAAAATAGAGAGAAATAAAGCTTATTTTCAGTTCGTAAGGACTCGTATATTTATGATTTGATGTAAAAAATAAAATGTTTCTATAATGCACATGGAGAGTAGTGGTTAAGATACCCTACCAAACTAATGCCTAAGGTTTCGAATCCCAAGTAGGAAAACTTGCGATCCACAAAAAAAAATATTCAGTTTTAGTGCAGTGTATTTTCTTAGTAAAATGTGATAGTTTTATAATAATTAAGGGAAAAGAAAGGGTGGCGATCAATACGTATTCGATTACCACACGATTATCTCAGAATTAATTAAGTAGAAAAAAAATGAAAGTCATGTCTCCAATTTTCTTGTATTTTTTTTATATGTTGATTAGCTCTTAGCGCCATATGGCTTTGACAGCTTAGCCACTACGGGTGAGCGCTGAGGGATCTCAAAGCTAGTGAGGTAGAGGGGCTCCTGTTAGGCAGTGTCAGTTAGTAGTCTACTAATTGACATTGCCTAACAGCAGCCCCTGTGGGTACAGAACTCGGCTTGGGGCGTCGCTGTAGGCAAAATGGATGTCCCCTACACAATTATAGTTATGATTTTAAGCTGCGCGGTTTCCCACCTCGGCAGCTATTTATGTACACGGCGTCGCCAGGCATTTGCACACCTAGAAGAAGAGCTTGCGCTCTGTGTTAGCAATTGGTGAATTCGTCATCTTTGTCGAGTATACAGTGGTGGACGTATAATTAGAAACAGCTACTTTCACCTAGTAGTTCATAACGTATCAACGATATTCCTACTGCAATTTATCAGGGATCAACCATTAGATGTTATTTCACAATTTAACTGCGACTATCTAGTTTTCAAACAAATAATAATATTCCAATAAAAATTTTAACTACTAAAAAAAACATGATATTAAAAACTACTGCTTCGACTTCAGTACTGGCACCATAGACAACTAGTTAAAAACAGTAAGGTTCACATGTTCTATATTTGAAATTTAAAAAAACAATATGCCTATTTTTTATTTTGTATATTTCCCCGCTATTTTCTGAAGTTTTGATCACTTATCTTTAATGTTTTTTTTTTTTTTTGGTGGACTATGGATTAGTCTCGCCCCGCCAAATCGGTCCGGGGTGACGGAAAAGGCGGCGCGTGACCCCATAGACCCACCGTAAAAACTCCTCTCTCTTCGCCGTGCGAGCGGGTCACCGGGACCCGATTTTTAACTTCGGTGGCCCGCCCGGCGGTTCACCCTCGCGGGTTCCTCTCGTCGACGCCCCGACAAATTTCGCCGTCGGGGCGTCGCCCTCACGCGGTGCGGACCGGACAATTCCCCGGTCCGATCACCCGAAGCCTCGGTTAGGGCGGCATCAGGCGCAGGTATTCGCGCCTGCGCCGCCCCGGCTGCTGGCGGCGGCCCGGGGCGCGGGAATCCTCCCTTGCCCGTTCCGCCGCTTCCTTCTGCGAGATGACAGCCTCGCAGAAGGCGGCGACCGCGTCCCAGTTCCTGATGCTGTCGACCATCGCCCTCGCGACGGCCGGCAGCGTCAGGTCGGCACCGATGACAGCGACGAGGTCACGGCGCTGCCGCTCCCATCCCGGACACACCTCCAGCGTGTGTTGCGCCGTGTCCTCGTCACTCCTGCAGTGGTGGCAGGCCGGAGTCCACTCCCTATACACGACCCTGTGCAGGTACAACCCGAAACACCCGTGCCCCGTCAATACCTGCACCGGCCGAAAGGTGAGGACTCCGTGCCGCCGCTCCATCCACTCTATCAATACGGGCCGGAAGGCCTCAACGGTCTCCACACCGTGCCTAGGCCTCTCCAGCCGCGTAGCCCAACGGGCGATGACGTCTCGGCGGGCATCCACGCGCCAGGTGGCTATCTCGCTCAACGATGGGGAGCCACCTTCCTCGCGTGCGGTGATAACCCGCCGGTAGAGGTCGGAGAGCATCTCCGCCTCTAGGTCCCACGGGGGTGTCCCGGCCAACAGGCACGCCGCCTCTGTCGACACCGTGCGGTACCCGCGAATGGCTCTGACCGCCATGGCTCTCTGTGGCCTCCACAGAACCGCCCTGAGCTGGGCGTTCAGAGCCCTCGCCCACACGGGTGCGCCGTACATGGCCATCGAGCGGATGACCCCCGCATACAGCCGTCGGCCCTCGAAACTGGGTCCGCCCACGTTCGGCATGAGTCGAGAAAGGGCGGACGCCGCGCCGACAAGCCGGGGAGCAATCTGTCGGAAATGCTCCCGGAACCACCATCGCCCGTCGAGCACCAGACCCAAGTACCTCATATGGGCCTGGATGCTGATGTGGATGGAGTTTACCACTATCGAGGCGCCGATGGGTAGCCTCACACGGGGCCCGTGGAAAAGTAGGGCCTCTGTCTTGTTTAGGGCCACCCTGAGCCCCAGCGCCTCGATTCGCCTGACCATCTCCTCGGTGCCGAGAGTGGCCAGGCTCGCCGCCTCTTCGAGTGTCCTGCCCCGGGCTGTGACGAGCGTGTCGTCAGCGTAGCACACCAAGCTCAGCCCGGGGGGGAGACTCCCTCTCAACGCCCAGTCGTACCCGATGTCCCACAGGGTCGGCCCCAGAACCGACCCCTGTGGAACGCCGCACGACATTAATGTTTAAAAATTGGTAAAAATAAAAGTTGTGATGCATCAACAAGAAAAATTATCGTAAAAATCGCATTTCAATCAAAATTGCAGACAGCGGAATATTGCAAATCATTTAGAATGTTCCGTAAAAAGGTATATAACACTATAGCATATTTTAAACAACACAGTACAACGGATAAGGTTCCCAGAAAAGTTCGGCAGTATTTTCTCAAAACGATCCACGAAACATAACCGCGAGACTAATCCGCAGGCGTTTAGTTGAAGCAAAGTTGTTTGGGAGGGTCTCGAGAAAAGTACCACTTCTTAACAAGTAACATAGAAAAAATCGCGTAGGCTTTGCTAGAAAGTATTGTAATTGGACAGTCCGCCAATGTAAAAAAGTTTTATTTTCTGACGAAACCAAAATAAATGTAATAATATCTAATGGCAAACTGTACGTGCGCCGACCAATTAACGAAGCATTATATAACAAGTTTACAAATAAGATAGTTAAGCATGGTGGTGGAAATATTAAGGTATAGGGGTATTCTTCGGGATACGGAGTTGGTCCAGTAAGAAAGATTGAGGGGATGTTGGATTAGTTCCAATATATTAGATGAGACAATGATACCATATTCCGATGATAATTTACCAATAACGTGGATTTTTCAACACGACAATGATCCGAAACATACCTACAGCAAACAGTATTCCATCCATCCATCCATCAGCCCGTAAACGTCCACTGTTGGACATAGGCCTCCCCACGAGAATGCCATCTATAACGGTCCTGTGCCACCTGCATCCAGCGGTTTCCTGCGACCTTGATGAGGTCATCAGTCCACCGAGTGGGGGGTCGTACTACGCTGCGTCGTCCGATTCGTGGTCGCCACTCGAGAACCTTTTTTCCCCAACGGTTGTCGGTTCGTCGAGCGATGTGGCCTGCCCATTGCCACTTCAACGTGCTAATTCTTCGGGCTATGTCGGTTACACCCGTCCTTCTACGGATTTCCGTATTTCGGATTTTATCACGTAGAGAAATACCGAGCATAGCCCTCTCCATAGCACGCTGAGCGACATTGAGCCTTTTTATGAGGCCGACATTTAGAGACCACGTTTCAGTGCCGTAAGTCATCGCTGGTAACACACACTGGTTATAAACCTTTGTTTTCAGACACTGCGGAATATTAGACGAGAAGATCCTCCTAAGTTTCCCGAACGCTGCCCAGCCGAGTTGGATTCGTCGGCTGACCTCTTTCTCGAAATTGAATCTACCTAATTGGACTGTTTGTCCTAGGTAAACATAGTGATCGACAACTTCGAGAATCGCATTCCCAACCAGGACCGGTACAGAAATGACATGGGCATTAGACATGATTTTCGTCTTGTCCATGTTCATTTTCAGCCCTACTAGTTGGGACACCTTGCTGAGGTCATTGAGCATGGTGCCAAGGTCCTCCAGGGATTCTGCCATGACTACGATATCATCTGCGAATCGAAGGTGAGTGATGTATTCGCCATTGATGTTGATGCCGAGTCCGGTCCAGTCTAAGAGCTTGAAGACATCTTCCAGCGCAGTGGTGAACAGTTTCGGAGAGATAACGTCTCCCTGTCTCACGCCTTTCTGCAGCTGGATCGGTTTCGTACTCTTATCCTGGATGCGAACTGACATAGTAGCGTCTTTATACAAACACTTCAGCACTTCGATATATCGATAGTCAATTTGGCACCTCTGAAGGGACTGCAGCACTGCCTAAGATTCGACAGAATCAAAGGCTTTCTCATAGTCCACAAACGCTAGACACAGAGGCCGATTATACTCCTCGGTCTTCTGTATAATCTGGCGTAGCGTGTGGATGTGGTCTATGGTACTATAACCTTTTCGGAAACCGGCTTGTTCGGACGGCTGGAAGTCGTCTAGCTTGCGCGCGAGTCGGTTCGTAATGACTCTTGAAAACAGTTTGTACACGTGGCTCAGGAGTGAGATGGGTCTGTAATTCTTTAAGAGCGTTTTATCGCCCTTCTTGAAAAACAGCACCACCACACTCCTGGTCCACGACTCTGGAACGTCGCCTCCGAGAATGATAGAATTAAATAGCTTCTGTAGGGCTTTTAAAACTGGCTTGCCGCCTGCCCTCAGGAGCTCTGTGGTAATTCCGTCATCTCCCGGTGCCTTTCCGTTCTTTAATTGTTTTAGAGCCATTCTGATCTCGTACAAGCTGACGTCCGGGATTTCTTCGGTATAGTGCCGAGTTAGCTTGGATCTGGGGTCTTGGACCAAGCTGACAACAGGATTCAGGGATGATTTGTACAACTGCCCATAGAACCTTTCGACCTCTCCCAAGATCTCACTCTGGGATGAAATGACAGTACCGTTATCGGTCTTCAGCTTAGTCATTTGGCTCTGCCCGACAGACAAATCTCGTGCGAACACTTTGGAGCCTTGATTTCGCTCTATCGCCTCTTCAATACGCAGTGTATTGAATCGGCGAATATCGCGTCACATAGATTTAGAGATTTGTCTATTAAGCTGCCTGAGTTCGGACCAATCGGCTGAAGACTGTACCGTCATTTCCTTTCTCCTCTCCATGAGTTGAAGAGTCTGGTCAGAAAGCTTTTTTGTTCTAGTAGCGCGACGGGCCTTAAAGAATTTTGACCCGACCGCGTGGACAGTTTCCACGAACCTGTTGTTCATATCGTTCGAAGATTCGCACTCTTCCAGGCATTGGAAGCGATTATGTAATTCGAGTTGAAAGCTATCGGGGTTCTGGTATTGGACAAGTGTAGGTCGGAGTGTAGACTTCATCAAGCAGGACCGCTCGACTTTCGTACGAAGATTCAATGTGCCTCGAACCATCCGGTGATCACTCCCAGTTTTAATCCAGACACAGAGACATCAGTGAATATTTGTCGTTTGTCCGTCAAGATGAAGTCTATCTCATTTTTAGTGGATCCATCAGTGCTAATCCAGGTCCACTTCCTTTGTGGCCGTTTCTTGAAGAAGGAATTCATCATAAAGAGGCCTTCCTTCTCCAAAAAGTCGGCCAGTTTTTGGCCCCTTTGGTTTCTCTGTCCAAATCCATATTGCCCCACTCTCAACTCATCGTCTGTCCTTTTGCCTAGTTTTGCGTTGAAGTGTCCCATAACTACCGTGAACTGGGTTTTGGACGTGTGGATGGCTTTCGAAATATCCTCGTATAAGCCCTCCACTACACTCCGAACTTTGTGTGTTACCAGGGCCAAGGGTCGATTTTTTTGGTAGCCGGATCACGGCCGGAGATTCCTAGCACCCCCTGCCCCACCACCAACAGGCCCGCTACCAAAATGAGCCCGTGGAACAGCGGAACTGCCGTGACGGGGGGCCGTGACTATTTGTGCATCCATATTTATTTTTGGGGGGGTAATAATGCCATAATCGCCACGCTTGGCGAGCGGATTGGCGATCGCGGTAGATGTTATTAAGTTTCCCGGGAGATAGCCGCTGCCCAATCTCCCGGTGAGACCCTCAGCCGATTTTTACGACTCCCACGGGCAAGTAAGGGGTGACGACCTTTGTATTCTATTCCCGTCGCCACACGCCAAACAGTATTAAAGTACATTAATACAGCGGCCAGCAAAAGAGGCATTGATGGACGAACGTGTAAATGTGGGCCGAGGCGTAGCTGAGGCACACATACGTAAGTTCATCAATTCCTAGTTATGGCCAAGGCTTGTATAGTGCTTTTCTCAAATAATGCGCGGAAATTAAAACTATAGTTCATCTAATCTAAGTGCATTTTGACGTTTTGCATTTTTTAATACACAATAACCTCGGTCAAACGTATACACATGATTGTAAATACTAAATCTGAAATTTTAAACAACTATTAAGTTATTTACATAATTAAAATTGCGGGTGACTTTCTTGTACAATAATCTAATGTTGAAACTCGTAAAACTAATTTAAAATAGAAATAACATGGTAAATAGTAATTGTTAGTGACGACCTAACAATGTCGCGTCATCACGTTCTATACAGTAGTGGTTGACAACTTCCAATTCACGAATATTCAAATAATCGGTAAAAATATTAGAAAAATACAATTAATCGAATAGAGATTTTGACAGAGATGTACATTTCGACACTTTGATTGATGAGGAAATAATTATTAATGTTCGCGATGCTGATAATTCAAGTAATAGTAGTAATTCTTAATAAATAGCTATTTTCAAATCCAGTTTTTGTTTTTAATTAACCTAATTCTACTAAGTATGATGAGTAGATTCTATGCTGAAATAATTAAATTTGTTTAGTACTAATTTAGCACTTAATTTATTCATCACCTTTTTGAAAAATAAAAAATAAACCGATTATTAATTATAAAGAATCAATATCGATTTCTCAGTAAAATCGGATATTTTCGATAGCGATTATTTGGTTCACATACCTAGACAACTTACTCAGACAGCTGTCAAAGTGCACTTCTTAGATTAGACAGACTATAAGTAGAACTGTATACATGACAAACAACGAACAACACTTTTCACGTGCTAAATAAAGGGTTCGTTTGTTTTCTTTGTCATTATCAAACAGGTTCCTTTTCCAAGCCAGTTCGAAATTTGTATAAAACTCTGATAAGTTGCCTATATGGTTACCATATTTTGAAGTAACAAATAGCTCCATTTTTAAAATAGACAATAAATATAAAGTCAGCGCAACAATATCGATTTATCTCGAAGAAGGTTGTTAAAATAATGCTCAAATTTCCAAGCACGTTTGAGAAAAAGAATATTTAAGGAAGCAATTAGGGATAGTTTTAGATTGGCCATGATTTAAAGCCAATTTAGAATTTGTGTTTTATTGTAAAAAAAACATTGTCTAATAAACATGTCACGAATATCACAGAACTTTATGACGCATTTTTTTTTTTTTTTTTGGTAGGCTATGGCCCGGTCACACGTCGCCCGTACCGTCCGGGGCGACGGAAGGGCAGCGCGTGGCCCCATAACCCACCGTATTCCCTCCCCATCGCCATTGGGCCGGCCACTGGTACCGCTTCCTTGCCTTCCGTGGCCAGCCCGGCGGGTTACCCTTTCGGGTACCATCCCCCGTCAACGCCCCAGCTAACTGCCGGGGCGTCGCCCTCACGCGGTCAGCCTCTCTGCGGGTGAAGGACTATTCCCCGGTCCAGTCACCCGCGGCCTCGGCTAGGGCGGCATTAGGCGCAGATACTCGCGCCTCCGCCGCCCCAGGCGCCGGCGACGGAGCGTCTCACCGAAGAGGATTTCCTCTCGGAGTCGCCCCGCCGCCTCCTTCCGCGAGACCACTGTCTCGCAGAAGGCGGCGACCGCGTCCCAGTTCCTGACGCTGTCGAGCATCGCCTTAGCGATGGTCGGTAGCGCCAGGTCGGCACCGATGATCGCGACGAGTTCACGGCGCTGCTCCGCCCAGGCCACACAGACCTCGAGCGTGTGCTGCGCCGTGTCCTCGTCGCAATTGTAGTGGTGGCAGGGCGGTGTCCTCTCCCTCCTCACGACCATGTGCAGGTACTTGCCGAAGCAACCATGCCCCGTCAAGACCTGCACCAGTCGGAAGGAAAGGACCCCGTGCTGTCGACCCAACCACTCCATCAGCACTGGCCGGAAGGCCTCGATGGTCCGAACACCGAACCGAGGCCTTTCCAGCCGGATTGCCCAACGAGCAATAACGTCACGGCGGGCGTCGCCCCGCCAAGCGGCCATCTCACTAAGCGAGACGGTGCCGCCCCCTGCTCGCGTCGCTGACACCCGCCGATACAGTCCGGCGAGCATCTCCGCCTCCAAGTCCCACGGAGGTGTTCCGGCCAACAGGCATGCTGCCTCCGTCGCCACCGTGCGGTATCCGCGTATGGCCCTGACCGCCATGGCCCGCTGTGGTCGTCATAGTAGAGCCCTAAGTCGGACGGTCAGCGACCCCGCCCACACGGGTGCGCCGTACAGGGCCATCGACCGGACCACCCCCGCGTACAGCAGTCGGCACGTAGCGCTGGGTCCGCCCACATTCGGCATAAGCCAGGATAGAGCGGACGCCGCGCCGGCAAGCCGTGGAGCAAGCGGACGGAAATGCTCCCGGAACCACCATCGCCCGTCGAGCACCAGGCCCAAGTACCTCATATGGGCCCGGATGCTGATGGGAACCGAATTGACGGTGATCGAGGCGTCGGTGGGTGGACTGGTGCGGGGCCCATGGAATAATAAGGCCTCCGCCTTATCCAGGGCCACCCTTAGCCCCAGCGCCTCGATCCGCCTGACAATCTCCTCGGTCGCATTTGAAGAAACTTTGAGAAATATGCCTATGTGATGTGAAAAATTAATAGAGTCAATGCCACGTCGTTGTAAAGCTGTAATTAACAGCCGAAGCTCCCTAACCAAATATTAATTACAGCATATTATTAATATATTTGTACGATTAAACTATATTTTTTGCGTTTCGGTAATTTTATTATCATACTTGATATTTTTATCTGTTTCTAATTAGTTGTCCATCGTAGCACTTCGTGTCACTCATTTTATTTTATTAAATATATCAATTTAAACATAAACGATTGTATTTTATTTAATAATATCATATAATAATACTCATTAATATGGATACATTATAGATTAATAAGTGTTGGCCCTTGATAATATATAAAAAAAAAATATTATTAACCGTATTAGCATTAAAAATTAAGGTCATGTTTGGTGTTTCTAATTATACTGGGTGGAAGTGGACCGCTCCCGAAAACAAAGACAGGTGACCCTACTAGTCATACTTGTAATGATAGGCTAGAAAAAAATCGAATCGGAGGAAAAAAAAATATTTTCACCACGCGAGGTCGTTGTACTCTTGAACATATGATCGTGAGTTTTTAATAGATTGCGTCTTTTCTCATCTGAGTATAGTTACGTATTTTTTATTAAATTATCGTTACAGGGCACTGTGCTAATACGATGGAATGTAAAAAAAACTTAAAAATCATTGTGAAAAAAAATTTTTTTTTCATCCGAATCGATTTTTTTTCTAGCCTATCATTACAAGTAGGACTAGTAGGGTCACCTGTATTTGTTTTCGGGACCGGTCCACTTCCACCCTGTATGTCCACCACTATATGTCGAGGACGCCGTATCGCGCTTTGCTTATTACATTTATATAAATACATAATAAATTCCTCACGGCTAGTGTGTGAAATAGATATATAAGTTTTTCTGGAGTCGCCATCAGTCACCACGCCAAAATCAATAGTATCTGGCTTCACCTGTATGATCGGATATTCTATATCGAGTATCAGTGGCAACGTCTGTGAAAATAATAATTTATTTTTATTTTTTTAATATCAACACGTACCTACACCTACCACTATTAGACAAAGTCGTCCTCTAAATTAGAAAGGTACAAGACCTAGCACCTTTTGATCAAACTGGTTATATTTACCGTCGGGTACTGTAAATTGCTTTGTTAGAGTTTACTCATCATTCAACCTTGACAGTGATAATGCTGTATGAAGGAGAAATTGGAGGATTATGATTTTCTAAAGTCCGATGTGTAATATATATCGCCGAGTACTCTAATAGAGAATTATTTGAATTGACTACATATGCACATGACGTATTGGCTAAGATGCAGTACGAGGCATCGGCGGTTCTATTTCTTAGCAGAATAATACTTTGTGCGATTCAACAAATTGTTTTTCCGAATCTGAATGAATTTTGTACCTATTAATGATATATATTTTTTTTTTTAAGTAAGAGTAAGAATAGAGTAAGAAAAAGAGTAATAATATAATTCACCACCCCCTGTCTTACCCGTGGGTAATCGTAAGAGACGACTAAGGGATATAAAACGCAAAAAAACATCTATGCAAGAAAAGGAAAACTTGAAACAAAACCCTATACCAAGACGACTGACCAGCGTGGATTAGTAGGTCAATTTCCCTCCCATTATGGAGAAGGCTTGAGCCCAACAGTGAGACATACGTATGTGAGCTGAGATGATGATGATAAATTATATTTTCAATGTTTCCCCCAATACAATGAATATATTCTCAGTACAGAGTGTAGTGTGTATAAAAATAAAAGCATATTCACCGCAAATACTTCGCTTTCGTTACATATATGCATTGTAGTGACATCGCGCCGGTGCTGTGGGTATTCTGGTCTTGAGCATGAGCTAGAAGCGTCAGTTACACCTTGAGGCCAGACTTCCTTGGAGCATACCTTTACCTCCACACATATCTACATAATATATAACCATACATAATCATCCTGCTTTTATCCTGAGGGTTTTATACTGAGAGGATAACGCAATATATACTACTCTTCTATCCTACTTATTGCAAAAGTTATTGGTAATAACTTTTACGACCGGTCGCCTGCCTGACATCAACTCTTCTGGAGAATGTAATTGTTGACCAAACGGCATCAGGTTGAATTAGCTCAGATCGATATAAAGCTCTTACTCGTCTTATAGGACATACATAAGCAAAGTGAGGGTTGGTAGTATTTTTAGCCACTACCACAAATTGATTTGTCGTATTTTTCAACATACATACATACATACATACTATCACGCCATGTCCCTTGCAGGGTAGGCAGAGAGAATAGAGCGCCAGAGAACTCTATCCTTGCATACTTCACTCGCTTCCTCAACATTCATAATTCTCTTCATATACGCTCGCCGGTTTCGGAAACTCTTGACTCCACCTTCTTTCAGTACATGACCGATCTGGTCTAGGTAGGTTAGTCTCGGTCTCCCCCGGTACCTACATCCTTTCACTTTCGCATTGTATATCTTCTTAACCAGACTTTCGTTCGGCATTCTTTTCACATGTCATGTATTTTTCAACATGGTCGTAAAATGAAAAGGCAGTAAATGGAATATACTTAAACATAATCAAATAATAGAACTCTCTTTTACCTCAGTAGAGCTTTCGGGTGGTAGAGTTATGGTAGAATCTTTCTGAATTTGTTGTAATTCCAATTCACCATGAATGTTGCATGCTGCTACTCCATTGGAACTAGTGGTATCTTGAACCACACACCAAGGGATTGCAGTCTCAATACTTATATCCGTTGGGCCATTACCTACGTTTTGAATATGGAAACATTTTTGGATCCTGTAAAGAAAATAGAATACTATGGAAATTGTTTGTTTTTGCACAATGAAATGATTTTGGTATTGAAGAGGTTGCATAACCATCTGACTCTAAAGGTGATATAAAATGTTGTTTTCTCAAACATGCTTGGAAATTTGAACATTAATTTGACAAATTTCTTCGAGATAAATCGATATTGCTGTACTGACGAAATACATGCGAGCAGCGGCCGGCAAAAAATGTATGAAAATCCATATCTGTCGTATTTTAGCGGCCAAATAAATATATATGTAAATTCATATCTATCGTTTATTTTAAAAATGGAACGATTTGTTACTTTAAAATATTGCAACCAGATAGGCAACTTATCAGAGTTTTATTTAAATTTAAAAAGAAACCTGTTTGATAATGAAAAAAAAAACAAATAAACCTTTTAGCACGTGAAAAATGTTGTTAGTTGTTCGTCATGTATACATTTCTACTTAGTACTAATTAGCTTTAATTTCCGCGCATTATTTGAGAAAAGCACTATACAAGCCTTGGCCACAACTAGGAATTGATGGACTTACGTATGTGTACCTCGGCTACCCCTCGGCCCACATTTACACGTTCGTTCATCAATGCCTCTTTTGCTGGCCGCTGCAGTAATGTACTATAATAGTCTCATCAAAGTCCACGTTGTAAAGGAATTTATTTCCCGCAGCTATTATAGGAGGTAGGCACTTATCATCGGGTGATCTTCATAAATAGGCTGGTTCAGCTATAATTTTTAATTTTAACAAACCCACTATGTCTTTTAGCGGATCGTCTCAGTAGTGGTTACGTTCTGATCCGGTGGTAATTAATAAAAATAATTTAAGTTTTAAAACTGATAATATGTAAGTGCATTCACAGGGTTTATACATAATAAATGAATTTGAATTTACTTTATTTATAGTCTCATCATTATTAATTTAGTGAAGAATTCCTGTCTCGAAATTTTCAAATAAATCTATTAAGGGATGTTAGTCGATAACAACGTTGCAAGAGAAGGAAAGTTGCAAATAAATCTATGTCATCTCATCTGTCTAGCGTGATATAGTATTAATTTTCCTTCATCCGGATTAGTTCAGTGGAACTTCTGTAAGCTGAAGAAAGAATCAACCTTAATGTATCTCCATGAGGTATATCAAGTGCGCAGATCTTAACAGTAACGTCAACACAAGATAGCTGGAGCCGAGCCACGCGTACCGCCTGCCGTAGACTAATCAACTGGACGGGAGGTTCAGGACGATACCAGTAATCACTATAATAGGAAATACTGATCAGATACTTATTTTGTGTTATATAGTAAACCTAGTGACCATTATGATTTCTAATGCGTCACCATTTCTAATTTCTGTGAGAGTCGTAAAAGACGTTTTTTTCTGTTCACGCTGTGGAAATGTATTTGCGCACTATCCCCCGCCGGTTACAGACGGGGGGTGTGTGGGGCTTGCCGGCTGACTTCGCAACAGAAATACCTACTAAAACCACAGTGGTCTTTGCCGCGCTTTTACGGGGCGTCGAAGAGATCGTCTATTCACATTCTATCCCCGACACCCTAACGCTAGGCCATCTGTAATGGCGTCTCCTCCACCCTGGTCGCCACCTGCGGAGCGAGTCTGCGGAAGCAAATGCCTCGCGTTCCCGTTTCGCGGAAGAGCGACGCTTTTCTAGGAAACTAATAACGTAAGCATTTAAGTGGTAGGGCCACAATTTTGACAGTATGCCGTAGGCCCTTCATGCAGGCATGTATCATATACTGTGCCCCGTGGCGTTTTTGATATCACCGAACCGCATTGCACGTTGTATATAGAAAGCAAAAATAAGAGAAGCTTACTAAGTTTCTTGCCAGATCTTTTCAATCGCGTTTCGATCAATTGGTAAATTAATTTAAAATAAAATGTAAAATTGAGTAATTGTACGTTCAACTAGCCTCGCAAGATATATACATTATAAATGATTTTAAATTTAAATTAAAGTTTCAGGAATATACAACGTGGAATTGATGAAATATTAATCTGACACTTGTTTGATTGAGTGAGGTATCCCTAAGATAGATCGCTTTAGGATAGTTTGAATTTTGATTCGTGTTAAACATCGGTCTATTTCATAATATTAGAACATTTCGGCATGAATTACTTAGTGGATTTACATTGGAATTAATTAGGTAAATGGTGATGTTAACTTCATAATTGGGATCTATTTGGCGTGTATATTTTAGTAAGAAGTAAATTTTGTCCAAATATGATTGAAGAGAGCTTTGTTTTTAAGATTAATCCCACCACAAATTTCCAATATTGTAACCCTTCAAAGTAAGGACCTACAATGGACTCCAAAATTTATACCGAGTTCTGACTCCAGCAATTGGACAAATAGAATCATTCTTTTCTTCCATTAACATAAGTCCTTTTTTTTTCAAAAAAAATAAAATACAACATAAGTCTTTAAGAACATCTGCTGTCGGTATTTCCAATTCTCATCTTTCCTTAAGAAGATAAAACCATAATTGCCACGTTTCGTTTGCAATCACAGTGGATTTTACAAGAGTCTAGAATCTTGTTATTTGCCGTTCGCTAACAGAAGAATACAATTCATCCCTTTCCTTTTCTGTGGATGGACGTAAAAAACAACTAAGGATAACAATCAGGTAACAATTGAAAGAGAAAGCAAACTTAAAACGTGGTATAGTGGGTCGATCTCCCTCTCATTCTAGAGTAAGCTCGAACTTAGCAGGTACAAGTAAAGAAACTGAGATTGTAACGAATGATGAAAGCAGTGATATGCTGTTCATTCTACTGGTAATAATATTATCTAATTTTTAATTCCCAATAGAAAATAAAGAATAATGACAAATTCTATACATTCTTAACCCGTCACCAAATATCACCACAGGGTGATACGAAATCAAATAGATGTAAAATCTTCTGAAAAGTATCTGAAAGCATTTTCTTTTTGACATTCTTATAAAGTTAGAAAAATACCCAGCTCTGTCGACAGGTAATAGACGCAGCAACAACATGGCACTTGGCACATGCTCAGAAGGTGATAAAGAGTTCAACGTTATATCCCACTTGAAGGTTTCACCAGCTTCCACACAGCAGACCTCGGGGTTTATCTGGCAACATTACAAAAATAATCAGCTTGACATGAAATAAAAATTATTATTGGTAGGGCTCTACTCTCTAGTGTGGCTACACTGGTGATAATTTTCTGCCTGCAACCATGATTATTTATCAATTATTACAATGAAACAGTTTTATTTAAAAAATTCTCTATTTAAAAATACTTGAAATATAATCTGTTACATATTTTATATAGCTCTTTTGTATTATTATTATCATTTTGCCTTGTGCCAAAATCACACACTCAAATAAGAGCTTTACAACTGTTATGGTTGTTGTTAGTGATATAAACGCAAGGTAAATGACCTTTTTTTTATATTTTTGACACACTTTACTTATTATATTAAGACTATAATGTGGTCACTTGCTTGTTTGATGACAACATGATAGAGAGCGGAGCAAAGTGGGATGACGGAAACGCAGAGCAACAATTGCCAGACTTCAATACTGTGTAATAAAGACTACAAAAATTATAACTATGTAGTTCATTTCAAATTTTGATTCTAATTTTATATAGTGTTATCGTATTAACCAGTAATTCTCAAAATGGTTAAGGTGTAGCAACCACAGGGTTAGATGGGGGGTCTATGTTGGCGTCAAAACAAAATAAGTTTTAGATTTGGTATTCATATCTGTAACAAGTTTTGAAATTTAGTAGAAACGCAACAGTAAAGGTGGGCCCAAAATCAATAAAATTATAAAAGTTGGTAGAAGGAAAAACGGAAAACTTTCGGGCACCGTTGTCCTAAACATACTTTAAAAATGTATTACTACATAAGTTTAGTTTGTATGTACTTTATAATACGTATGGTTCTGAGGTCCGCAGTCCGGTGCTAGATACAGCTCAATGCCAGTATTCATTTCTACGTCGTATGCAGCTTCCGAAGTCTCCTTAAAATCACCATCACCTATGAAACCAAAATTACAAGTTATACATTTATTTATAACGAATGTATATATCAAACATCGATGTTGCTTATCCTAAGTAATCCTAACCTAAATCATCCTTGCTCCAGTTTGATCACGAAAAATATTTCATCAAAATCGGTCTATATGTTTAGTAGGAGTTTAGTCACACGCTCAGAAGTATTATAAAGGTAAAAGAACAGAATTATTATACTTACTTTCGTCTTCAGTGTAACAAGGACACGTAGCCGTTGACAAATCGTAAAAACCCAAGTACACTCTGAATGGCAAAACATCTTGTGTGCACTCTGTAAATAAATTCAATAATTAAATTAATAAAAGGACCTTTTGGCCGCTCTTATATATTCCGAATCTGAACTCGGGATCCCCATTTCACAGTCGGAGGGAAATTTTATTACGTACCTAATTAAATTGACAATTTTAACGTTTAACGACGAAGGCGAGGTACACGGGTGGGTTGCGGGTATGCGTGCTTACGCCCCTCTGTCACCCCGGATGGAGTGGTGCGAGGAGTGCGCAGACCGTAGCCCAACCCCAAAAAAAAAAAAAAAAAAGGTAAAATATTTACCTGAGCAGCATTATTTACATTACAGTTCTATGGAAAGAATCATCATCATCTCAGTTCATATATGTCCCACTGTTGGGCTCGAGCTTCCATCATAACAGGAGGGAAATTGACCTACTATACCACCCTGGTCAAACGTGTTGGTATAGGTTTTTGTTTCGAGTTGTCCGTCTCTTGCATAGATGTTATACGTTCTGTCGCCCCGGACGGGACGGGCGACGTGTTTCCGGGTCATAACCTAGCCAAAAAAAATAGTACTGGATGCCGTCTTTAAAAATATATATTTCCTTTTTTTTTTAAGGAGGATTTTGAGGATACTTCTACTAATATTATAAATGTGTATTTGGATGTTTGTTATTCGATCACGTGTAAATCGTTAAACAGATTTGGATGAAAATTGTCATAAAGATAGACAATGCTCATGATTGATTTCCTTTAGAATTTGGTTATAAAATTTTGAAATATACTTTTATAATCATATGAATTCCTTATATGTAATTACGTTAAAGCTGTGTGGTAACGGTTACGAATACTACGAACGAAGACGACTAAGAGCCTTATAACGACTTAGGCGATTCATCTGATGCCGTTTGGTCAACAATTACATTCCCAAGGAAGGTTGACGTCTGGTAGGCGGCCGGTCATAAAACTATTGCCAATAAAATTTACAATATGTAATATAAAAGAAGAGTACATAATTGTATCAACCTCAAGTAATTGGGATAAGAGTAGGAGAATGATGAATGATGAATACGTTATATTGATAATGACTTACCATACTGTTGTGTGAGATATGTGTGCACGACGAGTTCAGAACGTGAGATGTTTTTGATACGCAGCGAACGCTTTGAATCCGACGTCGATACCCTGTAATAAAAATCCATTTGATACATTCCTAAGCCTATCTACGTACACGAAGATAAATCTTATCATAAAGTAAGGATAATATCAGCTAAGCGTCATATATTTATTTATTAGAAACCCGCCTTCGCATCGGTATTCAGTCGCTTTGTCATTATATTTTACATCTATATCTTCTAAGATAGATTCTCTGCCTACCCTGCAAGGGATATGGCGTGATGATGTGTATGTATGTATGTATATGTATCTTCTAAGATAATAACTACTGATGTTTACGCGAGTATTACACATTTTAAATTGTTGTAATTTGTATTAATAAAGAATGCTCTTGAACTTTATATTCTTTAATATAGCGCCATCTGTTGTCTTAGCAAAATAAATATCGGTTCAATATAATTTATAATCTGTCTTTTTTCTCGGTGCTTCTTTCCACTGCGTTCCAAATGTAAGATATTTATAAGTTTATTTACAATAAAGTTTATTTATACAAAAAAAAACCATTAGGTATTAATTAAATATCCATTATTCCAACAGAAATTAAACTATTTCTACAGATTCCATCACGTTTGTATTTGATGTTTAATCGCCCGACGTTTCGAATATTTCACAGCGTTCATGGTCACAGGAGGACCACACGGGACAACACAAGAGTAGTCCCTCGTGACTATGAGCACTGTAAAGTGTTCAAAACGTCGGGAATGATTGATTATATATGATTGAGAATGATTTACTAACAATTGGACACCCATCATAATTGTCTTTACCTTTTTAAAGGCCGATGTGAAGGATTTTTTTTTCATTTGTACACAACAGCATTTGTTATATCTGCTGGTCAAAATCAAAATAATGACTATATACTTTAATCACGTTGTAAGTATTAATTTTAAGTACGTGTATAATCACTATTATAGGTGATACAAGTAGAGTTTAAGAAAGCAAATATTTTTATACGTAAAAATCAAATTTTCTATAACATTTTTGGCAGTTCATTTTCTAAAAGAGACATTTAAATGTACCAAGATAACTTGTATTGCTTATTCATGTAAAATTAAGGTCAGACATCGAGTATATAGTAAAAGGAGTGTTAAATCAAGAGACGGGACCGATCAACCCTCACAGTTTGCGCTTCAACACTCCCGTTAATGATTTCAAAGAAACGTGCAAACTGATTTGAATTTTATCACCAAATATATACGTTACAAATTTGCAAATTTGTTTCGTCTCGAATTGAAATTCACGGGATTCTGTATATTTAGCAATTCATTTGAATTCATTTTATTACTATTGAAAACACTTTTTATTCATCCCTTATTCCAGAGCCTTTTTATTTATTTGAAAAGCCTTGCGACTTCAATCTCATTCGAAAAGGCAACGCAAACCTTTTCAAATACATTATTCAGATCATTTTGACTTTCTTAGCAACTTAATAAAACCTGTTGTGTGATTAATTCTAATATTAATACGATCGTATGTGTATGAAATAATAATACGTGATTTCATTTTTTTATAATTCATTCGTTTCAATCTAATTTTGATATTTTAACGTTTACAATTATAAAATATTGAAATTTCAATATAAAATATGTGTGAAATCTGTTACAAATCTAATCATTATATATTGCAGAAAAATATGTACCGATATATTATACACATATTTTTTTTTTAAAGACGCATTGCACTAAAATAAACCTTGTATTGCGGGGGACTTTACTAACATATAATTATCGCAGACAAATTACATCTAGACTCGGAACAAGTTTGTGGATCGTACAAAGTATTGTCCTACATGAGAATCGTATCCACGACACTGGTACAACAGGTCGGTATCTAAACCATTACGCCATTCTGTGCATTCATTATTATCTTAGTAAAGTGTTACCTTAAAAAAAGTAATTAGGCCTTTGTAGTATATCACTGCCATAGTAGCTTAACCATATCCAAATCATATTTTACTGTGAAAATATAAGCCAATATTCAGTCATTATATATTTCAGCACGATAGAGTAAGTCGATAGTGGTGAAGTTGGTAGCGATAAAAAGCAAATTTATTGACTATTTGGGGAGGCATGTTTGCGAACTCAGATTTATTATAAGACCCCTACAATAAACAAGAACCATTAAACTAAAGATATATATGTACGTAAAACTCATATTTTATATTAATTTCCTAGATGTTTGATCAGTTTCACTCACCAATATTTTAATTACCATTTTTCTATATAATAATTTAGTAAAAATTTATATTATTAATCTCTCTCACTCATTATTTTATTTGCGTCGATAATTTAGTTTTTTTTTTAATAATACAATACTTACATAGCCTCACGCCTGTTTCTCAGAGGGGTAGGCAGATACTACGGATAGCCACAAACCACGATCCTGACATACCTCCATCGCTTCATTCACGCTCACTACAGTCTTCATGCATGCTCTACGATTACGCGTACTCTTAATCTGACCTAACACATCTTCAATTTGAATCAGGAACGTACGACGTGGTCTTCCCCTTGTAGTCGTCCTACTCACACTCGCTTTGTATACTTGTTTAGTCAACCTTTCTTCACTCATTCTTTCCACGTGTCCAAAATACCTCAGCATACCCTTTTTATCTTTGTAACTACTTCTTCATTCACAACACAGCGCTCTCTTATAATACAATGCTATTTTTTATTTAGTTAAATAGCCACTCGTACATTAAGTATATACATGAAGTACATAAATGAACCACGTGTGTACTACCCACGCACTCACGCACACAGAGGTACATACATACAGCGTACGTAATTCAATAAATACATTAAATAAAAAACAGCGATGACTGAAAACCAGCGCTGTATTTGTAGACAGGAAAAACTGAGCCAATTCCTTTTACTTTTTATATTCTTTTTACTGTAATTCCTTGTTCGCAGATTTAGTTTGAAAAAGGCAATAAGTTATTATTATTTAATAATACATTTTACGACATATCATTAAAATGAATATTTTAGAAGTTATCAGACACTTAAAATGTGGCAATCAGCTGAAATCGAAGCGAATTGACGGCGGTACGCTGTGATTAAATAATCTATATACGGGGTGGAAGTGGACCGCTCCCGAAAACAAAGACAGGTGAACCTACTGGTCGTACTCGTAATGATAGGCTACAAAAAAACGATTCGGATGAAAAAAAAAATTTTTTCCAACGAATTTTAAGTTTTGTTCACATTCTATCGTATTAGGACAGTGCCATGTAACGATAATTCCATAAAAAATACGTAACTATACTCAGATGAGAAAAGGCGCAATCTATTCAAAACTCACGAATGTTCAAGAGTTCAACGACATTGCATGATGAAAAAATTTTTTTTTTATCCGAACCGATTTTTTTCTAGCCTATCATTACAAGTAGGACTAGTAGGGTTACCTGTCTTTGTTTTCAGGAGCGGTCCACTTCTACCCTGTATATACAAAAGAAAGTTGTGTTAGTTACAACACTTGTAACTCGAGAATGGCTGGACCAATTTTTATCATTTTGATTTTATCTTCGTCGAGAATAAAATATAGGATATTAAAATATGAAATTAATCAACAAAATAATAAAAATTCAATAAAAAAACATCAGTCTAAACGTTCATTCGTTCACGGTAGAACAGAACGCAACTGACAACTCACGTGTCTTGGTTTGTTTAGAAAATACCGCGAAAAGCGTTTAGGCTGTGCGTTGATCCATCATTCAGTCATTTAGAACATACATACATACATATCATCATGCCATATCCTTTGCAGGGTATGCAGAGAGAACAGAGTGCCAGAGTTATCTTTGCATACTTCACTCGCTTTTCAGAACAAAGCATTTTAAATATATAGATTTAAACCTTTGTATGTTAATTCTAAAAGAAAGTATTTATAAATCAGTAATACTGACTTTGTTTTTGATTTTATAGATACACAAAGACAGATTCACCATCGAATCAGATCATTGCATCCTTTAGAAAATGCACAACATAAATTCTTACAAGTATCGACGTCAAAAGATCAACAGTGCAATGAAAAGAGCAATTCTTCAAGGTCTTGCAGACCTACTTCATAAACATCATGCGTTAGTCAGGCTGTTCAAGACTGCTATGGAACGCACGCTAGACTACAAATTCATAATCAGAGCGGATAAACGACCAGCTAGAACACACGAGCGCACATTTAACGCTCCTACAGTAGAAAAAGTTGCAACCCTGATTGTTGATGAAAATTTGGAAACATGCGATATTGTTCTTACACGTCGCGATACTGGGCAACTGCAACAAACATCTGAAACACGTCGTTCATATGACACGTTGCCGCTGATGTTTTGGCAAGGAGAAGATGAATATTGTTTCAATGATAAAATATATACTGAATATATAGTTTTGATTTCAACATGAAAGAAAATTGAACAAAGGGCTGGCTGGCAAATGACTTTAAATTGTTTACCCCTTTCCAAATATTTAGTATATTTGTAAATAGTTTGGAAAATCCAAAAATGCACGCCTCATAATGCTATAAATGAATGAAAAATACTTTTTAAATTTCGCGTCATTCTCGACGTAGCGCAAAACATAGCTTGCAAGCATTGTAAACGAACCCATGGCTGAATGGGATTTGTTCCCTTTGCCTGTCCGAATGGACGAACAGAACCAAAAAAAAAATATAAACGAACCCAGTTTTCATAATGTATACATACACTAAAGACTAAGCAGTTTAGTTTTTTTATTAATTGCAACTAAACGACAAAGAATTACCAAGCCATTTTCGAAAAGAAACAGCGCGTTACGATTATGAAGGTTTTAAAAAGAGAAATACTTCTTTACAACAATTTTTATGGTCGTAGGAGTGCCAAATCCATATGCACAGACATCCGGACGTCCTCGAATATTTTTTTTAACCACCTTTTTTTTACTTTAAACAAAATAATTGCTTTTTAAAAATATCAAATACGTTTAAACGTATGTTTTTTCTTGACATATGTATGATAATATTATTCTATAAGAGCAGTGTGAGAAAAATATAGTCATTTTTAGTTTTGAAAAGTCCTTGATTTTCATATATCGAGAGTAAAGCATCACTTCAACGCTTCGTTTATGAGGCATGCAATACAGATGTGATAATAGTATTGTTCTAATTTCAGATGAGGAAACTGCCAAGAAGGTTAGCTCGTTGAATTATTACGCATATCGATTAATGATTTGTCAAAATGCTGACAAATATTTGCTGCGGTTTCGTCGATTGTTGCAGCAATATGTATGTCAAATTAGAAACGGAGCGCTTAAATTTTATTTGGTTGAACCAAGCCAAACTGCGTTCAGAGGAGTATCTTCATTTACGCAATGCAATTAATACTAAAGGAAATGCAACTGATATTGGTCGATTAACTACTCTGCTGGCGACGTAGATAGGTAGTCCGCGTCATATGCATGAATATGCTCAAGATGCAATGACATATGTTCATAATTACGGTGGGCCTGATCTCTTCATTACTTTTACCAGTAATCCAAAATGGATAGAACTTGTTCAGTTGCTGCTTCCCGGACAAACATCAAGTGATCGACATAACATCACCGCACGTGTATTTAGGCAATAACTACATTGACTGGCTGATGAACTACATTGTTAAACAACGCGTCTTTGCGTATACTCGATGCCGGATGTATTCAATCAAATGGCAAAAGCGAGGTCTGCCACACACACACATCCTTATTTGGTATGTTGAGAGAATTCGACCAAACCAAATAGATGATATTATATGTGCCGAGATTCCCAATCACGAAGCCGATCCAGATCTACACGGTGTTGTAATTTCAAATATGATTCATGGACCGTGTAGCGACATCAACCTCCAATCACCGTGCATGGTCGACGGCAAATATTCCAAACGATATCCACGGATATTAACGGCGGAGACTATTATTGGCAACGACAGTAATCCACTGTATTGGCGTCGTTCACCCGATCATAACGGTCGAACTATCACAACAAAAGTGAAAAGAAAGGATTTTGTTGTTGACAACAGTTGGATTGTTCCACATTCGCCATTAATTTCCAAAACCTTCAAAAAACATTGACCAGTTTCTTTACTATCTACCAAATCGATCAATTTGCACGACCGTTACTTTACTCAGAGATGCCACGTTATTACACACGTTATGATTCCTCAAAGAAATTTCAACGACGAAAGCAAGGCGATGCCGTTCCAGGTTATCCGGATGTATAGTCTACAGATGCTCTTGGTCGTATTCATACAGTTCATCCAAAGAATAATGAATGCTTCTATTTGGGGTTGTTGCTGGTAAATGTGCGTGGGCCAACGTCTTTTGAGTTCCTACGAACTGTTAATGATACAATATACCCAACATTTCGTGCTGCATGTCAAGAACTCAATTTGCTTGAAAACGATACCCATTGGGACATGACAATTGTTGAAGCAATTATCTCTACATCTTCAAGTCAGATACGCACATTATTTGCTATCATCATTTCGACATGCTCCCCATCGAATTCATCTGACCTGTGACATTAATATAAGGATAATATGTCAGAAGACATTTTACTGCAAATTCGTCTCAGTTCAAAAAAGCCCAATCTTGAGATGAATGAGGAGATACATTATCAGGCTTTGCGCTTGATCGAAGACATATATTACCTCATCTGCGGTAGTTTATTAGACAGGTTATGAATGCCAGCGCCAAATAAAGGAATGAATGATGCATTTAATTGAGAATTGGAACGAGAACGTGAATATGATCACCATGAATTAGACTTAGTAGTTCAAATAAATGTTCCCCTTCTGAATCCCCAACAGAAAGAAATCTATGATACGTTAATGGAGCAATTGATGATGGAAATCTTGGTTTATTTTGCCTGGATGCTTCTGGTGGAACTGGTAAGACATTCCTCATCTCAGTAATTTTAGTCACTGTTCGTGCCAGATCGAATATAGCGGTTGCAGTTGCTTCTTCTGGTATAGCAGCCACATTATTAGAAGGATGCCGTATGGCTCATTCGGCTTTTAAATTACCAGTAAATCTTCAAACTATTGAAGAGCCAATATGTAATATTGCAAAACATTCCGCAATGGCCAAAGTTTTAATAGCATTGAAAATCATCATCTAGGGCGAATTCACAATGGCGCATAAACGCATGTTGGAAGCACTTAATCGAACATTAAAAGATCTACGCAAGGACTCGGGATGTTTTGGAGGTGCAATGATTTTACTGTCTGGCGATTTCCGCCAAATATTTCTAGTAATTCCAAGATCAACGGCTGCCGATGAAATAAACGCCTGCCTCAAATCATCAAATCTATGGTGCTATGTGAAGAAACTTCATCTAACAACGAACATAAGAGTGGTATTACTGAACGATACATCTACTGAAGATTTTTCTGAGCACTTACTAACTATGGGTAATGGTCGAGTACCTGTCGATGAATCGAATGGTTTGATTTCGTTTCCTCCGAATTTCTGTAATTTTGTATCATCGAAAGACTGACTCATCGACAAGTTATTGTCAAACATCAGTGCCAATCACAAAAATAATGAATGGTTGAGTGAGCGAGTAATTTTTGTGGCTTAGAATAAAGATGTGGATGACTTAAACTATATAATTCAGAAAGAAATCATTGGTACACTGCACTCATTCAAATCTATTGACTGTGTGACAAACGAAGATGAAACTACAATTCTCCAATCGAATTTTTAAATTCCTCGGATGTGCCTAGCTTACCACCACATAATTTACGACTAAAGGTTTGCTTGGTAGTAATCATGCTTCGTAATATAAACCAACCAAAACTATGCCACGTAACGCGGTTGGTGATACGTAAACTAATTATCAACGTGATTTACGCGACGATACTCAAAAGAAAATTCAAAGGTGAGGAAGTTCTCATTTCGAGAATTTCGATGATCCCAACCGATATGCCGTTTGAGTTTAAACGACTTCAATTTCCGATTCGTCTTGCATTTGCCATGACGATTAACAAATCACAAGATCAATCCTTGAATGTTTGTGGTCTAGATCTAGAAAATGCATGTTTTTCGAATTGACAATTATACATGGCATGTTCACAGGTCGGAAAATCATCTGTTTTATTTATTCTTGCGCCTGATAATAAAACAAAAAAAATGTATATCATAAAGTGCTTTACTGAAGAGTATAAAACATGAACTAAAATAGCCAATAAAGCAAATGTCTTGCTGGCAAGTACTAAAAATGTTTATTTTTAAATTAATATTTTATTTATATTTATTATCAGAATAAGAAATATAACGTAATAGTTTTGAATTATTTTTAAAATCCTAAATGTGCTCATTTATTAACGTTAAACATTAAGTTCCTGTTAAGCGTAACGAAGTTCGCCGGGTCAGCTAGTAGTATATAAAACTATTCAAAACTACAAAAAAAAAACAAGTATAAACATAGTGTAATCCGTAAAATGTAGTTTCATTCTATATTTTTTTTTTATGATGTGTGTTTAAAGTACCTACCTATTATAAAAAAGACTTACCACATAGTTGGTATTTCCTCTGAGGCATCGTGTTTCTGCATCATGACCTGGAGAGGAGTTCCAACGGCTTCTATCCATACATCCAATATTATAGGGTCTAAGTTGTCTACCTGCACATATTTATCAATGATTATCATATTTGAGATTCATTAGATATATACCTTCCCAAGATGGTGCATTATTAAAACCATCACGCTTGGCAGTGATTATGGTATTTGCCAGAAAAGTCATTTAATTACAGCACGATTGCGATAATATTGTTTAGGTGTCTACAGGAGATGGTACCTGAAAAGGTAAGTTGCTGGGTGGACTACTAAAGACATAAATTCAGTATTGGTATTCCACCAAAATGGTAATGGAGATGTATATCAAATACCTCTCTCTTCTGAAAGTGGTAGGACCACGTTGTTGACAGTTCTCTGTCTGCAGCCGCGGGCCAGTCCGTCCGGGGTAGTACCACACTCTCGCAGATGATCGACGTATGAGTAATAGCAATGTGCTATTGCGCTTCGTTCGGTGAGCGAGAGAGCCGGCAGCCCAATTGGGGGTGAGTTTGGGGTTTATATTGGTAGGCAGCGGCTTAGTTATACCCTTGGCATTGTAAAGGTCCATGGGTGGCAGTGACACTTACAATCAGGTGTGCTACTAGCTCATTTGCTATCACTATAAAAAAAAAACTCAATGTACAACAACCTGTATAAGTATTTGTTCCCAGTAAAGTCCCCAGCAGTCTGCATATACTTGTACGATCAGCTCCATGCTCTCGAGTGCGCCTAACGCGCTGCGTGCGGGTGAGCAAGCTACCACCACCCCTGGACAGCATACATCACTGGCCCATTGATCTATAGAAATAACATAAACAATTTCTATTCCTACTTATGAATGAGTGTTATCTACATATGATATTCCTTAGTTTCGAGCTTAGCTTAAGAGCTCATAGTCGTCTTTTACGACTTTATTTCATCATCAGAATTGGTCTAATTGTTATATTAGTCATTCTTAAATCTGTTGTGTCTGCTGTTTACCTATGAACGATAATTTTACGGGATAACGGCATAAGAAAACATTGATGAAAAACTGTACACTTTTATGTATTGAACAAAGATAAACAATGGAAACCACATTAACTTTTCACTTCACTTTATATACAGTTTACAAAACAGTTCACGTCAAATTCTTAAAATGCAAGAACGCTTAAGCCGATTATGCCGAGTTCAATAACTTTAACACGTACAGAAAAGTGTATACATATGAAGATAGGTATAAATAATACATGTTCCACCTCAGGTACCTTTTGCCAGTGATCTGACGTGTGTCCTTGGCCACCTTCTCACTGTAGCACTCCAGGTCCCTGTCACCACGGATTCATTACGAAGCACCAAACGACGTTCACAAACTAACAGAAATAAAATTTACGCAATTGGCGTTTAAAATACCAACCTATCGTTGTGTCACGAATTCGATTCCCACTCAGCAATGTTATGTGCAATACACAAGTTGTTGTGCCTCTGTCTGGGTATAATTTTTGTTGGTTAATTTTATGCTTGTAAAGTCCCTCGCAGTTCTAGTATTACTTCATTAGTGCAAAGTGTTATAGAATTTATTGTGTCAGCTGCTTGACCAATATCAGACATATCACAAAAGGGAGAACTAATACTATAATAGATATACACACCTACATTCCCTGTGAGGTGATCGTCACCATTTGGTTTAATAATTTACATCAGCTTATATTTTACTACACGTAGCTGTGTGGTAGCGACTACGAATATTACCAATCCTTACTTCGTTCGTAGATGTCGTAAAAGACGACTAAGAGCCTTATAGCGACCTTGGCCAACTCCATCTGATGCTGTTTGGTTAACAATTATATTCCCAAAGAGAGTTGACGTCTGGCAAGTGGCCGATCCTAAAATTATTGCCAATAACTTTTACAGTAGGTACTATGAAATAAGAGTACATTCTGTATCGACCCCAAGTAATTGGGATAAGAGTAGGAGAATGATGATGATGATATTTTACTACATGGCTTGAACCTCTTCCACGAGATGAGGGAAACTGACCTACCATACCACACTAATCAAATGCGATATAGGGCATTATATCAAGTTTTTCTTCTCTTTCATATATATTCATGTTATTTCCCATCCCCAAATAGGGGATGGTGAATTGTATTCTAATTCCGAAACTATACAGAGGAGTATTTTTTTTTATAAAACACCATCAACGCACTAATAAAATAATTCTTGTATTGCGGGGGACTTTACAAACATGCAATTAACGCAGACAAATTACATCCAGAGTCAGAACAACTCTTTGTTGATAGCACAAAGTATTATCCTGCGTAGGAATCAAACCACGGCCCTGACACTGAATGTCGGTATCTTTACCACTAAGCGATTTGTGCAGTCAAATATTACAGGTCTAATATTGGCAATACAAATTTTAACTCAAGGTAATTTGAAAACGATTTTCGTCTCCATCTTAGCTCATTTATATAATGCAAATACATTAAATAAATATTTGAGTCCACAGTAATTACTATGGAATACTCAAAATGGGAGCTCAGTAAAACGTCTTATTACCTAAATAAATACTATATATATATATATACTTAGATATAATATCTACTATACCTATTTATTGAGAAAGGTTTTCAACTATAATACAAAACCCTGTGACAAATATGAGTTGAGCAGTCTATAAATATTAGTCAATCAAACAAAATTTGTTAATTATGTGATATATCACATAAAGCGTTCTGCGGTTCATAACAACTGTTAAGACAACAAAAATATTAAAAACAAACAATTAATCATAAGGGTCACAAAAACCTGACTTCGAGTTCACCAGGTAAATATATAGCAGCATTCTCCTGAAAAGCTTATGACATTATCTTATTTAGAGTAGCTCAACAGCTTAAGAGCGACGGCCCTAAAAACTATTGTTTATTACCAGGGCCTCGATGGGGACGATACCCGACAGGCTAATCAACCGAGGTGACGACCAAAGTCAAGAAATCGGTCAGTCAAAAAGCAATGAAATGCGTTATGTTATGGGTCGCGCCGTCTTTTTGTGTCTCCAAATGGAACGGGTTATATCCAGATCATAGCCTGCCACAAAAAAATGTGGCTTTCATCCAAGGTGTTCTTGATAGTTACCTTTTCTGATTGGCATATTGATAAACTGCAAAGCGATGGACTCTGGTACATCTGGTAACAATGGTTTCAAGGAAGGTTGGCACCGACAGACACGGGTAAGAGGAGGTGGTTCTTCAACTGTGAATAAATATTTATAATAAATAAAAATTTATAAGAAAAAGGCTACCAAATGGAGAGAGAGAAAAGAGTTAATTCTCTAAATATTAGTTTTGTGATGACTGGTTGCCATATTGTATCATCATCCCAGCTCATACATACGCCGCTATTGGGATTAAAGCCTCGCTCAAAAAAGACCATAAATTGACCTACTATGCATGCCTACATTAGTATGCATAGTAGTATAGCGCTTTTAGTCACTTTTTACGACAGCCATAAGGAAAAGGAGAAATGAGATATTGTATTTTTACTGTGTCACCACGCGGGAAATGAAAGACAATATATTACCCCGCCAGAGGGTAGCAATTTTGGTAAAATCTCAAGCTTGTTCGAAATTTCACGAAATTTCAAAACGCACCCCACTCCTCACAAATAAGATTACTTATCTTGTACAAAACTATACTGACAAATATACTCGTAATATAAATAATGTGAACACTAAAAAATTTATTCAAATTAAATTACACATTATAGCTATTTACTAAAACGTTAAATAATACTAATAACTATTTCTCCAATAGGTTCTTCTGTATATAGACCCGTGCGCGCTTGCGTGCATGTGTACGTACGTGCGTGTGTACTTCACTAATTGCGTATGTACGTTCGTCCGTCGTGCTTGCATACATGCGTGCGTATATGCGGGGTTGCATGCCTATATTCGTGCGTGAATGTTTGCGTATGTGCGCGTATGTAAACACATGGCACATTTTATTTTCGTTTAATTGGCTTAAAAATATGGAAAATAATAAATGCGTATGCTTTATATATATATATTTAAATTGACTCTAATTTTAGATGAAATAAGAATTAATGGATTTGAGTCAATTTCTGTTATACCCACAAGTGATATATTAATCTTTTCTTAATATAATTAACTAAAGTTCATACATACATACATATCATCACGCCATATCCCTTGCAGGGTAGGCAGAGAGAACAGAGTGCCAGAGAGCTCTATCTCTGCATACTTCACTCGCTTCCTCAACATTCATAATTCTATTCATACACGCTCGCTGGTTTCGGAGACTCTTGACTTCACCTTCCTTCAGTACATGACCGATCTGGTCTAGGTAGGTTAGTCTCGGTCTCCCTCGGTATCTACATCCTTCCACTTTCGCATTGTATATCTTCTTAACCAGACGTTCGTTCGGCATTCTTTCCACATGTCCGAACCATCGGAGCATGCCCTTTCGCATCTATACACCAATACTCTCTTTCATACCTACTCGCTCTCTTACGTCGTCGTTACGAATGCGGTCGGTTAGCCTAACTCCACAGATTTTCCGCAGAGATCGCATTTCGACCGCATTAATTTTACTTTCATACTCTTTTCTGCATACCCAACTCTCGCTTCCATACAGTAATGTTGGGACAAGCACTGCGTTATGTATTGTTACACGTGCCTTCTGGCTGAGGTGGTGGCTGCCGAGAAGTTGCCCCAACGCTCCGTTCACTCTATTTCCCGCATTCACTCTTCGCTCTATATCAGTGGTGTACCTTCCATCTCGGCTAAATCCACATCCAAGATATACAAATTCATCCACTTGCTCTAGTACACTCATTTGCAAAAAAAACGGGCACCTAAGCAATGAACCATTTCAAATGTTAATATTTCTTTGTTTGATAATTATAGGTAGTTTTATCCACACAATTTGGTAAATTAATAAGAAAATAATCGTTTTCATCAGTATTTCATAAAATTTAGATACAATTTATGGGAAATAATGCTAAACCTCGCTAGTAGTGTATATTCGCTAGTAGTGCATATGCTCATGAAGTAAAAATAAAAAAGTTTTTTTGTTTGTTTTTCTTTAATAAAGTAAAAGCAGATAAATGTTTAGTATCGAGTGTGACCCCCTCTAGCTAAAATCACAGCTTGAATTCGTCTGGGCATGCTAGCGAGTATATCCCGGATACTTGCTTGCGGAATACGTTCCCACTCCGCAGTAATCACATTCTTCAGCTCTCTGATGGTCTGCGGAGCCGGGTGTACTGATCTCACACGCCGTTTCAGAACGTCCCAGACATGCTCTATGGGATTGAGGTCGGGACTTCGAGCTGGCCAATCCAAACGACGAATGCCGACCTCTTGCACATACGCATTAACATCGCGGGATCGGTGGGCGCGAGCATTGTCGTCCATAAAAATCGAGTCTTCACCTAGAGCGGCCAATGCGGGTTGTGCATGAGAAATTAGAACTTCCGTTATGTATCGATGCCCAGTCAGTGAGCCGTTTTCAATGAAGACTAACTCTGTACGATCCATTGAATTTATTCCTGCCCAAAACATAACAGAGCCCCCACCATAAGGTGTGATTTCTTCGAAACATGCCTCTGCAAAGCGTTCTCCTTGTCTTCTTAGCACTCGCCGACGTCGATCTTCACCGAACAGAGATATCCTGGCTTCATCAGAGAACAAAACCCTATTCCAATCGTCTTGAGTCCATGATTCACAATTTCTAGCGAACCTAAGCCTGTGAACTCTGTGCTCACGGAGTAATTTGGGGCCGCGGGCCGGGCGGTGACTGCGTATATTGGCAGCGAGAAGCCTCCTCCTGACCGTCCATAGACTAATATGCACATTTCTTACTTCTTTTTTTATTGTGGTAGGACCACGCTGTGGACAGTTCTCTGTCTACAGCCGCGGGCCGGTCCGTCCGGGGTAGTACCACACTCTCGCAGAAGATCGACGTCTGAGTAATAGCAATGTGCTATTGCGCTTCGTTCGGTGAGCGAGAGAGCCGGAAGCCTAACTGGGGTGGGTTCAGGGTTGTATTGGTAGGCAGCGGCCTAGCTATACCATTGGCAAAGGTCCATGGGCGGCAGTGACACTTACCATCAGGTGTGCTGTCTGCTCGTTTGCCGCCATAAGCAATAAAAAAAAAAAAAAAAAAAAAATCTTGGAGGTTGTTCTTAAGATCCACATACGAAGATTTGCGATTTCTCAATGCGCGACTCACAAGAAAACGATCATCCCGTGGTTGGGTACATGGTTTTCTTCCAGAACCAGGCCTTCTCTCGACGGAACCAGTCTCCTGATATCGCTGCCAGGTCCTTTGGACTGTCGAGCGACTAACATTTAGCCTCCTAGCCACGAAACATTGGCTGCAACCCTCTTCAAGCAGCGCGATAATTTTGGTAGCTTTTACCACTTTATCTACCATTTTTGATACAGCCAAACAGCATTAAATAAAGCTTTGACAGTCAAGGATATGAAATTAATCGATAAAAATTGAATAAAAGTTATGAAAGTCGATGTTAACTTCTGGAACTTCGCGCCAAAAATGTAGGATAAAAAGGGGTTTTCTGTAAAAATGAACATCAAATGAAAAATTGAATTTAGAACGTACTTTTTTAAATACCACAGCATTTTTAAAACCGGCCAGTAACGTGTACAAACGATTGAAACCTTTTTGGTATTGTATCTTTTTAAATATGAATGAAAATCAAAACCGCCCGTTTTTTTTGCAAATGAGTTTATATCATTACTTATTGTTACTCTTACATCTGTTCTGGCTTCGTCTCTTTCAAAGACCATTATTTTGGTTTTGCTCACATTCACGTTACTTAAACACCCTCAAAGTTCATTAAGTGTTAAATTAATATTACCAATATCAATGTGTACATATTTTCTCTCTTCCAATGACGCCGGTTCATCTTTCTTGACTGGTGGTATATATACCAACTTAAATGGACAGCGACATATATTTTCTGTAATAAAATAAAGGTTTTTTTTTATTGCTTATGGTGGCAAACGAGATGACAGCACACCTGATAGTAAGTGTCACTGCCACCCATGGACCTTTGTAATACCAAAGGTATAACTATGCCGCTGCCTACCAATACAAACCCTAAACCCACCCCAGTTTGGTTTCCGGCTCTCTCGCTTACCGAAAAAAGCACAATAGCACGTTGCCATTACTCAGACGCCGATCTTCTGCGAGAGTGTGGTACTGCCCCGAACGGACCGGCCCGCGGCTGTAGACAGAGAATTGTCCACAGCGTGGTCCTACCACTATGATTTATACGTTTATTTATAAATTTTATACGTCTTTCTGAGTGATGATTTGTGATGGGGAAGACATCTATCTAAAGTATCATAAAATATGCCTAGGTTGCGCTTTCCTACTTCTTCTCAAGTTGTTTCAGATAACAGTCAGTCAAGTTGCAACAGTCAACAAGTAGGTCTTATTTCAAGTTTTCTCCCTCGTACCACACTCTCGCAGAAGATCGACGTCTGAGTAACGGCAATGTACTATTGCGCTTCGTTCGGTGAAGAGAGCTGGAAGCCCAACTCGGTGGATGGATTTTATTGGTAGGCAGCGGGATTTTTATTTTTTTGTGGTGGGCTATGGACGTGGTCGCGCCCTGCCAAATCGGTCCGGGACGACGGAAGAGGCGGCGCGCAACCCCATAGGCCCACCCTGCAAACACCTGTCTTCGCCGTGCGAGCGGGCCACCGGTACCCGATCTATGTCATCGGTGGCCCGCCCGGCAGCGGCCTAGCTATACCCTTGGTATTGTAAAGGTCGGGCGGCAGTAACACGTAAAATATATATATATAAAGGAATCCCTAGAATCCCCCATAGAAAGAGATCCTAGTAGCTAAATGGAATATTAAGTAAGAAATAGTAATAGCTATTGGTTGTATTATTTGATTTATTTTAACCTTTGACAATTTCTCTCTTGCGATCCTCCTCAGCGAATATTTCAATATACGTACAAGGTCTACATTTCCTTTCGTCTGATGCGTACATTTCTCTCTGAAAATATATATATCCACTCATTTGATGTCACATTTAGTATTCTGTTTCAATGTTAAATATTATTATGAATGAGAAGTACTAAAATATAAGAAGATTTTATTTCCTCACGTAACATCTAGACTTGATCTTATTGATTTAAATATATATTTGAATTTGATTACATTTATCAATTTAGACTGCAGAGATATTTAAGTAGTAGATACAGAACTAGCGTGTCCGGTATTAGCTGAGAACACTCCGTCACCCGCATAGCTGTGTGGTAGCGGCTACGAATACTACCAACCTTTATTTTGCTCGTGGATGTCGTAAAAGACGATTAAGAGCTTTATAACGATCTAGGCCAACTCCATATGATGGCGTTTGGTCAACAATTACATTCCCAAGGAGGGTTAACGTCTGGCAGGCGGCCGGTCATAAAACTATTGCTAAATAAGAGTAGGAGAATGATGATGATAAGTCCTTCACCCGCAGAGATGCTAACCGCATAAAGGCGTCGATGGAGGATGATACCCGAAAAGGTAATCCATCAACTTGACCACGTTTGTCAAGGATTCAGTACCAGTGGCCGGCCTAAGTGCAATGGAGAAAGAATACGGTGGGTTATGAGACCACGCGCCACCCTTCCATCACCCCGGATGGAATGAACGACGTGTGTCAAACCATAGCCTGCCAAAATAAATCGGATCAGGTATTGTGATATTGTATAGTCACGTAGTCTATAGTAATTTGTGTATGTACAACATTTTAAAGTCTGCCGGATTATTTATCGGTCTTTAAAAATATTAAGTTAATTCGTCCGTGTGGTGACGGAGTAAGAATTCACTCACGAAATTCACCACCCCATATCTTACCCGTGGGTGATCGTACGAGACGACTAAGGGATATAAAACGCATATAATATCTATGCGAGAGAAGGAAAACTCGAAACAAAAGCCTATACCAACACATCTGACCAGCGTGGTATAGTAAGTTAATTGCCCTCCCATCACGGAGGAGGCCCGAGCCCAACAATGAGACATTTACGGGCTGTGATGATGATGAACAATATTAAGAAAAATAAATTATCAGTCTCTTGGCGTGCATTGTTGGAAATAAGCTCTCTCATACTGAAACTAAAGGCTAGATCACGCTTGGCAAGTGATTTGATGATCTGAATATTATTGTAAGTAACCGAGACAAGTATTTCTGCTCATTCTCCAAGCGATACCTTAGCCTGTCCTACCCGAGGGGGGGACGTCGGTCGAGGAGAGGGTACTCCTCAGGGGTATTCCGTCGGGCCAACCACTGACGTCAAGTCACTCTGCTCCGGTGGTTGGCCCAACGACGAAGGTGACGTCACGGGTGGGTTACGGGTGCGCGTGCTTACGCCCCTCTGTCACCCCGGGCGGAGTGGTGCGAGGAGTGTGCCGACCGTAACCCACCCCAAAAAAAAAAAATCCTATTTTTATGATTGCCACGGAAAGTTAAGATGTGGTTACACATTTTATTCTAAACTCACAGCTACATGGAAAAATTGATACCATTGTTAGCAAAGATTTTACTGTAACCGTTTAAAACTCTGATGATAAAAATACATACATACATACATATCATCACGCCATTTCCCTTCCACGGTAGGTAGAGAGAACAGAGTGCCAGACAACTCTATCCTTGCATACTTCACTCGCTTCCTCAACATTCATAATTCTCTTCATACACGCTCGCCGGTTTCGGAGACTCTTGACTCCACCTTCCTTCAGTACGTGACCAATCTGGTCCAGGTAGGTTAGTCTCGGTCTCCCCCGGTACCTACACCCTTCCACTTTCGCATTGTATATCTTCCTAACCAGACGTTCGTTCGGCATTCTTTCCACATGTCCGAACCATCGGAACATTCCATTTCGCATCTTTACACCTTTCTTTTGATGATAATAATACTTTTGGAATATCTCAAAGTTGCACGTGTCATACAGTTTCTTTAAATAAAATATATTTGTACTAAACACATCATTGTAAGAACCGTAAGTATAAAATAGAAAGATGTATCTCCTTATGTGAACATGAGATAAAGAGATGAAACGGAACGGGCATATCTCGATATTGAATATTTTTTTTAAGAATATCCATTAAACGGTTGTGAGATTGACAATAAAAATCATAATAATACAAAATATGGATCTGATCTTTAAGATATAAATAAGGAAATTTATTAGATAGCATTTTTTTTTTATCTAGTCAGTGTGTATTATTTCGTCAATATTGATAATACAAATATATGATTTCTAATGTTTAACGCGAGTATGACACATTTGAAATAAAACTACTTTTACGAATTCTATTGCGTTTTGTATTTGATTTTTAATTTCCCGATGTTTCTAACACTTTACAGTAATCATGGTCACGGAAGGAATAAGGTTTTAAATCCAATATGTCATTTTTATCATATAAGATATAAAATTTTGACCCATATTTTTAATACAAATTCATTGCCTGTACAAAACGAAAATGATTTTACAGAATCATTTTCTTTTTGTAATAACAATGACGTATTGGACATGAGGCACCTCAGTCCTCCCATGACCATGATCACTATAAGCTGTTTAAAACGTCGGGAAAATAAAAATCAAATACAAACGCGATAGAATCCGTAAAAGTAGTTTTATTTCAAATACAAATACATACAAACGAACGGCGATGCAAATATTTTTTTTACATATTTTTGTTATAAATTTCAAAACAAATCTATATAAAATACTCTAATTATATCAGAAAAGTTCTTAATATATAGGCTATTTTCTTAGCTACCTAAATTTTGTGTCCTTGAATGCCAGTATAGGCAGCATTTCGAGAGTGGAGCACACCCATACGCATTTCGTTGTGAGACGTACAAAATTGAATGTTAGAGTTTCTTGTATCAAACATCAAATGTTTGACTAAACTATTTAGATAAAAAATAAGTGAATTCGTTACGTTAAATGAAGGCTGATACTACTTGACTGATGATATTGCGCGCGACGGTGGAGGAAACGCCGCCATTACCAAGTCGTTTAGCTGCGTCACCTAATTTCCGTTTCATATAAATTTTGACTAGAAAAGGTTACGATGTTCGTTTGAGGTGATGTACAAGCTTTTATAGGCATTTTTAATATTCCAAATTTATTATTATTAAAGTATTATTCTCGCCTATTGACGAGTTGCATTGTGACAGGTTAATTACGTACAATCGAGTAACTTGTAAGATATTCCCCTTAAATACAGCTCCAACACATGCCTTCCTTCCTTAATGAAGAATATCATATTCACGCTCTGAAATCCATTTATAAGGACTCCAGGGCGTGCGTAAGAATAAACGGATCCTACACGGAATGGTTTAATATTGATAAAGGTGTTAGACAGGGATGTGTAGCATCACCGTGGCTGTTTAACCTATTCATGGATAGTTGTCTGAAAGATAATGATTGTGGTTTAAGAATGAATGAGTTACTTATCAAATGTCTTCTTTATGCCGATGATCAGGTATTACTTGCATCGTCGGCTGAGGATTTACAGGCGATGGTAACTACTATGCATGAAGCTTTTGAAAGAAAAGGCATGAAAGTAAATGTACGTAAGACGAAAATAATGGTTTTTGAAAAGGATAAATGTATGACGGAATGTAAAATTAGTATAAATGGTGAGGAATTGGAACAGGTGAAAGATTTTTTGTATTTGGGTGTATTATTTACTCGAGATGGTAAAAATGATAATGATGTTGAAAGAAGAGTAAATGCTGGTAATAGGGTGAATGGGGCACTGTACACCTTTATGAGAAGCAGAAATGTCCAAAAAGGCACGTCTAGCTGTGCATAACGGAGTATTAGTACCTACTCTCATGTATGGTAGTGAAAGTTGGATTTGGCAGAGAAGACATGAAAGTAGAATAAATGCTGTAGAGATGAGAGCTCTTCGTAGTATGTGTGATGTGAGCCTGAAAGATAAAATTAGGAATAGTGTTATAAGAGAGCGCTGTGGTGTGAATGAAGAAGTAGTGACAAAGATCAAAAAGAGTATGCTGAGATGGTTTGAACACTTAGAAAGAATGAGTGAGGAGAGGTTGACGAAGAAAATATATAAAGCAAACGTGAATGGGACGAATACAAGGGGAAGACCACGTCGTACTTTTCTGCACCAAGTTGGAGATGTGTTGACGAGAGGTCTTATTAAGAGTATGCGTAATCGTAGAGCATGCATGAAGACAATTATGAGTGTGAATGAAGCGATGGAAGTATGCCAGGATCGTGGTTTGTGGCAATCCGTAGTCTCTGCCTACCCTTCTGGGAAACAGGCGTGAAGCTATGTGTGTATGTAGAATAAGTTTACCAGTGGACAATCTTAACTTTATCGCGTTGAGATCCCTCAGCACTCACCCTCAAGTCCGGGTAAAGTTGTCATAGCCATCTGCGGCTAACAACTAAGTTATACACAAAAAATGGGCCAATATACATAATAGCTATATATTTAAAAAGTTTTATATTGGCACATCAGAGTGTATGGACATTGCGAAAATAAAATTTAAGAACAACTCCAAAATAAAAAAAAATATTTTATCGCGAATATATAAAATTTTGAATTAATTTTATTTTTTTGATATATATCATCATCATCATCATCACAGACCATATATGTCCACAATTGGGCTCGGGCCTCCTTCGTAATGGGAGGGAAATTAACCTACTGGTCACACGTGTTGGTATAGCGTTTTTGTCTAACCGAGTGTGTAGTATGTGATGACTTAGATATATATATAATATAAATATATCATCTTTTTTTATTGCTTGTGGTGACAAACGAGCATACAGCACACCTGATGGTAAGTGTCACTGCCGCCCATGGACCTTTGCAATACTAAGGGCTAGCTAAATAGCTAGGCCGCTGCCTACCAATAAAAAACCCCAAACCCACCCCAGTTGGGCTTCCGGCTCTCTCGCTCACCGATCGAAGCGCAATAGCACATTATCATTACTCAGACGTCGATCTTTTGCTCAGTGTGGTACTACCCCGGACGAACCGGTCCGCAGCTGTGTACAGAGAACTGTCAACACAGTGGTCCTACCACTCTTGAAGATGTTTTGATTATTACTATGCAAGAGAAGAAAAAGTTAAATAATACCCTATATCAGACCAAATAACCAGCGCTATGTCGCTTTCTTATTATTGCGGAATAGATTCGAAGCCAGCATTAAGAAGTATATGAGCTGATATGACGATAATATTTTATTATAAAGGCAACAGAAATACTCAAGGCAAAAATTGAACCTATCTATTACAGTACATAAGTTCAGCCCGCTAATAAATAAACACAAAAACAGTTTATGACTAGCATAAAATTTCGTTGGCATCCTTTCAAATAAAGTAAAACCAGTCGTTACGTATACGCCCAAGAAGGACTTACATATTATCTCATCTACTTTATTGTTTGAAATGAATCTATTAATCTACGAATACGATCGAAGTTCGGCAGCAAGTTGAGAAGATCAGAAAAAGGAGCAAAGCAGCTTCTTCATTTATTTACTTCTTTAAAATAAAATTGTATAAAACATAATAATTTCTGATGTTTACGCGAGTATTTGAAATAAAACTATTTTTACCTTTTTTATCGGGGTTTTATTTTATTTTTAATTTCCCGACGTTTCAAACACTTTATAGCATTCAGGGTCATGAGAGAATTGTCCTCCTGCAAGCACGAACGTTTTATAAAACATGTTTGGTAATAATTAGTGTGATAATCTTCGAAGCAATATATATTTCTTTTTTCAAAATATAAAACAAATAAAAATAAATATGCTGAGACCAGATTCCACAAGCGGCATCCGATTACAAGTTAAGAGCAGCCTTCACTTCCCTCGTCGATAGGTACATTACAGGGTGGGTCTATGGAGTCGTGCGCCGCTTCTTATGTCGCCCCGAACGGATTTAGCGGAGTGTGCCTAGTCCAAAGCCCGCCGCTAAAAACCCATCACTTCTCTCAACATCATGGGAGAAAGAGATCCGTTTCACGTAGCTACTGCAAATAAAGACCTTTTTAGTAAGCATGATCATACCAGGCTTCAAGATACAGTCATAATATTACTGCAACTTTGTTTAAGCAATCCTAAAAACTAATAATTATGATCGTATTTCAAACACAAAATAAACACTGTTAGTAACTTTAACTTAATTTTCAAGTTATAAAGCTGAGACTCAGACTTGTATTACTTCGGTATACTGTTAAACAATTTAAGAGCTCATAACTTGTCTGGGATATCTACTTCTTGCTCTACTTACCTTGCCTTTACGACATAGTGTTAAGTAATTTATATTATTTTACTTTTGGCATTCATATTTTCTTTGTTTGAATCGTATAGGTCAGCTAATATATAAAATTATATATTTTTCTCCGCGTGTGTTTATCAATTAACACCCACTAAACGGCTAGATTGATTCGGATAAAATTTTCTGTATTTGACTGGGTCTCTAGATGGTTATTTACGAGAGCGTTCATTTGCCGTATTTTTTAGTGTAATTTACATCGGATTCTTTAGTATCTTAAAAACTTTCTCAATAAAATACATAATTATGTAGACATATTTTTTTATTGCTTATGTTGGCAAACGAGCAAGCAGCACACCTGATGGTAAGTGTCACTGCCGACATGGACCTTTGCATTATTACCAAGGGTATAGCCAGACCGCTGCCAACGAATACAAACCCCATACCGACTCAGTTGGGCTCCCGACTCTCTAGCTCACCGAACGAAGCGCAATAGCACATTGCCATTACTCAGACGTCGATCTTCTGGGAGGGGGACCGGCCCGCGGCTGTGGACAGAACTATCAACTGCGTGGTCCTACCACTATAAAACACTATACAACATATGTCTCTTTTTCGTGTGGACGGAGTAAGAATACAATTCACCACCCTGTCTTACCTGTGGGTGATTGTAAGAGACAACTAAGAGATATAAAACCTACATGGCATCTATGCAAGAGAAGAAAAATCCGAAACAAAACCCTAAACCAATACGTCTGACCAGCGTGGTGTAGTAGCTAAATTGCCCTCCTATTATGAAAAATGCTTGAGCCCAGCAGCGGGACATATATAAGCCGAAATGATGGCGATATATCTTCTATCATCGTTTAAATGTACTGCTAATTGGTAAAGAGGTGCTATTCTGCTCTTTGTTAGTACTACAATGAATATTGCATATATTCAGGTCCAGGTCTGCAGTGGTCCCCTCCGGCCCGTACTGATGGAGTGGATGGAGCGGTGGCACGGAGTCCTCTCTTTCCGGTTGGTGTAGGTCTTGTCGGGGCATGGTTGCTTCGGCAAGTACCTGCACACGGTCGTGCGGAGGGAGTGGACTCCGTCCTGCCACCATTGCAGTAGCGACGAGGACACGGCGCAACATACGCTCGAGGTAGGTTCGGGCTGGGACGGGCAGCGCCGTGACCTCGTCGTTGTCATCGGTGCCGACCTGACGCGGCCGGCTGTTGCGCGAGCGATGGTCGACAGCGTCAGGAATTGGGACGCGGTCGCCGTCTTCTGCGAGGCTGTCTCGCAGAAGCATCTCGCAGAAGGAGACGGCGGAACGGGCCCGGGAGGATTCCCGCGACCCGGGCTGCCGCCCGCGGCCGGGGCGGCGCAGGCGCGAGTACCTGCACCTGATGCCGCCCTAACCGAGGCTTCGGGTGATCGGACCGGGGAATTGTCCGGTTACCCGACGTGAGGCCACCGCGTGAGGACGCACACGAGAAAGCTGTCGGGGCGTCGACAGGAGAGGAGCCCGAGAGGGCATACCGCCGAGCGGGCCACCGAAGACAAAGATCGGGTACCGGTGGCCCGCTCGCACTGCAAAGAAGAGGTGCTTGCAGGGTGGGTCAATGGGGTTGCGCGCCGCCTCTTCCGTCACCCCAGACTGATTTGGCGGGGTGCGACGTCCATAGCCCACCGCAAAAAAAAAAAAGGTCTGCAGTGGTCATCACCATATGACTATTCCACTTCTAGCTATAAACTTGGCCACCAAAGACAACGACCAGGTTTCGGTGACCCGCTCGCTCGGCGAAGAGAGGTACATTGCATTGGTCTATGGGATCGCTCGCCGCTTCTTCTGTCACCCCGGATGGAATTAGCAGGGTGTGACAATTCCATAGACCGCCCCAAAAAAAAGCCATAGACTGCTGTATTTTTCCCCAACTTTTCAGTGAATTATGGGCACTGTCACTTTATCTCTGCTCTTTACCTCAATTACTTGAGGTCGACCCGATATGTACTCGTACATATTGCAAAACTTATTGGCATTAGTTTAATACCTGCCACCTCTCTGATGTTGACCCTCCTTGGGAACGTAATTATTGACTAAACGGCATTAGATAGAGTTGACCCTGGCCGATATAAAGCCTTTAATTGTCTATTACAACATCCACTTGCAAAGTAAGGGCTGGTAGTATTCGTAGCTACCACACAGCCTTCGTTCATCATCATCGTCACAGCCCATATATGTCCCACTATTGGGCTCGGGCCTCCTCCGCAATGGGAAGAAAATTAAACTACTATACCACGCTGGTCAGACGTTTTAATATAGGGTTTTTTTCTAGTTTTCCTTCTCTTACATAAATGTTATATGCGTTTTACATCCCTTAGTCGTCTCTTACGATCACCTACGGGCAAGATAGGGGGTGGTGAATTGTATTCTTACTCCGTCACCACACGGAACAGCCTTCGTTAGATACAGATAAAAAATACCGAACCAATTTTTAATATTAAACTAACATACTATTTTCTAACTTTTATTATAAGAAATCAAGCGAGAATTCTCGATAATCACGTGTTTAAAGAAAAGCAAATTTCACTTATATTAAAAGAATCAGATAAGTAAATAGAATTATAATATAAAAAGAATAAAAAGGAACCTTTATCGCGAAGCCTTGGATTATGTAAATACAATATTTAGTCGTTCATTGCTTAACAAAGAGCTTACGCTGGCTTTGTTTAAAGGCTGTTTTGAAATCCTGAAAAAGGTTCTCTGAAAACATTTGGGATATTCACAATTAGGTACGTTGTTTGGCTGTGTTCTGATACAAAGGGTCGCAAAGAGCTCAGTCACAACCATTATACATACTCTTTTTAAAACAATATATTCCTTTGTGGAGGTTTTTGCATATAGAAATTGTAAATATCGGACAAGAATTTCAACTGCAGAGTGGGTAGTAGTTGATAGCTTTTTTTCTTTCGATTAATATCTACTTTTTTTTGGCAGGCTATGACTTGAACTAACACCGCCCATTACATCTGCAGCGATGGCTGGACGGTCTAACGCCCCCATAACCCACTGTCTATCCTCACCATTGCCATTTTGCAAACCACTAATGCTGATTCTTTGACGTCCATACCTAGCCCAATAGGTTACCTTGACGGATTTCATCTCTATCGCCCCGGCAGCAAACAACGGTATTGCCGGGGCGTTACGACCAATTTCAGCATCAGGCACAAGATTTTTTTTTTATTGGTTATGATGGTAAACGAGCACACTTTATGGTAAGTGTCACTGCCGCCCATGGACCTTTGTAATACCAAGGGTATAACTAGGCTGCTGCCTACTAATACAAATCCCAAACCCACCCCAGTTGGGCTTCCGGCTCTCTCGCTCAACGAACAAGCGCAATAGCACATTGCCATGACTCAGACGTCGATCTTCTGCGAGAGTGTGGCATTACCTCGGACGAACCGGCCCGCGGCTGTAGACAGAGTCCTACCACTATTAATATAAATACTACCATAAAAAAAAGCTCTTCTTAAATCTCCTTTAAAGAACTTACAGCACGTTCCAGAGCCTGCATGTGTCTAAAAAAATTAACGCAAGAATTATAGTCAAAAACGATTATCATATCCATGCAGTAAGAATTAGTTTTCAGTACACTGATGAAACAATTTATTATAAGTTAATGACGTTATATATGGTGACGTGTGGTGATGGAGTAAGATTACAATTCACCACCCCCTATCTTAACCGTGAATGATCGTAAGAGACGACTGAGGAATATAAAACGCATATAACTTCTATGCAAGAGAAAGAAAGCTCAAAACAAAACCCTATACCAACACGTCTGACCCGCGTGGTATAGTAGGTCAGTTTCCCTCCCATTACGGAGGAGGCTCGAGCACAACAGTGGGACATATATGAGCTGAAATGATGATGATGATGATGATGACGTTCTATGGAGTTTTCTTCATTCCCTCAAACAACAAACCCTCCTTGGTTTGCGTCAGGCAGGCGGTCGGTCATATAACTATTGCTAATAACTTTTGCAATATGTACAAGTCTTAGTACATATTGCGTTGAGCCCAATTAATTGAGGTAAGAGCAGGAGAATGATGATTTTTTTTCGTGTTATTTATTCCATTAGCATTTTTTGTACTGGCAATGAATTTATATTAAAAATGTGGGTCAATATTTAATAACTAATACAGTAAGTAAGATATCATCATCATCACAGCCCATAGATGTCCCACTGTTGGGCTCGGGCCTCCTCCGTAATGGGAGGGAAATTAACCTACTATACCACGCTGGTCAGACGTGTTGGTATAGGGTTTTGTTCCGAGTTTTCCTTCTCTCGCATAGATGTTATATGCGTTTTATATCCCTTAGTCGTCTCGTACGATCACCCACGGGTAAGATATGGGGTGGTGAATAGTATTCTTACTCCGTCACCACACGGATAGTTACAGTTAGATATACATCTCTGTAATAACGATGACTTATCGGACGTGAGACACCTTAGCCCTCATGTGACCACGAATGCTATAAAATATTCGAAAAGTTGTGAAATTAAAAAACAAATACAAACGCGATGAAATCCGTAAAAATTGTTTTATTTCAAATGTGTAATACTCGCGTAAACATTAGAAATCATTATATTTCATTAACAGTTTATTTATCAAAATATTTATTTATATTACGTTAATAATATTGTTTACAGAATCAAGATTTATCTGCCTCGAGTTAGAGCTGTGTTTGTATACTTGTGTAAATAAGATAGGTTTGTCTAAGACATTAAGCAAATACATATAGCGAATCAAATATTTCATTTATATTATTGATACGTATTTATTTTCAATATGCTTTGACAAGGATTATCTTTGATTATCCATGTTACCTTCTTCGGAGAATCGATTGACGATAATTCAAGACAAGGTATACTTCAACATCTCATCATCATCTCAGCTCATATATGTATGTCTCACTATTGGGCTCGAGCCTCCTCCATAATGGGAGGGAAATTAAACTACTACACCACGCTTATCAAACGTGTTGGTATAGGGTTTTGTTTCGAGTTTTCCTTCTCTTACATAGATGTTATATGCTTTTATATCCCTTAGTCATCTCGTATGATCACCTACGGGTAAGATATGGGGTGGTGAATTGTATTCTTACTCCGTCACCACACGGAATACTTCGGTATACTTCGTCGTAGTTGAAATAAGTGGTATTGTATATATTTGTAAATTGCTTAAGAACGCTGCGTAATTTATAAGTGGTATTCATCTATTTATATTCAATTTAGAATAAATATAAATAATAAAATGTTTTATTGTATTAGCTGAAATCATTCACATGTTGATATATGGTTGTTTAACCGACGAAAAAAAAAATGGAGTAGATTCCACAAGTCGACGCGTATATATATTTTATATTTTTTTATGTATGATTTTTATAGAGTAGTTCGATTTTGATTTTTTTTTATTGGAGAGGATATCCCCGAAATTGGTCCTATATAAATTTCGAAAAAAAATCCATCCCTAAAGGTAGAAAAACAGCAGATTATTTATAGTTCATTCACAGATTTTATTATAGCCACAAAAAAACTATAAAATAAAAACTTTTTAACAAAAAAATTAAACCGGCAATAAAACTGAAAGGCAAAATACAATAAATTGTGTTTTTAATGACTGACTAATGACTTGGGGTTTATTTTTTTGTTATTAACTACTTGCGAGGATATAAAAAAAGAGAACATCTTACTCTAAGGAATAATATCTCTATATTTGCATTGCTAAGGCACTTTACAAATATAAAATTAATATATACTAATTACACCCAGACTCGGAACAACAGTTTGCGAACCGCACAAAATATTGTACTGCGTGGAAATCGAACCCACGGAATTAGTATTGTAAAACGATATCTTAACCACTACGCCATCTGTACAGTTGTGTTTTTTTTGTATTAAAAAGTAGAAGTAAAGTTAATTTAAGTCTTGATGTGCTTTATTAGTGATATAATAATGCACCCTGTAGTTAACAAATTAAAAAAAAACAAAGTAATTGATTTACTATACCACACTGCTCAGACGTGTCGGTATTTTATTTTGTTTTTTTTTCTTTTTGTGGTGCGCCAAGGAGTGATCACGCCCCGCCAAATCGGTCCGGAGCGACAGAAGAGGCGGCGCGCAACCCCATAGACCCACCCTGCAAAGTGCCTCTTTTCGCCGTGCGAGCGGGCCACCGGCATCCGATCTTTGTCTTCGGCGCCCAGACGGGTTAGTATAGAGTTATATTTCGACTTTTCCGTCTCTTGCACAGATGTTATGTATATATTATATGACTTAGTCATCTTTTACAATACTAACGGGCAAGAAAAACTATAGTGAATAGTATTCTTCATCCATCACCAAAGGGAAAAGAATTATTAGTCAATAATACAAATATGTTGGATAACCTGCGTCCTTCTTATGATGATGAAATCGTCAGTATGTTTCTCACGGCCGACTGGTACTTGACACGATATCTGTAGACCCTGAAAACAATATAATATTTTTTGGCATAAATTTCACCACAAACTTCTAGCAACATCAGTAACTTTAGTAAGCCGTGCATCATCTCTGTGGTAGTGGCTACGAATACTACCAACTCTTACTTTGCTCGTGGATGTCGTGAAAGATGACTAAGAGCTTTAAAACGACCTGGGTCAACTCCATCTGATGGCGTTTGGTCAACAAATGCATTCCCAAGGAGGGTTGACGTTTGGTAGGCGGTCGGTCATAAAACTATTGCCAATAACTTTTACAATATGTACTATGAAAGAAGAGTACATATTGTATCGACCTCAAGTAATTGGGATAAGAGTAGGAGAATAATGATTAAGCAAAGACCAATTTTTTTTTCTTTATATAATAAAACAACACTCAGCGCTAAGGGAATAATCCTTGTATTGCGGGGGACTTTACAAACATTCAATTTAATGGACACAAATTACAGAATCAGAACAATTGTAGATCGCACAAAGTATGGTCCTTTTTTTGGAGTGGACTACGGTCGGCGCACTCCTCGCACCACTCCGTCCGGGGCGACAGAGGGGCGTAAGCACGCACACCCGTAACCCAACCGTGTTACGTCGCCTTCGTCGTTGGGCTGACCACCGGAGCAGAGTGACTTAACGTCAGTGGTCGGCCCGACGGAATACCCCTTGAGGAGTACCCTCTCCTCGACGTCCCCTCCTCGTGGAGGATGTCGGTCTTTTCTCACACGGTCGGCCTCTCGGCGGGTGACGGACTAATTCCCCGATCCAGTCACCCAGCAAAGTATTGTCCTGCCTCGAAATCGAACCCATAATCTCAACCACTACGCCATCTTTGCAGTCAATGATTTCTATTGTAGCGATTTTTTAAATCCTTGGGAACTGTTAAAAATTTAATATCGAAGGCGAGTTGAAACAATAAGTTGCCATCTTCCTTCTTCGCGATGCCTAGTCAAGTAGGTAAAGGGACTTTTGGGGGTTATCTGAAAACGTCATACGATGATCTTGTATTATATTCAATATCTTAGTATTTTAACGTGTTATATTAAATTAAATAATTTTGATGGCAATATATGTAATGTGATGCAAAGGAAGTGCTGGGATGTAGTGAATATAATAAAAAAAGTGATTTACAGATGTTTTACTTTTGCACCAAAATTCCAAGAAAAAACTACGAGAATAAGAATAGGACGGAAATATTATGAATATAGCGCTAATATGAAGAAACTTATAACTTGACACTGTCAAAAATGGCCTCTCATTAATAGCTAATTGCCAAAAAAATGACCTCACATTAGTTAATGTAGAATGAGAGAGCTCATATTTTTAAAACAACAAAACCTGTAACTAAGGAATAAAACTTTGAATCTCTTATTTTTAATTTGATAAATATATAAAAAATCTAAAATCGTCTGAACAGTGGTAATATTCTGTTGTGCTTTTTTTTGGTGAGCGAGAGAGCCGTCTACCCTACTTTTCGTGGTGGGTCTTGGTTAGTAAGCAACATCCTAGCTGTACTCCTGAAACTACACAGATCTACAAGCGATAGCAACATTTACCGTCCCGCGTTTGCTTCCTCATTTTCCATCATAAACAAGAAAACAGTCAATTAGAATATTTTTACAATGCCAACAGAATAGAAAAAGTGCGGCTGACTACATATTGCGTTCTTCAACTCATTACACGTAATGAACCTAGTACTTTGTACTAAGTACGGTTCTTAGTGAACATACTTATCCCTTCCTTTCACTGCAATAATCAAGGCAATAACAATTCCGCTACAGTTTCCTAACTCTCCACAACAGTTCCGTCCACTAACAACATCTGGGTAAAAAGAAATAATGTTAAAACTTTATTTGAATTTATCTTGCACTTATGTCAAGATTTTTTTCTAAGCAAGTATTCTTTGTATTTCGGTTTTATTTTTAAATTTTTATCAAACAATTTTGTATAGATTAGTATACAGTCTATTTAAAATTTATTTACATATAATTATGAAAGCGAAAAGGCCGATACCCAAAGTCAAGCGAGACACTTTTACCACTTTGCCTGACACAATATTTATTCCCAGAAATTGTCGTCACATCCCTCAAATAAAAAGTTTCATTAAGAAAACAAAAATTTATATTGCTCACACAGGCTTTAAAAAAAATCAACGTGAGGAAATTTGCAAGCAAGCAAGATTGTTTTTAAAAACTCCACCCTTCACTAAAGAAATAGTCCTTGTACCGCAGAGACTTTAAAGTCATGACGATTAACGCAGACAAATTACACCCAGAGTCAGAACAACACTTTTTGGATCGCACCAAGTATTGCTTTTCGTGGGAATACAACCCACGGCACTGGCACGTAAGGTCGGTATCTTAACCACTACGCCATCTGTGCAGTCAAGAATATAGAACACCACCCACATTTTTGTCCATGGGTATCATAAAATACAGTTAAAAGATATAATATGCTGATAAAATATATGCAAGAGAAGGAAAACTCAAAACTCTAAACCAACCCGTCTAACCAGCGTGTTGTATCAAGTTCAATATCATTCCTATTGTGGAGAAGGCTCCAACCCAGTTGTTGCGACGCTAATATTCTTTCCCTTGCATATATATTAAATTCAAATTCAAATTCTTTATTTGCTTAAAATAGGGTTTACATTGGTCTTACAAGCATTTCGAAAATAAATTCAATTTTATCGCCTATTTGGCCATTACATAATAGCATGCAAATTTATAATAATTCTTATGAACTATGCCTCATTCCATACTACTTACTCTTTATACTTTAAATATTGTTCGACTGAATAGAAGGCCTTTTCTAAAGAGCATATTATGTACTTTAGTCGTCTTTGACGAACCCTCAATGAAGATAGGTGGTAATATTTCATATACCCTGTCTATACACGAATTTGCCGTGTAGTGACGGAGTAAGAATACAATTCACCACCCCATATCTTACCCGTGGGTGACCGTACGAGACTACTAAGGGATATAAAACGAATATAACATTTATGCGAGAGAAGGAAAACTCGAAACAAAACTCTATATCAACACGTCTGACTAGCATGATGTAGTAGGTCAATTTCGCTCCTATTGCGGAGGAGGCTCGAGTCCAGCATTGGGACATATATGAACTGAGATGATGATGATCGCAAAAAAATAAAATATGCATCTAACATCTATGCATGAGAAGAAAAACTCGAAATAATACCCTATACCAACACGTCTGACCAATGTGGTATAGTAGGTCAATTTCCCTTCTAGTGTATTTTTTTTTACACCTTTTTTTTTTTTACCACTCCATCCGGGGTGACAAAGGGGCGTAAGCACGCATACCCGTAACCCACCCGTGTACCTCGCCTTCGTCGTTGGTCCGGCCACCGGAGCAGCGTGAACTTGTCGTCAGTGGCCGGCCCGACAGAATACCCCCTGAGGTGTACCCTCTCCTTGAGCGACGTCCCTCCAGGACGTCAGCCCCTCCTCGCGTGAATTCCCTTCTAGAGTGGAGGAGGCTCTAGTCCCATAGTGGGACACATGATGAATACACGAAAAAGGGACAGTTCACTAGACTTGCGTGTCTTGTATATCTTTATCCATTCAAAATATAAGAGATTAGTAACGAAATTTGTTAGAGATAGAATAACGAAACGATTAAGAATAATAAAGACTGGGGATTAAAACGTTTTGTAAGCTGATATTTTATTAACAAAGTTATCTTATATCGCTTAGAAATTCAAAGACAAAGTAGTTCACAAAAACAATTTTAACTTTAAGTCATTAAAAGTGACTTAAGTTATATTACAATAATAATTACAAGACGAAACTTATACCACAAGATGTCTTACAGTTAAACTTAAAGTAAACTTAGCGATAAATTATTTCATTAAAACTTTATCGTAACGAAATACAAAGTTGTTATGCCTGTGTGGTGAAATCATAATATCAAATGCCATCAAACGACTGCACAGATGGCGTAGTGGGTAAGATACCGACTTTCACTGCCGTGGATTTAATTCCTGTCTTTTTTTTATTGCTTATGGTGGTAAACTAGCAGGCAGCACACCTGATGGTAAGTGTCACTGCCGCCCATAGACCTTTGAGAAGAAAGAAAGAAAAATGATTTATTTCTCCCTCGCAGAGGGACACATAAGTATATAACATAGTTTGTATTAATAGTAGATAACACGAGAGATATGTAAAACACAACACATAAGAGCTAGTGTCCCAACCGCGAGCAAGTGAAAAGGATCGCTACTCAGCATAATGTTGTAGTAGCTAATATGAGAAACCACAACGCTGTTCTTCCGTAGCGTCCTGTAGGATGTGGCGATTGATAGCAGACTCAAAAAGCAAGGTGCGCTTTGAATATATGGAAAATGACAAACAGAAAAAATATAAAATAAAAAGTTTTGTGTACATACTCGTTAACACATTCAATAACGGAGACTACGTAAAACAATAATGACAGATTAGAAGGACATTGTATCTGTCACGTTAAAATAGAATTCTTAAAATAGTACATTAAAATAAAAATATAAACAAAATAAAAAATACCAAAAATTTTTTTTATTTCTTTGCAATACCAAAGATATAGCTAGGCCGCTGCTTACCAATACATATCCAAAACCGACCCCCGTTGGGCTTCCGGCACTCTCGCTCACCGAACGAAGCGCAATAGCACATTGCCATTACTCGGACGTCGATCTTCTGCGAGAGTGTGGTACTACCCCAGACGGACTGGCCCGCGACTGTAGACAGAGAACTGTCCACAGCGTGGTCCTAACACTATTATTCCTGTGGGATAATACTTTGTGCGATCCACAAACTGTTGCTCTGAGTCTGGGAGGTAATTTGTGTCCGTTAATTATATGTTTGTAAAGAATCCCGCAGTACAAGAATTATGGCCTATCAGTCTGGGTTGACTCAATTTGAACACCTTTTCCATTATACATATTATTAAATTGGCAATAGTTTTATGACCGACGGCCTATCTGGCGACAACCCTATTTGGAAATTTAATTGTTGAACATGCAACATGAGATGGAGTTGCCCCAGGTCTATATAAAGCTGCATTTCCGACAGATTGCTCCCCGGCTGGTCGGCGCGGCGTCCGCCCTTTCTCGACTCATGCCGAATGTGGACGGACCCAGTTTCGAGGGCCGACGGCTGTATGCGGGGGTGATCCGCTCGATGGCCATGTACGGCGCACCCGTGTGGGCGAGGGCTCTGAACGCCCAGCTCAGGGCAGTTCTGTGGAGGCCACAGAGGGCCATGGCGGTCAGAGCCATTCGCGGGTACCGCACGGTGTCGACAGAGGCGGCGTGCCTGTTGGCCGGGACACCCCTGTGGGACCTAGAGGCGGAGATGTTCTCCGACCTCTACCGGCGGGTTATCACAGCGCGCAAGGAAGGTGGCTCCCCATCGTTGAGCGAGATAGCCACCTGGCGCGTGGATGCCCGCCGAAACGTCATCGCCCGTTGGGCTACGCGGCTGGAGAGGCCTAGGCACGGTGTGGACACCGTTGAGGCCCTCCGGCCCGTAATGATAGAGTGGATGGAGTGGCGGCATGGAGTCCTCACCTTTCGGCTGGTGCAGGTATTGACGGGGCACGGGTGCTTCGATTTGTACCTGCACAGGGTCGCGTATAGGGAGTGGACTCCGGCCTGCCACCACTGCAGGAGTGACGAGGACACGGCGCAACACACGCTGGAGGTGTGTCCGGGATGGGAGCGGCAGCGCCGTGACCTCGTCGCTGTTATCGGTGCCGACCTGACGCTGTCGGCTGTCGCGAGGGCGATGGTCGACAGCGTCAGGAACTGGGACGCGGTCACCGCCTTCTGCGAGGCTGTCATCTCGCAGAAGGAAGCGACGGAACGGGTCAGGGAGGATTCCCGCGACCCGGGCCGCCGCCAGCGGCCGGGGCGGCGCAGGCGCGAATACCTGCGCCTGATGCCGCCCTAACCGAGGCTTCGGGTGATCGAACCGGGGCATTGTCCGGTCGCCCGACGTGAGGCCACCGCGTGAGGGCGACGCCCTAACGGCGAAATCTGTCGGGGCGTCGACGAGAGGAACCCTCGAGGGTGAACCGCCGCACTATGGTCAAGCCCCATACAAAGCCGTCTCAAAACCATTTCATGTGAAAGGCGTTGTAATAGAATAAAATTAATAAATTAATAAAGTCTAATAAATAAGCTTTCTTTTCGCAATTTTTTAGTTTTTTTTAGTTAATCATAATGTATATAAATAGGCATCAAAGCTAACTCATGTTTAATAACGTAATTTTGACGCAATACGTTACTACAATTCAACGCCACATTACTCAGAAGTTTTTCATATAAATATACAAGTATTATACATTTTTGGAATGCTTATGATCTCCTCATAATGTTTCATAATTAATATTATAAATATTGGTTTAATAAAATACAATTAACCAACATAGTTTAAGATGGTATATTTTTAGTGTTCATTTTTTTTTTTACGAGACTTTTACCCTTTACCGCTGCTTGCCGCTGTCGAGATATTTATTGTTTTAAGATCTTTATACATTAGTAAATGCAAGGCGAAAAAAAAATTTTGCTCATACTTGCTCCTTTTTACACACGGGGCCAAAACATATCGCGTAATAAAAAAAAAATATCAATTTTGTTTTATCTTTCATAAAATTATTGTGTATCTATTAAGGTCGAATTGATTACAGTGCAGTTTTTGTGGTTTTGATACAGTTTTGACCACTTTACTTGATAATTTATGGTCACTTATTATCTATTAAGGTCAAATTGAAAACAGGTTATGGGAAGAGTGCAAGTTAGTAGTTTTTGCACATATCACTATTTCATTAGCCTATAAAAGGAAGGCGAACCTTGAAACATTCTGAGTTGTTGGTTAGACATTCAGTTGCCCTAAAAAGCAGAAGCACTTATTTTCAAATATTGGCAGAAGTTGACTGATTTGAAAAATGGGTGAATTTATTTGTAGCAAACGAGAGTTGTGCAATTTATTGATAAATGGTCATAACATAGAAGACAACATACAAGAAAATTTCAATCTGTCACCAGAGGATATGGCTACTGTGGTCTCCTACATTCAAAGAAACTTGTTATCTAAATATAACGAACGCTGGATAAATGCATCTCGAATAAAAGAACGCTTTGAAAGTAAGAACGCCAACTGGTTAGATGGTCAATTTCGTGTTCCACTAGAGTGTCGAGTCACAGTTACTGACCCTAAAACGCCTGGAAGGGGTGGTGGTGGCAGACCTTCGAAACCATACGAAGCATCTTCAGAAAAAACAAAGAAACGAAAAAACATGGAATTGATACAAGAGTACGGACTGGACTGTGTGCTCAATGCATATGCTCAAGAGTTACGGTCTATGGGTGAGACGGAGGAGGCCACAATCGTTAATATTATACGAACTTCATCAAGAAATGATAAGAACAAATTTCTTAAATATATAACTGAGAACCTTGAAGACGTTACACCTTTTACAAAGGAAGAAGCACTACGGACATTTATTGACTTAGACCTTAACAAAGAACAGTATGGGAAACTTCGACTTTGTTTGAAGGACAAAAACTGCTCAGTGTTTCCTTCTTATCCAACTTTACTCGAAGCGAAGAAGATGTGTTACCCACCAGATTCGAGCATAACCATTACTAACATAAGTGCAAAAGTGAATCTGCAAGACTTGTTAGATCATACTGTGGCACGTATATTACAAATTGGTTCAGTTTATAAAAACGGTTTAAGAAAGTTGAAACTATTCTGTAAATGGGGTTGTGACGGGTCATCAGGGCAGAGTGAATACAAGCAAGTTTTGCCCGAAGAAAGCGATTTTATATCAGATACAAACCTTTTTATTACTTCACTTGTACCCATTAGACTCATAGATGAGACAACTAATACTGTTGTTTGGAAGAATGAAACCTGCTCATCTGTTAGATATTGCAGACCTATATTGTTAGAGTTTGCCAAAGAAACTCCTGAAAAAACCACGTCTGCTGTGGCTGATATCAACGATCAAAAAAAAAACTGTCTCCTTTCCTGATAAATAAGAATGGTGAGGTAATCGAAATTACGCATGACCTATTTTTAACCATGATTGATGGTAAAGTGGCACAAGTTTTAACTGAAACTCGTCCGAGCGCTTCTTGTACAGTTTGTGGAGCTACTCCTCGGCAAATGAATAACTTAGAGGCAGGTAGGACACCAGATGTTAACGAAAGTTCATTTCAATACGGACTGTCAACACTACATGCTTGGATTAGGAGTATGGAGATGATCTTACACATTTCCTATAATTTGTCTTTTGAAAAGTGGTCAGCTACTACACCTGAAAATAAAAAAATCAAAGACGAAAAGAAAAAACTGGTGCAAAAGCGGTTTAGGGAAGAAATGGGACTGCTTGTCGATAAACCTCGTCAAGGCACTGGAAATAGTAATGACGGAAACACCGCTCAGACATTTTTTCAGAATTACTCGTGCTCTGCAAACATTACAGGTGTAGACGTAGAACTTATAAAACGAATGTACATAATACTACAAACTATGTCATCTGGTATGGCTATTGATTCAAAAAACTTCGGTGAATACGCATATAGTACAGCCCAACTATACGTAAATAATTATAATTGGTATTATATGCCTTCCTCCATACATAAAATACTTATTCACGGAGAAAAAATCATTGGTACTATGCTATTTTACTTATCGGTCAATTGTCCGAAGACGCGCAAGAATCCCGAAATAAGGATTACAAAAAGTTTAGACTGCATCATTCTAGAAAGTGTTCAAGAGCGGCTACCAATGAAGACGTGTTCCATACCTTATTGTACACTTCTGATCCATATATATCAAGTTTGAGAAATACCTCAGAAACAATATCGAAAGAACTATTAAATGAAGCCAAGGCCCTTCTTGCTGTCAATGAAAATCTGTAGGAGCTTGCTGAATTGTGTATATAATTTTTTTTTTCTAGTTTGGTACTATGTTCTACCATTTTATCTAAATTAAACAAGCATATTTTGTATTTTTTTCTTATATAATGCATGTCTTTTTTATTTTATTTTTTTAAATTAATTTATAAACAGAATTTTTAAAATCAAAGTTATTTCATTTAAACCTTAAACATTCAAGTATATGTGTGCAAAATTACAGCTCATTTAGTTTTGAAACAACTGAGATACGGAGTTTTGAGACGAAACATACGCGATTTTCCCACTGTGCGCCGGGCGGGCCACCGAAGTTAAAAATCGGGTCCCGGTGGCCCGCTCGCACGGAGAAGAGAGAGGAGTTTTACGGTGGGTCTATGGGGTCACGCGCCGCCTTCTCCGTCATCCCGGACCGATTTGGCGGGGCGAGACGCATCCATAGTTCACCAAAAAAAAAAAAAGGTCTATATAAAGCTTTAAATCTTTTTTTACGTTCATCATCATCATTATCATCATCATCACAGCCCATATATGTCCCACTGTTGGGCTCGGGCCTACTCCGTAATAGGCGAGAAATTAACCTAATATACCGTGTTGGTCAAGCGTGTTGGTATAGGGTTTTGTTTAGAGTTTTCCTTCTCTTGCATAGATGTTATATGCGTTTTATATCCCTTAGTCATCTCTTACGATCACCAACGGGTAAGATAGGAGGTGGTGCATTGTATTCTTACTCCGTCACCACATGGATATTTTTTTACGTTACCCACAAGCAATATAAGGGTAGTATTCGGAGCCACCATCATGCAGCTAATTCCAGAATTCTTATGGCAGGGTATTTATTGTCCCTAAATAAAAACCTATATTAGTTAACTTACAGTGATAGCTGTGTCCACGACGAGGTAGATGGGCATATAGGCATTCTCCACAAGCGCTCGGTAAACGAAGATACGTCTATCGCAGACTCGAAGAGCATCCAGAACCACCTGTAGCAGTAATTTGCCTTCATTATCTCAGCTTATATATACTTTTTACTGCTATATGGCTGTTAAGAATACTACCAACCTTTACTATTCTCGTGAATGGGGATGACGAGTATATATTCCATCGACCTCAAGTAATTGAGACAAGAACAAGATGATAGGTCCTACTGCTGGTCTCAACTTTCCTTCCTACTGAACATTGACCTACTAGTTTTTTCAACAGGCCATGGTCTGGACACACGGAAGCCCAACTGGGTGGGTTTGGGGATTGTAATGGTAAGCAGCGGCCTAGTTATAGCCTTGGTTATAGCAAAGGTCCATGGGCGGCAGTGACACTTACCATCAAGTATGCTGCTCGCTCGTTTCTCACCATAGGCAATGAAAAAAAACACACTCCATACTATCGATCCGGGGCGGCAGAAGGGAGGCGCGTGGCGCCATAACCCAGCGTATTCCCTCCCCATCAGTATTGGTCCGGCCACTGGTACCGAATCCTTGACATCCGTAGCCAGCCCGGCGGGTTACCCTTTCAGGTCTGGCCTGCTGCTGAAGCGTCACCCTTATGCGGTCATCCTTTCAGAAGGTCACAACTATTCCCCGGTCATAGGACCGGGGAATAGTTGTGACACACACAACAGTAATACCGGTGACAGCACCGGCGGCCTCGGCTAGGGCGGCATCAGACGCAGATACTCGCGCCTACTAGACCACGCTAGTAAAACGGATTAGAATAGGTTGTTTTTTTAAGTGTTCTTATGTAGAAGTAATGTTATTTGCTTGGGTCCCACAGTCGTCTTCAACAATTAGCCACTGTTAAATAAGAACTAAGAATACAATTAACTATCACCTATTTTGTGGCTGTTGTAGATGACTAAGGGATATAATATGCATATAACATTTATGCAAGAGAAGGAAAACTCGAAATAAATCCTCTACCAACCCATCTGATCAGCGTGATATAGAAGATTAATTTTCCTTGTACTATGTAACAGGCTCGAGCCCCAACAATAGGACGTACGAATATATGTGCTGAGATGAAGGAAGAACTGTTGACAGTTCTGTACTTATATCATATTGTTGGTCTATTTCTTCTTATTCTATATGAATCCATTTGGTTTAAGAATACGAAATCTCACCACTATTTTATTTTCTCGTGCAATGGTAGAAACTGGTTACGGCTGCACCAGGAGAGCTGGCAGCAGCACTCTACTGGAGGACTGCCAAAACCAGTGTAATTATAGGAGACTGTAGAGGACTATAGCATAGCCAGAGTACAGAAATGGGGCGGCCAGAGAAGTAGAGTGTCTGTTGCCCAGAACTCCGAGAAACTTGGAGGCAGTTATGTTCGCGGGACTTTCAGACGTCAGCACGTGGGCAGAAAGTCTGGCCTCGCGAGTGGTATATATTATTGATAAATAGCTCACCCTTATTTCAACTTGACCATAACCGTATACACTAAAATCATTTGGTATAAACTTCACATTGAGCGTGTCCGTGCCATCTGTAGATATTTATAAACTTTTAAAACATCATCATTATCCTGCTCTAATCTTAATTATTTATCGAAGTAATACTATTCTAAAAAAAATATTCTATTTTATTTATTAGTATTATAAATATTCTTTATTTTTTAGCACTACCCTTTTTTTGCGGTGGGCTATGGACGTGGTTGCGCCCCGCCAAATCGGTCCGGGGCGACGCAAGAGGCGGCGCGCAACCCCATAGTCCCACCCTGCAAGCACCTCTCTTCGCCGTGCGAGCGGGCCACCGGTACCCGATCTTTGTCTTCGGTGGCCTTTTTAGCACTACCCTGCACTAAGCAAATAATCCTTGTATTGTGGAGGACTTTACAAACATGCAATTAACGCAGACAAATTACACCCAGACTGAGAACAACACTTTGTGGATCGCACAAAGTAATGTCCTGCGTGGGAATTGAACCCACGGTACTGGCACGGAAGGTCGGTACGCTACGCTATATATGCAGTCAATATTGTATCTTAGTGTACGCTCACATACGTATAACCAGCATCTCTGTCCACGTATTAACAAAAGACGTTATGATACCAAAAAGATAGTAGACAGAGACTATCTACTTGTTACGAAAAAGAAAAAAATAATATTTTATAGCAAACGAGTGATAAAAATAATATGCATGCAAAAATTAAGGTAATAAATGATTATGCAAAAAAAAATAGATAAAGACCTGAAATTTAACAAAAATCTTTCAGAACAGCTACACAGAAATTACATATTGCAAAAGTTTTCGTAATATTTTAGTATCGGCCGCCTTACATTCCCAAGGAGGGTTGACGTCAGACAGACGGCCGCTAAAAAACTAATGGCAAGACTTTTGCAATATATACAATAGTAGAAGAGTACATATTGCGAGAAACAATTGGGATAAAAGCAGTTTGATGAGATGAAAAAATTGACTCAGTCCAGTACGATGTAGATAATAATTAAATTAAAGATAAATTCTGTACATCCATTCTCCTCCGTTTATCAAGCTCCACTAAATAAGGTAACGCCATAACTGTTATACTTAGCAGACGTGTATGCAATTGCGCTAGGTTAAGTCTCCCAAAAGAGTGCTGACGTCCATTTGTCTAGTGATTTCTGAGATAGCTTTTACGACACCTTAAGTGGAAATATATTCTTAACTAGTGATGATATAAGAAACATCATCATTCTGCTGCTCTTATCCCAATTATTTGGGGTCGACGCATTATATATTTCTCTTCCTACATATTGCAAAAGTTATTGGCAATAGTTTTAAGGTCGCCCGCCTGCTTGACGTCAACCCTCCTTGGGAATGTAATTGTTGACCAAACGGCATTAGGTGGTATTGGTCCAGGTCGATATAATACTCTTAGTCGGTATTTACGATATCCACGAGCAAAGTAAGAATTTATAGTATTCGTAGCCGCTACCACACAGCGATTACACAAGCAAGAAAAACATCAAAAGCATTTCATTTTATGAAAAAAAAACAGGCTTCTATTAAATATATTTTGAAATCACTTCAATTAGAAAACTTACCATTTAGTAATAGCTTAGAAAACAAAAATTATAATTTCATTAGATATTTTATAAATACTTTCGCAAGCACAACTTTGAAGGCCTCTCTTAAAACTTTCCTTTGAAGTAACTTATATTTTCTAATTAAAAAAAATAAAGCAAACTTATAAATTATTTCAAGATGCTTAAATATTTACTTTGCAATTCCTATTAAGAAAAACTTTAAAATTCTCGTTAGAAAATATGGTGTTCAAAACTTTGTCAAGTTCATTTCGTAAAGATAGCACGAGAGTAAACTAATTATTTTTGTTATGAAACTCATTATTTTGTTAATTATTACACCAAGTTCATTAGCAAAAAGTTTAGAATATTTTTAATAGGTTTATTTTTTGTTTGTTTTCAAATAGGATCATAAGATTCCTGTTCGATGGTCTTCTTGTGGCAATTTGCACAAAGTTATAAATGCGATATATCAATATAGTCTTTTCCTTTTTTTTATTGCTTTTAAGTGTCAGATGAGTAAGGTGTCCCACTTGATGATAAGTGACATCCGCTCAATGATCTTAGCAATACTAGGAGTATAGCTAAGTCCCTTCCTACTGTAAGAAAAGAGCACTGCATGACCCTCATTTATCCTCTTTTAAAAATTATCTCTAATGTTTACCACTCCGTAAAGGAGTCAAGCAAAATAGTTCCCTTTTCTTTCTCTCTTTGAGAATTTTTAACATCTACAGTCGCTAACCGGTCTGTTAAATATTATTTTTATAAATTTTAATCCTTTGTAGATTCATATGTCTAACAGTGGACGTCAATGGCTGATAGATTGATGGATGAACAATATAATTAAAAAGCCCTGTAAGTGGCTGATTTAATAATAAATTCACTACCTCGTATCGTGACTGTGCATATCGTAAAAAACAATGAATATATAAAAACAGGCAACATCTATGCAAGGAAAAAACTTGACGTAACTCAATACCAACTTGTAGCAGCGTGGGTATATAATTGTAGGTCAAATTGACTCCTATGGTGAAAGAGATTCTAACTGAGCAGTGGGACGTGTTTGAGCTTAGATGATAATCATGAATACTGTATATATGCTTTAATAAATTTCTTTGCAAAACTTTAAATAAATGTAATTACCTATAGGTATATCAAAATGAACTTTAGTAGGTAAAGGTGTGATGTTATTGATACGCAAACGGTAGCAAGTCTGGCGTCCCAATACGAGCGCTGAACTCGGTCGAAGCACTGCTGTACCTCGCTTACTTTCTAAAGCACCTGCATCCAGCCCACAGCCAGCAGCTATGAAAATATCAGTTCTTAATATTGACTTTCCATGTGGTGACGCAATAAGAACACAATTCACCACTTTACCCGTGGGTGATCGTAAGAGATGAATAAAGAATATAAAACGTATATAACTTCCATGCAAGAGAAAGACAACTTGAAACAAAGCCCTATACCAACATATCTGATCAACGTGGTATAGCAGGTCAATTCCCCATAATGATGGAGGAAGATCGAGCCTAACAGTAGGACATATATGAGTGGAGATGATGATGATATTGACTAAGCGCGTCTTATTCGAATGAGTGAAAACTGCCAACACTGAAACAGAGACTGGTTTCCATGTTCAATCCATCATCTCTACTGTAGATTACGTCAAAAACATCAACAAGACACATGGCACGAATGTCGGCTAAAATGCACCAGGTGACTGGTGTAGACCAACGTGAAGATATGTCTTGAATTTAAACTGAGGAGTGGATATTTTTTTTATTGCTTACGCTATTATATTATATACGGACAAGCAGTACATCTGATTGGCGTTAGTAACTTTACATCACCATTGCTTAGATATCGATCTTCTGCGAAAGTGTGGTACTACCTCGGACGGACCGGTCCGTGGCTGTACACAGAAAACTGTCAACAGCGAGGTCCTACTACGAAATGATTGACCTGAAATTATTTATCTCCAGGATAGTTGGCACTAAACAGATCGGCCAGTACTCTTGATTCATAGAACATATTATCTGAATCACCTCCGTGTAGCTGAGCTAATAAAGACTAAGCAGATGATCATGAAATGTGATACTAACAGCAATGAGGATTGAGGCCAAAACACGGCAGTAATCTCAGGGTGAGCCTGGGCGCCAGCACGCGATACATAACAAGCGAAGCGCGGCCCTCTGTGGCAGGTCCAGTTACTCTGAAGCCAAGATCATCACTATACCTTCGAGCTTGAATCAGCATCGCCACGCAACCATCATGCTGCAGAGCGTATGAGACTATCATTACAAATACTGTTATCAAATATAATATAATTTAGCAGAAGTAGGACCACAATGTTGACAGTTTTCTGTCTAAAACTATGAGCCATTCCATACAGGATAATATGATACTCGCGCAGAAAATCAACATCTAAGCAGTGGCAATGTACTTATTGTACTTCGTGCAGTGATCGAAAGAGCCGGCCACTTTCTGGGTGGGTTTTGGATGATAAGTAGCAGCTTAGCTGTATCCCTAATATTTCAAAGGTAACCTACAGTCACCTTTGAAATGGTACACACAAATAGTGGTACACTTACTATCAGGTATGCTGCTTGTGGGCGGGGTCTCTGACTGCTCACAAGCCCCGTGCGGCGACCACTGAAAGCCATGGCGGTGAGGTTCATACGCGGATACCGACGGAGTGGCGACAGAAACAGCGTGCCTGTTGCCCGGCACTCCCCCATAGGATTTGGAGGCGGAGATACTCACCGAACATTCCGGTGGCTTTATGGGGCTACGCACCGCCCTTCCGTCGCCTGGAATGGACGACGTGTGTCCAGACCATAGCCTACCACAAATAAAAAAATAAAAATATAAGCAACGAATACAAACCATAGGAGCATTAACTTTATAGTGTATACACGCAGTTTGCATGTCGTCTAGAGCACCTCTACTGGGTGTATCCAGGTCACAGGGGCACGCCAAGTCATCGCAGATGTTGCTAGGAATACGCTCTCCGGACACGGTCAGGGGCGTATTCTCACCCCACCAGCTAAATGCTTTACACGTGTAGTTAATCTAAGAACAAAGATAATTGTAAACTATTGAACTAAACTTCTTCATTCCCTTCTTATCGGTGTATGTCCGTACTACTACACAATCAGATTCTTCTCTAGACAATAAATTTTCAATTTCTTGTGATGTTAGGGGACATCCGTTAATCACGTGATCTTTTTTTTAGCATTTTTAACCCCCCCTCCCCCTTGGTGATACGTAGTGAGGTTTAAGACTATGAAGATTTAGGACTTCGTGATTTTTGTCAAACCAAACTTCAAACCTCATGTGATTAATGGATGTCCCCTTATCTGCTTACATTTCTTAATTCATACAGGATGTTGTTTCAAGTTTTCCTTTTTTATTGGAATTTTATCTGCTCACTTCCCTTAATATATTTTTATTGTACGCAACTAACAAATTGGGACCATTTCAGTTTTGTTCTATCACTTCATAAACATGACGTACTTTGACTGACCTTTTTATTTGAGATAAAAGACACCCATATGCTTTTTAGATGGCGCATTTTTAAATCTATCAAGCTTAACTGGCTAGAACGACAAAAGGGCAGCGCAAGTTCTCATATTCTGCCGCTACTCTACACCGCTAACTGAATGGAACACCAGAATCGATGCCATTAGTTCGGTCAAATCTCTAGCGGGAGATATAAAATACTCCAAGCATTCTTCTATAGTTCTTACGATATGTATGAAGCTTACATATAGAAATATAGAAATTTTGATGACAGCGTGACTAAAGCGTAATAAATAAACAAACATTTATATTACTAGTTAGTTCCATATTCAATAACGCGTTCGGAGAAACCTATCTAGCACCATCACTCTAAGCGATGCTCTGGTACATTTCCAAGAGTCCTTCTATCCAATTCATATGACCTAAGAAGTTTTGGTAGAAGATAAGATTTTTGGTAGAAGATTTTTCTTGAAGGCGTCATAAAAATCTTATTCCTAAAGGTGAAAAGTGTAACTTAGATATATATTATTATAAACTGGTTTTATAATAAAATTTTCTCTGCAATGAAAAAAAAAATTCTAAAACCAAATCTGCTAGTACATAGTATTTGCAAAAATAAACTCACATTTTGGTAAGTATCGTTGATCAGACAGAATGTAGTATCCATTGTAGTGCCCGGGGGGACCACACCAAGCCACACTATAGCGGGACGCAGCGATGGATACCGCGTCTCACATTGACGTCGAATTATACATTGGGAATACCACTCATCATTGTCAGCGACTAATCTATAATAAACAGGTAACGAACAAAACCCGTGTAAAGGATTCAAGAGAAAATCACTACCCTAAGGGTCGCAGAACTCTGGCTAAGAAATTACGAGAAAAATATACAGCAGTAATCTGCCGAGTTCTGAGAAGTAACTGTGATCAGCAACCCGCCTGCAAAATGCAATGATTATGGTCATGTGTGCGTTGTTATTATCATCAATGTACATTGGATTGATGGACGGAGAGAATTATTAAATATTTCGGGTCAACGATTGACTTTCAGTTGTTTACACTCCTGCACTAGTTTTTTTTTTTGCGGTGGGCTATGGAATTGGTTGCGCCCTGCCAAAACGGACCGGGGCGACGCTTGAGGCGGCGCGCAACCCCATAGTCCCACCCTGCAAGCTCCTCTCTTCGCCGTGCGAGCGGGCCACCGGTACCCGATCTTTGTCTTCCGTGGCCACACTCCTGCAGTACTGCCCTATGCAATCACACTACCATTATCATATTTACTTATCATACACTATACTTATTGCAAGAATGTATCTTGCTATTCTTTTATTTTTATAGAGAATATTTTTACCTCCTCGTCCGTTAAAATATTTCTGCTAGACTATTTTACCGAAATATGATTCACTTTCAGTTAACCTACCGGATCAAGCAGTAACTTAGAACTACCTTCAGACGCATCTGTATAATTACCTCCCCTGATCTCAAGAAAGTCGTTCGAGTGCATTAAGTGGACAAGAAAACATACGCCGCACAGACAATTATACATACTATTTTTTTTTTTTTTGCGGTGGACTATGGACGTGGTCGCGCCCCGCCAAATCGGTCTGGGGCGACGGAAGAGGCAGCGCGCAACCCCATAGACCCACCCTGCAAACACCTCTCTTCGCCGTGCGAGCGGGCCACTGGTACCTGATCTTTGTCTTCGGTGGCCCGCCCGGCGGTTTACCCTCGCGGGTAAGTCAACGATAACCTTGCAGCTTAAAACATAGTTATGTAACACCTCTATCTAACACTTTAAAGATGATAAAGATGAGACCAGCAGCAGTTCACCTGATGGGGTACATATTAACTGAAGCACGTGGGTCTTTTCTGAATCCAATGGAACAGTCAGGTCTCTTGCCAACCTTCAGAGTTTGGACCTCCAACTCTTTCGGACACCAAACGAAACGCAATACCTAATTTCTACCAGGCAGATGTCGATTTTCCACGAAATTATGGTAGTACCCGATCACGCTATATTTATAATTCTCATAACATCTCGGCTTTAATACACCTCACTGCTGAGCTTCAGCCTCCTTTACAATGAGAAGGAAATTGACCTACGATACTAAGCTTGTCAGACGGGTTGGTAGGAGCATTTAATTGCGAGTTTTTGATACTTGCATAGAGGGTAATGGTCGTCGTATAACACCCACGGGCAGAAAAGAGGGTGTTGAATTGTATTCTTATTCCATCAGCATACAGAAACCACACTTATGAATGCAGATAGAAAATTTAGCAGCGTGCTTCAATCACTAGAGGCTATATATATGGTTCACTAACTTGAGAACTTCAGTCTCCGGACACTGGTTCGATATAGACGACAGTGGTAACGTGATGGCGGTGGAAGTGCAATGCATGGTGCTGAGACACAGTGGTGATGGTGTAGGCAAATGCACTGGCGTGACCCAAGACACCCTGGCCGTATTACAACCAAACAACAACCAGGAGCTAATACATGCATTAATATACTTGACCCTGAGAAATTTATTAAAGTTTTAACATCTGATGTAAACGTGAACTCCTAGTCGTACTGAAGTATTCAACCTTCCTTCACAGTAGAAAGCAATTCACAATTGTAGGGTGGGTCTGTGGGGTCATGCCCCGTTCTTTCTGTCGGATGGATTTAACTTGGCATGACCACACTATAGCCTGCCGTCAAAAAACAAGGTTTACTTATATTTAGTTTTCATATCACATCACTAAAGTGACGTTAGTCTCTTACAATTCTCACGGGTAGAAAAAGAGGTAGTCAATTGTATTCTTAGTTATTCCTTTTACATTTTGCAACTGACTCTCATAAGAAAGTATTCTTAGCAGTAAAAATCTGCTATGAGATCATCTGGAGAATGAGAAATAGCGCTCTCCTGGGAAACTTATAACACCAACTGTGATCACCAACTCGCCTGCCAATCGTGGTGGTTATGGCACTATCTCCCTTAAGGAAGATGGATGCATGGATTTGGTCTCTTGATGGGTCGGACCTTCCAGGACATCTTTGTCTTACATTGATTATCTCCCTATCTTTTTCGATACCCGGTGGAAGAAAAGGACTGTTCAGATATAATATATATATATATATATATATATATATATATATATCACACACTCATCATATTCAATAGCTGACTGTATATTGGCTGAGGAGAGGATATTATATTGATGTAGGTCTTCCTCAAAGATCTGCTTGCGGCAGTTATAGTGTACCGTGGTCGCTCCCTTCCCTACAAGGTGGGGACTCATGGCTGTTCTAGTAGTTAAGTTGTGATCTGGTGCCATTTGTATGATAGCGATAAATTCATCATCGTCATCATCATCATCATCATCACAGCCTAAATGTCCCACTGTTGGGCTCAAACCTCCTCCGTAATGGGAGGGTAATTAACCTACTATATCGCGCTGGTCAGACGTGTTGGTATAGGGTTTTGTTTCGAGTTTTCCTTCTCTCGCATAGATGTTATATGCGTTTTATGTCCCTTAGTCGTCTCGTACGATCACCAACGGGTAAGATATGGGGTGGTGATTAGTATTCTTAATCCGTCACCACACGGAAAATAGCGATAATTATTTACATTATATTCAAGAATTATATCGCGATTCAATTAGGATCATACTGGAGCTAATACGTATTAGGTAAGGTGTATGCAATTTTAATATAAAAAAAAAAAACAATAAAAATATAAAAATATAGACAAATCTACTGAGTCTCTTGCTGAATGTTCTCCGCGTATTCACGTTCCAATCTAATGGTAGCTATTTGAATGAATCTAAGACAAAATGTAAAAATTGAAAATCTGTTATTGCCAATATGTAAATGAAAATTATTTGAGAACGTATTTTAGAAATTACCTTCGTGAATGGTACAGGGGCAGCACAGGTGGGTCGAGCACGAATCTCACAGGTGCCACCTCCCACCACACCTCCATTTGCGCTACCACCACATCATACACTACGTGGGTGGAACTCTGGTACAAATATACATAAAATTATAGTTTATAATTTTATTCTTTATTTTTTATTTTTTATTGCCTTTGATGTCAATTATCAAGGCCATGGTCGCGTCACAACTCATTCAAATGATCTGAGGTTGTGGATGTAATGACATGGAGCTCCATGATCTATTGACTGACCGGACATATTGTATGTCTCTATCGCCAACTAGGCAAACCATTGCTACCAAGTCCTTGTCATCGATGGTCCACCGGAACTACCTTCTACTTAACATTAATAAATAGTAACTGTCGTTTCCGATTTACTGCCATTAAAAATGAATGAATGCGTCATTATATAGTATTTATTCTATAGGAGAAGTTTACGTGCAGCGGCGGAGGCTGAGTTTTAACGGGGAGGTCATCGAGACACTCTTACTTGGTGCCCCCTTTACCCTTTTAACAACATATCACTCGACGCCATAGCAGGGTTCACCAGGGTTCACACTTGGGACATTATGGTCTTCAACTACATGCATTCAGCGATCAATTCTCTCAAATACACGCAGGACCTGGTATGAACTATCTCCGGCGATATTTGCCGAGCGCTGTGATATGTACTTCTTTAAACGAGATTTGTGAAGAGCACTTTTTTGACGGCAATAATGGCTAGGAATTAATAAGGAACAGTATTCAATAGTGGTAAGACCACGCTGTGGACAGTTCTCTGTACACAGCCGCGGGCCGGTCCATTCGGGGTAGTACCACTCTCTCGCAGAAGATCGACGTCTGAGTAATGGCAATGTGCTTTTCGCTTCGTTCGGTGAGCAAGAGATCCGGCAGCGCAACTGGGTGGGTTTGGGATTTGTATTGGTAAGCAGTGGCCTAGCTATACCCTTGGTATTGCAAAGGTCCATGAGCGGCAGTGAAACTTACCATCAGGTGTGCTGTCTGCTCGTTTGCCACCATCAGTAATAAAAAAAAATATGTACAGCCAGGTGTTCTACCATAAGCAATTATAAAAAAAGCTATAAACAGCAAAAGTCTGAATGATGATGATGAAGTTTAAGTATACATTACAATATATGCGTTATTTACGCAAATTTTATGACAAAATTGAATAAACTTCAATAAGATTAGTTCAGTAATTTCAAGGTTGACAAAACAATTATGGTAACTACATATTTCACTTTAACATACGAAGCGGGAAAATGAAAAGCTCTAACAGAAAATGTCGACGAAACATTTACGAGACAATATGAAGCTTATATCATGTATAAGTTTTTTCCTATCTTGTTTTTTATCGTTTCATACATACGTTTATAGATCTACGATCCTTTTATATGTATTTATATGACTGTAAGCCTTCTAAAATGCTTGATTGATTTTGATTGAAGTTTTAGTGTGTGTTCCATTTAGATCTGATATGGACGCGGCAAATAACGCTGCGATATATTTTATTGATGTAATTTTTCTGCGTTAATTTATTGTATGTTTGTAAAGTTCACCGTAATACAAGGATTGTTTTCTTAGTGCAGGGTGGATTATTTCCTTAAGTCTTTTAGAAAAAAAACATTACTTTTTTATTTTTTTTAAAATTTAGAACAGAATCTGTTGAGTCTGCAAGCTTTGCTGCTAAAATTTTGCATACACTATTAAATCTGTTAACTATACTGTAAATCTAGTAGAATCTGTTTACTATGACGCCGCTTATATTGATTGAACCTAGTTTGGTTTTCATATAAGATCCTTTATAAATTATTAATATTAGGCGGATATAATGACATCGCTTATAGTGACAAGTCGCTTATTATGACCTAGTTATAAAAATCAAGGCTGTTCATAGTGACCGACATGATTCCTGATGTATTCGCCCGTTTTTGTTGCCATCTTCTCCGCCTTCTCTTGATGTGTGCATTGCATGTAACTCGTTTTTGTTTTATATCTTAACCACAGTTATGAGTCGATAGTTGAAGATTGTTAGTGATTTGCAAACAAAATGGTATCACAATGTTAAGTGTTTTGATAACAGCTGAACATCACACATGTCATTTTTATGATTTGAATTGGTAAAGATGCAATTATATTCAGACTAGAATATCGTGATTCAAACTAATCTCTTGTAAATTTGGAGTACGTCATTCGAAAATATGTTAAAGTTTAAAAATTCTTACGAGATTCAAGAATCATTTAATTCGATTTGAAAGTGGAGACGCTCTTTGAAAGAATTACGACAAGAAGATGTTGATGAAGGGATTAATTTTGCAATTTTACTGTTTATTAAACCGATATTATATATGTACTTAGCAAAACTATATAAAGTTTTGCATTTTCTGAGAATTTCTGCGTTGTATGACGTCCGCTTGTATGACGTCCGCTTGTATGACGTAAAAGTCATTTTCCTTTAATAAACAAATTCTACTCATTCTCCCTATCTTGACTATGAGTGTTGTAAAAGACGGCTAAAGGATATACATACAAAATATGCAAGAGAAGAACTCTACCTTACCATCTAATCAGTTGGCCTTTTATTTATGTGTTGAGAGATATTCATAATAACGATGATGATATACCTGAACTCCAGGAATAGAGGTGAATTCCACCTCCCGTGTCTTTACAATCATAGGCTCGTAGTCAGAGGTGATGCTGTCCTTTGGAATGTCTTGCAGTATTAACCTAAATACAAATATTCACAAATTATGAAGAATAAGTATTTATTTAGTGCTAACTTCTGCCCGCGACTTCACCCGCGTAATTATCCTAAGGCAAGTTTTCCCGGCATAAAAGTATCCTAGTCCTATGTGTTAATGCAAGAAATGCTCTATTTGCATGGCAATTTTCATCCAAATAAGTGCAGTTTTTAAAAACTCTTTACGTGTGATTGTGTGACATACATCCAAACATATTCACAAACTTTGACATAATATTAACATGAAGTATTTTTTTTTTAAAGACAATATCTGCAAAAAGGAATAAATCCAAATTCCATAGGAGTCTGCACAGACGAAAACAAATTACAATTAAAATCACAATAATCTTTTCATCATCATCATCACCATCGCCTTCTCAGCTCATATACATCCCACTGCTGGGCTCCATTGGCCACTTTAATTCGAGGGAAATCAATCTACTATACCGCACTGGTCAAACAGGTCGATATAGGATATTATTACAAGTTTTCCTTCGCCTGTATATATGCTATCTACTGTACTCTTTATGATCAAGATAGGGAGTGATAAATCGTTATCTTCTAACATCACCACAGGCCCTTAATGGAAAGTAATTGGGATAAGATCAAGGTGATGATCACAATGAAAGGATAGAATAAAAAATACTTATATCTCAAAGTCTTACGCACATAAGAACAGCTCGTTGGACTCCAAGCTTCTTGCCAGCATCTGGTAGCTGTACGTAGACTGGACAGGTGGAGTGCGGCAATATCAATCCTCGATCTGGTTCCACTATCACGCTACCAGCATTCTCATCCTGTTTCGCGTACGCTTTAAGATTCTACATATACCTACATTTCATTAGAAGGTCATATGGTAAATCTCTACTTCTAATCATCATTCTCCTACCCTTTTCTCAATTACTTGCGATCGACGCAATGTACTTACATCGAAAATATTGCAAGCGTTATGACAAAAGTTTCCTTACAGGTCTGTTTGATGTCAACCCATCTTGGGAATGTCTTTATCAACCAGACGTTATCAGAGTTGATCCAGGTCGACGTTAAAGCCTTTAATTGTACATTACGACGCCCACGAACAATGTGAGGGTTGGTAATATTCGTTTCCACCACCATACATAATTCGATATAAGTGAGAATATATTGAGTAAAGGGCGAAATTCGCGAATTAGCTATTCTAGTTATTGTAGTAGTTGAAGAGTAGCTTTGATTAGAAATTAGTTTTCTAAAGCCTTTCCTGTGTGAAAATAATGATGATGATAATGATATTTAAATTTTAATCGACTATGATGTATATTAAGCCACCCTTTATCATACCTGTGAGAGTCTTAAAAGACGTCGAAGAGATACAATAAGTATATGTGTGCAAGAGATGGAAAAAATCGAAATAAAACCCTATACCTACCAACACATCTGATCGACATGGACTGTTCATCTGATCATCAAAGTGAAACAAGTTCAGTAAGGCCAGTAATGCCAGTATTGGGACTTAATATATTAGCTAAGATGATGATAATGATGACGATATAATATATATCAAGATGATATAATTCTTACCTCTGGAAGCTTTGCTGCTGCAGCTCCGACGCCATCACTAATATCTTCAGGATCAACACAACACTTGCATACTATTTCGTCTTCAAAGCAACTACACATACCCCACGGACGACAGCTCCAATAATAACTATATGCTATGGGGCTGAAAGGATTATAATGGTTATTTATATATGAGGTCAGATGTGTGGTAGCGGCTACGAATACTACCAACCCTTACTTTGCTCGTGGATGTCATAAACGACGACTAAGAGCCTTATAACGACCTGGGTCAACTCCATCTGATGTCGTTTGGTTAACATTTACATTCCCAAGGAGGGTTGACGTATGTCAGGCGACCGGTAATAAAACTATTGCCAATAACTTTTACAATATGTACTATGAAAGAAGAGTACATATTGTATCGACCGCAAGTAATTAGGATAAGAGTAAGAGAATAATGATATGAGGTCAACGATAGTCGAGTGGTAGTGCTATAGATTGCAGTGATACCGAGTTCGGGTCCCAACGTGCATACTTCCACCTTTTTGTGTTATGTTTGCATTATAGTAACAAGTAATAATTACTGATTCAATTAAGAGTGATGGCAATTAGCATATTTTATATCCCTTAGTCGTCTCGTACGATCACCCACGGGTAAGATAGGGGGTGGTGAATGTATTCTTACTCCGTCACCACACGGAAATTCAAATATAATATTTAATCAAAAATAATCTTAATAGGTGTTATTTTTCATTAAGAAGTTTCATTTCTTTTTTCCTTTTTTTTTGTTTATAGTGGCAAATGAACGAGTACCACATCTGATGGTAAGTGTTACTGTCGCTCAGGGACTTTTACAATACCAATGGTATAGTTAGACCGTTGCCTACCAAGCCGAACCCACCCAGAATTTTGAACTTCGGCTCTTTCACTCACGAAACGCAATAGCATATGGCCACTGTGTAGACGTCGATTTTCTGTGAGAGGTTGATAGGTAACACCCCGAAGGGACCGACCGTTGCTGTAGACAGAAAACTGTCAACAGTGTGGGCCATATTACTTCTTTGCATGATATAGTCATATTTACGTGTTCTTTTTTTTTTCAACCAACCTTCGATTGATTATAAGTATGGTGGCAGAAAGCGAGCGGTTTGGGAAAACAGTACCAAGATTCACATAGTGTTCGCAGTCAAGGTCCTCATCGCTGCAAATGTCATAGTCCTTCTCATGAGCCTAGTAATAATGCAGGATAAATTTAATGATAATTAAAGTCAATGATTTATCGAACTCACATCTGTTTTAATCGGCTGTTGTGAATGATGACTAAGGGATACAATAAATATGCAAATGAAGGGAAACTTCAAATAAAACCCTATGTCAACACGTTACTCCAACATAATGTAGTAGATATTTTCCTTATATTGTGGGGGAGGCTTGAGCGCAGGAGCAAGTTGAGATGAAAGATTTATTTAGGTTTAATTATTAATGTTAATCTCACTCGGACGCCTGTGGTAATATCTGAGAAGTATGCAGCCGCTTTTGACAACTTTAATTCCCAAAGTGGGATATGTATTAGGGGTTACCGATGACAAGAACCGGGTGCCGGTGGTCCGTTTTTTTCCTTGCGGTGGGCTATGGATGTGGTCGTGCTCCGCCAAGTCGGTCCGGGGGGACGGAAGAGACGGTACGCAACGCCACAGACCCACCGTGCAGGGACTCTTTTGGGACCGTCCATTAATCACGTGAGGTTTGAAAGGGGGATTTTGACAAAAATCACGAAGTCCTTAACCTTCATAGTGTTAAACTTCACTACATATCACCAATGGGTTAAAAATGCGCAAAAAAAGATCACGTGATTAATGGACGTCCCCTTTCTTCGCCGTGCGAGCGGGCCACCGGTACCCGATCTTTGTCTTCGGTGGTCACTTCCGTCGACCTGAAAGGGTTGAGCGAGGTATGACCAAACTATAGCTTGTCCTTAAAGAAGAAAGAGTGCGTATTTCATTCCAGTGGTCCGCTGATCAATATTAAATGTCGTACGAATAAATGTTTTGGTGTGGGTTCGAAATTATAACACTGGACAGAGCTGGTCAATATTTAAATCGCTATGTCTATCTATTAAGTATATCACTGTACCTGTATGATAAGATGATTGGGTTTGAAATGTAGAACATCAGCGAGCAGGTGAAGCTGTCTGGATATAGCTGTGGAGCTGAGCACGCGTAGAGTTGCGTGGTGAGTTCCGACCTCAGTGGAACAGCACCAGGCACACCCTCGCACCACACCTCCTCCACGCCACCAAGATGGCCATACAACGAATGGACTTGCAACCACAGATCCAGCCGTTGTAAGACACTAGAAACATCGAGGATATTACCAACATTTTCTTGTTTTGATTATCCGTGTGGTGACGGAGTAAGAATAAAATTCACCACCCCTTATCTTACCCGTGGGTGATCGTAAGAGACGACTAAGGGATATAAAACGCATATAACATCTATGCAAGAGAAAGAATACTCGAAACAAAACCCTATACCAACACGTCTGACCTGCGCGGTATAGTAGGTTAATTTCCTCCCATTATAGAGGAGGCCTGAGCCCAACAGTGGGACGTATATGGGCTGTGATGATGATAGGGTTTTGATGTCGAATTGGTCTTCTCTGGCATCGTTGGTATAAACTTTGTTACGAACATCAAGTTTCGGATCTTTATGCGGATAAGAATAATAAAATATCATTATACCGGTATTTGTTGTGGATATGAAATTACTTTGGATTATCCAATAGTTTCCGGATAGTTTCGGTTAAAGATATGTGTGTGTGTGTGGTGATAATCGTACTATCTCCCTTTAGAGTGACCAACGTTTAAACTTTCAGTTGGGTTGTTCCATAGAGAACTTCACGTATCTCATGCGGACACCGGCGCTAACCGATAAGACTCCACAGATGGCGTAATGGTTAAGATACCGACCTTCCGTGCTAGTATCGTGGGTTCGATTCCTAAACAGGACAATACTTTACGCGTTCTACAAATTGATGTTCTGAATCCGGGTATAATTTTTCTGCGTTAATTATATGTTTGTAAAATTATTGCCTTAGTGTATGGTGGTGTTAAAAAAAAAATAAAATTTATATCAGTTTCATATCGAATATCCAATAGTTTAGGTCACGATTACCAAGCTCCATAACATCTCTAGTATAAACAATATAAACATATTCATATACCTCAGTTATTTTTTACTACATACACGGTAAAGGTGGTGGAATTGTATTCTAACTCCATCAACATGAGAAACGAAATCAACAGTTAAGATAGAATAAACACCACTTCTAGCGCCATCTAGTGACAACATACAAAGACAATCCGACCTTAATGAATGATAGTCATGCAAAAACAAAATAACTGCTATTGAAGATTGTCATTATAAAAATAAACAAACATTATACTTAATCAACATAAGAAACGAAATTAACAGTTTACTTAGTGTAAACGCTACTTCTAGCGCCATCTAGTGACATTTTACAAAGACAGTCCGACCTTAACGAGTGAAAGTTGTGAAAAAATGCAAAATAACAAATATTGAACATATTATAATTCTAAAAATATACGTAAACATGGGTTCTTTTTAACAACACATTTTATTATGGAAATAATCCATGTATCTGGGACTTTACAATTTAATGAAAACAAATTAAACTCATAATTAGGATAATTATTTGTGGATAGCACAAAGTATTGTCCAACATAGGAATCAAATCTAAGATTATTTTATTACATTCAATACTTGTGCATGGTTAATGATTACTTATACGATATTACAAGCTTTTATATAGCTTGTCATGTATGTGATACCTCTGTTCGGGTGATGGGCACGAGCCTTCTCAAGAATAACAGCAAAGTTGATTTATTATACCACGCTCTATCAGACGGGTTGGTATATGGTTTTATTTCGACTTTTCCTTCTTTTACATAAGATGTTATACGCATATTATCTTAGTCGTCTTTTACGACATCCACGGGTATGAAAGGGAAATAAGACGGAGGCCCTATTATTTCATGGGCCACGCGTAAGGCTGCCAATCGGCGCCTCGTTAGTCGTCAACTCCACCCAAATTAGTATCCAGGCCCATATGAAGTACTTGGGTCTGGTGCTCGACGGGCGATGGTGGTTCCGGGAGCATTTTTGTCGAATTGCTCCCCGGCAGGTCGGCGCGGCGTCCGCCCTTTCGCGGCTCATGCCGAACGTGGGCGGACCCAGCTTCGAGGGCCGACGGCTGTATGCGGGGGTGATCCGTTCTATGGCCATGTACGGCGCACCCGTGTGGGCGAGGGCTCTGAACGCCCAGCTCAGGGCTGTTCTGTGGAGAGCACAGAGAGTCATGGCGGTCAGAACCATTCGCGGGTACCGCACGGTGTCGACCGAGGCGGCATGCCTACTGGCCGGGACACCCCCGTGGGACCTAGAGGCGGAGATGCTCTTCGACCTCTACCGGCGGGTGACCTCACTGCGCGACGAAGGTGGCTCCCCATCGCTGAGCGAGATAGCCACCTGGCGCGAGGACGCCCGCAGAGACGTCATCGCCTGTTGGGCTACGCGGCTGGAGAGGAGAGGACACGGTGTCGTCACCGTCGAGGCCCTCCAGCCCGTACTGATGGAGTGGGCACGGAGTCCTCTCCTTTCCACTGGTGCAGGTTTTGTCGGGGCACAGATGCTTCGGCTTGTACCTGCACACGGTCACGTTTAGGGGGTGGACTCCGTTCTGCCACCATTGCAGTAGTGACGAGGACACGGCGCAACACACGCTCGAGGTATGTCCGAGCTGGGACGGGCAGCGCCGTGACGTCGTCGCTGTTATCGGTGCCGACCTGACGCTGCCGGCTGTCGCAAGGTCGATGGTCGACAGCGTCAGGAACTGGGACGCGGTCGCCGCCTTCTGCGAGAATGTAATCTCGCGGAAGGAGGCGGCGGAACGTGTCAGGGAGGATTCCCGCGACCCGGGCCGCCGTCAGCGGCCGGGGCGGCGCAGGCGCGAATACCTGCGCCTGATGCCGCCCTAACCGAGGCCTCGGGTGATCGGACCGGGGAATTGTCTGGTCACCCGACGTGAAGCCACCGCGTGAGGGCGACGCCCCGACGGCGAAATCTGTCGGGGCGTCGACGAGAGGAACCCGCGAGGGTAAACCGCCGGGCGGGCCACCGAAGTTAAAAATCGAGTACCGGTGGTCCGCTCGCACGGCGAAGAGAGAGGAATTTTACGGTGGGTCTATGGGGTCACGCGCCGCCTTTTCCGTCACCCCGGACCGATTAGGCGGGGCGAGACGCATCCATAGTCCACCAAAAAAAAAAAAAACGGGTATGAAAGGGAATTGTGAAATGCATTTTTGCTCCGACACCATAAAGATTTTTTTAAGTTGTCGGAGTAAAAAAAGTCATCATTCTCCTACTCTTATCCCAATTACTTACGGTCGATACAATATGTGCTCTTCTTTCATAGTACATATTGTAAATGTTATTGGTAATAGTTTTATGACCGACCGCCTGCCAGACGTCAGCCCTCATTGGGAATATAATCGTTGACCCAACAGCACCAGATGGAATTGCCCGAGGTCGTTATAAGGCTCTTAGTCGTCTTTTACGATATCCATGAGCAAAGTAAGGGTTGGTAGTATTCGTAGCCGCTATCACACAGCCGGAGTGTCGGAGTAAAAAGTATTATTTCAAAAATAAAAAGCACTTACAGTAACATTCCTATCGTTCCAGGCATCTTCTGTAAGTATAAAGAAGTCAGCATGATGAGCGTCAGAGCTAAATGTAAGGCGTACGCAATGCACATCGCCCAGAAGCCGCGAGCCCAGCTCCAGCACGTCAGTGTCGGTCTTCACGCGGCAACAACTCTTACATTCCATTACATCTTCACAGCAACACAGCATCAATGAATAACTCAAGCTTGATATTGAAACTGTTTGAAATTGTACATTATACGCTTGTAGATTTTATTCGCCAGTTTTAAAACGTTTGAAATTTGTAATTTAATTTTAATACTATAATTTCACTTTAAACTGTAATTTCATTTTCCTTGTGGTGGTGTAGCAAAATACAATTCACCACCCCCATCTTGCCCGTGGATATCGTAAAAAAACGATTAGTGAATAAAATATGGATATGGCATTTTTGTAAACAAAAAGAAACATATCTTGCTCTTATTTGTCTTCTTTGTCGTAAAAGACGACTAAGAGCCATATAACGACCTGCGCCAACTCCATTTGATGCCGTTTGGTCAACAATTGCATTTCCAAGGAGAGTTGACATCTGGCAGGCGGCCGGTCATTAAACTATCGCCAATAACTTCTACAACATCTGCTGTGAAAGAAGATTACATATTTTATCGACCCCGAGTAATTGGGATAAGGATAGGAGAATGATGCTACCTTTTTTTTATTGAGCTGTGTTTTTAATTACACAACAGAATAAGTATATAACAGTAATAATTTATTATGGCGCATATAAACAAATCAAATATTTAGAAATAATTATTAAAATAATACAAATTACGCGTAATGCAGATTTTTGCCACAACCCAGTCTCAACCCAGCAATATGTTGGTTGTAGCCTACGCTAATATTCCGTTAACACCATTATTGAGTACAAAAATGCAATGCGTAAGAGCGTAAGACACTTTGTTAGTGATAGGACCACGCTATTGACAGTTCTCTGTCTACAGCCGCGGGCTGGTCCGTCCGGGGTAGTAGCACACTCTCGCAGAAGATCGATGTATGAGTAATGGCAATGTGCTATTGCGCTTCGTTCGGTGAGTGAGAGAGCCGGAAGCCGGAACCCCAGGTTTGGGGTTTGTATCGGTAGGCAGCGGCCTAGCTATACTCTTGGTATTGCAAAGGTCCATGGGCGGCAGTGACACTTACCATCAGGTGTGCCACTTAGTTCTGTGCTATCAGAAGCTATAAAAAAATATATTATAATAAATATAACAGCAAATGGGTAATATTAATAATAATGGGATTCGGACACGGCATTCGTTGTACCGATAGTCGTTTCGCCCAATGGTCTAAAAGCCAAGAGCCTCAATCAACACCTAAAGAGGCCCGCGTTAGGTGGTTGGATCTGATGCAGAAGGCGGTGTTACTCGACACGACACATAGTCGGAAAGTTTGTTGTCTCTTTGCATCCCTAACCACAGGCACCTTGGTTTCGTATTCGTATACGCTGTAGTTGAGTCAACACGCTTTTTATATTTTTAATGGATTATTATAATGATCTTTCCGTGTGGCGACGGAGTAAGAATACAATTCACCACCGCCTTTCTTACCCATTGGTGATCGTACGAGACGACTAAGGGATATAAAACGCATATAACATCTATGTAAGAGAAGGAAAACTCGAAATAAAACCCTATACCAACACTTCTGCCCAGCGCGGTGTAGTAGGTTAATTTCTCTCCCATTACGGAGGAGGCCCGAGCCCAACAGTGGGACATTTATGGGCTGTGATGATGATGATGATTATAATGATCAGCCTATTAAACACAATTATTAGATCTGTATCTAAAAACTAAGAATTAAGAAAATATCATAATCGCCATTCTTGGCAAGCGCGTTGGCGATCACAGTGAAGTACCATACGTTTCCCATAAAAGAAAAGAGAAGTGAAGGAAACTGCTGCCCATTTTTCTGGTGAGACGCTCAGCCGATTTTAACTATTTTCATATGCGTCCTGACGTTGAAGTTCTTATTACATCGCTACATATAGAACCTCCATAAAGAAATATATTCCTATAAAAAGAGTATATATATGTAATGATTAGGACTGGTCTCTTTGTGACCCTTTGTATCAAAACACAGCCAAACAACGTACCTTATTGTGAATATCCCAAATGTTTTCAGAGAACCTTTTTCAGGATTTCAAAACAGCCTTTAAACAAAGCCAACGTAAGCTCTTTGTTAAGCAATGAACGACTAAATATTGTATTTACATAATCCAAGGTTTCACGATAAAGGCCACGTTTTATTCTTTTCTACATTATAATTCTATTTACTTATCTAAGGGTATATATATATATTTTTCGAACATCTTTCAAGAGCTATCATTTCTAATAACGTATTTTGACAGATTTTAAATATCCGGATATATTTGTCACTTAAGAGATAAATCAGCGCTGCACATAATCCACCAAAAGGATGGAAGAAAGGAACCGGAACCTCCGACTCAGGGACCTCACCCACACCGGTGCACCGTACAGGGCCATCGACCGGATGACCCCTGCGTACAGCTGTCGGCACGTAGCGACTCTTCTGTGGCGACCACAGAGGGCCATGGCGGTCAGGGCCATACGCCCGCGTACTGCACGGTGTCGACGGCGGCAGTGTGTCTGTTGGCCGGGACCCCCCCGTGGGACCTGGAAGCGGAAATGCTGGCCAGTTTGTATCGATGGGTGTTGGGGGTGCGAGCGGAGGGCGGTGTGGTCTCGTTGAGGGAGCACACCGCCTGGGGCATCGACGCCCGCAACGTCATTGCCCGTTGGGCAATCCGGCTGGAGAGGCCTCGGTTCGGTGTGCGGACCGTGGAAGCCTTCCGGCCGGTGTTGATGCAGTGGCTAAAACGGCGGCACGGGGTGCTCTCCTTCCAACTCGTGCAGGTTTTGACGGGACATGGATACTTAGCCAAATACCTGCACACGGTCGTCAGGAGGGAGAGTACACCGTTCTGCCACCACTGCGATTGCGAGGAGGACACGGCGCAGCATACGCTCGAGGTTTGTGCCGCTTGGGCAGAGCAGTGTTGTGAACTCGTCGCAGTCATCGGTGCCTACCTGACGCTGCCGACCATCGCCAGGGCGATGCTCGACAGCAACTGGGACGCGGTCGCAACCTTCTGCGAGGCAGTAGTCTCGCGGAAGGAGGCGGCGGAGCGCGTGCGCGAGGAGCGTCTCCTCTACGACGCGAGCCGCCGCCGGCAACTGGGGCGGCGCAGGCGCGATTACCTGCACCTGATGCCGCCCTAGCCGAGGCCGCGGGTGACTGGATCGGGGAATTAGTCCGTCACCCGCCGAGAGGCCGACCGCGTGAGGAAAGACCGACATCCTACCCGAGTGGGGGACATTGGCCGAGGAGAGGGTACTCTTCAGGGGTATTCCGTCGGGCGGACTGCTGACGTCAAGTCACTCTGCTCCAGTGGTCGGCCCAACTACGAAGGTGACGTCACGGGTGGGTTACGGGTGTGCGTGCTTACGCCCTTCTGTCGCCCCAGACGGAGTGGTGCGAGGAGTGCGCCGACCGTAACCCACCCCAAAAAAAAACATGGGTTATAGTGGGACTGTCTCATGAGAAACATTCTTTCCAAATTCACAACGATCATTCTTTACCTTTTCTAATTAAATTTGTTGCGAGTCCCAAGACTTTTATATGATTCTCGTTCCAAGACTATTAATTAAAATTATCTCCCGGGACTGCCTAAGGGTCAAACCTCAGTGTCATTTATGGAGACCATTGCAGATGACCTACAGGAGTTACAACGATGGGAATATGCGATGGAATAAGTCCCATAAACAAAAAAAAGTCTCATTAGGACGACCGCGTCAGACGTTATTGAATATATTTATTGACGTGCTGACAAAAAGACAGTTAGTACCATTTACATAATACTATAAGGGATAAATATAAACTTTATACTAATCACGAAATAAAAGGCCCGTTTTGACAGTTCACACCCAAGAAGTTCTCTATTTTTTACCGATCGAAATGTTCTAAGGTAATTACATTTTTCATTGATGGGTACCGCCCACTCGGCTAAGAGCCGTGCATAACGATTTTTTAATATTCTCCACAGACTATTAATAATCTGTTAAAGAAAAAATAAATCGATCAAAATATTTTCTTTTAAGGTGGACTCGCAGTTGTCCGGTTTTATTATTTTTATTACTAGTGTTTAGAATAACTGAATTTCACCAGCTGTGTATTGATCTTTACTGAAAGTTATGAGTTTGGAGCTAACAAAGTCACAAATTGGGACAATGTCATATTTGTCGAAGAGATTTGGCTGAACTCGAATCATACCGTGCCACAGTCGTGGACGGACGATACCAAGGCATCTTGCTCAAAAGTGCCAATGGGAAAAGGTGGACGCTTAATAATCTGCAACGCTGAATCAGCTGGGGGAAGTTTTTTTTTAATGATGCCTTGCTTGCAATGGAGTCTAAAAGTACACAAAAATATCACGAAGAAAAGGATGCAAATAAATTCACAGAGTGGTTCAGCATGGACACAAAATGATAAGAGCGCCACCATACCATTGTCATTACAATACTTTGATCTGGGCTCAAATGAAAAGGATACGCAGCATGCCACAATACAAAACCGCCATTCTCCACTAAGAAAATTATGACATTGTTGAATGAAGCTTGTGCCAAAATTACTAAAGAAGACTGGACAAAAGTGGTAGAGAACTCGAAAAATAATTAAGGAAGACTATGATAGAGACATCAATATTGACAATATAATTGAAAATTAAATAATTATAGATGCGGGTGACGATAGCTCAACCGACAATTTTGGCTCATCATTTGAAGAAAATGAAGAAATTAAATGAAGAAATTGAAGATTCACTTTTTCTCGATTTTTTATTTTGTGATTGAGTGAATGTTATTGTAACACAAATATATAATGATAGAAAAGTGACCTTTCATAACATTGTGTCATTTCAAAATACCCATAATATCAAAATTTTAACTAAAATTTTCAAATCAGAACTTTAATCCAATGCACTTTACAATACATATTCAAATCGATTAAATACTCACGCAAACTTGAATCGATATATCGTGAGTATCGAGTACCGAGTCGTATGGTTATATCACTATATCCATCAATAAGACAAATGTCAAAACGGACTTTTGGCGGGAATCTAAAACGTCATGTGGTGCTCTTGTATTATATTCGATACCTTAGTGTTTTAAGGTGTTATATTAGATAATTTTAATGGCATTTTATGTAATGTGATGTGACAACTACTGGGATGTAGTGAATATCATATAAAAGTGCTTTACAATGTTTTCGTTTTCCATCAAAATTCCCACAAGATACCATTAACAATGTGGCCATAACACTGTTAATGGCGACAATTTGACTTACTGACAGACAATGACTAACCTGAAGAGACTAAGAATGTGAAGATAATTATAACTCGACACTGGCAACAATGGCTCGTATAAGTAGCTGATTGCCAATACATAAAAAGAAGAAGAAGAAGAAATGTCAAAACGGGCCTTTTATTTTGTGACAACTATAATATATATCGCATCTATTAATTTATGTGCAGGCAAAGGAACAAATTAAAAGTAAGCTTTACTTTCAAACTGTGTGGCAGGGTCTTGATATATAAAAATTCTTAGGCTGCATTTAATCCTCAGAGAAACAGGCATAGCCACCGACGACTAAGGCCGGGTTCCGGTGGTCCACTCGCAAAACGTGGAGAGGTACATTGCGGGGCGGGAACATAGGATCGAGCGCCGCTTCATCTGTCGTCCCGAATGGATTTAGTAAGTTGTGACCAGACCATAGCCCGCCGCAAAGAAAAGGTGAACAGGCATAAGTACGTCTTATATTATTAACAAAGTCTATTAGCCACCAACACACCACAAAAATACAAAAAAACAATGAAGGCTTTCATAAAAAATAAAACAATTCAAACATTATTTTATGAAAACGCAATCACGATAGCCTTGTATCAGATTCAATTATATTTTCAAACCATATACGGACTCACACAAATACGTCGAAATACGTACAAAATTTTCCATTCTCTTGATGTTTAATCAATCGGTTTATACAACTCCGGCGTGTAAGTGAAAGGGGGTAATGCTTTATATTGTTACCCCTTCACCACACGTTCAAATATAACGATACAAGGGTACTTCAATATTTAAATAACGTTATTCGTTGGTGAAATATTAAACTTTGTAAATGTAGATTTTGTAATATGTATTTTTTTTTTCATTTAATTACGGTTAACCCGTAAATATAATTCACCAGTATTATACAATAAATCTCTTGACCGTGGATGTCGTAATAGTACATTACTGCAGCGGCCAGCAAAAGAGGCACTGATGGACGAACGTGTAAACGTAACGTAAGTCCATCAATTCCTAGTCGTGGCCAAGGCTTGTATAGTGCTTTTCTCAAATAATGCGCGGAAATTAAAACTAAGTAATACTAAGTAGAACTGTATACATGACGAACAACGAACAAAATTTTTCACGTGCTAAAGGGTTCAATTTGTTTTTTTTTTCGTTATCAAACAGGGTTCTTTTTCAAGCCAGTTCGAAATTTAAATAAAACTTTGATAAGTTATGTACCTATTTAGTTAACATATTTTGAAGTAACAAATTGTTCCATTTTTAAAATACACGATAGATATGAATTTACATATATATTTATTTGACCGCTAAATCTGTCGTAGATATGGATTTTCATACATTTTTTTGCCGGCCGCTGTTCGCGTGTATTTGGCCAGTACAGCAATTTCGATTTATTTCGAAGAAGTTTATCAAAATAATGCTCAAATTTCCAAGCATGTTTGAGAAAAAGACGATTAATATGCAGACAAAACTATTACAAAACAAAGCTCAAATTATAATCCTATACTAACCTGATTAATAAAGTCCATTTTACTTCTACAGCGGCTGAGGCTCGAGCCCAACAACTGGACGTATGCGATGCTGAGATGATGAAATTTTATAACATCTATCCGTATAATGATAGGCTAAAATCTAATGTCGTCACCCTTAAATATTCTGTGACATGTGCCATTATAAGATTGGGTAGATACTCAGAGATAGATTTCTCCAGAAATCTTATCTCTAATATTAAAAGGCAATAGATAGCTTAACAAAATCATTATTAAAAAAAAGAGAAAATTTCAAAAAATCAAATTCAAGCTCATATATATCCCACTGTTGGGCTAAAGCCTCCTCCATAATGGTAGGAAAATTGACCTACTATATCACGCTGGTCAGACGTGTTGGTATAGGCTTTTGTTTCGAGTTTTCCTTCTCTTGCATATATGTTATATGTAATTTATATCCCTAAGTCGTCTCTTACGATCATCCGCAGGTAAGATATGGAGTGGTGAATTGTTTTCTTACTCCGTGACCACACGGAAAGAGAAAATTTACAATAAACTAATTTAAATCAGAAAAGGAAATCATATATACTTAAAACACGATATGATCATCACAGATTATTATCATGATCATCATCTCAGCTCACATACGTCTCACAGTTGGGCTCGAGCCTCCTTCACAATAAGAGCGAAATTGAACCTACATCAAACGGGTGGGTTTATACAAACTTTATAGTTTTATTTAGAGTTTTTCTTTTATTGCATAGATAGTATACGCATATTATATACTACGACATCCACAAGCAAGATGGGGGGCGATAAATTGTATTCTTACTCCTAATAATTAATATTAAAACATACAAATAACAAATACTAATTACATCATCATTCTCCTACTCTTATCCCAATTACTTGGGGTCGATACAATATGTACTCTGCTTTCATAGTACATATTGTAGAAGTTATTGGCAATGGTTTTATGACCAGCCGCCTGCCAGACGGCGACCCTCCTTAGGAATGTAATTATTGACCAAACGGCATCAGATGGAGTTGACCCAGGTCGTTATAAGGCTCTTAGTCGTCTTTTACGACATCCACGAGCAAAGTAAGGGTTGGTAGTATTCGTAGCCGCTACCACACAGCTTACATACATCCAGACTAGAAAAGAATAATTTGTGAATCGCCAAAATAATGCATGGGAATAGAACTCATAACACTTGATATGAGTTTGGTATTTAGTGCCCATCTGTGTAATTAAAAAAAAATACTATACGTACTACGCAAAAGCGGTGGTTCCATATAGCATGCTATAGGTACATCAAAAATTTCTCCACAAGACACTCTGACTGTAAGAAAGTCATCAATACGGCGGACATCTTTTGACCTATAGTGCACCTTCAGTTCAGCAGCCGCTCCAGAAGTGACAGTTAGACCTCGAGAACTACAAATCTCTATATCAAATTCACGATATTTCATAGGTGAAATAGAAAGACGGCATTCAGACTTTGATACGTTGATTAGTCTAAGAGATTTCTGAAAACAGGAAAATATTAACTTCTTTAAAAGTATACTTCTTTTAAGAAACTGAGCACGCTAGTCAGACGGATTAGCATAGGGTTTTTTTTTCATATATTCTAGCACATACAGTCATACAGAAAAATATTACAAGTTATACAATATTTAAAGTTATAGACAATGAGTGCCTAATAGTGGTTCTGAATATTACTTAAGCATCTATTTGACAAAGAAGGCCATAGTTACCATAAAAACAGCAATATATTTATTAACGCAAGACATGGCAAAATTAGACGTTACTATTATATATAAGTTTATCAAAAAATATTTTTTTAAATGTATAACATTGAGTTAGAAAATAAATCTATATCAGAAAATTTTTTATTATAGTAGCATAATTTCTGAATTGACTATGATTGACTATGATATTGAAATGACAGCGTGAGTAAAAATTGTTAAGACAATAGTTTTTATGATGAAGCAATGGTGCAAACATATTAAATGAACGTGAGGGGCGTGCGGGTATTCTGAATTTAGTGTTAAATTTAATCTTAGAAAGGATTCAACACAGGAGATTTTGATGATGAATTTTTCTTCTCTTTTATTTATAGATGTTATAGTTCCTAGTAGTTTTTTATGATACCCATAGCCGAGATAAGGGTTGGTCAATTATATTCTTAATCTGTTGTTATACCACAAATTCTTCATATCAAATATTATATCATATTATAACTATTGAACCGTATAGACGATGTTTTAGACTCGTCGAATAATTGATTTTCCGCACTGAGAGTCATCTCGATTCGATTTCCTGTTTGGGAAAACAAGACAACTGATTGTACGAACCATAATAGATTGCAAAGTAATCCGCAATTCAAAAAATATTTCCTTAGTTTAAGACCCCACTCTTTAGAAAAAACTAAACGGAGTATGTTGTAATACAACATAAAAGCAACGAATGAAAGACATGCACGTAGTAGAGATAAGAATGTTGAAATGCATGTCACGAGTGATTAAAATAACGAAAAAACGTGAAAGAGAAAATTTAAAAGTTACGCCAGCAATGGAGAAATTAACAAATGAACGCTTATATGTTATAAGATAGAAAATTAAAATAATGTTATGAGAAAAAATACTACAACTTTATCAATATTACAATCCTCTTGTAAAAATATTGTTATCACATATATTCAGACCGGGGATTAATCTGATATCGGAAAGAAATCAACTGCATGACGTCGACTTGAAAAGATTGTTATTCGAAAGGATAACCCATCGAGCAAGTTATTGGCTCGTTCAATTGTTGGGGTTATAGCAAATTTCGGGCCGCACACCATTTTATCGTACTCTAGATAGATTGGGCGGACTATGACACACACAATAGCCTGTAAAAACACGCACAATAAAGTAGGATAAAATAGTAATTCGTTATCCTTTTCACACTAGAGAAGGTCATATTTTAAATTAGTTACGCGTCTAGTGAATTGAAAATGATAATGTGCGTGACATTTATGTGGGTAGCATTTAAACATGAAGAACAAAGAGTGTGAAGGGTGTGAGCGGTGTAGCGAAGAATCAAGACAATTAAAATTTGCATGCCGTCTTCCATTGCTTTAAATTGATTCATTATCGTACCGTTTTAGAGCTGTGATAATGTCAGCTTTATTTATTTCCACTGCTGAGATCGAGCCTTCTCTATATTGAGAGAGAAATTGACTTACTATACCACGCTGTTCATATATTTTGGCGTAGCTTTTTATTTCGAATTTTATATTCTCTGGCGATGGTGATATATGCTTGCCCATTATATTCTTACTTCTTCATTACATTAATCATAATTACTTTCAAAGTATTCAATAAATTATTATTTTTGACAACGAAAACGAAATTTACAATCTAATTTACTTTCATTTAAGGTCCTTCATTTTTTTAAGAATTAAACAGATATACATTGATTATAATAACGAATATTTTCGCAATTTTTGGACATCGTTTCTTTATCCAAATCTATAAAAGACGGCTAAAGGATATAAGCTAATTATATCACTGCTATAGAAGAAAATAATTATCCGTGTGGTCACAGAGTAAAAATACAATTCACTACCCCCTATTTTACCTGTGGGTGATCGTAAGACGACTAAGGAATATCAAACGAGTGTAACATCTACGCAAGAGAAGAAAATCTCGAAACAAAATCCTGTACCAATATGTCCGATCGGCATGCTATAGTAGATCAATTTCCCTTCCATTACGGAGGAAGCTTGAGCCCAATAGTGATGCATATATGAGCTGAAATGATGAAGATGATGAATAGAAGAAAATCTTAAAATAAGACCATATATTAGCCCGTCTAACCGGATTGATGAAACTCCGTGCGTAAGAATGGCATGAATTTAATCAAAAGAACAAATTAAAATAATAGTTACCGTATATAAGTGTCCAATTGAACAATTAATAAAGTTTAATTTTGGTGGTACACATATGATGGCTCGAAGCTGTGATGACAGAAGAGTTTTTGGTGCTGGTGGTGGACACATCCGTTTCACTACGTCGCCAATACTGAGGATCAACAAATATTGAAGAAATGCTTTTTATCCATTGATTCATCAGACTACGTCAACTATTGAACATAAGTGGTATCACCATTGTCTTGCTTGGTAGGTGAACGTAGATGATGTTATAATTCTTAGAAGAAGATTGCGGATTCTTTTTATCATCATCATTATCATCATCATCATCTCAACTCGTATATGTCCCATTATTGTGCTCGAGCCTTTTCAAAAATGGGAGAGAAATTGATTTATTACACCACGCTGGTCAGACGTGTTGGTATAGGGTTTTGTTTTAAGTTTTCCTTCTTTTGCATAGATGTTATATGTGTTTTATATATCTTAGTCGTTTCTTATGATCACCCAGGGGTAAGAAAGGGGGTGGTAAATTGTATTCTTATTCTGTCACTACACAGAAAAAATATTTTTATACAACTAAGTAAACCATGCACTAAGTAAATAATCTCCCCGTGTGATGACGGAGTAATAATACAAAATCTTACCCGTGGGTGATCGTAAGAGGTCGTCTCTCTAAGGGATATAAAACCATATAACATCTATGCAAGAGAAGGAAAACTTGAAACAAATCAAACCCTATACCAACACATCTAACCAGCGTGGCATAATAGGCTAATTTTCCTCCCATTAAGGAGGAGGGTCGAGCCTAACAGTGGGACATATATGAGCTGAGGTGAAATAAATAAAGGCACATACCAACGTTACTACCAAATACCTGACCTATTTAGCGAAAAAGGAGTCTTCTACCATCACACTGGAATAGAATTGGGCCTTTGCCGCATACATTTAAAGTCACCAAGAAGGGAGGGCGTTAAAAACTTTAAAAATGGGTCGTTCAATGTGGTAACGTTCCCTATATTTTGGGTAACTGAATATGCATACATTAACGTACATAAAATACCGCCAAGCTGGGAAACGAAAGTATTATCCTATTCAGGACACTGGCACGTCAAGTTGTTATCTTAAACGCCATTTATGCAATGAAATTTATATAAATTCAACGTTAATATTTTAATAAGTATCTTCTCTAAATAATCACCCTTTCATTAAATATAAAATGTCGGCCGTCGCCGGCGTTTCATCGTCTAGGTACTGTAATCTGTCACGATAATCGACGTGACAAATTATGTAATTCAATTCCTATCTCTGTGATAGATGGATGTAATTAATGGAACGTCTACACAAATGACTTGATGGACGCTATTAATAAAATATATAAAAGCTTTACTGCGAGAGTTTTTAGTGTTTTAAATTTTGACTGACTTTTGTAGAGTATTTAGAATTCAATTCCCTTGTAAGACAAATAGTAGTTTCTGTGTAGTGACGATAGTAAAAATACAATTAAAATACAATTCATTGGCTTTATTTTTGCTCGCAGGTGTTGTGAAAAGCGAATAAGGGATATAGTATTCAGATCTAGACACGCGGCCGCGTGTCAAGCCAAGTTCAAGCAAAGGAACTGACTAGCCAGCGCCGAGTGTAATATTACACGAAGTCAAATCTACCTACTTTAAGATCTCACATTTTTTTTTTAAATAACAGCAATTGTTATACCTATCCAATAAAGCAAAGAAATAGAGTTTAATACTTGTTCATAATGCTATTTTGATCCTATAAATACATATTTGGATTTTGCATAGAACTTAGCACTAATTTAGATCTCCATTCTTTTTGCCGCGAAGCCCACAGCCAAGCATAAATTTTGTATTGAATTTGGCTCTCCTTTTTTACATATATGTTTTTGGTGGGATAACATCTATCCTAGAGAAAGACTTCAAAATAAAACCATACAAACCCGTCTTTCTTTTTGCGGTGGGCTATGGTCTGGCCACATCCCGCTAAATCCGTTCAGGGCGACAGATGATGCAGCACGCGACCCCATGGACCCTCCCCTCAATGTACCTCTCCACTCGTGCGAGTGGGCCAACGGAACCCGGTCTTTCTCATACAAACTCGTCTAACGTCAGGTCGATAGTAATTTCTATCACATTGAGAAGACGGGCTCCGTCTTCTCTCCAACAAACGTTTAGCTGTGAAGATTATTCATATAACATCTATGCAAGAGAAGAAAAGCTTGAATAAAACTCCTATTCGTCCGACCTTCATGGCATAATATAAAACTTCATAGTTTGAAATAATGAATAATAGAAATTATGGTTAGCAGAATTTATTTATTTAGCTTATGAGTTGCCGATATTTTAGTACTGTTACAAGCGCCATAATCACGAAAGTTCAAATCCCTTTAATCATAATTTTACCAGCGTGATATATTACGTCATTTTTCCTCCAACTAAAGGAAGCTCTCGCCCAGCAGTGAGATGTATATGAACTGAGATGATAAGGACCATTTGTCCCTTAATACACAAACAATAAAAAAAATTTTCTATTCTTATCTTTGAAAAAAAAATTGCATGTTACCTATATTTCTGGAAACTAGCTTCTTCTCCCGGTGAAAGTGACTTTGATGATTGAATTGGTGTACTAGTCCTCTCTTCAATCATATTACAGGAACTCGTTTTTAAAATATTCTTTATCCACAAGCTGTGATTCCCTGGACCATAAATGATGTTAGGTTTCAGTTTAGCATTTTGTCTGAAATATTTTTTTTCTCAGCTAAGCTTGGAGCTAATTCAATGAGAGATAAATTACTATCGATCTGGAGATAGAAATAAATCATAAAATCCAAATAAAAGAATGGAAACTTTTCACAATCATAAATCACAATACTAGCGAAACTAATTCTCGTTTTCTTCGGGACAATCTTCAATTAGAGTTTTCGCTCCGAATACATATTTCAATCTAGCAAATTTGAGTAAAATAAATTTATATTCGCTTGTCGAAAATCGCCACGTCTTATTTTCTCTTTTTAGAGATTCATTATGTGTAATACTATATAATAGACATAATTCTAATGACAGAAACAAACGAAAATTGGTTTGCGTATATTTTAATGTACAATTTTGAAAAGCTTAAATAAGTTGGGCTGACCAACCGCATTCGCAACGACCACGTAAGAGAGTGAGTAGGTATGAAAGAGAGTATTGGTGTAAAGATGCGAAAGGGAATGCTCCGATGGTTCGGACATGTGGAAAGAATGTCGAACGAACGTCTGGTTAAGAAGATATACAATGCGAAAGTGGAAGGATATAGGTACCGGGGGAGACCGAGACTCACCTACCTAGACCAGATTGGTCACGTACGGAAGGTGGAGTCAAGAGTCTCCGAAACCGGCGAGCGTGTATGAAGAGAATTATGAATGTTGAGGAAGTGAGTGAAGTATGCAAGGATAGAGTTCTCTGTTCTCATTCTGTTCTCTCTGCCCTGCAAGGGATATGGCGTGATGATATGTATGTATGTATGTTAAATAAGCTTTTCTCGATTTCGTGATCTTTTACTGTGAGTAAGAGTTTTTAGAGTTTTATTTCAAGTTATCTCTTTTGCTCTAATGTTATCAACTTAAATGCCTCAACAGTCATCTCTTAATACCCTGGTAAGGATGGGGAAGTGAGCTGTATTGTTATTTCTTCCTTAGACGAATACACAGACTTTTTAATGGAATTTATTACGGTATTTCTATCTCCCATTGATTCAATATTATATCAATGGCCACTATTGGACATCGCACTTCCTAAGCGATAATCCATAATCGCTATACTAGGTGTGTTGAGGATCGCAGTTGGTGTAAAAGTGTACTGTACGAGGTTTATGGTAATTTTTGTGAATTTTCCCGGGTGGTGACGGAGTAAGAATACAATTCATTACCTTTTATATTTTCACGAGTTTTGTAGAAGACAACTAAGGAAGATACAATATGCTTATAAGAGCTGTGCAAAAGAAGGAAAATTCGAAATAAAATCATATACCAAACGTCTGACCAGCGTATATAAATCAATAATTAAATCAAGTTATCTCCTATTGTGAAGGAAGTTCATGTTCACAAAGAGACATATATCAGAGTATAAGTAGAGAATATTTTTGTCATAAGTTCATTGGATTGAGTTTGAATAAGAGATAACAAACGTCTCTTAAAGAAGAATATCAAATCCATAAGCTAACCCACCTTGCCAACAGATCAATATCGATTTAATGGTGAAGGAAATTTGTTAACAGTACTTTTACTAGGCTGCAAAAGACGACGAGAAAGCTTGATTACGATAATCTCTCATCTCTCTATCCTACATATCTCCCATTTCTGCACCTTGCCTTTTTCATAATAAGAAATAAATTGACCTACTATACCACGCTGACCAGACTTATTTGCACAGAATAGTATATCGAATTTTCCTTCTCTTGCATAAATTCTATGTGTTATTACATATCTTAATCATCTTGAGTGCGTCAAAACTAAGTAAAAAGTGGTGTATTGTTTTATTAACAGTTCCCTATAAGGGTTATAACGGTGACTTACTACCAGCGTTTTGTTCTATAGTGGGCGTAAGATCTTTACGGTCAATGAGTCCTTTCTCTAGTTTCCATTTAGACTCTCCTACACTGGATTCCGTGTTGTGAATTTTATAGATATTTGGTAAAGGTTGTTTAGTTATCCTTTTTGCCAATTCATCTTTGATATCATCTTCGTAGTTTGTTATGTCTTTTGATTCATTCTTGTATTGTTCAATCTGTAATTTACAATACATTTTTACTAGATTGCCAAAGAAGAGTCATATTTTTTTTTCTATTACCTCGTAATTCTAGTATCGTGAACCAATTGTAAATTATTAACTGATATTACCGATATTTATAGGTTCAGAGTTCTGCTTACAACTAAACCTAATGCGAGTATTTAACTTTTTTTAAACATATCACTATAGAAATAATCCTTATCCTTATCCGTATTGCGGGGGACTTTACAAGCATATAATTAACGTTGACAAATTACATCCGAATTCAGAAAAACAGAATGCGGATCGCACATAACGCACGATCGTTTTGCGTAGGAATCGAATCCACGGTACTGACACGGAAAGTCGGTATCTTAACCACTATCCAGAATCTGTGCTGTCATGTTAACTTTTATTCAGTTGATATTATAGTTTGCTAAACAGAAGTGGAGTTTACTTTGCTTATAGTTTATTTTGATATCTATTTTCAATTTTTTATTGAATTTTTCTTCTATATTAGAGTAAGTACAAGCGCAGCAGTGATAAATATATGTGCTGAGATGATGATGATGAATATAGGTAACTAGGTAAATGCACCATATGGTGACAATGTAGGAATACAATTATCATCATATCTTATTTAAAAGTGTGGGAATTTTTTGTTAAGTAAAAGAGCAATCATTCAGTCGTCCTTATCGTCCGCCCTTATCCCAATTATTTGAAAGCAGACTCAATATAAACTCATTTGCAAAAAAAACGGGCGGTTTTGATTTTCATTCATATTTAAAAAGATACAATACCAAAAAGGTTTCAATCGTTTGTACACGTTACTGGCCGGTTTTAAAAATGCTGTGGTATTTAAAAAAGTACGTTCTAAATTCAATTTTTCATTTGATGTTCATTTTTACAGAAAACCCCTTTTTATCCTACATTTTTGGCGCGAAGTTCCAGAAGTTAACATCGACTTTCATAACTTTTATTCAATTTTTATCGATTAATTTCATATCCTTGACTGTCAAAGCTTTATTTAATGCTGTTTGGCTGTATCAAAAATGGTAGATAAAGTGGTAAAAGCTACCAAAATTATCGCGCTGCTTGAAGAGGGTTGCAGCCAATGTTTCGTGGCTAGGAGGCTAAATGTTAGTCGCTCGACAGTCCAAAGGACCTGGCAGCGATATCAGGAGACTGGTTCCGTCGAGAGAAGGCCTGGTTCTGGAAGAAAACCATGTACCCAACCACGGGATGATCGTTTTCTTGTGAGTCGCGCATTGAGAAATCGCAAATCTTCGTATGTGGATCTTAAGAACAACCTCCAAGAAGTAAGAAATGTGCATATTAGTCTATGGACGGTCAGGAGGAGGCTTCTCGCTGCCAATATACGCAGTCACCGCCCGGCCCGCGGCCCCAAATTACTCCGTGAGCACAGAGTTCACAGGCTTAGGTTCGCTAGAAATTGTGAATCATGGACTCAAGACGATTGGAATAGGGTTTTGTTCTCTGATGAAGCCAGGATATCTCTGTTCGGTGAAGATCGACGTCGGCGAGTGCTAAGAAGACAAGGAGAACGCTTTGCAGAGGCATGTTTCGAAGAAATCACACCTTATGGTGGGGGCTCTGTTATGTTTTGGGCAGGAATAAATTCAATGGATCGTACAGAGTTAGTCTTCATTGAAAACGGCTCACTGACTGGGCATCGATACATAACGGAAGTTCTAATTTCTCATGCACAACCCGCATTGGCCGCTCTAGGTGAAGACTCGATTTTTATGGACGACAATGCTCGCGCCCACCGATCCCGCGATGTTAATGCGTATGTGCAAGAGGTCGGCATTCGTCGTTTGGATTGGCCAGCTCGAAGTCCCGACCTCAATCCCATAGAGCATGTCTGGGACGTTCTGAAACGGCGTGTGAGATCAGTACACCCGGCTCCGCAGACCATCAGAGAGCTGAAGAATGTGATTACTGCGGAGTGGGAACGTATTCCGCAAGCAAGTATCCGGGATATACTCGCTAGCATGCCCAGACGAATTCAAGCTGTGATTTTAGCTAGAGGGGGTCACACTCGATACTAAACATTTATCTGCTTTTACTTTATTAAATAAAAACAAACAAAAAAACTTTTTTATTTTTACTTCATGAGCATATGCACTACTAGCGAATATACACTACTAGCGAGGTTTAGCATTATTTCCCATAAATTGTATCTAAATTTTATGAAATACTGATGAAAACGATTATTTTCTTATTAATTTACCAAATTGTGTGGATAAAACTACCTATAATTATCAAACAAAGAAATATTAACATTTGAAATGGTTCATTGCTTAGGTGCCCGTTTTTTTTGCAAATGAGTGTATATTATTTCTCCACATTATCCTATCAGATGTTATCACTGGATTCCTTGTTGTCTTCGGTATTCTCTCACCCTTTAACATTCATACTTAACATTTTTCTTACCATATTATATTCATTTAATTTCATATTATATTTATGTGTGGCCTGACGAGAATGGATAAGGTAAGAAATGAGTGTATAAGAGAAAGTTTAAAAGTGGCGCCACTGACGGAAAAGTTGAAAAGTGAACGCCTGAGTTGGTATGGACATGTGATGAGACGGGACGAAAACAATGTTGTGAGAAAAGTTTTGAGTATGAATGTTGAAGGCTATAGGGGTAAGGGACCGAAGAAAAGATGGATGGGTTGCGTGAAGCATGATATGATGATGATATGGATAGGAAGGGCGTGACCGCAGATATGATTTCGAATAGGATTGTGTGGAAGAAAAGAACGTATTGCGTCGACCCCAAGTAATTGGGATAAGAGTACGATAATGATGATGAATGATGATTATATTCAACCCGATACATCATAGGTCCATACCATGTCAAGAATTTTCAGTCAGTCAATATAATTATTGGTGTTTTCCCAAGTATTATACCTGATATAAACCTATTCTGATAGATTTTATCGCGTTTGCATTTGATTTTTATTTTCTCGAAGATGCCAACTCTTGCCAGAGTTCATAATCACGAGAAGACGTCATTCGCGAGAAAAAAAATAAAAAAACTTTTTTTTCAGTCAATAAAATCAATAAAAATACCATTTTATATTACTTTAATTGCTTCAGATTAATATTTTTAATCTTAAATCAGTATCCCTTATACAAATTTTCCCAAAAACCAATTACCATTTGCATTCATCTAATAAAATGGCAAATAATATTCTCGGATTAGATGAAATCTCAATATATTCATGGGTAGGTACCTGCTTCTTGTGTCAGCTGTCATGTTAACGAGAGCCCTGATAGACAGCTTAATGCTTTCTCCGACGCAGGGATTTCACAAATACCAGAACCCACTTATATATGTCATGGACCAAATGATTAATTAAACACTACATGACAGGACAAAATTAAATTGTTTTGATTTATTAATGTAAGTAATTGAAATCTACTAAGTATTTCATCATCTTAGCTCATATATGTCCCACTGTTGAGCTCAAGTCTCTTCTATAATGGCAGAAAAATTGACCTACTATACCACGCTAGTCAAACGTATTAGTATAAGGTTTGGCATCGAGTTTTCCTTCTCTTGGATATATGTTATAAGCGTTTTATATCCCTCAGCCGTTTTTACGATCATCCAAGGGTAAGATAGAGGGTGGTGAATTGTATTCTTACTCCATCACCCCACGAAAAAAGTATTTACGGAATTAGAATACAATTTATCACTCTGGATTTCGTAAAAGTCGACGGTGGGATATAATTCGTAGATAACATGTTTCAAAGTGATGGAAAATTCGATTTAAAATACTATATGAACTCATCTGACCAGCTTGGTATACTAGGTCAATTGCCTTCCTATTTTCGACGAGGCTTGAGCCCAGGATTGGGAAGCATATAGCTGAGATGGTGAATGTACATACATAGGTGCACCATGTGGCGATGATATAAGAATACAGTTATCATCATACCTTATTTAAAAACCAGCTAATGATTAAAATATTACCACAAGCTTGAACTCGCAACCATTATCTCTCAACGTCTAATATCTAAGCTACTGTGGCAGCTATTTATTTTAAACAATATTCGATTTGCATTCGCGTCCTTTTGGGAGCTTTATACCAATTTCTTATAAAATTCAAAAAAATATAATACGACTATATTTATGAATTATTTCGTGTGGTGACGGATTAGGAATGTAAATACCACCTCTTCCTTGCTTGTGGATGTCGTAAAAGATGACTAAGGAATATAATATGTTTTACCTTTACCTTTAGTTTTTTTCTTTACTTCTGTTTATTTTCATTAGTTTTTAACGAGAACAAAATGTTTTTCTTTATTTCTTTATTTCTTTCTATCTTTACCTGACTAGCATTGTACAGTGAGTCAAGTTTCCTTCTATTATAGAGCAAGCTAGCCACCGAAGACAAAGATCGTGTTCCGGTGGCCCGCTCGCTCAGCGTAGAGAAATACATGTAGGGCGGGTCTAGGGTCTATGGGGTCGCGCACCGCTTCTTCCGTCGCCCCGGCGGGTTGGCAGAGCGTTACCATTGCATAACCCGTCGCCAAGAAAAAAAATATAGAGCAGGCTGGAGGAGGCTGGGCTGGCCTAGCAGTAGAAATTAGTGGAGCTATAATAACAATAATAATAATAGTATAATTATAATAGTATGAATATATCTTACCCAACGGTTTCCTGATGGTAAGCTACTATCACCATCCTCTCCAACAGTTATCTTCTGTGACACGCTCTCTCCTGCTAGTGGTGGTAAAAAGTCTAGTTCACGAAATACTGTACGAAGTACGGGTCGTACATCTTTACATATTGTGCTGGAATTTAAAAAAACAAACATATCATAAAAACTATTTCTAATATTTACGCGACTATTACACATTTGAAATAAAACTATTTTTACGGATTTTGCTGCGTTTGTATTTGATTTTGAATTTTTCGACGTTTCGAACTCTTTACAACGTTTTTGGTCCCGGTATACTATATATTTCAATATTATTCAATAATTATTTCAATTCTCTTTACTAAGAAGTTCATCTTTGTGTTGCAGGCGAATTTACAATCATAACGGACAAAAATTGCACCCAGACCAAAAACAACAAATTGTATACTCAAACAATTTTACTGCGTAGAGAATACCACAATATTTGGTACGTTAAATCGATATTTTAACCACTAAACCATTTATGTAAAAAATAACTTTAGGTAGCGAATTATAATTAAAAAGAGACTTAATTAAAATATTTGTGTAATCCCTCGTGACAATTAATTCACAGCGCCTTGCGGGCATTCCGTATTCTATGTTAATTATATGCGTGCCAGCTAATTGAATTGCATGGTAATTGTTAGAATGACAAAATTAAAATTAATTTCCTTGCTTCTCCAGTAGCTTCGTTAACGTAGACTAATTACGTCATCAAAATTATCTCGACTCATATACGTCCCACTGCTGGCCTCGAGCCTCCTTCACAATAGGAGGGTAATTGATCTAGTATAGTAGTCTGTTGAAACTGGGTTATATTTCGGGGGTTTCCATCTTTGCATATGCAATGGTAACATGTTATCATCATCATTACAGCTCATATATGTCCCACTATTGGGTTTAAGCCTCCTCCGTAATGGGAGGCAAATTGACTTACTACACCACGGTGGTCAGACGTCTAGGTAAATGGTTTTGTTTCGAGTTTTCCTTCTCTTGAATAGATCACCCACGGGTAAGATAAGGGGTGGTGAATTGTATTCTTACTCCGTCACCACACGGATATATGAATATTATATCCTTTTGTCATCTTATACGATAGAAAGTGATAAGAGAAAGAGTGTGTGTATTCCGTGACCACAAAAATATGAGAAATTAATATTTGCAAAAATAAATTCTTTCCAACCGTTTTCTTGGTATCAATGGTAAACTATCAGCCATATTAATGCTTTCTAGAAACTTCTTCTTCCTTTCTTTTTTAAAAACAATGCAAAAATCTCATTAATCTATCTCCAATATACAAATAAATATAATATATAAAATTTGCCTGCAATTCGTTTAAGAAATATGATTGTTTTTAACAAAACTTCAATTTGACAAAAATAAATCTGACGTTGACATATTCATTTCAACGAACGCAGCAAAAAAAGTAAATATAAAAAAGGTTATATGAGAAAACCCTTTTGGGTATTTAAATCATGAGATAAAGGTTAAGTTGTCTATTTGTTCATTAACGTAAACATGTTCCTCCATGTTTTAAGTCGACAATATGTATGTAGTAATTTATTTCTCGATGAAACGAAAAATCGAGTTTAAAAAGACACCAATATAGGTATGTAATCTATATTTAAATATAAGAGATTTCCACCTATGTATTGACTCATCACGATATCTCTGGAACCGTAAGACCTACAGACTTTAAATTTGGTAGGAATACTCCTTTCGCTGAGTAGAGGTCAGCTAAGAACCGATTTTATGAAATTCCACCCGCAAGGGAGGTTGCTGGGGTGTAAAAATCACATTTTAAATAAAGTTCCTACAGACTTGAATTTCGTAGGCATATTTGTGTTACGATACAGAGGTAAACTAAGAACAGCTTTAAAAATTCCACCCCTAAAGGGAATTGCGTTGGTGTTAACCCAAAAATCAAAATTTTCCTACAGGCTTGGAATTTAGTTTGGACTTTCTTTCTGCCCTGTAAAGGTCAGATGAATTAGGATTTTAAGAAATTCCTTTTCCGAAACGAATCCTATGTCGCGAAAGTAAACTACACAACTGAACTCACGTAACCGAAGCGTAGCGAGGGCGGGTCGCTATTATAGGTATATACCTATAGGATTTAATCTAAAAAAATCTCATGCAATATAACTCAGTGTCCGAAAACACAGGTCTATGACCAATGTGTTACCAGTGATGACTTATGGCACGGAAACGTGATCCCTAAATGTAGGCCTCATGACCAAGCTCAAAGCCACTCAGCGTATACCCGCTATTTCTCTACGTTATAAAACACGAAATACGAAAATCCGTAGATGAACGGGTGTAAGCGACATAGCCAGAAAAATTAGCACGTTGAAGTAGCAATGGGCAGGCCACATCGCTCGTCGAACCGATAACCGTTGGGGAAGAAAGGTTCTCGAGTGGCTACCACGAATCGGACGACGTAGCGTAGCACAACGCCACGCTAAGTGGAGCGATTATGAAAGTCGCAGTACCGTTGGATAGTAACCGTTGGATAAAGGTGGCAGGTGTTCAAGGCTATTGTAAAAGACGACTAAGGAATATGATATACAAATAACGTTTATGCAAGAGAAGGAAATCTCTAGTAATAAGGAGAAAATACGCTGGCTGTTGCACGCCACCTTTTGGTCACTCCGAACACAACGGGCAGGGTATGTCCAAACTATAGCTTACTATAAAGAAAAAAGGAGAAAAACTAGAGGTAAAATCCGAGCGTAGTATAGTAGATCTATTTGCTTTCGATTTTGGAAAAGGTGTGAGCCCAGTAGGAATGATATGAGCCGATACTATGAAATTCCACTAACTGGAGATCTTTATTACTAGGACAGTCAAAGTTAGATATCACAGGTCCCCGTGCGAATAAAATTTGTAATAATTTTGAAGTTTGCTTCGTTGAATATAAAAATGGCCACCCCTCTGGAGTAATAAGTTGTAAATTAATTCCAATTGTGTATATCTTAAAAGTTGGAGTTCGTCAAAATTCGCGGCTGCCTCAAGAGATATGCTAAATAATGTTATTATTATGTATATTCTTATTTTACTTAAATAAAGTGAGTGAAAATAGATATACTTATACCTATATTTTAGAACGATCATTCGAGTCACTTGTGAAATCTGGTTCAGACATATTTATTTATATTTTTGTATTTTGTTAGCTCATATTTTATATGGCTCACAGCTGAACTCGGCCCTTCTCACAAATAGGTAGGAAATGGACCAATTTACCACATTAGTCAAACGTGTTGGAACATGGTTTTAATTCGAGTTTTCAGAGCACATTATTATGCTAATGAAAACAATAATATTTTGTACAAACACCAGGGACATATTAAGGCTTAAGCCTGCGAGGCCCGTGCCTAGGGTGGCAAATTTTTAGAGGCGCTAAAATTTTGGAAGTGGCGCAATTTTGGAAATGATTTTTCTATTAACTGTAACGCCATTTTTTTTGCTTCTTTTTCCTTTTATAATATTTGAATAACAAAATTTAAAACCCGATTACGAAGTGAAAAATGATGTCACAAGCGGGATTCGAACCCGTGCCTATTGGGATTCCAAAATTTCCTATTGGGAACAATGTGTAAACATTGTCGGGTAGATAGCATACCCTCATCTTAAGACGTAAACATGATACGAAGTGAAATTTGCATCTCCTACATTAAGTCACGGTGGTGTAATGGCAGCACGATTGGGCCGGAATCCCCATAGGCGCGGGTTCGAATCCCGCTTGTGACATCATTTTTCACTTCGTAATCGGGCTTTATAAATGATTAAGCATATTATACACGGAGCAAATACAAAGAGGAGACGGCCTAAGTTACTGTGCACTGTGATTCTCAAGTAGGCCGTGACGTCATCACGTTAACATCAATAGTAGGCGTGGCCTATCAGTCTTCTGTCGTCGCTGCCGGTGTTCGTACGGTGCATAAAATTATATTTTGGTGTATTTTTATGTTATTACGAAGAAAACCATGAAGTGTTGTGTTTTATCATGTAAAAACTACTCCGATAAACGTACAGATGCTATGGAAAGAATCACATTTCATTTGTAATATTTATTCATAATTTATCAAAATAATTTCTAGAAAGTTCTTTTGACGGTATCATGTTCAAAAATAATTTTACTCAACGTTAGATGGCACCACTTTGCGTAATAGGACCTAGAACAATAAAAGCACATACAGTTCAAACTATTAAGATTATTGTAATAACTAATAACCATGAGTATTAAAATTTATACCCAAAGCCCTTTACCTCGACAAAAATATGAGTTTTATATGTAGTTAATAATTATTTTGTAAGCAATACGCCAGCTGTCGTTAACTATGAAGAACTATAAAAGGGAAATAAAACGCATATAACATTTATGCAAGAGAAGGAACGGGTGTCCCCCAACTAGGTAGACTGACGACATTCTGAAGGTCTCAAGAAAGCGTTGAAATCAGGTGATACAACATGTCACTCAAAACAGTCCGTTTTGAGTGACATTTTCGTGGTTAGGCCTATGTCCAACAATGGACATAGGCCTAACCACGAAAATTTACGGGCAAAAACATTTACGGGCTCATGGATGACGGCATTATGAAGGAGGCTCGAGCCCAACAGTGGGCCATATATGAGCTTAGATGATGAAGCATCCTTATGGGGCTTATGCATAATAAATGATTTGATTTGACTTGCAATTTTTACACGTAGTCAATCTTCTTTATATTTGGCTATAGATATGCGCCCCTAGATTAGGACTCTCTCTGACTCAGGACTGGACAGATGTGTAACGAGAGCCTACGATGGACTTGAATAAATTTTACATAAGAATATTCATAAAATACCTACTGAGGTTGCAATTAGTTCCGTCGCATATAGGACTGTTTCTGAGAAGGCTGACCGATTTGTAAAATTGGCCATAAACTAAGTGAGACCACTAACATTAGTACCTATATAACATTATTTTGAAACTTTATATAAATTAAAATCTAGTTTTTACAATATTTGGAAAGAATATTTTGAACAAAGTTCCACAACCAAGGTGGTTTGTCAACATGCTCGATCAACCTGGTTTGTTTACGGTAATTTAAGTAAAATAATTCATAACGATAATGCATACATTAAGTTCCGAACACATTCCATCAAAGAAGTTTCAATACGTGATGGATCGAGTTAATCAACTAAATTGTGGAGTAGGTATGTATAGCATTATCGGTCTGAAGAATATCAGAAGACTTCAATAGGCTGATGGTAAGTAGAAAAATCATAATCCCAATCTGCCTATTTGTATAACAAATATTAAGTGTGTTAAATTGGATGTAAGCGACATCTAGTAATAGTTCTAAAAATTTAATACAACTGTAGTGGAACAAAATAATGAAGTTTATTTAACGTAACCGTTTCTCCATGTTATTCATAGATGGCAGGAACTTATATAAAGTATAGGTGCTATAATGGAGATTTGGTACTGCCATATGTTTATTATCTCTTTACAAGTAATGACGGTAAGAATATAATTCAACAACGTTTATTTTGCCCTTGGATGCAAAGGATATACTATGTATGTGTATAGTATGCATATAACATCTATGTAAGAGAATGAAAACTCGAAATGAAACTATAACCCGTCCAACCAGCGTGGTATTTTAGTTCAATTTCAATCCTTCTGTGTTGCCTTTCACACGTTGACGTGGATGCTTTTCTCTCCTATTGTGAATGAGACGCGGCCCTGGAAGTGGGATGTATATGTGTACGTGTAAATACATGGGAACATACGTATATTCTGGGATGAAGTACTTTGATGAAGATGGGGGTGACTTAATAAATATAAAGTTACACAAATAACACACACATTGACGCTAGATATAAAACAGCGCCATCAGTTGTTTATTTATAACACCTCTTTGCCTGAGCGATATCTTTTAATTATAAAATCAGTAACGGAATCATACGTAATTTATAGTATTTTTATTTAAAGTTTTTAATACAAATGCATTATTCTATTTATTAATTACTATTTTTTTTATTAAAACGGGGACAATTTCAAGGCTAATAAATAATCTCTAAAATAATTTAATACAAACAAATTTACTTAAATTGTTTCGCAATTTTAGAATTTATTTAAAGCTATTTATATATACAATATCAATTTTTAAATTCGATTAAGTCCAATGATAATGGAGATTCTTTCTCGCTTTTGTTGTTACACCTTGCTATGCTTTATATTTATTTACGCCATCTAACATTTAGAAATGTTTACGTTAATAGAACTTCACCACTATATTACTACAATCGTATTAAGTTTATATAGTTATTACTAGATGTCGCTTATATCAATTTTAGCATATAGATGTTTATAATTCAAATAGACAGATTAGGACTGTAGTGTTTTCACCCTTCCATCAGCCTATTGAAGTCTACTAACACGCTTCGGATCGATTATGCTATAATTGCCATGCTTAGCAATCGACTTTACAATTGCAGTTGAAGCTATAATTTTAAACAGTTGACACAATGTTTACCTAAACTGATGGTGTTACGGCCGCTCGGAGCCTTGCAATATTAAGGTTACAGATATGCTACTGCCTACAGTGAGGAAAATGCTTCTCTTAAACCTTGTTTAAGGAAGGATATAGGTATCATGAAATAAGAATACACTCGTCGCCACATTCTCTATGGCTTGGGGCAGAGGTGGATTATCCTTAAGGTAAACCAAGCACGAGGGTACAAAGGGGCCCCACCGATGAAAAAATCGGGTACCGGTGGCTCGCACGCACGGCGAAGAGAGGAGTTGCACAGTGGGTCTATGGGGTCACGCGCCGCCTCTTCCGTCACCCCGGACTGATTTGGCGGGACGAGACGCATCCATAGTCCACCGCAAAAAAAAAGAAAAGGTACGAAGGGGCCCGCAGGCGGAATTGTAAAGTAACTTCTACCACAGAATAGTAACGCCAACTATATTCATCAAATTTTTACTAGTATTACTACTAGTTATTTTTAATATAGGGGCGCCGATAAAATGCTTGCCTACGGCCCTCTCAATGTTTAACCTGAATCTGAACGGGGAAGTCTTAAATCTGCTAAAGGAATCAACGCTTTTTTGGGAAACAACACAATATGTACTTACTACAAATGTAGCGATTAAGACAACCCTGTCGAAGAATGTCTACGGCAATGTGACGATACTACGAGGTAGATCTACAACGAATAATACGAGGATATAATAAAATAAGGATGAAGTATTCATTAAAAATGAAAACTAGTTAATTTGATTATTTATAAAAACCGATTACGAAATGAAAAATGATGTCACAAGCGGGATTCGAACCCGTGCTTATTGGGATTCCGGCCCAATCGTGCTTTTGCTTTTAGTTAATTTGATATTAATAAATACATATAATTTAGTTACCTACAGTGGAAACTCGATTAACCGGACTAATTGTCGTTAATAAAAAATTATCATTTCGGCTACAAACCCCTCGACACTTGGGCACTAAACAACAAAATAGCTCGAATGCCACCCTCAAGTGGTGGACTAATTCTCGGTCCAACAACTTGCAATTTACGACGCCCCTTTTTTGGATACGAGGGAAGTTTTTTTGGAGTTTACTCCTTAAGAATCGATTTTCATATAAGGCGCCCGGTATGAGAAAAATTTGAGGAGTAAAATCTAGTGATCGAATGACCTCGTTACGTTTTTGGTGCGCAACCTATTCTGCGCACCTTTCACTTTCTGACGTGAGATAATACTTCACTGAACAGTTTTAATAAGGACTTTTGACGGGCATTTGAAAACGTCATGTGGTGATCTGGTATTATATTCGATATCTTAGTGTTTTAACGTGTTATATTAGATAATGTTTACGATGATACACGATAGCTCACGAAATGCAACGACGCGACGATGCAGCGCGCGGTGCAGGGGCGGAAGAAAAGGCGTACTAACTCGACATAAGCTGTCAACAACACCACGCAAAACGTTCGCTATTATAAATCATAATTATATTAACTATTGATTGTAGCATTAAACATATCGGAAAATTATATGAGTTTACTTCCAAAATCCTGGGACTACATAAAGTCAACAGCCCCAACCAAGTGGCGACCGTGTAATTACTCCGTGACATGGGAAGTAGCTCAATATTATCCTTTAACATCTTCCTTTTTAACCTTCTTGATTTGGGTGAGTTGTGAAGTGTTCTTTAATAATATTTCCGTCTTGCAGTGCTCATAATAAACGCAGAATTATAAGTAAAGAATTATATAATTAGTAGCCAGCATAAACCTACCTACACTTTAACGTAGGTATAATCTTACACCGATGCCGCTATTTATCGTATTTATTCACATTATTTAAAGCAGTTAACATTATAAAATAATTACTTATCCGTAAACATTGTTTCTTAGTTATTCTAAAACTGAATAATTATCCTTTGCGTAATTTTACTTAATAAATTCAGTCCTACCTCCATAACAACCAATTATTTATAAATTCATTTTCATAGTTACATATATTTTGTAATAAATATTCCAGTATCTGGGCACCGCGTGACCGCTCGCGGAATTACCAAGCTGCTGCTGTGTGCTGCCGTGCTCGGCGCGGTTGGCGTGTTCAGCAATTGCTAAGTGCTGCTACTTTCTTCAAGCCTTCGTGCTGGCCCATCAGTCGTTAACACCTTTTGTTTTGGGTTTGATACCATTTATTTATTACTTTATCTAACATCGTTACTTGTTTATTTTTGTATAATTATTTTTAAATAATATTATTTACAATGTCTGAATCTAAACAGTTAAAGGATGCTGAGACAAGGAATGTAAAAGCCGTTGATAGTAATGTTAAAGAATTAATAAAACAAAGAGGTACATACAAAATGCGCTTAACAAAATTTAAAGAGTATTTGTCTGTGTTAAATCAGTCTAAAGATATTACTAGTCAACAAATAAAAGAATTGCAATTGCGTTTAACAAAAATACAGTCTCTTTTATCAGATTTTGATAATATTCAGACAAAAATTGAAATGTTAGTAACAAATATTGATGATCAAATTGACGAAAGGGATAGAATCGAAACGCAATTTTATTCTCTTATCTCAACAGCCCAAGAGATTATAGATTTGCATCAAAGTAACCAGGATCAGAGAGTCGAAGGTGAGAAGACTATGTGTGGTAGTCATAGAAGTTGTGATCATTTTAACCACATAAAATTACCTACCATAAAGCTGCCATCATTTGATGGTAACTACTTGAAGTGGCTAGAATTTCGTGACACTTTCGATTCTCTTATCCATTCTAATAATTCTATTCCCGCTATAAATAAATTTCATTATTTACGCTCCTCACTAGAGGGCGGTGCCATTGTAGTTATAAAGTCGCTTGAGTTTACCACTAGTAATTATGAAGTCGCGTGGAGTTTATTATGCGAACGTTTTGACAATAAGAAAATTCTTATTAACAATCACTTGAAGGTATTGTTTAATATTGAATCTTTATCTCGTGAATCTCATCGAGCTATTCGTTTTCTTATAGATCATGTAACAAAAAACTTACGGGCTCTGAATACATTGAGTCAGCCAACGGATCAATGGGATACGTTAGTAATTTATTTGGTTACCATTAAACTTGATTCAACTACTGGTAGAAAGTGGGAGGAACATAAAAATAATTTACCTGATCTACCATCATTAACTGACTTCTTGCGTTTCTTGCGTTTCTTGCGTGAGCGTGCAGACGTACTAGAAACGCTGCAGGTAAGCAAAGGTGACAAACCTGATAATAAATTTAGTCAACCAAAAATAGCGAAATCGTTCGTCACTTCCACCACACGTAAGGTTGGAAATATGCCTATGTGTCCAGTGTGTGAAAAGGGTCACCGCATAAGTGAGTGTACTAAGTTCAAAGCTATGACTGTAGAAGGTAGATCGAGTGAAGTCTTGAAGTTGAACCTTTGCTCGAACTGCCTACGCAGAGGACACAGCGTCGAGCAGTGTCGTCTTGGTACTTGTCAGATTTGTAAAAATAAACATAACACATTATTGCATAAAAACATAAATTCTTGTCTTAACATTGAAACACAGCCTGAGGACAATAAGTTATCTAATTTGTCGTCATCCATTAGCGCGACGTCGGCGTGCTCAGCTGACATCAATAAACAAGTTCTGCTCTGCACTGCTTTAGTAAAAATCACTAATACAATTAATAATAAGACTTACCTTGTTCGAGCTTTACTGGATGCAGGGAGTCAATGCTCTTTCTTAACTGAAAAAATAAAAAATAAATTAGGGTGTATATCTTTATGTAAAAAACCTATGTATGTGACAGGCATAAGTAATGTACAATTAAATATTTCAGATAGTTGTGAACTTACCTTAACTTCATTGACGAGTTCATTTAACATAAATATAAAATGCTTAATTGTACCTCAAATTACAGGCAACTTACCTAATAGCAATATTAATATTTTAGAATTAAACTTACCTCATAATATACAGTTAGCTGATTCCGGATTTCATCGTCCTTCTGAAGTTGATTTACTGCTGGGGGTTGATGTCTTCTTTGAGATAATTACTTCAAATAAAATAAAACTAGGTAATAACTCTCCTATACTTCAAGGCTCTAAATTAGGTTGGCTAGTTGCTGGACCTGTAGGTGGTTATAATTATGATAAACAAAAAACACTTCATTGTAACTTTACTAAACAAATAAGTAAAGATTTAGCTAGGTTCTGGGAACTTGAAGAACTCCCAGGTTCAGATATTTATTACTCAGAAGATGATAACATTTGTGAGACTCATTTTATTAAAAATACTATACGTTTAGATAATGGTAGGTTCTGTGTGAAAATGCCATTCCGTGAACTACCAGAAACTTCACTTGGAAATTCCTTTAATATGGCCAAGAAACGATTTCTTAGTCTTGAGAAACGATTAAATAAGGATTTAGTTTTTAAAAAACAATATTGTGACTTCATAAAGGAGTACGAAAATTTGGTTCACTTGAGTAGAGTGGAGTCGTTAGAATTTGGTTACTTTATACCACATCACGCTGTATTTCGTGAGGCTAGCGAAACTACAAAAATAAGAGTAGTATTCGACTGTAGTGCGAAGACTACTACTGAAAAATCTTTAAATGATATTCAATATGTGGGACCTGTGGTACAGGATGATTTATTTGATATATTAATACGATTCAGGCAACATACATTTGTATTATCTGGTGACATACAAAAAATGTTTAGACAAATTTTAATAGATTGTTCGCAGCGCCATTATAATTGATATTATGGAGAGAAGATGCGAGTAAGCCTCTTAGCATATTGCAACTAAATACTGTCACTTACGGTTCCTCTTCTTCTCCATTCTTAAGTACAAGGTGTTTGGTACAGTTGGCTAATGAGTGTCATGATAAAACAATATCTAAAATTATACAGCATGATTTTTATTTTGACGATTGGTTAACCGGAGCGGAGACGGAATCGGAACTAAAATATATTTATGAATCAGTTACAAGCGTCCTCAGTTCAGGTTGTTTTCCTATACATAAACTTCGCTCAAATTGTCCACACATTTTTGCTGATCAAAGTACAACGTCACAGTCCTTAGATTTAGATAATCAATCGAACGTGTTGGGTTTATTGTGGTATCCCAATAGTGATAAACTACAATTTTCTTATTTAAACTTAAAATATTATTACAAAAACTATGGGTTTTAAAATTGGGCTGGGATGAACCGGTGCCTCAAAACATTGAGAAAATTTGGAGGAAATTTCTATCTAACATACAAATACTAACCAACGTTAAGGTACCTAGACATGCATTATGTTCTTCACCAGTACTAATAGAGCTCCATTGTTTCGTAGACGCCTCCCAAGAAGCATATGGCACTTGTGTGTATTTACGATCATTAGATAGCTTTAATAATGTGTATGTTCGTTTATTATGTTCTAAAACTCGCGTAGCGCCTCTTAAACCGATGACGATTCCGCGTCTTGAACTGTGCGGAGCGTTATTGGGTGCTAGACTAGTGACTAAGGTGAATAGTGCTTTACGTTGTACTATAGTTCGTAAAATCTTTTGGAGTGTTTCGTCAGTGGTATTAGGGTGGATTCGAACGCAACCAAAATTGCTTAAGGCGTTTGTTTGCAACCGCATTAATGAATTACATGAACTTACAACTAGAGACTCTTGGAGGCACGTACCTACTACATTAAATCCTGCTGATCTAACTTCTCGAGGTGTCGATCCCGATAAACTTCAAGACCTTAATTTATGGTGGAACGGCCCTCAGTTTCTTTTACAAGATGAATCTTACTGGCCTCCAAATATAGGTAACGTAAATAGTGTTTTACCTGAACTAAAATTAGAATTTCATAACAATGATTATTTAACCTTAAACGCAATTTACATTAAACAATCACAAATGATAAATTTCCAAAATTATTCTAAATTTAATAAGCTTAAAAGAATTACTGCTTATGTATTACGATTTATATACAATTCTAAACATCCAAAAAATAAAATAGTTGATTATTTACAGTACAAGGAATTAGAAAATGCATTAACTTATCTTATAAAACTTGCTCAAACAGAATCTTACTCAACGGTAGTAACCATACTTAAACAAGGTAAAAATCTCAAACCTAAATCGCATCTTCTGCAGTTATCGCCTTTTCTTGATAACAATGGTGTGCTTAGAGTAGGTGGTCGTCTTGAAAATGCTGCTTATGAATATAGTAAAAAACACCCAGTAATCCTGGATGGTAAGCATCATCTCACTCGGCTCTTGATGGAAGGCGAGCACTTACGTCTAATGCACGCCGGTCCTCAGTTGCTCCCTAGTTCATTACGTGAGCATTACTGGCCTATAGGAGGCAGCAGGAGCTTTAGCTCGTAGTGTGGTTAGAAAATGTATTACATGTACTCGATTACGCGGCAAAACTATGGAGCTTCTGATGGGCAACTTACCTGCAGATAGAGTGACTCCTTATTACCCGTTTCAGGTGTATGGTATAGATTTTGCTGGACCTTTTCTAATTTCTAGCAAGAAAGGTAAAGGTAACAGAATTACTAAATGCTATCTTAATATTATTATTTGTTTTTCGACCAAATGTATTCATCTAGAGACCGTAACGATCTTAGTACCAACGGATTTCTTCTTAGCCTTCGTCGTTTTATTTCACGAAGAGGTAAACCTTATACTATTTATTGCGACAATGGTACTAATTTTGTTGGAGCAAGTAACGAGTTAGGTAGGGTACTAAAATCTAGTCTTAATTCTATTTATGACTTCACTAATGAGGAAGGTATTACGTTTGTCTTTAATCCTCCATATTCTCCAACATTTGGCGGAATCTGGGAAGCCGGGGTTAAATCCGCTAAATTTCATCTAAAACGCATTATGGGCAAGGCAAGTCTGACGTTTGAGGAACTCTCCACGTTATTCGCGCAAATTGAGGCAATTCTCAATTCACGCCCTCTTTCTCCTCTGTCATCCGATCCTGCAGATCTTTCTCCTTTAACACCAGGGCACTTTCTTGTGGGACGACCTTTAACATCGTTGCCTTCGCCACCAATAAACTCTAAGAGTCCAAATATATACCAGAAAATCGTGCAGATGCGGCAGCATTTCTGGCAGAGATGGCATAAGGAATATTTGGCGGAATTACAACAAAGATCAAAATGGCGTTTAAAAAGCAGGAACATCAAAGTTGGCGATCTCTTTGTGTTTAAGGAAGACAACATTCCCCCACTGAAGTGGCGAATGGGAAGAGTCCAATGCTTATTTACGGGTACGGATGGTGTATGCAGAGTTGCAGACTTCATTACCTCGAAGGGAACTACCCGTCGAGCATTAAACAGAGTTTGTCTTCTTCCTATCAACAAGGAACTTGAAAGCATGAGCTTTCAAAGGGGGGAGGATGTTTACGATGATACACGATAGCTCACGAAATGCAACGACGCGACGATGCAGCGCGCGGTGCAGCGGCGGAAGAAAAGGCGTACTAACTCGACATAAGCTGTCAACAACACCACGCAAAACGTTCGCTATTATAAATCATAATTATATTAACTATTGATTGTAGCATTAAACATATCGGAAAATTATATGAGTTTACTTCCAAAATCCTGGGACTGCATAAAGTCAACAGCCCCAACAGATAATTTTGATGGCATTTTATGTAATGTGATGTGCGGAAATACTGGGATGTAGTGAATATCATATAAAAGTGCTTTATAACGTTTTCGTTTTCCATCAAAATTCCCACAAGATACCATTAACAGTGTAGCCATTGCACTGTTAATGGTGACAATTTGACTTAGACAACGACTGACTTGAAAGACTAAAAACGTGAAAATATTTATAACTTGACACTGGCACCAATAGCTCGTATATGTAGCTGATTGCCAATACATAAGAAGAAGAAGAAGAACAGTTTTAATAAATGTAAATAAAAATATATATATTATTTTTAGTCAAATGAGCTTTTTTGCGCCTGTTTTTTTATGTGACTTTGTTGTTGTTAGCCTCATATGGCTATGACAACTTTAACCGGACTGTGGGTGCAACCCGGACTGTGGGTGACGAGGGAAGTCCAGCGTACGGCCTTATAATCCACCGTGTCATAACCCTCCCCGTTGCCATTGGGGCGACCACTAATGCCTTGACATCCAGGGCCGGTCCGTCAGGCTACCCTTTCAGGTACCCTTCCCAATTACGCCTCAGCAAGAAACAGTGCTGCTGGGGCGTCACCTTCGTAGATTTACAACACCATGCCTACTTTTCTAATATTTTGTTACCTCATTAGTCGAAGATAATTTTCACAACCTTTCCTAGAATGTAAATGAACGCTGAGGACGTGCAACTTGGAGTTCCATGCTCTCTTATCGTCCTTCGATTAAACTAAACTGTCAAAACTCGACAATTCCTTCCATAACCTTTAATTGGATTAAGATTTTAATTCTATTCAATAATTCTCTCTCTTTGAATATTAATACAAATTCTCCTTTGATCTTTGTTCTTGTAATATTTTAAAGATTTAAAACTTAAATAATATTTTGTATTTGAGAGATTTTATTTAAAAATTGTATGGTAGGCTTTCCGTGTGGTGACGGAGTAAGAATACTATTCACCACCCCATATCTTACCCGTGGGTGTTCGTACGAGACGACTAAGGGATATAAAAAGCATATAATCTTTATGCGAGAGAAGGAAAACTCGAAACAAAACCCTATACCAACACGTCTGACCAGCGCGGTATAGTAGGTTAATATCCCTCCCATTACGGAGGAGGCCCGAGCCCGACAGTGGGACATTTATGGACTGTGATGATGGTATAGGTCTCCGTGTGGTTACGAAGTAAGTATACAATACACCAACCCTATCGTACCCGTGGGTGATCGTAAGAGACGACTAAGGGATATAAAACGCATATAACATCTATACCAAAGAAGGAAAACTCGAAACAAAACCCTATACCAACACGTCTGACCAGCTGGTATAGTAGGTCAATTTCCCTCCCATTGTGGAGAAGGCTCGAGCCCAACAGTGGGACGTATGTAAGCTGAAATGAGATGATGGTATGGGCAATGAATCTTACCCCAACCCTTACATTGCTCGTGCTGTAAAAGATTAAGAGCTTTACAGTGAAATATATGAACCTCATCTAATGCCACCTGCTCAACAATTACATACCCAAGAAGGGTTGACGTCTGGCAGGCGACCGGTCATAAAACTAATGCTAATAACTTTTACAATATGTACTATGAAAGAAGAGTACATATTGTATCGACCATAAGAAGATCAAGAACACTATGACAATGATGTAGATATAATTATTTGCGCTGTATATATGGTGTAGTGGTTAAGATACCTTCCGTGCCAGTGCCAAGGATTCGATTCTTAGACAGGACAGCACTTTGTGCGATCCACAAAGTGTTGTTCAGAGTCTGGGTGTAATTTGTCTGCGTTAATTGCATGTTTGTAAAGTCCCCCGCAATACAAGTATTATTTCCTTAGCGCAGGGTGGCCGCCATCGCCTTTAGACTGATTCATTGGTACAGATTCCTTGGTTTTAGTAGTTAGTTTAAACCTTAGCCAATTACACTTCTATGGGCAAGTAAATCATGACGACAATTGCATTCGTTACTCAACAGCCATTTGTACTATCAATATTCACCTATTTTTTGGGGGGACTATTGTCCAATCAAACCCATCTAAACAGCATGCAAACTCGTAGCCAGCCTTACACATAGTTCTATCGCCATGCAAGCCGACCAACGGTAGCGAATCCTTGTTTTAAATAAAAGAAAAATACATTTATACTTAATCCCCGCTGAGCTATAGTACAATATATATAACGCATAGTGTTGCCCAAATGCAAGACTAAGACTCGATGCAAGAGTTTCGCAGTGCTCCGTTAGATAGCATTTTACGATTCCTTTGTCTAAGAAAGTATTGTCAACATTTTGTATTCTTAATACCAGTACACGAGGCAACAATTTGATGTTATTTTAAACAGTCTCATGATAGATAGGTGTGATTATAGCCCCACTCCCGTTAAGTGGTATGTTCGTAATTATTGATAGTTGTACAGTTAGTGACACTAGATGAATGGAATATCATTAAATTAGTTAGTATAGTATAGTATTATATAGTAGGACCACGCTCCGGCGCCGGTCCGTCCGGAGTAGTACCACACTCTCGCAGAAGATTGACGTCTGAGTAATGGCTAAGTGCTATTGCGCTTCGTTCGGTGAGCAAGAAAGCCCAACTGGGTGGGTTTGAGGTTTGTATTGGTAGGCCGCGTCCTGGCTATAAATTTCTATGGGCGGCTGTGACACTTACCATCAGCTGTGCTGCTTGCTCGTTTTCCACCATAAGCAATAAAAAAAAATTGTTGAATTTTTCATTTCTATCACAAGTGACTCTGTGTTATTCTAAGAGCGAGAGTTACAAGACTTGCGAGACTGCAAGAGTCTTGCATTTGGGCAACACTAAACGTAATCAATGTACCGTGATAATATAAGAGGTTTATAAGCGTCGCCAACAGCCGACATTATTTCTATACGATAAGAAAAGGTCATTCGATAGTAAAGACACATTACTTACAATAAGCCATTACGAGTAACAACCATGAATGATATATAAACTAAAGACGTACCAGATAAAGACTATTCGTTCTACTATATATTAAATACTAGCCGACCCAGGCAGCTTCACAGGGGTTAATTTAAAGGTATATAACTTACATAATATATAATACATACATACATACATATCATCACGCCACATCCCTTGCAGTGTGGGCAGAGAGAACAGAATGCCAGAGAACTCTATCCTTATATACTTCACTCGCTTCTTCGACATTCATAATTCTTACCCTGCAAGGGATATGGCATGATGGTATGTATGTATGTATCACAGCTCATATATGTCCCACTGTTGGGCGCGAGCCTACTCCATAATGAGAGGGAAATAAACCTACTATACCACGCTGGTCAGACGTGTTGTTATATGGTTTTGTTTCGAGTTTTCCTTCTCTTGTATATATAGATTGATAAAATTTTTGATAGTGGCACGACCATAGTCTTGACACTTGTCTGTCTACAGCTGCGAGTTAGTCCGTCCGACCAGTCTCACAATCAACGTCTGAACATTGGTAATGTACTTGGAAGCGAGCTGGAAACCCAGCTGGGTGCGTTTCGGTTGGTAGATAACAACCTAACTGTTCTCCTAGTATTGAAAACGTCTACAAGCGACAATGATACTTACCATCAGGTGCTGCTTGCTCGTTTACCATCATAAGCAATACAAAAAGGTTGAATGATGATTATATAATGATATAAAATCTATATAAGGTTCACTGAACGCTAGGAAACGTTTCATCATATTAATTGAATGCGATTAGCAGACAACTTTGCCTAATGGCTTCTAATAGCTCTCTACTTGAATCCTGGAGCGACTAGCTTGACAAATCTAAATTGCAAACGATCTATTCAGTAAAACATTTAAATTAATCACATTTCAAGTGCCACATTAAAATTATGAAATTGATATTTAAATTATGGGTCGGGTAAAAACTTAGGTTCATTGAAATAAACTTAGGTTCATTGAAATATATCTTACACCAATGGACTCTTATTCCTGGCTAAGTTGAGCTCGAAACTTCTTCACAATTTGAGAGAAATTGATTACTATGCGATGCTGGTTAGACAGTTTCGTTTTCAGTTTTCCTTCTCTTTAATAGATGTTATATGCATCCCTTAGTTGTTATTTACGATACGCGTAGGAAAGATAGGGTGTGGTGCATTATATATCTATTCCCTATTTAGTTGAACTAAAAACCGATATGGTGAATCTTTTTCTTTGTTGCTTATGGTGGCAAATGAGCAAGCAACATGTCTAATGGTGCAGATGGACCTTTGCAATACTAGGAGCAGAGTTAGGCCACTGCCTACCAATCAAAACCTACCAAATTTGGGCATCCGACTCTCTCGTTCATCGAACGAAGCACAACAGCGTATTGCCACTGCATAGATGATAATTTTCTGCGAGAGTGTGGTACTATGCAGGACGCACCGGCTCACGGCTCCAGATAGAAAACTATCAACAGTGTGGCCTTATCAATATAATATGAAGTATGGAAGAAGGAACTTGGTGAAAGTTGCTAGGAATCATTGGATGCGGACGTCACAAACCTGCGCTTTATGGCAAAATGTAAATGAAAGTGCAGCAGTGGACAGCAAAAGGCTGAATGATGATGTTGATGAATGATGAAAATAGGAGATACGAAAGTGAGGGAGCTGAAGGCATAGAGTGCTATGGAAAGAAATTAGCTGACAATCACTTGTCTGACTTGAATATCATAGTGATCGCTTGACCAGTTGTTGTTACTTCCATGGAAAATAATTGAGTAAAACATTGTATTCTTAAACAGTCACCATGACCGGGTTCCGGTGGCCCACTCGCACGGCGTGGAGTGGAACATTGCGGAGCGGGTCTATGGGTTCCTGTGCCGCTTTATGTGTCGTCCTGGACGGATTTAGCGAGGTGTGACCAGACTATAGCCCGCCGATAACAAAAAACGTCACCATAAAGGAAATATTTTCCGTGTGGTGACGGAGTAAGAATACTATTCACCACCCCATTTTTTACCCGTGGGTGATCGTACGAGACGACTAAGGGATATAAAACGCATATAACACCTATGCGAGAGAAGGAAAATTCGAAACAAACTCCTATACCAACACGTCTGACCAGTGCGGTATAGTAGGTTAATTTCCCTCTCCAACAGTGGGACGTTTGTGGGCTGTGATGATGATGAAAGGAAATATTGCGATCCTTCAACGTTATATAATATAGGACAAGGATTATTCGAAGTAGTAGAACTTTATATAGATAAAGTGTAGCTGAGGTAGAGTATATTCACGGTTCGAAGGAACTAGGTACTTTACAATTTGAGTGTACGTTTTCTTCATGAACACTAAGTACTAAGTACTGTGAGGTTGTAAGGTACTTATGAAATATATGTTACTCGTACAAGTCGTTAAAGCCATTAGCTTTCAACCATTACTCCGTCGTATATTAAACTGTAATGACTATGTTTTTTTAGCTATTGCAATTGGATTATTTTTATTAAATTGTCGTTCCTTTTTATTGCAATATTTTTGCATGCTTACTAATATATATATATAGATGAATAAAATGATTTCTAATGTTTACGCGAGTATTATACATCTGAAATAAACTACTTTTACGGATTCTATCGCGTTTGTATTTGATTTTAAATTACCTAACATTTCGAACACTTTACAGTGATCACGGTCACGGCAGGATTTAGGACCGTATATATATATATGATATATATGAATATATGAATATATATATGTATATGTATATATATATATATATATATATATATATATATATATATATATATATATATATACACACACACACACACATATCATCACGCCATATCCCTTGCAGGGTAGGCAGAGAGAACAGAGTGCCAGAGAGCTCTATTTCTGCATACTTCACTCGCTTCCTCAACATTCATAATTCTCTTCATACACGCTCGCCGGTTTCGGAGACTCTTGACTCCACCTTCCTTCAGTACATGACCGATCTGGTCTAGGTAGGTTAGTCTCGGTCTCCCTCGGTACCTACATCCTTCCACTTTTGCATTGTATATCTTCTTAACCAGACGTTCGTTCGGCATTCTTTCCACATGTCCGAACCATCGGAGCATTCCCTTTCGCATCTTTACACCAATACTCTCTTTCATACCTACTCGCTCTCTTACGTCGTCGTTACGAATGCGGTCGGTCAGCCTAACTCCACAGATTTTCCGAAGAGATCGCATTTCGACCGCATTAATTTTACTTTCATACTCTTTTCTGCGTACCCAACTCTCGCTTCCATACAGTAATGTTGGGACAAGCACTGCGTTATGTATTGCTACACGTGCCTTCTGGCTGAGGTGGTGGCTGCCGAGAAGTTGCCCCAACGCTCCGTTCATTCTATTTCCCGCATTCACTCTTCGCTCTATATCAGTGGTGTACCTTCCATCTCGGCTAAATCCACATCCAAGATATACAATTTCATCCATTTGCTCTAGTACATCATTACCTATTGTTACTCTTACATGTGTAGTGACGGAGTAAGAATACTATTCACCACCCCATATCTTAGCCCTGGGTGATCGTACGAGACGACTAAGGGATATAAAACGCATATAACATCTATGCGAGAGAAGAAAAACTCGTAGCAAAACCCTATACCAACATGTCTGACCAGCGTGGTTACAGTAGGTTAATTTCCCTCCCATTACGGAGGAGGCCCGAGCCCAACATTTATGGGCTGTGATGATGATGATGATGATTGAGAGGTATATCTAATAGGAGAGTCCGATTGAATTTATGGATCAAAGGTTGTTTATTTCAAATACTTTAAATCCACTGAAACAAAATACACAACCATTTAATAAACTCTTAATGTTATCTAGAAATACAACATTAAATACAAGATCTGAAGGACACAATTACCAACTTATAATTGGGTACAAAATGTCTACAAACTTTTACATATAAACTTACTCAAGCATAATTAACTCGATGTTGGTGTAAATAATTTGTGAAATGTTAATTTTTTAATTGAAACTTTAATCCTTCTACTTTAATTCAACGTATATATTATAGGATTCTAGTTATTTTGCAATGAATGAATGAAGGAAGGAAATGAAAGGAAGGTAGACTTACTACTTTCTCAAAGCTACACCGCTCACTTGAAGAGAGGAAGGAATGCGGGATAAGATCAATTTGAAATAGGATATAAGGAAATTTCTTAAAAAATTTAATCTTTTATTTGGATTTTTCAGCATAAATATTATAAAAAAAAACAGATAAAAATATTAACAGGAATATATTGAACAAAATATATATTTAACCATACTGTCATCATCATCATCATCACAGCCCATAAATATCCCACTATTGGGCTCGGGCCTCCTCCGTAATGGGAGGGTAATTAACCTACTATACTGCGCTGGTCAGACGTGTTGGTATAGCGTTTTGTTTCGAGTTTTCCTTCTCTCACATAGATGTTATATGCGTTTTATATCCCTTGATCGTCTCGTACGATCACCCACAAGTAAAATATGGGGTGGTGAATTGTATTCTTACTCCGTCACTGCACGAACCATACTGTACTAGACCAAAAAGGTTCTACCTCAGCATAAGCTGCAGCACAAAGGTGCTACAGCGCTGGTTTTTAGGCACAACCAATTCTTTCTATTATTTAATGAGTTATCTTCAAAACTTCAATTTACAATTTTGGACAGAATTTTCAATATTGATTCCACACGTCTTCTACCTTTGAACAAAGAATCATCAGGACGGTTCAACTTCCATTGACGATAAGGAATACTGGTCCGTCCAAATGTTGATATGTAAAAACACTACAGCATGGTATGAGGCTCCACGCCGTTGGGGGTTGTTTGGACTTTTTTTTTTTTTTTTGGTGGACTATGGATGCGTCTCGCCCCGCCAAATCGGTCCGGGGTGACGGAAAAGGCGGCGCGTGACCCCATAGACCCACCGTAAAACCTTCTCTCTTCGCCGTGCGAGCGGGCCACTGGTACCCGATTTTTGACTTCGGTGGCCCGCCCGGCGGTTTACCCTCGCGGGTTCCTCTCGTCGACGCCCCGACAGATTTCGCCGTCGGGGCGTCGCCCTCACGCGGTGGCCTCACGTCGGGTGACCGGACAATTCCCCGGTCCGATCACCCGAGGCCTCGGTTAGGGCGGCATCAGGCGCCGGTGGGGTTGTTTGGACTGCGTATGACCGAAATAAATGCGAAGTATTATAAAATTCAATATCACTTTTCTGTCAAGCTTAAATGCGAGATGTGCACTGATTATAGTAAGCCTAAAACAGAGAGTATTACTGCGGTATATTCTTAGTACATTAATGCCACTACGGTATAAGCATACAATTCACTAAATTCTATCTTATCCATTTATGTATTTCGTTAAAGGTAATTACATACATACATATCATCACGCTATATCCCTTGCAGGGTAGGCAGAGAGAACAGAGTGCCAGAGAACTCTATTCTTGCATACTTCACTCGCTTCCTCAACATTCATAATTCTCTTCATAGACGCTCGCCGGTTTCGGAGACTCTTGACTTCACCTTCCTTCAGTACGTGACCAATCTGATCTAGGTAGGTGAGTCTCGGTCTCCTCCGGTACCTACATCCTTCCACTTTCGCTTTGTATATCTTTTTAACCAGACGTTCGTTCGGCATTCTTTCCACATGTCCGAACCATCGGAGCATTCCCTTTCGCATCTTTACACCAATAATGAAAGAGAGTTTCATGCCTACTCGCTCTCTTACGTCGTCGTTGCGAATGCGATCGGTAAACCGACAGAAACAAAATAGTTGTAGAATAAACAGCATTTAATATAAATACGACATAACATAGATTTATGTTGAAACTTAGCATGGTTGACGTCGCTAACTAATTAACCGGAGTATGTCGCATAATTAACAGTTCACAAAGATATATTTTTATATATATATATATAATATTAATAATATATAATATTAATAATATATATATATATATATATATATATATATATCTATGTGTACTCTATACCAAGGCAATTAAAGGATATAATAAACCGATTAATACTATGCAAGAAAAAAAAAAGAACACAAAGTAGTCATGACGACTGCCGACAGTAGTGAAAACACCTATGTAAAAAAAACAAATAAAAAAAAATATATAAAAAAAATGATTAAAAAAATCAAAAAACCCGACTGCGTAAAAAGTCACCAAAACTACGTACCTACATAATAAAAATACTGAAAAGAAAAAAACAAGCACTTAGATGTCCGGTGGTCTAGAATTCCATAATATATTATTGAATAAATACTATTGCAGAAAATGAAATATATTTTAATAATAGAACATGACAACTGAACAGTCGGGATCCTTTATTCGACAGCAAATCTAATTTTTCAATGGATCCCGACTGTTCAGTTGTCATGTTCTATTATTAAAATATATTTCATTTTCTGCAATAGTATTTATTCAATAATATATTATGGAATTCTAGAGCACCGGACATCTAAGTGCTTGTTTTTTTCTTTTCAGTTTTTTTATTATGTAGGTACGTAGTTTTGGTGACTTTTTACGCAGTCGGGTTTTTGATTTTTTTAATCATTTTTTTTATTTTATACTTTTTAGTTATAAATACCTAGGTAGCTATAGTTATCTTATTTATTAATAAGTAGGTAAGTACCTAACTATATATAGTTTTTCGACTGAAGTAAACTACAATATCGTTAGAAATTGGAGATGGGCGACCGCGTCAGACATTAGATATTTTAGGTAGGACTACCTATGGTATATTGGACAATATACCTACTAGATACTTCAATATATGTCCATCCACATCCAGTTATATGAATTTTTCGTCTTTTCATCGTAAATTTCTACTGTCTAAAAACCTATATGTGAGAAAGGTTGTTATGAAACTTTAAATCGATATAGATCCTAAACGGTCAGTCAAATCGAAAAATATTGAAGGAAAACTAATAATGATTTTTAAATACCTATTTAACGATACCCCACTCGATATAGTTTGTTGACTTTATTTTTTTTTATTTTCACAATATGGCGTCCAGTAGTCGCCATATTGAATTTTCAATAACGTCATATCTTTAGTGACACTCGCCGGATTAAGAGGAATCGATTGACGTGCGAATCATAAAAATCGGCCCAGGCGTTTGGTATATATAGTGCTTCAAAGGAACATACAAACATACATACATACATACTTACATACATACATACATAGACTGTTAAACACAATACCACTCCTTTGCAGTCGGGTAAAAAGCGTACCTACCACAAGGAGTATGTATGGGTGTGACCATACAATAGCCGGTCGTCAAAAAATAACCATTAAAAACTATTGAATAATAATTATAATGATAACTTTGATTATATACTAATCAAAAAATGATAACAATTATTACATATAAATTGAATATAGTAAACACAGCGACGCAGCAGTGAAGAGCAGCTGACTGTATCTTTCTTGCTCGGATACACTCGGCGGTCCCGAGTTCACCCGATCGAGCCTTTCACCTCAGAGCGTGACGTATCAGCCTGATTTACAGCCTACAACAAAGTCTGTGTGCGGTGCGCCAAAAGAAAATTTGAATTCAAAAATTCTTAAATAAAACACTACGCATATTTAGCGTGGTAGCACTATACGTATAAAAGGTCACTTTCCCTCCCATTATGGAAGAGACTTGAGCCTAGCAATGGGACGTATATGAGCTGATATGATTTCTACCATACAAGAGTTTGTTATTTCTAAAATGATATAAAATAAGGTAAAACATTTATCACATAACAAAAAGGTCTCAAAATCTGACTGTGATATTTGTCATACCATTTCGTAGAATTGTTCTGTCCGATGATATCTCAGTGAAGGATCGTCTCTTAGACAAATGTCGGCTGAGCAAACGATCTTCCGTGAGAGCCATACTATTTGTCTTAAGGGTTTTGTTGTTAAGTGTAAACTCTGCATTGTTTGTTTAAAGGGAAGCTGTTTTGATGCTCTTAATATGATTACACTTCAGTATAATAATGTGTTTAATCTGTAAAAGAATATTCTGAGCTCAGTTTATATTTTTATGGCAGACACAATATTTTTTTTTATTACTTACATATGGTGGTAAACGAGCAAACAGCACACTTGATAAGTGTCACTGCCGCCCATGGACCTTTATACCAAGAGTATAGCTAGACCGCTGGCTACCAATACAAACCCCAACCGCTCACCGATCGTAGCGCCATAGCATATAGCCATTACTCAGACGTCGATTTTCTGCTCAGTGTGGTACTACCCCGGACGGACGGGTCCATGGCTGTATACAGAGAACTGTCAACAGCGTAGTCCAACCTCTATGAGAATAAGTAGCTTATCTGATGGTAAATAATAACAATTTGAAATGTTATTCTCTCAACTCTGTCCTCATAACACAACTGCTTAATCCATACTCATTATTACGAAGATTAACCTCAAGCTTCAGACCACGGGCGCATCCATTCATATGGTTAGTCAATATTATTGTAGTAGATAAAACATGAGAGTTTTCTACTCGAAATACCCAGCAGGTCATCGATAAGAAAAAAAATCAATGAAATTAAATGGATTACAAATTGAACGCTTTAAAGAAAATGTAATATTCAAGAATGATAAGTACGCTGATAGAACTGAGTAGTTATTTTTGCTTATTTGTTAACGCAATATTTTCTATTAAGAGTATTTTGAAAATGAAGAGATTTTAAAATAAACTTGAAAATATTTATATCTAAGTTGTGCGTTCATCGAATTATTATTTCTGTTTAATATTTCTTCGCAGTAATTTTAGTATGCTTTGAATTAAATATATTGAATTTTTCTTTAATAAATTCAGATCTTTATATATATATATATATATATATATATATATATATATATATATATACATATATATATATTATAACCAGCAAACCCAGCCCGTTGGTTTTATTTGTAGAGCTCGATACATCGCAGCGCCACCTGGTGTCGACTTATATCAATGGTCATAATGGTGATAGCATATAAATCTTTTCCGTGAAAAAATACACATACATATGTACCAATATTCATAATGATTGGTCAAATAGTTTCTGAGTTTAGCGATGTCATATATACAAACATGCTCTTTTATAGATATAAATAATAGAAGATATAAATAATCACCATCCATCCATTCATCAGCCCATAAACGTCCACTGTTGGACATAGGCCTCCCCACGAGAATGCCATTCAACACGGTCCTGCGCCACCTGCATCCAGTGCTTTCCTGCGACCTTGATAATGTCGTCAGTCCACCAAGTGGGGGGTCGTCCTGCGCGGCGCCGTCCGATTCGTGGTCTCCACTCGAGAACCTTTCTTCCCCAACGGTTGTCGGTTCGTCGAGTGATGTGGCCTGCCCACTTCAACGTGCTAATTCTTCAGGTTATGTCGGTTACACCCGTTCTTCTACAGATTTCCGTATTCCGGATTCTATCACGTAGAGAAATACCGAGCATAGCCCTTTCCATAACACGCTGAACGACTTTGAGCCTTTTGATGAGGCCAACATTTAGAGACCACGTTTTAGTTCCGTGAAAATCACCATATGATTACAATAACACTTTTATACTAAAGAGGTAAACGGTATTCTAAAAACTGTATATAGAAATAAAAAAATGATAATTTATCTCGTTGTCAATAGGGGATATGCATCAGAGACGTGTAGTAAAATAAATAATCTCAGACTATACTCATCCTGTAGGCTTCTTATATAACAATCTCCGAAAACTGCCACAATTTTGACGGTTTTCTGTCCACAGACGCGGGCCGGTCCGTTCGGGGTAGTACCACACTCTCGCAGAAAATTGACGTCTGAGTAATTGGGTACAAGAAAGACGGCAGCTCAACTTTTTCGGTGGATTTGGGGTTTTTTAATTAGCCTAGTTATAGACCTAGTATTGAAAAGGTGGGTAGGATTGTTATCTGCAGAAGTAACACTTACCATCAATTGTGCTGCTTGCTCGTTTGCCACCATAAACAATAAAAGAACCCCAATACGTTTGGGTTCTGTTCTCGCTTGTAATAATTATTTTCCTTCGCAAATGATTTTCTTTTATAAATATAGTCGTTATTTTACATATTAATAGTAAGTACAGTTAGAAAAAAAAACCTCAAACATTTGAAATATTTTATTTGAAACAATAAAATAATAGAAATAACTGAAAAAAAATATTTATTACATCAATAACTAATTGAATCAGGTGATACATGGCGGTAACCATTATTATTTTAAAACGGAGAAAAGGAAGGCAGACGCACCACTTTTCCCACTGTTAATCAATATACCGTACACCTAAACCTAAAGAAAGGTTGGAACCCGGGATAGGAACAAGATGGGATAGTCCCATCTTGTTCCTATCCCGGAACAAGATGGGATAGTTCCATAAAGAAGAACGAAAAACGAACGGATAAAAAGAGGAAATCCACCTGCGACCTCAGCTAAATTTTTTTAGGATACGTTTGTGCGGTGACCGAGTAAGAATACAATTAACCCTATTTTACTGGTGGGGGTATAATAAACGACTGAGTGATATAATAAGCAAGAGAAGGAATATTCAAAACAAAACCCTTTACCAACACGAATGACCACCGTGGTATAATAAGTCAATTTCCTATTTCTACATAAGTTGGTCATAGGATGAATATGGTTATCCATTCATCTATCTGGCAGGTTTCCTATTGGAGATGAGCTGCTCCAAATTAGAAACTACATTGACTATTAAAAAGTTGAAGATTCATCATCATCTTCATTTCAGCTTATACACGTCCCACAGCTGAGCTCGAGCCTCCTCCGCAACGGGAGAGAAATTGACCCACTATATCACGCTGGTCAGACGTGTTGGTATATAGTATTGTTTCGAGTTTTCCTTCTCTTTGAACAGTTGAACATTTTATTTTAATACGATAATCGCCGGTAGATTTTAATTATTCATTACACTAATATATTTGAAATAAAACTATTTTTACGTATTCTATCGTGTTTGTATTTGATTTTTAATTTCCCGACGTTTCGAACACTTTACAGTGTTCATGGTCACGGGAAGAATAAGGTGTCTCACGTCCAACAAGTCATCGTTTTTAGTCTTTTACGACATCAACGAGCAAAGTAAGGGTTGGTAGTATTCGTAGCCTACGACACAGCAATTATTCCGTAACATATAAAATAAATAAAATAATATATTCATTTATCACAATTTCTTATTATAATGTTATTTATGACTAGTTATTAACGGTTTTCAACGTTTCCATCATAGTTTCTGTTTACCAATCACTGATATCGTTACGTTCTTCTTTTTGTTCTGCTTTTCTCCATTTTTCTCCTTTTTAACACCATCTTCTGTGAATAAAGAAAATATTAGTTTTAGTGATTTCCATTATTTAGTCTGTCATTATATAATTCTGTTCATAGCCCCTCATATAATTGAAAGTATAATCCCATAATCGCCATACTTTGTAGGCAATAAAATAAAAATATTAGGTAGGAATTGAACCTATATGTAAAATTAATTCCAGTTGATGTATCAACTTGTCTTACAAAATTTCCCGTGTGTAAAAAAAATACAATTCACCACCCCCTATTTAAGCCGTGGGTGATCGTACGAGACGACTAAGGGATATAAAACGCATATAACATGAGAAGGAAAATTCGAAACAAAACCCTATACCAACACGTCTGAACAGCATGGTATAGTAGGTCAATTTACCTCCCATTGTGAAAGAGGTTCGAGCCCAACAAAGGGTAAGCAATATGAGCTGAGATGATAAAGCATATGATTGCTTTGCTTTATAAATTTTAATATAGATTAATAGACCTACCAAGTGCTTTCGAAGGTTGCGCATCATTCCACGGCTGCACTTTATCAGTTATGAACAGCAAATAGAAAAGATTGGTTAGGAAGTAGAACGAAGCCGATATGAAGAATACTTTCCTCCATTCAGACGCTTGCGTCTGAAACAATGAAAAAAAATTAGTACTTTTATTTTAATAAAGACAATAAGACAATAATAAAGACAATAATTTCCATTAAGAAAATTATTGGATTCCTTTATTTCACAAACATAAAAAACACAAAATTTAATGGAAATCGTACTCACTATACCTGTGACATCGGTATCTTAATATTTGAGGTAGTTAGTAATTGTAAGTGCCGTGCTAACCACGGACATCAACGATTCAGTACCAGTGGCCGGCCCAATGACGATGGGGTAGGTAATAAGAGAGATTATGAGGCCACGTGTCGCTCTTCCGTCGCCCCAGATGGAGCGGACGGTATGTGTCCAAACCATAGGCTGCCAAAAAAAGCTAGTGACAGACACTTTGAAGAAGCGCAGTGTCCTTTACGTAGGCTGAATAGGGAAGATTATGTAGACTCTCATGTCATAGCAAAAACAAATACTGGGTTCCGGTGATCCGCTCGTTCAGTAAAGAGAGTAAAGTCAGTAAAGAGAGAGACATACATCGCAGGACGAGTCTGTGCCTCGTGAGCCGCTTCTTCTGTCGCCCCGGATGAAATTGGCGAGGCGTCACCACCATAGACCGCCGCACCTTGTGGAACATCGGATTTGACTGTGCGTTGAGAGATAGCCTTAGTTTTAAGAGCAGTTCAGTTTGTATAAATGAGGCAAACATTGCACTCAGTTATTTTAATTCAGTTCAATTTCTCTTAATGGCAATGTGCCGGTGTCGACAATTCTGCCAAGTTTTACCAGATTAAAAGGTTTTGTCACACTCTGCCCAAACCGTTTAAAGCAATCAAAGGTATTTCTTTATCGTCGTTTGGGCTAACCGTTGGCACTGAGTCTTTGTCCTCGATGACATCACTGATCGAGCTGAGAGAAACGAAACCAAGTATATAAAACACAAGAATTATAAATTTAAAGTTACCTGATCGCTGACAACGATAGATACAGTAAGTGGTGCAAGTATAGAGAAGATGGCTGCTACTCCATTCGTGAAACCCATCATGGTGCTGGCGAAGTTCGGGGATAAGTCAATGTGGGACAACTAAAAGTACAATGAGAGTATTTTTAAAAATTGTTTTACAAGCGAAAAAATTACCAACGTGTGGTATTTATTCTTTCTTGAACCCATATGTTCTAAAAATCATGTTCAATTTTTATAAACAACCTACAATATTAGACGCTAATACTCAATATATTGGACTGAGAGTATTACTACAGGCTTATTAATTCAAACCATCACCCGTCTACTTATTTCTGTGCGGTGATGAAGTAACAATACAGCTTACGACTGTGTTTTTTGCCCGTGGGTGTCGTAAAAGACATCTAAGGCTAATGTTCATATAAAGTATGTGGAAGAAAATACGAAAAGAAAAACCCCTATTCCCCCCGTCTTAGCAGCGTAACATAGTAGTTCAACTTCCTTACTATTGTGTGTATCCCATCAGTATAATAACTTCCACTGTTGAATAAAAGCCTCTCATAGTTCGCTGCTGATAATCTCTCAGCTGATTTTTACGATTCCTATGGATGAGCAGGCATGTAAGGCATTCTTATATCGTCCTCATGTTGAAAAGAAATTTTATTATTCTATTGAATATACTCTTCTCTTTTTTGATAAAAGAAGGGCACTTCACCTTTTGTATCATGCTGGTAAGAGGAAGTTAGTAAAGCGTTTTCAACTTTTCCTTTTTTTTCATAAATATTATTTGCCTGTGTGGTAGCGGCTTCGAATACTATCAACTCTTACTTTGCTCGTGGATGTCGTAAAAGACGATTAAGAGCCTTATAACGACCTGAGCCAACTCTATCTGATGCTGTTTGGTAAACAATTACATTCCCAAGGAGGGTTGACGTTTGGCAGGCGGCCGGTCATAAAACTATTGCCAATAACTTCTACAATATGTACTATGAAAAAAGAGTACATATTGTATCGACCCCAAGTAATTAGGATAAGAGTAGGAAAATGAATGATGAAATATTATTTATATGAAATATTATCATATTACAGCTTTCAGTGGTATTTTAGTAGCAGTACCTAGTAGTCTTTTAGAAAAGTGGGTGATGAATTACATTATTTCTCTGTTACCACACTGAAAACATATGAAAAAAAAAATAATGTAATATATAATAATTACCATAAAACCGGAATAGTGAGCACCGTTAAGGCCAACAGTGACGGTGAGTATGACCACAGCCAGTGTCAGGTTACCAGAAGGTAAGTACGACAGACTCAGCATAGCAACCGCCGGACCCCAGTGAGCTGAAAATATTATTTATACTATTATAGAAAAATAAATTTAATGATACTCAAATTTTAAATTATTTATTATGTACAAATCCTCCTGCTGACCGACCGCATTCGAAACGACGACGTAAGAGAGCGAGTAGGTATGAAAGAGAGTATTGGTGTAAAGATGCGAAAGGGAATGCTCCGATGGTTCGGACATGTGGAAAGAATGCCGAACGAACGTCTGGTTAAGAAGATATACAATGCGAAAGTGGAAGGATGTAGGTACCGGGGGAGAGCGAGACTAACCTACCTAGACCAGATCGGTCATGTACTGAAGGAAGGTGGAGTCAAGAGTGTCCGAAACCGGCGAGCGTGTATGAAGAGAATTATGAATGTTGAGGAAGCGAGTGAAGTATGCAAAGATAGAGTTCTCTGGCACTCTGTTCTCTCTGCCTACACTGCAAGGGATAATTGCGTGATAATATGTATGTATGTATGTACAAATCCTTCAGGGTCACTTAAACATTATCAATTTTAACCTTTTTTTAATGCTTATGGGTGCAAACAAGTAAGCAGTACCTACACCAAAACTCAGAAAGTTGGGCTTTCGTCTCTCTCGCTCAGCGAACGAAGCGTAATAGCACATTGCCATTGCTGAGACGTCGATTTTCTGCGAGAGTGTAGTAGTACTACTCCAGACGGATCAGCTTGCAATTGTAGACAGATAACTGTCAACATCTCTACCACTATTAAAAATAAATTAATCTACTATGTGGTGATGAAATAATGAGATAAGGCTATAATTCATCACCCTTTAATTGCTTATGGTTGTTCGAAAAGACGACTAATGATACGTACGTCAATAAAATCTATCCAAGAGAAGAATAACTTGGACATAATTCCTTATGTCCATCCGTTTGACCAGCGTGCTATTATAGGTCCATTATCCTCCTAATATACAGGAAGTCTGTACACAACAAACGTTTGCTTTAAGATGTAGGCCTCCTCAATAGGAGCTTAATGTTATAATCCATCACGCCTGCTTGACAATCATAGTTGGTGAGTACCGCTGCGCATTCAATAAATTACCAGGATAATTTATTTATTGGCTTTTACAATTTCTCATGTAAAGTTAGGAGTGATGATACAATGTATTCTTATCACGTCATCTCACGAGGATTCTATAGATACCGATTCAGAGATAGAATTCTAAGATTCTGTGATAATGTTACTTACCAATAGTATTAAATATTTTCCTTGATGTGACAAGTTTGATAATGTTTCTGTTGACGAGGAAATCGGCTAACCAGCTGAAGAAGAAACTCAGAACATACATGGCGACGTAGGGTAAAGCTGATAATTTACCATTCTGAAAATGAAAATAACTTATCAGCAAAATATGAGCTCAAATTACTGAAATTTAGCATTTAATATGTGTAAACAATATCGGGTAGATGGCACACGTCTCCTTAAAATGCGAAAATATAATACGATGCGAGAATTGAATGTCCTACTATAGTTCACGGTGGTATAAGTGGCAGCACGATAGGAACGGAATTTCCAATAGGTGTGGGTTCAAATCCCACTTGTGACAATCATTTTTCGCTCGCAATCGGGTTTTATAAAAAATATAAACTGCTAGCGTCTGTTCGCGGTTTTCCTCGCATAAAAAGTGTAAAGCATTCTAGGAGCTTTCACTGTAAAGTTTATTAAAATATATTTCAAATACAAAATAACAAAAAATTAATATTGTAGAAAAAAGTTCTTATGAAGAAAAAATTATATAAATTAATTAATATTAACTTTAAATAAAATCATATATTTTTAGTTTTAGACTACTGAGTCACGGTCTGACCATGTAAGCGTGAGGTCTCACAGTTCAACATACAATCAGTCAAAATCTTTTGAAAGCAAATTCCATATGTATTTTGACCGTTTATTGTTCTTACCTGGAAAAAGAAAGGACTTATAGTGTCCGATCCTCAATATCAGACCCAATGCCCATGCTTGACTGATAATCAGTAAACTAGTAAATTTAATTATAACAATAAAAAAATATATAAAATACCTCTTTAATGTCAACCCCAAGAACATATTTCATATAGGAAGGTAGTTCAGTCAACAGCGTCCAGAATCCTAAGTTTTGTCCACAATGCGCCAACAGAATTGCCCAGAACGGCAATGAAGTTAGAATACCTTTCCATGGAGTAGGTATATTCTGAAAACCGGTCATAAATTCTTATATTAATACATAGTTTTAGCATATTGTAATTAAAATATCTATCCAACAAAATATATAAATATTTATCATTAAAAAACATCACCTGCGTTTATATATCCTGCTACTGGGCGCTATTGTTCTTTATATTGGGAGAGAAATTGATTTGCAATATCAAGCTGTTCATACAAACTAGTATTGTAAAAATCCACAGGAAAACAAATAGGTGTACTGACACGGCGATTTGGGATATCCACATTCATGATTGGTTAAAATTAGGTTTACACGCATATCCCTTGCAGGGTAGGCAGAGAGAACAATTTCTCTCCTCGACTCGCCTGACTGGGCAAGGCGTGAGGGGTGGCGGCCCCCATCGCCGCATCTGCCGATGTTTGTACCGACGGGGGCGGGTTGGTACACGTCGCCTCCAGGACATGTCCTAACCCGCGCTGTGGTACGCATTCGAGCCGGATTGCAGTCTAACTAGACTGGCATGCGACGTGCACGCTCTGGAGTATGCCCTCCTAAATACATGCAAGTAGTAATAGTACTATAATCGTTATCCAGGTCAATGGTAGATAGATTAGTAGGAAAATACTGCTGGTGAACATAGCGTATGGTGATTATGGTTAAAATCAAATTCAAATCTAAAAAGTTACTACTACAAGATCGAAATAGCCGAAAGGGTAACCCGCTGGTCCAGTCACGTATATCAGGAAGTAAGCGGTACCAATAGTCGGACCAGTGGCGAAATATCCGTTCTTAGGTGAGCCTATGCCCAACACTGGATTCAATTCGAATATATTCTTTCCGCTATAGTTTCAATTTGAATAGAAAAGTAAGAGAATTCTAAAACTATCTCATTCTTTAAGCCTGACCATTACGGTATTTTTTATATCTCAGCCCACACACGTCCCACTACTGGGTCGAGTCTCCTCCACACTAGGAGGGAAAGCGACCTATTACACGCTGGTCAAACGTATTGGTATAGGGTTTTATTTCTTGTTTTCCTTCTCTTGCATAGATATTATATGCGTATTTCACCCACGGTTAAGATAGGGGGTGGTGAATTGTATTCTTACTCCACTATCACACGGAAGCTACTTTTTTATTTATATGCCTACAAAAATCAAAATATATGTCTTGTGAATGAACATAACGAATTGTTTAATTTATAATAATTACCCCATGTCCCAATTCATGGGATCCAGCATTCGATTCGATGTATTTCCTCTCCTCTTTAGTGATCCACCTGCTAGTTCCAGGCGTGGAGTCACCGAAAACAAGCCAGAGTATCGACCAGGATAGACACGCAACGCCACCTACATAGAAGATTGATGGCCAGCCCCAGGAGCTGGCTGATAGTAATCCTGAAGTAAGCAGTTCAATAATTGTTCCAAGTTGAGCACCTGCAAATAAAATACAATATAATTTTAAATCTTATCATTTTATTGTTAGGTAGAGGAACTGCAGCATATTTGGAATACTAGTTTGTTTTTTGAGGATAAATTTAAAGAGAAAAGGTGTGGGTCTATAAAAAATACATTAAATGATTGATAAATTATTAAACTTTAATAATTAAAATAATCAAACATAACAAAAACCAGGAACCTTATCAAAATGCTTATCAAACGAAAAAACTCCAAAATCGAGATTTGACTTAGGGTGCAGGTAATTTGGAATATAGTATTCCAAATTATATTCACATTTTTTTTGACATTTGCTTAACACTTTTCCTTAGAAACTAATAAATATATATATCTCTGTAATAGTCTTACAGTTTTTAGATCTTTAGTCATCAATATTTTTTAAACGAAATAAACTAAAATAATCTCTAATTAAGTAATCAGTCACAATAATCAAAGATCAGTCTTAAGTTTGAACTTACAGTTTACTATTATTAGTTATTATTCTTGCAGTAATCACAAATATACACAAAAGATTCATAACCACTACAAGAACCGTGGACCCACAATTCGCACATTAAGCACTGTACCAATTCTTCACCCCTTTTATCCTCGCTATATTTACCGTTACAGAAAAAACATTCGACGTCTTCGTCCGTAGGTACAGTAGTCTCATCTCTCGTTGCTACATTGTCAGAAGAGTCTGTGTTATTTGCAGATATAGCCCCAGGAATCGGATCTGATGAGTCACTGTCGGTCATATTTCTTTTCTTTATCTTTCTTGTTATTTTCCTCTTGTGTTTTCCTTTTTTCTGTGTTTTGTTTTCTTTATCAGACTTTTTAAGTTGTGCATTCTCAAGGTCTTTTTTATAAGGAGAACTTGAGATTATTTCCAATCTTGATGGCTTACGGCCCCTATTGCTAGTTCTTTCTTTTATTGTGGCCACGGGAGAAATATGGGAAGGAGTAACAAGGGAGTGAATTTCTGTCCTACTACCTGACGGTCCTGGCTCTGTTTCAATAAAATTCTCCAATCGCAAGGAAGCATTTGTGGAGGAGGCGATCGTCATTGAAATTATTTAACTGTTTGGATCCTTTCCTTGACCTGGGTACGTTGAACTGTTTAGCTGCCTTTAAATATCCCATTCTCTTATCTCTAACAGCGGGAATGGCAGCGGCCATTTCCTCCTTTTCTCCTCCATCTCTTTCTCTTATTATATTTGCGAGATGTAGCCATTTCTAAAAAAACCAGAATAATTAATACTTCTCATAGAAATGTGCATATAATTTGGAATATTCCAAATTATATTCTCCTTCGGTATTCCAAATTAACAACATACCAACCTAACCTAAAATTCTATGTCACATTTTTAATGTTAGATATATTCACAAAATCATAGTAAAATCACAAACTAACAAGGCCACTTAACAGTTTAAATAATTAAGATGAAGATTTAAAGCATTACAATAAATGATTATCACCGATTGCATTCTTACCGATTTTTTTTTCAAAGCAGGCGTCACGTTCCTTTGCGGTTTGTAGCCGGAATGTCAAGATGCCGTCCTGTTTTTAATACACAATAGCTTTGTGTGTCGTATGACTTCATGTTTACGGCAAAAAAATACAGATGGTGTTTATAATTATTTTGATATCGAAGTATTCCAAATTACCTGCAGTATCCCAAATATGCTGCAGTTCCTCTACTAGATATTATAGAATTCTATTAATCGGTCAATATACTTCTACAATATGAAATCTTAATTTTACTCTACTGCTGCCTTTCCTACTTTTTGAATGGTTTTATACATATCCGTGTGGTGACGGAGTAAGAATACAATTCACCACCCCCTATCTTACCCGTGGGTGATTGTAAGAGACGACTAAGGGATATAAAACGCATATCTATGCAAGAGAAAGAAAACTCGAAACAAAACCCCTTTACCAACACGTCTGACCAACGCGGTATAGTAGGTTAACTTTCCTCCCATTACGGAGGAGGCCCGAGCCCAACAGTGGGACATACGGACTGTGATGATGATGATGATGAGATTGATATTCGTTACAGTAATCATTTGATTTCTAAAAATTCATCAATAACATACCAGCGTAAACGAAGGTGCCGAGCCGGCTACGTTCTGTGGCTGGAGCCCAGTGGCCCAGTACTCCGTGCAAGCTGGGGTACAGCATACCTTGGGTTAGACCCATCACGATACGACATGCGCACACTGCCATGTAATCACCCTGGAAATTCACAAATTACACATTATTTATGAATATATTTACAAAATCTTGTTTAGGAACTAGTATATTATTTATGCAATAATATTACGCGCCACAGTTTAATTGTCATACGTTCTCATGTTTTCCTAAATGGTAAGATGATTGGGATGGGTTTGCCATAGTTATGAGTTCGAATCCCATATGTGTGACTTTAATTTTTCGCTCGTAAATAAGTTTTTCATAAATAACTTAGCATGTTAAATACAAAATTTCAGTAATTAAGGACATAGTTTTTGCTAAATGTTCAAACTTGATTAAAATACAGAGGATTAAGTTTATTTATAATAAGAAAAAAACTCATAGATGTTTAGCAGAAGAATTTCATTATTAATTCGATGCAATAAGTTTAGGAGCAGAATAAGATTTATAAAATCATCATCATCTCAGCCCTATGATTCTCTTATCTTTCTATTCTTAAAAACAAACAGATGTCTGTATATTCAGTTGTCTGTAAGTTCGGTTTATGGATGATAATTATACGTGATAACGTCATAAAAAACATTGATGAAAAATTGCATACTTTTATGTATTTAACAAACATAAATTATGGAAACCACATTAACCTTTCACTTCACTTAAAAACAGTTTTCCTTCTCTTGCTGTGAAATTATCTATTTGAATACCTTAGTAATTTTTACAATATACAGGAAAGAAATAGGGTAGCGACACTTTGTTTACCTTACCTTCCTTACATAGAAGATTGAATATTTATCGCGTATAAAATGAAAAAAAAAAATGCTCTTATATTTTAATTATTTGGTTATTCAGGAACTACAGTTTTTAGTGACAATCATTGTTAGAAGTTATTATTCAATAAGTATCTACTTTGATTTTTTATATACATTGTAGCCCACATTTTAGTGTAATTAGGACATCACTTGTCATAAAACTGTTGTCAAAACTTTTATAATATGAATAATGATATAAAAATATATTTGCATCGACCCAAGCAATTAGGATATAAACAGAATAGAAATTTCATCTGATTTGGATAACAATTGACATTAAAGTAGGTACCTACAATTGTATGCTATATAAGGACAACATAGTTTTATATCTTAAACAGTAACAGGTGCAGCTAGCAAAATTGCTGAGGAAATAAATGTAACGAGTGTTGTACTAAAGAACTTAAGACCATAAAAGTAATATAATGAATTGCAACTAAGTTCATTCCAGTTTATAGAAATAAATTGTACATATAACAACCTCTTAGCCACTGAAAATAAATATCCATTATGTTATATATGATGAATAATTAAATTAAATATGAGTTTTAAAGTAAATTTTGTTTATGTTGGCTCGCTGTAGTGCTGGCGAATAATTTTAGATTAAAATTAAATTAAAATTTACTTCAAAATGGTGATGGGATAAGAATATATTTGTCGCCCCTAATTTGCTTTTAGGCATTGTAAAAATCACCGGAAATGTATAAAATATCACTGCGATCATCAACCCATCTGCCAAATGTGGCAATTACGATACTATCCCTACATATGTGGGAAAGGCCTACTGTGGAGACGACGCCTCGACTGCGAGACGGTTGAGCTGCCGAGGCGTCGACACGAGAGGATATCGCCAGGTGGGCAAAACAAAGACCGAGTTTCGGTGGCCCACTCGCACGGTGAAAGAGAGGTACGGATCTGTCGCGCGCCGTTCTCTCTGTCGCCCCGAACGAAATTAACCCGGTGTGACTATAGACCAAATAAAAAAAGAACTTAAGTGGACGGTGAAGGCTGAATGATGATCATGAGTACCACTATGACTCATATGGTAACGGACTACAAATACGATCATTTCCTACCATTTTTATTTTATACTCAATATTTGCGGTATTTTTTTTAATTCTTAACTGTAGTAAATATGGTTCTTCATATTAAGTGAAAAAAAATAATAATTACAAAGGACAGTAATGATTTTTAGTAATGACGTAATAATACTATTCAACATCTTTTATCTTATCCACTGGTATATTAAAAGACGACTACATACATACATACATATCATCACGCCATATCCCTTGCAGGGTAGGCAGAGAGAACAGAGTGCCAGAGAACTCTATCTCTGCATACTTCACTCGCTTACTCAACATTCATAATTCTCTTCATACATGCTCGCCGGTTTCCGAGACTCTTGACTCCACCATCCTTCAGTACATTACCGATCTGGTCTAGGTAGGTGAGTCTCGGTCTCCCCCGGTACCTACATCCTTCCACTTTCGCATTGTATATCTTCTTATCCAGACGTTCGTTCGGCATTCTTTCCACATGTCCGAATCATCGGAGCATTCCCTTTCGCATCTTTACACCAATACTCTCTTTCATATCTACTCGCTCTCTTACGTCGTCGTTACGAATACGGTCGGTCAGCCTAACTCCACAGATTTGCCGCAGAGATCGCATTTCGACCGCATTAATTTTACTTTCATACTCTTTTCTGCATACCCATTTCTCGCTTCCATACGGTAATGATGGGACAAGCACTGCGTTATGTATTGCTACACGTGCCTTCTTGCTGAGGTGGGCAATATATATAAAACCCTACATAAGTCTATCCGAACAGCGTGCTATAGTAGGTCATATACCTTCAACTTTAGAGGATACTCCAGCCCAGCCGTGGTACGTATGAGTTATCATGATGACAGTAATGATTGAGAAAGGTTTAAAAAAGTCACATACACTCGTTTTTATCCGTGTGGTGACGGAGTAAGAATACAATTCATTAACCTATCTTACCCGTGGGTGATTGTTAGAGAGAATATAATATCTATGCAAGAGAATGCGAACTTGGCATAAAACCTTATACCAACAAGTCTTACCAGCATGGAATATTAGTTCATTTGCCCACCCATTATAGAGGAGGCTTGACTCCAGCAGTGGTACATATATGAGCTACGATGATCATAGAAAAAGATAATTTAGATCATATATTTACAAATGTATGTTATGTACCCAAGAAATACAACCAATATGCGCTCGTCCCAAAACTTATGAGTTGGTAACATTCGATGTTATTGGACTGACGCCAAATATAAGCCCAAAGTGCTACCACCTGAATGTAAACAGCAGAGAATGTTCCAATAATCCTAATATTAGATTTTATAAATCATTTTTTTTAAAGGATGATATCAATAAAATGCCATTTTGTCTGCCTAGTCGAATATGATAAAAGTTTTTGCATATTGAAATTACTGAAATTTTTAGCATTTAATACTTATGCTTAATTATTTATAAATACCCGATTACGAAACGAAAAATGATGTCACAAGCGGGGTTCGAACCCGCACCTATTGGGAGTCCGGCCCAATCGTGCTGCCACTTACACCACCGCGAACTACTGTAGGACATGCAAATCTCGCTTCGTATCATATTTACGTCTTCAAGGTGACGTGTGCCATCTACCGGACAATGTTTACACATTGTATAGGCTCAATACTTCAAACTTTACAAATAGAATTGTATTAAACGAAACGATGACAATCGTTTAATACAATTCTAACTGTAAAGTTGTTCGTACTTAGTAATGGAACGTAGGTACATCAATTTTGGACGTAGTCCTTACCAAACAGGCAACAATTCCATATTCTACAGATTTGTCTTACTATATAATATTTTAAATGTAGGTGCCGTTGTTTGGATATTTGTTACTCAATCGAGTGATTGAGTCGAAATTTGTTCAACGGTTTACGAGTGTAAACCGTTGAACAAATTTGGATATAAACGGGTATATAGATAGACTATTACCTAGATTATTACATAGAATACTTTGTATTCTGGTAAAGAGGTAATAGCTGAAATTTAATGACATAATAAATCAAAAATAGTTCTAAATTTTATCAAGAGTGGCAATGCCTCAATAATAGATCGCACCATAATCCCGGTAATTTTTTTCCGTGGGATAATAGTTCAATATCAATGTTTTAAACGGGTTTTAAATTGACAAAACTATTCTTATTTAAGTAGAAAAAACTAGATCTCACTGAATAGTGTCAATTTAAATTCTGCCATAGTCTCGTCAAAAAGAAAACTATATTTTATACGGGCAAAGTCGCAGGCAGAAGCTAGTATTTTATACTAATTACTGAAATTTAGCATTTAATATGCTTAATTATTTATAAAACCCGATTACGAAGCGAAAAAATGATGTCACAAGCGGGATTCGAACCCGCGCCTATTGGGATTCCGGCCCAATCGTGCTGCCACTACACCACCGTGAACTGTAGGACATGCAAATCTCGCTTCGTATCAAATTTACGCCTTTAAGGTGACGTGCGCCATCTACCCGACAATGTTTACACATTGTTATAGGCTTAATACTTCAAACTTGCAGTTAGAATTGTATTAAACGATGACACAACCTTGTTATTCTAATTGCTGAAATTTAGCATTTAATATGCTTAATTATTTATAAAACCCGATTACGAAGTGAAAAATGATGTCACAAGCGGGATTCGATTCATGATTGAGCCGGAATTCAAATAGGCGCGGGTTCGGGTCCCGCTTGTGACATAATTTTTCGCTTCGTAATCGGGTTTTATAAATAGTATTTTATATTTCATGATTTAATTCAGATCGCATAGATTGCGCAGAGGTTAAAATGCCGACCTTTCATAAGGCAAAATCACATGCACTAAGGCAATAATCTTTGTATTAGGGGAAATTTGATAATTAACGGACACAAATCACAGACTCAGAACAACAACCTGTTTATGACAAAAAATATTGTTCTGTGTAGACATCGAGCTCGCAACTCTTAGCACGGTAGGTGATCTTAACCAACCGCTGGACGACACGAAGGCACGGCAACCTGTCCTTCAGGTTGACGCAGGTACTTACCAGACACGGGGTCTTCGGTAAGTACCTGCACCGAATTAGACGTGAAGAGGCCCCTGGATGCCATGAGTGTGGCGCGCAAATCGATGACGCGCGTCACACCCTGGAGGTATGTCTCGCCTGGGGGCCTCAGCGCCACGACCTGTCGGCGGTCATTGGAGCGGACCTGTCGTTGTCAACCGTCATCAACAAGATGCTTGACAGTGACAGGTACTGGACGTCGATGGCCTACTTTTGCGAGGAAGTCATCTCTGGAAAGGAGGCCGCGGAGCGGGAACGCGAAGCACTCGCGTCTGCGAACTCGCTCCGCCGGCGGCGACCAGGGAGAGGGAGGCGCCGCTACGCGCACCTCCTCCCACCGCCTTGACGGTTGACTGGTCGTGGCCAGATGGCCAAGCGTAGGGGTGTCGGGGATAGAATGCCATTAGACGATCTCTCCGGCATCCCGTAAAAGTGCGGAAGGGACCGCTGTTGGTTTTAGTGGGTATTTCGGCCGCCAACATCTATGACTGGCGAGTCTCACACACCCCCCCGTCTGTCACTGGTGGGGGATAGTGCGTAAAAGCATTTCCACAGCGTTAACAAAAAAAAAGGTGATCTTAATCAATACATTTGTATAGTTATTGATAGTCAAGGTTTGATCATAAGTATTACATTTTGCATTCCGACTAACTAATCGTATTAAGCCTCATTTAAAAATTTATATATTTAATCGAATTGTGCTATTTCAAGGTTTAAAAAATGGTTGATATCAACTATCCTTGGTAAGGTAATTATTGATTAGATGACATCAGATAGAGTAGACTCAGGTTAATGTTAAGCTTGTAGTGGTCTTTTACGACACTTACGAGCAATGCAAGTGTTTGGTAGTATTCGCAGCTGTCAACACACAGTAAAATTAATACAATATTTTGAGATTGTTATATACAATTTGGAAGTCTTACCTTAGTGGCAGCTAAAGGCAATATCAGATTGATGACACCAGCTGAAGCCATAGCTACAAATATGGGGTACTTGCCGCCAAAGCGACCGGCTATCATTCCTGATGGCACTTGCAGCACTATGTAGCCCCAGAAGAAAGAAGATAGAATCATGTCCTGGATGCTTCGATTCCAATCGAACACCTGGAAATACAGTTCACATATTATTTTATATAGTCTCATTCATGTTCTTAGACCTTGGTTCGATAACGAAGAGAGCTGAATGCCCAAATTGCCTCCCTTTCTGTCCTGATATAATGCCCTTCCTGCAGCTTTCCCTGTTATGATAGTCAGTGACTTGCCTGTATTTCTGGTATTACTGGTGTTTTTTTTTATTTTCAGCTTCATATGCTTTTTTTTTGGTAGACTATGGTCTGGACACACGCCGTCCATTACGTATGGAGCGACGGAAGGGCGGCGCGTGGCTCCATAACTCATCGTATTCCCTCCCAATCAATGGCGATGAGGAGATACTCTTTAGTCAAAGTACCGAATCCTTGACGTCCGTGGCTGGCCCGGCGGGATACCTTTTCAGATACCATCCCCTGTTGATGCCCTCACGCCGTCAAACTCTCTGCTGGTGACGCACTATTGCCTGATCCAGTCAACCGAGCTTCACATGCTGCAATATTGTTAAAATATAGCAGCATTTCTTTGTCACTATTTACTTAGTACCGATTCGTGCCTTCGGTGGGCACTGGATACAGTGGATTACCCTTTTGGATACTGACGCCTGTCAACGCCCTGGCAAGTTTGAAAATATCCAGGTGGATTGCTTATTTATCTGCTTATCAGAAACAATGAGAAAACTTAGCATTATAAATTACTTTACTAGTATTCAATCTATGTTATCTTAAGCTGTAACGAATGAAGGACATTTTTTCGTTAGAAATCCCTACGATCCTTCTAAGAAGGCCCTTTTTGTCACTTAACTAATCGCTACTGGAACACGAATTTGTGTGACTTAATGATCGTTAAGGGAACTTGGACTTTTTGTTACTACAAAAAGTGTAAGTAAAGTTGGAAAATGATTCGCCGAAAGTATTTTTTATGCCGTATAATTGTTTGACTTTTGAATTTGACAGGCAAAATTACTTTGTACTAGTTATTTCGACTGTTTTACTTGTTTTGATTACTTTGGAATGTATTACTTTGATATTTAAATTTGAATTATAAACATATATGGGTGAGCATTGTTTTAAATTATATAGAGTAGTTTTGCATAATGTACAAATCATACAGACAGATAAAATATTAAAAAAAAATATTTTTACTTTACAGAGGGGTGCGGTAGAACGTGTTATGGGGTTGTACGCCGTTCTTACCAATGTTCCCGGTTTGAGTATGACGAGACCAAAGTTTATTCCAAAAAAATAAAAGAGGTGATAAGCCACAATTATCCGTGTGGTGACAGAGTAAGAATACAGAGTAAGAATACAATTCACAAGCCCCTATCTTACGCGTGGTTATCGAAAAGGACGACTAAGCGATACAATGCGCTATAATATGTAAAAGAGGGTAAACTCGAAATGATACCCTATACCAACCAGCCTGATCAGTGTGGTTTAGTAGGTCAATTTCCTTATTGTAGAGAAGGCACGAGCCCAGCAGCAGTACGTATATGAGCTGAGACGATGAAGCCACAATTACATTGAATTTGAATTGAATACTATTGTTCTTAATGTTTCCGTAGACACACCGAGAATGATTAGTAAGAATTGAATACTATTGTTCTTAATGTTTCCGGACACACCGAGAGTGATTAGTAAGTTTTACTTACAGGAAAGTTACCAGTAGAGGAGGTGCTGTTAGAAGTCATGGCGACGATGGCCACGCTCATGCTGACTCTGGTCGCATACGAGACGGTGGTCGCCAGGAACATCAGCGTCGCTATGATATGGCGCATGCCGAACATGTGATCTGAGAACAATATGTTGATATTTTTATTCTATTTTAAGGGAAGAAAGAAAATATTTGTTCTTGTATGTAAAGTGTGATGCCAACGATGGCAGACTTATTTTATTTTAATTTTTTTTTTTGAAGTGAAAACTTCTTTGGGTGCACCGCACACAGATTTTTTCGTAGGCTGTAAGTGAGGCTGATCCGTCACGCTCTGAGGTGAAAGGCTCAATCGGGTGAACTCGGGACCATCGAGTGTACCCGAGCAAGAAAGAGACAATCAGCTGCTCTTCACTGCTGCGTCGCTGTGTTACTATATTCAATTTATATGTAATAATTGTTATTATTAATTATTATCAATTATTCAATAGTTTTTAATAGTTATTTTTTAATGGCTGGCTATGGCGTGGTTACACCCATACATACTCCCCGAGGCACGTTTTTTATTTTATTTTGTATTACCTTTTTTTTCATAGGTTTATTTTTTCTATCCTTGCATACTTCACTCGCTTCCTCAACATTCATAATTCTCTTCATACACGCTCGCCGGTTTCAGCGACTCCTGACTCCACCTTCCTTCAGTACGTGACCAAACTGGTCTAGGTAGGTTAATCTCGCTCTCGCCAGGTACCTACATCATTCCACTTTCGCATTGTATATCTTCTTAACCAGACGTTCGTTCGGCATTCTTTCCACATGTCGGAACCATCGGAGCATTCCCTTTCGCAACTTTACACCAATACTCTCTTTCATATCTACTCGCTCTCTTACGTCGTCGTTACGAATGCGATCGGTCAGCCTAACTTCACAGATTTTCCGTACAGATCGCAGGATAGAGTTCTCTGGCACTCTGTTCTGTCTGCCTACCCAGCAAGGGATACGGCGTGATGATATGTATGTATGTTTAATTTTTCACTTCTGTTGGTAGTCCTCATGAAAGCTTTGTGTTTATTTATAGATAATACGCTTATAGATAACAGGTTATGATCTAAAAAAGGGTTTGTCACTAAAAAAGAGTCCTCGTTATTACAGAGACTTATATCTATCTACTATAGTGTTATTTAATCAATTTTGAGCCAGATTTTGATATAAATTCTTTTTCGTAATTCGTAAAAATTATTTTTATGTCATATAATAACAGATTTCCGTCATGTATTGCTTAATTGAAACAATTATCAATGTCTTTAGTGGATCATTATACGAAAGAAGATTTAATAGATTAGAAGTAAAAGCTATAAAATTGTCGATAAAACGAAGATAACTTGTATCTATAAATGTAAAATGCGCGCTGTGACATTACACTTTTTATCAATTATTTGATAGCGATCTTAGATAGTTTATTGAAAACATCCATTAGCCTGACATGAGAGAGATAGGCTTTAGAGAAGACCGAAGAAATGATGAATTGCATAAAGCATGACATGGATAGAAAAAGAGTTTGCCGTGTGGTGGCGGCTAGGAATACTACTACCCCTTACTTTGCTCGTGGATGTTGTAAAAGACGACTAAGAGTCTTGTAACGATCTAGGCCCACTCCATGTAATGCCGTTTGGCCAACAATTACGTTGCCAAGGAGGGTTAACGTCTGAAAAGCGGCCGGTCATAAAACTATTGCCAATAACTTTTACAATATGCACTATTAAGAAGAGTACATATTGTATTGACTCCAAATAATCGGGATTGAAAGAGAGATAAGAGAAAGGAGAATGATGGTGATGATGGAGAGAAAGGGAGTGAACGTAAAGATATTTGACAGGATTGTGTAGAACAAAAGGACATATTGCGTCAACTTCAAGTAATTGGGATAAGAGCAGAATAAGGATGATAATGCTGATATATAAAGATTTCTCAATATTCCTATAGGTATAAATATACCCAGGATTAATAATTCCCAATGTTTAAGTGATGGTTGCTTAACAGTTTATTCGTGATCAAGTGCCATTTGTGAGACCTGGTCCAGCCATAATTTAACTGTATATGATATTTATAAATACCCGATACGAAACGAAAAATGATGTCACAAGCGGGGTTCGAACCCGCACCTATTGGGAATCCGGCCCAACCGTGCTGCCACTTACACCATCGTGAACTATTTTGGGACATGCAAATTTCGAATCATATTATATCTTACGTCTTCAAGGTGACGTATGCCATCTATCGGACAATGTTTACACATTGTATAGATAAATAATTAAGCATATTAAATGCTAAAAATTTCAGTAATTTGTATATGATATTTTCAAGAAATAAACATATCCCCGTTCGAAATGCATTAGACTAAAGCTGATACTTACTAAAACTATGGTATAAAAAGAAAGTTTTAGTATTAGTTTTCAAATTTCAGGATTCAGGATCATTCCAGGATTAGTCAAGATGTTGACTAAACTATAAAACCAAATATTTTTTAAATTTATTTTAATTGTTTGACTTGTAGTTTGAATGTGAATTTAAATGATTATTGTTAATTTTTACTTAATTTATTGTGACATATTGGTTAATACAGATTCAAAATTTTAATTATTGCAATTACTATGAGTTTTTGATACTTGAAATAAATGTATTATTATATTATTATAAATATAATAATATTTAATCATTATAGTCGCAATTAATATATACGGCAATAATTTATGCATTAACGAGAGCAATTATATTAATGTAGTAAGACTTTTATTACGACAAATCAAAGGCTGTGAAATATCTTGTTTAATATAAGGAAAATTGCAAAGATTAGAAGAGGAAAACTTATTATGAAATTGATAGAAGGAAATGGGTAAATTGTCTGGATATATAAAATATTGTTTAGTAAATCTATTTCTTAATGTGTTTATACAATAAATGTGCCCTTCGTTCTTATTACCTAAACTTGTTTACGATTCACAGGTAGTTAACTAACTTCGGGTCAGGGAAATTGATCCTAGCGTTTTCCTTGTACGTTATTGCCTTTTTGGATCTTGTGCTGTGTTTAACAGGAAAATTGTTCACATATACTAAATACTGTATTGGAAAGAATATTTTGGAGATTAAAATTGTAACATGTCCCCCTTCCTTTTTTTTTTTTTTTTTGTGGTGGGCCATGGACGTCGCACCCCGCCAAATCGGTCCGGGGTGACGGAAGAGGCGGCGCGCAACCCCATTGACCCACCCTGCAAGCACCTCTTCTTCGCCATGCGAGCGGGCCACCGGTACCCGATCTTTGTCTTCGGTAGCCCGGTATGCCCTCTCGGGCTCCTCTCCTGTTGACGCCCCGACAGATTTCGCCGTCGAGGCGTCGTCCTCATGCGGTGGCCTCGCGTCGGGTGACCGGACAATTCCCCGGTCCGATCACCCGAAGCCTCGGTTAGGGCGGCATCAGGCGCAGGTATTCGCGCCTGCGCCGCCCCGGCCGCGGGCGGCGGCCCGGGTCACGGGAATCCTCCCGGGCCCGTTCCGCCGCCTCCTTCTGCGAGATGACAGCCTCGCAGAAGGCGGCGACCGCGTCCCAATTCCTGACGCTGTCGACCATCGCCCTCGCGACAGCCGGCAGCGTCAGGTCGGCACCGATAATAGCGACGAGGTCGCGGCGCTGCCCGTCCCAGCCCGAGCATTCCTCGAGCGTATGTTGCGCCGTGTCCTCGTCACTACTGCAATGATGGCAGCCCGGAGTCCATTCCCTGTGCACGACCGTGTGCAGGTATTTCCCGAAACACCCGTGCCCCGTTAACACCTGCACCAGTCGGAAGGTGAGGACCCCGTGCCGCCGCTCCATCTATTCCATCAGTACGGGCGGAGGGCCTCAACGGTAATGACACCGTGTCTAGGCCTCTCCAGCCGCGTATCCCAACGGGCGATGACTTCTTGGCGGGCGTCCTCGCGCCAGGTGGCTATCTCGTTAAACGATGGGGAGCCACCCTCTTCGCGCATTGAGGTAACCCGCCGGTACATGTCCCCCTTCCTAAGGAAGGGGGACACGTTACGTAGACTATATATATATATATATATATATATATATAATACATATATGCCTTCAAATATAGCATATACTTTTTAGAAATAAACGGTTACATATCAATTTTCCGTGTGGTGACGGAGTAAAGAATATAATTCACTACTCCCTATCTTACCCGTGGGTGATCGTAAGAGACGAATAAGGGATATAAAACGCATATAACATCTATGCGAGAGAAGGTAAATTCGAAACTAAACCCCATACCGACACGTCTGACCAGCGTGGTATAGTAGATGAATTGCCCTCCGGTTATGGAGGAGGCTCGAGCCCAATAGTGGGACATATATAAGCTCAAATGAATGGTGATTATCAATTTTCATCCTTTAGGATAAAGGGTGTAAAAATGGGTAATAAATTTTGCATTAATACATTTAATTGTTCTATCTTTGTAATCCGTCAAACGGTTTTTGCGACTCTTTTGTAGGTATGATAGAAATGATTGAATTCCTAATTTTCTACACGATGAAAAAAAATGACTCTAATAGGTACCACTAATTATGACACATATATACAATAAAGGGGCAGGATCATTTGAAGTATTAAAATCAAACTGAAACTAATTACTTAATGGGCGCTTGGCGGTGACATCTGCCAACCGCACGGAATAACAACCGTGAGAAAATAATTATTTTTAAATAAAATTGAATATCTATGACGTGAACTGGATTGCATGCAAGACATGTTTCTTGGAAATCTATATCAATTATTACTTTTGAACGAACAATGTTTGTATATTTCTATATATAAATAGAATCTTGGAAACGGCTTCCAAAAAAAGGTTTCGAAGGTGATAAATAGATCTTGCTAGGTTACATTTAAAAAAAAACTTTATGGGTGTTTTCAGAAAGTGATAAAAATGATATATACACACACACACACATATTTATATATATATATATATATATATATATATATATATATATATATATATATATATATATATATATATATATATATATATATATACATATACATATACATATATATATATATATATAGCACCATCCTGCACTAAGTAAATAATCCTTGTATTGGGACTTGACAAGCATATAATTAACGCAAATTAATACAAATAATAATTTGTGAATCGCACACAGTATTATCCTGCGAAGGAATCCGTGCACTCAAAGTGTTTTTGGAAGTATAGAGTTATTTAATTTAATCTAAAAAATATTTGCTAGCAATGCAGTGAGCCAACATAAGATCTCTCGCAGAAGATCGACGTCTGAGTAATAGCAATGTGCTATTGCGCTTCGTTCGGTGAGCGAGAGAGCCGGAAGCCTAACTGGGGTGGGTTCAGGGTTGTATTGGTAGGCAGCGGCCTAGCTATACCATTGGCAAAGGTCCATGGGCGGCAGTGACACTTACCATCAGGTGTGCTGTCTGCTCGTTTGCCGCCATAAGCAATAAAAAAAAAAAAAAAAAAAAAAAAAAACATAAACAAAATTAACTTTACAATTCATATTTAGTTAAATTAGTCTTCATATATACTCCATGAAGAATTATTATGACTGCCTTAGATATTGTATTATGTACAATTTATTTCTATAAACTGCAATGAACTTAGTAGCAATTTATTATATTACTTTTACGGTCTTAAGTTGTTTAGAGATACACTCGTTACATTTATTTCTCTCAGAAATTTTGCTAGCTGCACCTGTTACTGTTTAAGATATAAAACTATGTTGTACTTATATAGAAAGTAATTGTATGTACCTATTTGAATGGTAATTGTTATCTAAATCAGATGAAATCATCATCTTGTTCATATCCCAATTTGTTTTTCTTGCTTAAAGTGGCAAAAGAGCAGGCATCACACCTGATTGTATCACCGCGGCCCATAGACCAAGACCAAGGGTATAGCTAGGCCGCTGTCTACCAATACAAACACCAAACCCACCCAGTTGGGCTTCCGGTTCTCTCACTCACCGAACGACGCGCAATAGCACATTGCCATTACTCAGACGTCGATCTTCTGTAAGAGTGTGGCACTACCCCGGACAGATCGACCCGCGTCTGTAGACAGAGAATTGTCCACAACGTGGTCCTATCACTAATGAATTCCTTGGATCGACGCAATACGTACTCTTTTATCATGGTACATATTGCAAAAGTTTTAACAATAGTTTTATTAACGATTGCCTGTCTGATATCAAACCTTTTTTTACGGTGGACTATGGATGCGTCTCGCCCCGCCAAATTGGTCCGGGGTGACGAAAGAGGCGGTGCGTAACCCACCATGAAAACTTCTCTCCCGTGCGAGCGGTCCACCGGTACCCGATCTGTGTCTTCGGTGGCCGTCTGGTATCAAACCTCCTTGAGCGTTTTTAATTATTGTTTACCAGACGGCATCATATGTAGCTGGCTCAGATCTCATATGTAGTTGGCTCAGATTTATTTTTGGTTATGCTATGGTCCGGATATACGCCACTCGTGTCGTCCGAGGCGACGGAAGGTTGGCGCCTATTGCATCTCCATCGCATTTGGGCCGGCTACTGGTACCGCTTCCTTGATCTCCGTGGCCAGCCCGTATCGCATATATTATATTCTAAACCACGATATATTATATTCTAAACCCCGTGATCAAACAAATAACATGGGATGGAATATTTTTTTTATCATTTTTCTCCTATGGTTCGGACATGTGGAAAGAATGCCGAACGAACGTCTGGTTAAGAAGATATACAATTTGAAAGTGGAAGGATGTAGGTACCGGGGGAGATCGAGACTCACCTATCTAGACCAGATTGGTCACGTACTGAAAGAAGAAGAGTCAAGAGTCTCCCAAAACCGGTGAGCGTGTATGAAGAGAATTATGAATGTTGAGGAAGCGAGTGAAGTATGCAAGGATAGAGTTCTCTGGCACTCTGTTCTCTCTTCCTACCCTGCAAGGGATATGGCATGATGATATGTATGTATGTACGTATTTTTCTCTTTTCTATTAATATATAGCAATTTATTAGTGAACTTTGTTTTACGTATTATCCAGATACGTCGAATGAGTATTGAATGATAATAAATATTAATCTTCATTTAGTTAACTTGTATGCTTTTAATTAATTATGAACACATCAGTTTATTGAAACATGAGGTAGATATTGAACCTATTGGACTCGTCCATATGAATAATTTCGTGTATTCATAATAAAATTTATGAATGACTGATTTATTTAATGACATTAATATTAAAAAAAATATTGTGCCCTTATTTAACCCCCTATGTAAAAAGAGTGGTGTTATAAATTTAACATATCTATATATGTGTTTATAGTATCATAACTTCTAAAAGAATAGCTCCTATTATAATGTGGTTTTGTTTTGGTTTGAAAACTCATACATTGGGAATGTAATTATTACCAGACGGGATCAGGTAGACTAAGACTGATATAAAGCCCTTAGTATTTTTTAAAACACCCACGATTAATGTAAGGGGTGGTAGTATCGACAACAGCACATAACACTAAAATATGAAAAAAGAAAGCAACCAAACTTATGACATAAAAAAACATCTGTCTTCGGTTCTCGAAATATAGTAAAGGAAAGTTATTTTTTTTAATTACCTTCACTTCTTGTACTACGGCGGACTTTACAAATATATAATTAACGAACACAAATTACATTAATTTACTAATAAATATATAGACAGTTATTAACATTCTCCGTATAGATTAACCACCGAATCATCTGCTACCATCACCATACCTTGTATAACAGTGTAGTGACGTGTATAGAAGAACGATGTACGTGTCAAGATTATTTAAAGTCCCATTATACCGGTGTATGCTAAGTGAAACAATATAAATTTATATACAATAGGTAATTAAACTGAATATAGATGAACTTAGGACGATAATACAAGCTTAAAACATTATCTAAAGATTATAAGTATAGTATTATTGTAAGAACATGGGACAATCGAAATAAAACCCTATATTAATCCATCAATGAGGTATACTAGGTCAATTGTATTCTTATTGTCGACGGTGTTTTTTCTGCAGCTATGCAATCCACTGCTGAGTTCGAGACTCCTTCATAATAGGAGGGAAATCGACCGACTAAATGTGTGGTGGGACTCTATTTTTTTAGTGTCTTAAAAAAACTCGACTAGAAAAAAAGTATGGTTCAACCAGATCATGTATCTGGCCCCGATCAAGATAGAATGATGCATGCCGGATCCGGTAAACCCGATCAGGACCAGGTCTGATCTTGATCAGGATAGCCTGATGTGAAATATCATTAAGTATGGTAAGGCATACCGGATCAGGACCAGATCAGGACCAAATAAGGATAGCCTGATGTGAAATATCATCAAGTATATAGTAAGGCTTGTAGTATATCAGAACCAGAAACAGTTTTCGTAACACAAAAAAAATATCAATCAAAATTCAAAAAAGTGACATGATTGTCATATTTATGCCACGGCGAAATTGTATTTGCATCAGAGGAGATTCTGAGAATCTGAAATCTTTAATTAATCATATGTATTTAATAATAATAATAATGTTTAATTAATAATATAAATAATTTATATTTAAAGTAAAAGTATATATATATATATATATATATATATATATATATATATATATATATATATATATATATAAATGTACCTAACATTTGAAAACATAGGTAGATAGAAATATTATATTGTAACAACCATTCTAACATTTAATCTTTAGTCATAATAAATAGATGGCGTTAGTAAAATGACGTCATTATTTGAATCGCGGTGTTAAGATTCTCCGAAGCGTAATGACATGGCCTAATATTAAATTAGTTGTTATCGAATCAGATTAAAACAGATTGACCAGGTCATGAATGAGAAATTCACGCGACAGTTGCAGTCGTTAGCATCTGGTGGTTGTGCCATAATCGGAACGGCTCACTGGGACTCTCTATGATAAGAATATAGCACTGCATTCGCTGCCTACGTCATATATTAATTTATATTTTTACCTATTAAACATGTTCTTTAAGATATTCATGTTTTTTAAAAGGACCGGACGGGGCATACTCGTTTTGGATCAGGCAAGATATATAACGCAGATGATTGATTTGGTTCCGATCAGTAAAATTTCATCCGGACCCGATCAGGAACGCCTGATCTGGACCCGATAAGGTTTTCCTGATCGGGTCCAGATATATCTTCTGCGTTACATACCTTATCTGGTCCAGATCGGGCATGCCCGGTCCGGTCCTGCTAAGGAAGACGAAAAAATTTCTAGTCGGGAATGTCTAAACCAAGATGTAGTAGGTTAATTAGTGAAAAATAAAATAATATTAAAAAAATAATGCTATTGCAAAAAAAAATTTAAACAAAAAGCCAAAAAAGTAAAAATGTAGGTTTTCTGATCTCTATCACACCAAATGAAGCGTAAGAAAAACTTTAAAGAAAATCCTATGCTAACTTTTCTGATTGATATGGGTACAGTAGGGCAATTTCATCTTTTATATGTGCTTAGTTAATAATGTTAAGGGTCTAAAAGCTCCAAAAGATGGCGTTATAAAATAACGCTAACTACCTCTATTCTATTATCAGACAAACGACATCCACGTAGATATAGGTACGAGTATACCTATGTAAATATTAAGCAAAACAGCCATGTTCCACTCGCATTCAAGCTTAGGTTACTCTCTAAGTATATTTTTCCCCGTGTGGTGACCGAATAAGAATACAATTTACCATCCTCTTTTCTTGCACATGGGGTATCGTACAGGATGATGAAGAGATTTAACATGCAGATTACATCTAGGCAAAAGTAGAAAATCTCGTACTAAAACCTATAACAACCCTTCTGACCAGCGTGGTATAGTAAGTGATTTTTTTATGATTTTGAAGGTGCTTCAGGCTCATCATTGTGGGATATATATGAGCTAAAATTATAATGATGAAGTATTATTGAATATCATCACTCCGCACTAAAGAATAAATTCATGTGCAATGGGGGACTTTACAAAAATAGACAAACTAAACCCAGAGACAAAACAATTATTTCTGAATCGTACAAAGAAAAGCGTGATGATGACACTACATAATGATTCTATTTAGAATCTATAGACATTTATGCAGTCAAAAAAGAGTAGAAACCCTTTTATTTTTTTTAAATAAACTATTCAAAATTACGATTATGATATGACTCTCAAAAAACTTAACTAAAAAGATTAAAACAAAAATAGCACAGGCTTTAATAGACTAAACTCAAGTTGAAAATAATAGTTTTTCATTTTTAAATCTTAAATATGCTATTTAAATTAAAATAGCAATATTGTTATTTAAATTTAAATTAAAAATCTCATTCTTAATTCTGGTTTTATATAAGGTTATATTCTTAATTCAAAATTCAAAATAGCAATATTGTTATTTAAATTTAAATTAAAAATCTCATTCTTGATTCTGGTTTTATATAAGGGTATAAACTGGTTTTATATAAGTAATAAAAGCTTAGTAACAAAGCGCTGAGTTTCTTCTGATATTCTCTTAAGTAGAGGCCTCAATTACAATATTAATTCTAAATTATTCGCCCTTTGACCTACTCTAGAATATCTATTAGAGGAACATGGATGACTCCACATGAAAGGGAAAGATAAAAAGGTCAAAAGATTTGCCTTTTAGTGAAGAGTTCTGAAACTAGCGTTATCTTTTTGTGTGAGATAAAAGCGCCCAGCCTTTTACTTAGGTACGAGTGGCTGCCATACTGTTTTATATGTTGAAATAATATGAGAGTTTTGAGAATAATTATTATTAATAACTTTGTTTTGAGAATAATTCTCTTTTAGCAAATAGGATCCCGAATTAATGGAAAAGGTTGATCAGAAGGTTGAACCCACAACACGGGTTAGAAGAGGTCGATACTAACTTCATCATTTGTACAATCAATCATCATCTCAGCTCATATACTATTAGGCTCGAGCCTCCTTCACAATGGGAGGGAAATTGCCTTACTATACCACCCTGGTCTGACGTGTTAGTATAGGATTTTGTTTCGAGTTTTCCTTTTCTTGCATAGATGTCATATTTGTTTTATATCCCTTAGTCGTCTCTTACGATTACCCACGGGTAAGATAGGGGGTAGTGAATTTTATTCTTACTCCGTCATCACAAGGAAATCGATAATAAATGGAATTCATCCTCATTTATTAGTATAATTATCTTCTTATTTTTATCTTTCTGGAAAGATACTAAGTAATAATAATAATAATAAAACCTCCGGGCCAGTCGTTACCTCACCATGAGGCTAACGCAAAACTCGGAGGAACATTATACGGCTTCCTAAGTTCTTTCGATATAAAAAAAAAAAAAAAAAAATGTATCACAAGATTTACAGGAAAGCCAATAAACCGCAGGGCAGCTTGTGGCGAGCTGAATGTGAGTGGCGACACTGCGGTCCTGAATACTCCAGAGAGTCGATCAGGGACTCGTCTCCAGCTGGCCTTCATTGGCTGGCTAGAATGGAAACCGAAGAGTGCCCGAAGGACTCTCAGCTCTGGCTTGCCTTAAACAGCTGGTCAGAGAGGGGTCGCCAGAGCTATATGCTCGGGGGTGGAAGTGTCATTTTCAAGGGCATAACTACGGGGAAACCATGGCTCTGTTTATCACAGATTCAATGGTGAAACCGGCGCCGCACCGCTCGACACCCCTAGCCACTTACACCAATGTTGCTCCCTGTTGCCCGTATGGCTTGTGTGCCTGTGGCGACTGTTTAGGGGGCCCATTCAGTAAGTTGGCGAGTCACCGTCTACCACCGTTCATCTCTCAATATGGGTTTGAAGGCAGACGACAGTTAAAAATTCATAGATTTAAGATGAACCAGTCCACTAAGCACCCACTCCCATAATCAGATATTAGCTACCATAATCACACAATAGTTTTACACTTACCGCTGGCAGTCCACGTATGTTATGTGCAGACGTGGAATGTCATCGGTAGATGTCCCATCCCAATATTTAGATTAAATTTCTCCAAAGGCCTCTGCGTGTTGGATCCATATCCACATGTAAGCCTCCCAAAGGACCGGGCATCTTCCCTATGGAAGATCCCGTGAAAAAAGGAGATACATAGTAATAATAATAATAATTATTTATTGCACAACGAACAACAATTCGTAATACAGTTATAATAAGATTCTAGTTACAAATGTAAGTAAATAATCCTTGTATTATAGGAGACCTTACAAACATATAATTAACGTAGATAAATTATACTTAAACTCAGAGCAACATTTTGTAGATCGCACAAAGTATTATCCTGCATAAGAATTGAACCCATGGCACTGGCACGGAAGGTTGGTATTTTAACCACCACACAATCTGTGTAGTCAATTATTCCTATAAGATTAGTTTCTGTTAACACCATTGATGATACTCGAAATTGCTTTACTAATTGAAATAAAAATATTTTTACGAATTTTACAACCTTCATGGTCACGGGAAAAGCTGTGTTCGAAATATCAGGCAGTTAAAACTCAAATGCAAATGCTATAGAATTGACAAAAATAGATTAATTTCAAATGTGTAATACTCGTGTAAACATTAGAAATCATTATCCTTTAATATTGACAACATGTAGGCATTTGAGATAATATATAAAATGCTTCACTCAGTATCTTTTTTTTTTTGGCGGCGGGCTATGGAATGGCCCCGCCCCACTAACTCCGTTCGGAGCGACAGAAGAAGCGGCGCACGACCCCATAGAGCGGGCCACCGGAACCCGGTCTTTGTCTTCGTTGACCCGCCCGGTGGTATACCCTCCCGGCAGCTTTTGCCGTCGGGGCGTCGTCCTCACGCAGTGGCCTCGCTTCGGGGCGATCAGACTAATCCCCGGTCCGGTCACCTGCTGCCTCGGCTAGTGCGGCATCAGGCGGAGGTACTCGCGCCTGCCCCGTTTACCCAGTATCTTAGAAATTCTGAAATTGGTACCAGTGATAAAACAGGTTAGGAGAGCGAGAATGTCTTGTCATAGACATGTGATAAGGAGGGATGAAAGACGTGGGATAATAATGGTTATGGTGATGGTCGTAGAGTATAAACATTCGATTCACGGATATAATATCAACTATTGAAAATTAAAACCATTATCATCATTTAGATTTTTGTCGTCTATTCTTTTGATTAGGTCTCCTCTATAGAATCCCATAGCGCAGTCATTAATTGTAGGATTATTTTCTCAATTGCTCACGGCGTGGTGCTCCTTATAACTCCATCGGTAAGCATAAGGTGGCGATAATTATAGTCTTATCCCCTCGATACCCGACCATTTATAAAAAAGACAGTCACAGGTTATTGTTTAAAAATTACTGCATAGTTAAGCATAATTTGTGTTCGTTAATTACATGTTTGTAAAGTCCGCCGCGATTAAAGTATTAAATCTTTAGTACAGGGTTTTGTTTAAAATAAAATAGAGTAAAATTTGGTGGTCTAAAATATATAATAACTATGACGGTTTGAAATGACAATGAAATTAAATAGATACAAAACTATCACTCGATTGCACGACGGGACTTTACACAAACCGGTACTGTACGACCTTCTGGGTCGGCGCTCGGCCCTGCTTCTTGCAATCACATTGCATTCAAAATATATTTAAAAAAATTCTACACTGTCATGTTTATAATTTAGAGAGTAGTAATTTATTATTAATTTAAGAAAAAAAAACAACACCCTCAACAAGCTCCGTACATAATTCTTTTTAATTTTAAAAGACAATACAAATTGCACCATCATCCATCTATCAGCCCATAAACGTCCACCGTTGGACATAGGCCTCCCCACGGGAATGTCATTCGCAACGGTCCTGTGCCACCTACATCCAACGGTTTCCTGCGACCTTGACAATGTCATCAGTCTACCGAGTGAGGGGGGTTAATCCTAAGCTGCGTCGTCCGATTACAAACTTCACTAAAGAAATATTTCTTATATTGCGGGGGACTTTACAAACACAACGTACGTTAATTACATAATTTGTTTAATCCAACCCACCTATATCCACTCTTATCCGTGGGTATAGTAAAAGATAATTAAGGGTTATAATATGTATATGGTATTTATACAAGAGAAGGAAGGAGATAAATTTTCCTCCTATTGTGGAGGAGACCCGAGCCTAACAGTGAGACATAGGTGGGATGACCTAGAAACCCAACATTCTGAGTGGGTCTTAGTTGGTAGGTAGTGGACCTACCTGTATCTATGGTATTGTTAAGGTTTATAAGCGGCAGAAACATTTATTATAAAGTGTACCTGCTTGCTCGTTCACCACCATAAGCATTAAAACACACACAAATAATGTATACTTTTCTGTTTATTTCAAAAAGAGGACGCTCTGTAGTAAGAAAACAATACTCGTTTCCGAGGACTTTACAAATAATTATTTCATGGACATAAATTATACATCTGAGCTCTTAACTAAAAACTGTGGAACGCCCAGAGTGTTGTTCTGTGTAAGAATCGGTCCCATTATATTTGATACTGTGCTGTGCTGTGATACCTATCTTAAAGCACTACGTTGTCTTTTTAGTCAGATAATTAACAGCCAAAATCAAAATAATAAACTGTGGATATCACAAAGAACTGTTCTACGTTGAGATCGAAGCAACAAATATCAGATCACTACTCCAACCACTACACCGTTACACAGTATTGGCAGTCAGATATATTTTATTGCACAGAAATTATTATCCTAATTTTATACTGGTTATCATTAGGATCAACGCTATATGTATCCTTCTTCAATCATACATATTGCAAAAGTTATTGGCACTATAATGACTTCTAATGTTTACGCGAGTATTACACATTTGAAATAAAACTACTTTTACGGATTCTATCGCGTTTGTATTTGATTTATAATTTCCCGACGTTTCGAACACTTTACAGTGATCATGGTCACGGGAGGACTGAGGTGTCTTACGTCCAATATGTCATTGTTATTACAGAAATTTATTTATATCTACCCTATAAGATATTAAATTTTGACCCACATTTTTATACAAAATTAATACAATTCATTGCCAGTACAAAAAGAGAATGATTCTATATATAAAATTTATGTTGTTTATGCTTTGTTATTATTAAGGTATTTAATTTATGATAATTATTATTATGGCAATTTTACAATTTTTACAAAACTAACAAAAAAAATTTTATATATAGAATCATTCTCTTTTTGTACTGGCAATGAATTGTATTAATTTTGTATAAAAATGTGGGTCAAAATTTAATATCTTATAGGGTAGATATAAATAAATTTCTGTAATAACAATGACATATTGGACGTAAGACACCTCAGTCCTCCCGTGACCATGATCACTGTAAAGTGTTCGAAACGTCGGGAAATTATAAATCAAATACAAACGCGATAGAATCCGTAAAAGTAGTTTTATTTCAAATGTGTAATACTCGCGTAAACATTAGAAGTCATTATAGTGCCAATAACTTTTGCAATATGTATGATTGAAGAAGGATACATATAGCGTTGATCCTAATGATAACCAGTATAAAATTAGGATAATAATTTCTGTGCAATAAAATATATCTGACTGCCAATACTGTGTAACGGTGTAGTGGTTGGAGTAGTGATCTGATATTTGTTGCTTCGATCTCAACGTAGAACAGTTCTTTGTGATATCCACAGTTTATTATTTTGATTTTGGCTGTTAATTATCTGACTAAAAAGACAACGTAGTGCTTTAAGATAGGTATCACAGCACAGCACAGTATCAAATATAATGGGACCGATTCTTACACAGAACAACACTCTGGGCGTTCCACAGTTTTTAGTTAAGAGCTCAGATGTATAATTTATGTCCATGAAATAATTATTTGTAAAGTCCTCGGAAACGAGTATTGTTTTCTTACTACAGAGCGTCCTCTTTTTGAAATAAACAGAAAAGTATACATTATTTGTGTGTGTTTTAATGCTTATGGTGGTGAACGAGCAAGCAGGTACACTTTATAATAAATGTTTCTGCCGCTTATAAACCTTAACAATACCATAGATACAGGTAGGTCCACTACCTACCAACTAAGACCCACTCAGAATGTTGGGTTTCTAGGTCATCCCACCTATGTCTCACTGTTAGGCTCGGGTCTCCTCCACAATAGGAGGAAAATTTATCTCCTTCCTTCTCTTGTATAAATACCATATACATATTATAACCCTTAATTATCTTTTACTATACCCACGGATAAGAGTGGATATAGGTGGGTTGGATTAAACAAATTATGTAATTAACGTACGTTGTGTTTGTAAAGTCCCCCGCAATATAAGAAATATTTCTTTAGTGAAGTTTGTAATCGGACGACGCAGCTTAGGATTAACCCCCCTCACTCGGTAGACTGATGACATTGTCAAGGTCGCAGGAAACCGTTGGATGTAGGTGGCACAGGACCGTTGCGAATGACATTCCCGTGGGGAGGCCTATGTCCAACGGTGGACGTTTATGGGCTGATAGATGGATGATGGTGCAATTTGTATTGTCTTTTAAAATTAAAAAGAATTATGTACGGAGCTTGTTGAGGGTGTTGTTTTTTTTTCTTAAATTAATAATAAATTACTACTCTCTAAATTATAAACATGACAGTGTAGAATTTTTTTAAATATATTTTGAATGCAATGTGATTGCAAGAAGCAGGGCCGAGCGCCGACCCAGAAGGTCGTACAGTACCGGTTTGTGTAAAGTCCCGTCGTGCAATCGAGTGATAGTTTTGTATCTATTTAATTTCATTGTCATTTCAAACCGTCATAGTTATTATATATTTTAGACCACCAAATTTTACTCTATTTTATTTTAAACAAAACCCTGTACTAAAGATTTAATACTTTAATCGCGGCGGACTTTACAAACATGTAATTAACGAACACAAATTATGCTTAACTATGCAGTAATTTTTAAACAATAACCTGTGACTGTCTTTTTTATAAATGGTCGGGTATCGAGGGGATAAGACTATAATTATCGCCACCTTATGCTTACCGATGGAGTTATAAGGAGCACCACGCCGTGAGCAATTGAGAAAATAATCCTACAATTAATGACTGCGCTATGGGATTCTATAGAGGAGACCTAATCAAAAGAATAGACGACAAAAATCTAAATGATGATAATGGTTTTAATTTTCAATAGTTGATATTATATCCGTGAATCGAATGTTTATACTCTACGACCATCACCATAACCATTATTATCCCACGTCTTTCATCCCTCCTTATCACATGTCCATGACAAGACATTCTCGCTCTCCTAACCTGTTTTATCACTGGTACCAATTTCAGAATTTCTAAGATACTGGGTAAACGGGGCAGGCGCGAGTACCTCCGCCTGATGCCGCACTAGCCGAGGCAGCGGGTGACCGGACCGGGGATTAGTCTGATCGCCCCGAAGCGAGGCCACTGCGTGAGGACGACGCCCCGACGGCAAAAGCTGCCGGGAGGGTATACCACCGGGCGGGCTAACGAAGACAAAGACCGGGTTCCGGTGGCCCGCTCTATGGGGTCGTGCGCCGCTTCTTCTGTCGCTCCGAACGGAGTTAGTGGGGCGTGGCCATTCCATAGCCCGCCGCCAAAAAAAAAAAAGATACTGAGTGAAGCATTTTATATATTATCTCAAATGCCTACATGTTGTCAATATTAAAGGATAATGATTTCTAATGTTTACACGAGTATTACACATTTGAAATTAATCTATTTTTGTCAATTCTATAGCATTTGCATTTGAGTTTTAACTGCCTGATATTTCGAACACAGCTTTTCCCGTGACCATGAAGGTTGTAAAATTCGTAAAAATATTTTTATTTCAATTAGTAAAGCAATTTCGAGTATCATCAATCGTGTTAACAGAAACTAATCTTATAGGAATAATTGACTACACAGATTGTGTGGTGGTTAAAATACCAACCTTCCGTGCCAGTGCCATGGGTTCAATTCTTATGCAGGATAATACTTTGTGCGATCTACAAAATGTTGCTCTGAGTTTAAGTATAATTTATCTACGTTAATTATATGTTTGTAAGGTCTCCTATAATACAAGGATTATTTACTTAGTATCTTTCCAGAAAGATAAAAATAAGAAGATATTTATACTAATAAATGAGGATGAATTACATTTATTATCGATTTCCTTGTGGTGACGGAGTAAGAATACAATTCACTACCCCCTATCTTACCCGTGGGTAATCGTAAGAGACGACTAAGGAATATAAAACAAATATGATATCTATGCAAGAAAAGGAAAACTCGAAACAAAATCCTATACTAACACGTGAGACCAGGGTGGTATAGTAAGGCAATTTCCCTCCCATTTTGAAGGAGGCTCGAGCCTAATAGTATATGAGCTGAGATGATGATTGATTGTACAAATGATGAAGTTAGTATCGACCCCTTCTAACCCGTGTTGCGGGTTCAACCTTCTGATCAGCCTTTTCCATTACTTCGGGATCCTATTTGCTAAAAGAGAATTATTCTCAAAACAAAGTTATTAATAATAATTATTCTCAAAACTCTCATATTATTGCAACATATAAAACAGTATGGCAGCCACTCGTACCTAAGTAAAAGGCTGGACCCTTTTATCTCACACAAAAAGATAACGCTAGTTTCAGAACTCTTCACTAAAAGGCAAATCTTTTGACCTTTTTATCTTTCCCTTTCATGTGGAGTCATCCATGTTCCTCTAATAGATATTCAAGAGTAGGTCAAAGGGCGAATAATTTAGAATTAATATTGTAATTGAGGCCTCTACTTAAAAGAATATCAGAAGAAACTCAGCACTTTCTTCCTAAGCTTTTATTACTTATATAAAACCAGCTTACAGAATTAAGAATGAGATTTTTAATTTAAATTTAAATAACAAGATTGCTATTTTAATTTAAATAGCATATTTAAGATTTAAAAATGAAAAACTGTTATTTTCAACTTGAGTTTAGTCTATTAAAGTCTGTGCTATTTTTGTTTTAATCTTTTTAGTTAAGTTTTTTGAGAGTCATATAATCGTAGTTTTGAATAGTTTATTTAAAAAAATAAAAGGATTTCTACTCTTTTTTCACTGCATAAATGTCTTGTATGAAATGAATTGTATTAATTTTGTATAAAAATGTGGGTCAAAATTTAATATCTTATAGGGTAGATATAAATAAATTTCTGTAATAACAATGACATATTGGACGTAAGACACCTCAGTCCTCCCGTGACCATGATCACTGTAAAGTGTTCGAAACGTCGGGAAATTATAAATCAAATACAAACGCGATAGAATCCGTAAAAGTAGTTTTATTGGCACTAGTTTTAAGACCAGCCGCCTGCGTGAAGTCAACCCTCCTTGAGCAAGTAATTTTTAGGCAGAAAGTATCACATGGAGTTAGCTCAGGTCTATGTTAGCCTCATAGTATTCTTTTTCACACAATACTAATGTAAGTGCTAGCATTCGTAATCCCCCACCACACAACAAAAAAAATGTACTGAAAACAAAGTTTATTTTAAATATCTTCGAATTTACAGTTATCAGGCGATTGATATTATTGTGTGCTTTCCATTTAATACAAAAAGTGACGCAGTGTTCGATAAAGCGCTTTCCATCAACGAGTCTTTCTTTTCGATTTGATTCTTTCCATCATTGTTGAACACAGCCGTACACTGTTCGACACTCGAAAAAGTGGTGTTTGACAGATGCTTACCTACTTTCATAGAGTACTTTAAATATATAGGTACTACTTTGCTTGAATTAAGTATCATTACTTAACCTCGCAATTTATTTACGGCATATTCTAGTAGTATTATTGGAGATTATTAAATTGAGCTTGTCTCTAACTGCTAATTAAAATTTAATATAAATGTAGAATGTAAATATTGCATTATTGAAGTGAGCCCTGATAATGTGGTTATGTTTATAAATTATTGAGCCAAGACTTTGTCAAGGAACTTGCATTTAGGTGTACGACGCCCAGAATTTTGCGATATTGATGCACTCTAGTGTTATTTTGAGACAACTAGCTGTTTCATTTAAACTTTTACAGTGTTTGCAGTGTTTCACTAAGTACCGCAGAGTCCCTCTGTGTTAACTAAATGGAAAGCAACCATTAACTGTTGATATAGTCCATCTCCAAGGTGAAAGTTACTGTCATAGCTACGCCAGATATTTATTAAAAACAGTTCAACAATAATGGATATGTACATGTAATACGTACGCTTCTGTTTTAGACAAAGCTAAGCCCTTAAATCAGATTAACCTATTTCAAACGGTAGCTTAGACTTACATGAAGCAGAGGATTTTATTTAAAACATCACAAATAAGGCATCTCAAATAAGGCATCTCAAATAAGTGGACCTGCAAGATATAATTAAAAAAAACATCACAAATGAAATAATCTTTGTATTGCGGAGGTCTTGACAAATATAATTTAATGGACATAAACCAAATCCATACTAAGAACAACAATTTATAGACCACACGACATAATACTCTGCGCGGGAACCCTATCATCTAGTACGATAGATCGATATATTAACCACTACGCCATCTGAGCACTAAGAGTCAAAAATATGCGAACATCGTAATTTTTTACTCTAGTAAAGTAGGCGTTAGCAGATACATGGGTAGTTTTTATAAGAATCGTGTATATTTAACAACCAGGCGTCAGTATACATAAAGGCATTCCTGGTTTGAAAAGTAAAATACATATCGTCGATGTTTCGGTGTACTAGTAAATATTTAGGCTGCATAGCTGGCTTTGTGGTTAACTTACTCCTGTGAGTTCATTCCCCAATCATAGTTCTAAGTGTGATTTACGTCTATTAATTGCTCAATTATATTTGTAAAGTCCCCCGTGACATAGAGATTTATAATTTAGTCTGAGAAGTTGTTTTTTAAAAAAATAATAAAATAACTGATGAATAAAAGTTATTTTGTATCGTTGTGAATCGATACGGTACCTGAACCATTTTAGTAGAACCGGTATCGGACGACCTCAACGGCCAACGCATGGCCACGGTCAATAGCACTACACACAAAATGTTATACAAAAAAACTAGACGGGGTGTGTCGTAGAAACTTTTGTATTGCATAGTTTATCATTAATTTATTTACACAAAATTATATAATGTGAGAAGAACTACTGTATCATTACTTTTAAGTTGGCGAAAAAAAACAGCTTAAGCGACTGCATTGCGAAGCATTAGGTACTTATGCGTAATCATTACATACTTTTAATTTCAAAATATGTGAAGAATACGCGTAAGTAAACGATGTGGTAGTCGCTTAAAGTCTTTTAATTGCAACGTATTAATTAGACAATATGTTTGCAGATAATTCTAATAAAAAGTTTCGGTTCAATATGGTTTTTCTTTGTTATTAAAGAAATTTTTGTAATGTTACAATTATCATATGACACTTGACTCTGAGAAATTCTGAATATATTCTAATCGTTATCTCATCTTAGTTAATAAAAGTCCCACTGCTGGACTTGGGACTCTCCATAATAGAAGGGAAATTGACATACCACGCTGTTTAGATGTATTGATATAGGTTGTTTAAGGTCGTCTTTTATGACATCTACGAGCAAGAAAAAGGTTGGTGAATTTTATTTTTAGTCGCCACACGGAAATATTTTGAAGCTCAAAATTATGAACTACGCTCGATTATGAAAATGTATTCAATTAACAAAAAGCTTTTAGCTTTTCGCCGTCCATTACAGGATGCAAGCTTACCGCACAAAATTGTAAATGACGCGGTCATGTTTTGATGAAGTTATTTCCATAATTACAAGAGCATGCAGGTAGGCAATTGCAATAGAATTTATAATGTTTTTAAGCGATCACTCCTGCCTGTTCTTCCAGTGACCTGATATTCACAAGTAAGCAACCATAGTCGTGCGGAATCGAACAGATTACACTCATGCTTTTTATTTACAGTTACCTTTTTTAAAGACCTACGCTAAGGAGATAATTTTTGTATTACGGGGGACTTTACAAATATATAATTAACAGACACAAATTACACTCAGACTCATAACTACAATTTGTGTATCGAACAAACCCGCGACACTTGGTGCGGTAGATTAGTATCTTAACCAATCTGCCAATTGTGCAAACTCTCAATTTATTAATAGCCTTTTATGAAACCTAGTTAAAAAAAAACATTTCTATTAAATTTCTTTTTTATTATTTATGGTGGCAAACGAACAAGTAGCACACCTGATGGTAAGTGTTACTGTCACCCAAGAATCTTTTTAATACTAAAGGTATAGCTAGGGCGCTGCCTATCAACCCATACCCACCCATAAATTTGGGCTTTCTCTCTTAACTCGAGACTCGCTCGGTCACCGAACGAAGCGCAACAGCACACTCCCACTACTCAGAAGTCGATTTTCTTCAAGAATGTGGTACTACCCGAGCCGGACCGGCCCGCGGCTGTAAACAGAAAACTATCAACAGTATGATAGGGGCCTACCATTATTACTTATCACCATATTTATTACCTCTAATAAATATACAGAATATTAAAATAGATACGTGTAAATTAATTACTGTCTAAAATAAAGCTATTATTATTTATATTGTTATTATATGTAGGTACCGGGGGAAACCGAGACTAACCTACCTAGACCAGATTGGTCACGTACTGAAGGAAGGTGGAGTCAAGAGTCTCCGAAACCGGCAAGCGTGTATGAAGAGAATTATTAATGATGAGGCAGCGAGTGAAGTATGCAAGTATAGAGTTCTCTGGCACTCTGTTCTCATTGCCTACCCTGCAAGGGATATGGCGTGATGATATGTATGTATGTATGTATCTCTCAATTAAACTATCCCTGTACACTGTTAGAGATAGGCGTATTCATGAAGGGAAGATCGTAAACGTTATGCTTGGCAGACGTTCAAATTTATACGAATCCAATGTCAAGGTTGAATCTACAAAATGACCGTACCGATAAGTTTAATCTCTGACAGCGATTTCGTCCTAAATCCTATAATTTACCTTCTCTAAATGTTTAAACCTAACTCTAGATTCAACGAAGTTCACAAATGAAAATCATTTAGCTGATGATATCTGAACATGATTCATTTCCAAATGGCGAAACGTTACACGTCAATGCATTTGATATTTTGATTACCGATTAATATGGATTGATGTTTTAGTTAAGAGAACTTGTATTAAAGCTGGGTTAATACATTTTAATTACTGATTATTTTTTGTTTATTTAATTTAATATCTTTCTTTCTTTTATTCATATATGACTGCACAGATGGCATAGTGGTTAAGGTAACGACCTTTCATACCAGTGCCATTGGTTTTATTCCCACTTAAGATAATACTTTGTGCGATCCAAAAACTGTTGTTCTGAATGAAGGTGTAATTTGTTAACGTTAATTGCATGTTTGTTAAGTGTTTTGTTTCCTTATTGCAGCGTGGGGCCTTTTTAAAATGAAAATACTAAAATACAACATTCTGTACTAAGGGAATAGTTCTCGTATTGAGGGGGGGTTTACAAACATTAAATTTAGCGGACAAAAATTACACCCAGACATAGAATAATTTGTGGATCACACAAAGAATTATCCTACGTGGGGTACAAACCCACGATACTACCGTGATAGTTTGGTATCTTAACCACTTCGCCATTTGTGTAATCAAGTAATTGTATCCAGTAACTGACCTTCTGGACATTACATAAAACTCATTGTAAAGCATAAAAGAGATTACCATAGTTAGGATTTGAACCCAATATTGTTGGTAATCTATTTCAATGATTGCATTATTTAAGCTACTATGGCTATATATATATATATATATATATATATATATATATATATATATATATATATATATATATATATATATATATACATATATATATATATATATATACTACTACGTGTGATTATTTTTCGTTCATATTCTCGTCTTCATTGTTGATGTTTTGCTACGCCATCTAACGGATGTATTTCTTTATTATTCCAATTTCATATGGTGATGGAGTATAAATACAATCCACCATCCCCTGTCTTGGCCTTGGATGTTGTAAAAGGCTTGTACCGAATAGTGGTAAATTTAGACTGCACAAATAGAGTAGAAGTTAAAACACTGACCTACCGTACCAGTCTCGTAGGTTCAATTCTCACTGACAATTTTTTATCCCATATATTTTGTTCAAATACTGGTATCACTTGATATCTTTTTTTTAGCGGCGGGTTACGGAGTGGACCATCCTATATAATCCCTCCGGGCGACAAAAGATATGGCGGGTGACTCTTTAGATCCGCCCAATATGTACTTATCTGCGCCGCGCGAGCGGGCCACCGGGAGGTCGGCCTCTTGCGATGGTCTCTCTCCCTGCGACCAGACTACTCGAGATCCCGTTAGAATGTCCTCAAGACATAGGATTATTATTAAAAAAATATATTTACGGAGAGAAAAAATATATTTTGGCAGGCATAATAGCTGAAGCTGTAATCAATAAGATATTAATTTGACCGTCGGTAATACAACACCTTTTTTGTTCTTTTTGTTTTGCGGTGGACTATGGACGTGGTTGCGCCTCGCCAAATCGGTCCGGGGCGATGGAAGAGGCGGCGCGCAACCCCATAGACCCACCCTGCAGACACCTCTCTCCCCGATCTTTGTCTTCGGTGACCGGTAATACAATACCTAGGGTTTGCACTTTATTGGCGTTGAAGTTGCTAGAATCTCAATTTTTTTAACAAATATTTCTATTGGAATGTATGATCTTTGATATTTATTTAAGGGCTTCGACGCTAGCAAAGCCGCCGGTAAAAGCTAGTATACATAAACCTGTATCACATAGTAAGTAGACTAAGTATTAAACTTGAATTCTAAATTTGAATTTAAACTGGCATATGACGGTACTTCCCCTGATTTGAATAATTATCAACAACGCAAATGCGAAGGAAAGGAAAAAGATTACGAGGAATACTCTGTTCTATTAATATTCAAATGGTAACGTGTTTATATTGACCTTAACAATAGGAAGACAACAATAACGATGGTTTTTCACATAAATATTCATCTCGTTTCATCATTAGCCTTTACTATCGACAGTTGTATGAGGGTCAACTGTCTAGTCAACGTGAGTTTCAATAAAATATTATTTTCCGAAGCAGAATATTTTCCATGTGATGACAGATTAGGAATATATAATATAATATTTATTACCCGAAGTATGACATACCTGTAGTTGCAAATTAATAAAATACGCCAAGTGCGAGTTGTACTCGCGTGCGAAGGGTTCCGTACCATTATATATAAAAAAAAACCTTCTTTTTAACCGACTATACGATATTGTATGGGAACCCCTTAATAATTATTTTTTATTTTTTTTAATTTTAATTAATTATATTTAAAGAGAACTTAAAACTAAATGTTCTATGAATAGTTAAAGCTTATACCTGTCACCGTTATTAAAATCGAGCAAGAAACGATAAAAAAATCATGTTTATTGTATGGGAGCCCCCCTTAAATATTTATTTTATTTTATTTTTAGTATTTGTTGTTTTAGCGGTAATAGAAATACATATTCTGTGAAAATTTCAACTGTCTAGTTATCACCGTTCTTGAGATACAGCCTGGTGACAGACGGACGGACGGACAGCAAAGTCTCAGTAATAGGATCCCGTTTTTACCCTTTGGGTACGGAACCCTAAAATATACTATATATTAAGATTTCTATTTTTATATTGTATACATAAAATGTGTAATTTAAATTCAATTATTGTAAATCATCATCATCATCATCATCACAGCCCCTAAATGTCCCACTGTTGGGCTCGGGCCTCCTCCGTGGGATGGGAGGGAAATTAATGTACTATACCGCGCTGGTCAGACGTGTTGGTATAGGGTTTTGTTTCGAATTTTCCTTCTCTCGCATAGATGTTATATGCGTTTTATATCCCTTAGTCGTCTCGTACGATCACCCACGGGTAAGATATGGGGCGGTGAATAGTATTCTTACTCCGTCACCACACGGGAATTGTAAATCAGTTTAAGTGCAATTAAATATTAAAATAATTGGATCAATGTGAATTAGTATTTAAGTAATGACTAATAATTTTGTTATGAATAAAGAATAAAATACAATACATCTCAGCTCATACACGTCACACTGCTGTGCTAACACGTCTGACCAGCATGGTGTAGAAGGTCAATTTCCCTTCTATTATGGAGGAAGATTAAGATCAATCCCTAACGAAAGAAGCCTTAGGGATTAAGAAGATTGTGATGAAAGAACATCACATGTCCAATTCATCACCCTATTTTTTATATCGTAATATTAAATGTTTATATTAGTGTTGCCTTTGACTCTTGCGATTCTCGCAAGTCTTACAACTCTTGCTATTAGAATAACATAGAGTCACTTGTTTTGATATAAAATCCAACTAAATTAATGATATTCCATTCATGTAGTGGTACTAATTGTACAACTATCAATAATTACGAACATACCACTCAACGGGTGTGGGGCTATAATCACACCTATCTATCATGAGACTGTTTAAAATAACACCAAGTTATTGCCCCGTGTACCTACTGGTATTAAGAATAAAAAATGTTGACGATCTTTTCTTTGTCAAAGGAATCTTAAAACGCTGTCTGAGGGAGCACTGCGAGACTCTTGCAGTGAGTCTTGATCTTACATTTGGGCAACACTAGTTTATATTTAAAAATAAATATGTCACTATATGACATACATACATACATACATATCATCACGCCATATCCCTTACAGGGTAAGCAGATAGACCAGGATGCTAGAGAACTCTATCCTTGCATAATTCACTCGCTTCCTTAACATTCATAATTATCTTCATACGCGCTCGCCGGTTTCGGAGACTCTTGACTCCACCATCCTTCAGTACGTGACCAATCTGGTCAACGTCACTATATTCGTTTGTAAATATGAAAAAAAAAAACTCTTTGGCGTATTGTGGCAATTCTCACGTTTAAAATAACACAATGAGAAATAAATCTTTAGGTCTACTATATGAACATATGATTAATGGACAATAATTAAAATACAAATGTGGGTCAAAATTAATAACTAACGCTATACTAAATACGTAATAAATAAATAGTACGTTTGTAATAAGTATGTCTTGTTGGACGTGAATCACCTTAGTCCTTCATAAACATGAACGTTGAAGTTTTTGTAATGTCGGCAAAATAACAACAGAATTAATACTTTTATGAAAATAATATTACTACTTTAATAAAAATAATAATAATACTTTCACTCAAATAAATTCATCCGCGCGGTGACGGAAGAAAGAATATAATTCACCACCTTCTATCTTACCCGTGGGTGATCGTAAAAGATGACTAAGAAATATAAAACGCATATAACATCCTTGCAAGAGAAGGCAAACCCGGCACAAAATTCTATACCAACGCGTCTGACCAGCGCGGTATAGTAGATCAATTTCCCTCCCATTACGGAGGAGGCTCGAGCCCAACAGTGGGACATATATGAGCAGAAATGATGATGACTTCATTTCATACTAGTCATCTCTAGAGGTCTTGAGTATCTTGTTGCCTGCATTTTTAATAACGACAGTTTTTTTATATAAATACAACACTTAACTTCTAGTGATATAATCCTTATATCGCGTGACAGTTTATAAAAATATAATTAACTAGCGGACCTGGCAAACTTCGTCACCCACGCCACCTAACAGTCACGAAAAGTAAAAATCCTACTACTAGACCGCAGCGCCATCTACCAGGCCCCAATTGCGAATCCAAACCATTCTCAAATCCACTTAAACACACATAAAAAATATCAACAAAATCCGTCCAGCCGTTTTAGAGGTGCTCAGTGGCATACACACGTACATAAGAATTATATATCTTCTTCTTCTCAGCCCATATATGTCCCACAGTTGGGCCCGGGCCTCCTCCATAATGGAAGGGTAATTGACCTACTATACCACGCTGGTCAGACGTGTTGGTATAGGGATTTGTTTCAAGTTTTCCTTTTCTCGCATAGATGTTATATGCGTTTTATATCCCTTAGTCGTCTCGTACGATCACCTACGGGCAAGATAGGGGTTGGTGAATTGTACTCTTACTGCGTCACCACAGGACAAGAATTGTATATATAATATATATATAATATACAATTCTTGTTATTAATTATATATATATATATATATATATATATATATATATATATATATATATATATATATATATATATATATATATAATATAAAGATATAAATTTCATCCGGACTCAATACAACAAACGTGGGAATCGAACCCACGATACATGTACGGTAGTTCAATATCTTAACCACTGCACCATCTCTGCAGTCAAATATTACAGTTTTTATATCAAAGCAAAGTCGGTCAGTTAATATATATATTTAGGAAGTGCATAGTAGTTCGCCTCAGTCGATACATCGTAAAACACATATTACCCTTGTACATACAGGAAGAATAACTTGCATAATTATGTTCAACATGTTTAGAACATTGATATCGATAAAGCCTTGTACTATTCACTTGTAAGTGTATAGCTTACTTAATATTTATTGCACAGTCCGTGTGTTGACGGAGTAACAGTATAATTTACATACAAATGGTAATTTTTGTCCGCGGTTATCGTACAAGACAATTAAGGGATATCATATTCAGATAATTGGTATTGTATTGGTGTAAAAATGCGAAAGGGAATACTCCAATGGTTCGAACATGTGGAAAGAATGCCGAACGAACGTCTGGTTAAGAAGATATACAATGCGAAAGTGGAAGGATGTAGGTACCGGGGGAGACCGAGACTAACCTACCTAGACCAGATCGGTCACGTAATGAAGAAAGGTGGAGTCAAAAGTCGCCGAAACCGGCGAGCGTGTATGAAGAGAATTATGAATATTGAGGAAGCGAGTGAAGTATGCAAGGATAGAGTTCTCTGGCACTCTGTTCTCTCTGCCTACCCTGCAAGGGCCATGGCGTGATGATATGTATTTATGTATGTATGTATATTCAGATAACATCTATACAAAGAAATATAAACATGTATAGTAAGTCTCGTTCTCTTCCAATATGATGAAGATTCAAGCCCAGGTTTGGGACTTATATGAAAGAAGATGTTGATGATGATTTATAATTTAAGTAAAAACTGGCATAGAGGGATTTTTCTATTACATAATATTCATTTACTGCTTTACTTTTTAACAGGCTATATTTTTTTATTGCTTATGATGGTGGATGAGCAAGTAGCACACCTGATGTGTTACTACCGTTTCTAGACCATTCCACTACGAGGAATACGGCTAAGTCACTGCCTACCAAATAAGAGAGTTGGAAGCATAAATTTCAGGTTAGTTACCAGAAATTTATATTTCCGACACAGCCCATTGCCATTACTCCGAAGTTGATTTTTTTTATTGCTTATGTTGGCAAACGAGCAAGTAGAACACTTGATGGTAAGTGTTACTGCCGCCCATGGCACCTTTACTATACCAGGGGCACAGCTAGGCTGCCTACCAGTTAAAACCTCAAACCCACCCAGAAAGTTGGACTTTGGCTCTGTCGCTCACCGAACAAAGCACAGCAGCACATTGCTACTATTCTGACGACGATTTTCTGCGAGAGAGTGGTACTACCCCGGACGGACCGGCTTGCTGCTGTAGACAGAACACTGTCAACAGTATCGTCCACCACCACTATAGACTTCCACCGAAACTTTAGTATTACTACAAACTGACCGACCCGGGGCTATGGATAGAAATCTTTTAACAATGTAGCTCTTCCACTACTAAATTTCTTGAAGCGTCCGGTTCAACAGTGGTAGAACTACGCTGTTGACAGTTCTCTATCTACAGCTGCGGGCCGGTCCGTCCGGGGTAGTACCACACTCTCGCAGAAGATCGACGTCTGAGTAATGGCAATGTGCTATTGCGCTTCGTTCGGTGAGCGAGAGAGTCGGGAGCCCAACTGGGTGGGTTTGGGGATTGTAATGGTAGGCAGCGGCCTAACTATACCCTTGGTGTAGCAAAAGTACATGGGTGGCAGTGACACATACCATCTGGTGCGCTGCTTGCTTGTTTGCCACCATAAGCAATAAAAAAAAATACGTGCGGCGTTCAGTTACATAATGTACTATTTTCCTTTCGCCATTTGTTCTGACCGCCGTTATCCAATCTTGACTTGGTTCGTATATTACCCTTGAACTAACACAATACGAGTAAACTAACAATAGCTACGCCTTGTTCACATTGTTATGATGACTGCTAGGGTTTTTTTTTCAGTCTCTATAATTGTGTCGTAGTCATTATTAAGCCTTTTGTGTTGACGCTATGAACCATGTAAAATGACTAGTGATATTTACAAAACAGCCGATGAGTACGTAATGGTTTTTATATAATTTATACTCACTTATATATAATTTTATATTTATTTTTATATACTTATGGCTATGGAATAGAGACTATAAATACTTCTGACATCGCTCATCATTTCAGCTCATTTTTATTTTCTTTTTTTTTATTGCTTATAGTGGCAAACGAGCAAGCAGCACACCTGATGGTAATAGTCACTGCTGCTTATGTACCTTTGTAATACTAAAGGTATAGCTAGGTCGCTGCCTTCCAATGAACATCCCAGACTGAACCAGAAAATTGAGCTTACGGCTGTCTCGCTCACCGAATGAAGTACAACAACCCATTTTCACTGCTCGGACGTCGATCTTCTGCGAGAGTGTGGTACTGCCCGCGGCTGTAGATGGAGAACTGTCACCGGCGTGATTCTACCACTACTAAATATGTACCACTACACTCATATATGTAACATTGCTGGGCTGGAGCCTCCTCCACAGAAGGAATGAAATTATTAAACTACGCTGGTCAAATGGATTGATATACGGTTTTATTTCTAGTTATCCTTCTCAGAAATATATGTTGTCTGCATGTCATATTTCTTAGTCGTCTTTTACGACATCCACGAGTAAGATTTGGGGTGGTGAATTGTATTCTTACTCCGTCATCACATGTATAAATTAAAAAAAAATATATTATCTTTTTAAAAACATCATCCTGCACTAAGGAAATAATCCTTGTATTGCGGGGGATTTTACTAACTTATAATAAACGCAGACAAATTATACCCAGACTTAGGATAATACTTTGTGGATCGCACCAAGTATCATCCTTCGTAGGAATCGAACCCCCGGCACTGACACGGAAAGTCAGTGTTTTAACCCCTACACCATCTGTGCAGTAAATTATATAAAAATTAGAAAAAAACATTTTACTGTATGGTGGCGCCATGAATATTACCAATTTTTTTTTTTTTTTTTTTATACTGCTCGTGGGTACCTATCGGAAAAGTCACGTCCAAGAAAAGTGGCTAGTAAACTGTATTATTATTTTGTCCATACGGAAAAGTCTTCAAAGTATCATAAAAAAACAAGTAGGAGATTTACATCGACTTGAACCAACTTCATCTGATGCCGTCTTTGATAATTACATTCCCAAGGAAGCAGGCGGTCATAAAACTATTGCCAAAACTTTACTTACGATGATAGAAAAATATATATTGCATTGATCATAATTCATTTGGGATCTGAAAAGGATGATGATAATGATAATTTTATAGAATTTGAAGGGTGTTTTCTTTGTTAAATCAGATTATTTTGGGATGTCTATTCGTATGATTAAGTTGCTAACAAATTTTCTGTCCCTAGCTATAAATATGTGGAACAAATATATGTCGATTAGATAACGTTAGAATAGAGTATATTACGCGAAATCTGATAGTGGCACTAGTGATCTATACATATAATTAAAAACTAACGGATCGCTGTCTGTACATGGAAGATATATGAGAAAAATATTACTGGGACCTTTATCAGCACAAATAGAACCCAAAACAATGATTTTTTAAATTTTTGTCTGTTTATCTGTTTGTCTATGCGTTTGTGCACGCTAATCTCAGAAACGGCTTATCCGATTTAGACGCAATTTTCACTAATATATTGTGGTAAGCTTCACTTAACATTAAGGCTTTATTTTATGTCAATTGGTTTATAAATAAAAAAGTTATGTCAATTTAAATAATGGTCGGAGAAAAAATTCTTCATCGATTCTTTTCAAATTACGTACACATTATCTTCAGTAAAAATAAATAAACACGTGTTTCAGCATTTGTAGATTTTCGCCCTCTGGGGGTGTAAATTAGGCCTGCAAAGCGGGTTGGACGACTCATTAAGTCATTAGCGCCAAGCCGATATTATTGAAGCTGGCAACTTGAAATGTTGACAATGGTTTCTTTCTATGACGTAAAGATTTACTAAGAAAGGATTTTACGAAATTATAGCCCTAAGGGGGTGGAGCAGAGTGGCAAAGTTTGTATGGGGAGAAAAAGAATCTTTATTGATACTTTTCAAATTACGAGTCAAATCAAATATTCTAGGGTAATATCCAGCATTTGTCAATTTCCACCCTTTAGTTGTGTAAATTAGGCCTGTGAAGCGGGTTGAACGACTCATTACCGCCATGCCGAAACTATTAAAGCTGGAAACATTAAATTTTGAAGCACGTTTCTATTTATGACATAGAGATTCAATATGAAAGGATTTTATGAATTTCGCCTCTAAGGGGGTGTAACAAAGTGGCAAAGTGTGTATGGGGAGAAAATTTCTTTATCGATTTTTTTCAAATTACGTACAAATATTCCTTGGTAAAAATAAATAAACACATGTTTCTCTCTCCCTCTCCATCAACACCGCACCAGTGCTATTGTGGCGACCAGTGCCGGCGTGAGAGCTCACACGATACACATAGTAGACGGCAATAGGTTCTTGCCTAATGGTTTAAGATACAGGTTAAGTTTAGCTTCAAAAATGTTCACTCTATAACTCAAATAATAAATCATATCTAACGAGGTCGCAACTCTGCTGGTAAACAAAACAGTCAAATAAAAGGTGGCGCTAATTATATTTTTATCCCATGGTCATACCGTAAATAGTATATTAATGGCAATATAATTTGTAGAATGAATAGAACTTTGAACCACCTTTTTCTTTAGTGACCGGCTATGGTATATAGACACACGCGCGACGTACACGTACATCTACGTTGTGCGGGCGGGCCACCGCAACCGGATATCATCTCGAGTCGAAGCCCTCATGCAGTGAACCTCAATACAGGTACTCACGCTTGCGCCGCCCAAAGCACCGACGGTAGAGCGTGTCAACCTAGAGTATTTTCTCTCGGACCCACCCTATTACCTAATTCCGTTAGACAACTAACTCGCAGAAGACGGCGACCGCATACCAGTTTCTGACGCTGTTGATTATCGTTACCTTGCATTGCTTTTTCTATTTAACTCTTTCAGAAATGACTTCTGCGTGGACGAAGTCGCGGGCAAAAGCTAGTATACAATATATTAGAAGCGCCGTATTCTCTTGTTACGGAGTATGGATGAAAGGTATGTGACAAAAAGGTTTATTAATATGAATATAGGTGGATTAAGGATTGTGGGTGATTCATAAACAGATGTAAGTATTGTGTAAATGTGGTTATGGATTTCAAAGGTGTGAATGCTGATATGATTGACTGACAGGAGTCTATGGAGAGTGAAGAAAATACGTGAAACAAGGGTAATAATTACTTATAAATATGACTGATTCGTCCATGGAAGTATTTAGAACATTGAAGTCTGGGTAGTTGAAATTTGTTCGATGAGCCACAGAGCTCAAGAGCCCAACTTACAGAAGGTAGCGATCTAGCTGTGTCCCTGACGCTAATGTTCATGAGTTGCAGTCAACATTAACTACCAGATGAGATACTAGCTGGTTTATTAAAGTAAAACCTTTTTAGCTGATATGTGTATTAGTATTAAGCATATTTTTTTTTGCGGTATTCTATGGTCTGGCCACAGCTATATCCCCGCTATATCCGTCCGGGTTGACAGATGAAGCGGCGTGCTACCCCATAGACCCGCTCCGCAACGTTACTCTCCACTCTCCACACCGGAACCTGGTCTTTCTCGTAAGCGAAGCGTCGAATTTATCTAATTACACACCATGGCGGCCAATCGGTTTTACATAGAATTTTAATTCTACATTCTAACCAATAAGAAAACAACATTAGCGTCACTCTTATGTTGTTTTTTTCTATATTTTAATTGTTGTTTACGAAATCTACTCGATAGTTAAGGACAGTGATTTTAATCTATATATTCCCTTCACCTATTATATATAAAATTCTTATATAGAATTTAACTTGTTTTCATGTACGGCAATTTATTTAACGATTTCTAATGTTTATACGAATATTTCACATTTGAAATGAATCTATTTTATGAAAGTCCACCCGTGACCATGAACGCTGAGACGGAAGTGTTCAAAACATCGGACAATTAAAAATCAAATAGAAATGCGACAAAATTCGTAAAAATAGTTTTATTTCAAATATTCTAAACTTTTAGTATTGAAATTATCGTGAGTTTGACACATATTAAACAATTGTATTTTTCGGCAATACTCACGCGTTAGAGTCGATTATCTCGACCAGGGTTTCGAGCATGTCCGATGCTCATCATCAGGGCGCAGTTGCGTCTGCGAGTGGGCGTCGGGGGCTCGCATAATCGACTCTAACGCGTGAGTGTTGCCGAAAAATACAATTGTTTAATATATCCCTCGTAAAAACAAAGTATATATTTAACTTTAGTCAGAATTATTCTGAATACATATGGAGATTGATATAGGTACTAGAATTTGAAGAGTTTTATTATATATTGGCTCAGGAACTGTAATCGGCCTGATTTGAAAATATATTATTACATTCTTTATATTAACTTTACATGTTCAATTCACTTCACCAATGTACAAAAACATTACAAATGTAGTTTAAATATATTTCCAATATTCATCATCATTCTCCTACTCTTATCTCAACTACTTGGGGTCAATACAATATGTACTCTTCTTTCATAGTTCACATTGTAAAAGTTTTTGGTAATAGTTTTGTGACCGGCCGCCTGCCAGACGTCAACCCTCCTTGAGAATATAATACTTGACCAAACGGCATCAGATGTAGTTGGCCCAGGTCGTTATAAGACTCTTAGTCGTTTTTTACGACATCCACGAGCTAAGTAAGGGTTGGTAGTATTCGTAGTCGCTACCACACAGCACTCCCTATTTCCCACCTATTTACAATATTCAAATGGATATAAAAGTTTGAAATTTGCGTCAATAACGGAAAAAGAAAGTTAAAGAACGAACGTCTGAAGTGGAATAAACACGCGATGAAACGAGATTAAAGTAACATTGTAAGGAAAGTTTTAAATATGAATATTTTTATGTAAGGGAAGATCGCAAAAAGTTCTATGGATAGAAAAGGCGTGAACTCAGGAATGACATCTGATAGGATTGTGCAAAAGAAATGGACATATTACGTCGACGTTAATTGGGATAAGAGCTTGATGATGATAAAACCAATAATCTACCACCGGATCATAATACGGCCGCAAGCTGAGATGCTCTGTCAAGAAATCAAGCGGACTTGTCATATTCTAAGTTGTTTCTTTTAAAAAAAAATGTATACCATATATTCAAAAAGTATTAGGTCCAATATGATGTCCTTTCGAATCACGATTATCATCATCATTATCCTGCTCTTATCCCAATTACTTGTGGTCAACGCAATGTGTAACTTTCATAGTACATATTGCAAAAGTTATTGGCAATAGTTTTATGACCGGCTGCCTGCCTCACATCAATTCTCCTTAGGAATATAATTGTTGATCAAACGAAATCAGGTGGAGTTGATCCAGGTCGAAAACCTCTTAGTCGTCTTTTACGACATCCACATCCAAAGCAAGAGCTCGTAGCATATGTAGCCGCTACCACACAGCGTATTTCTTTATTTCAATATTTAATACTAGCGACCCGCCCTCGCTTCGCTTCGGTTACGTCAGTTCAGTTGTGTAGTTTACCTTCGCGACATAGAATTCCTTTCGGAAGAGGATCTTCTTGAAATCCTATTTCATCTGACCTTTACAAGACAGAAAGAAAGTCCACACCATATTCCCAGTCCGTAGGGGCAGTAATGGTAAATGTGATTTTTTTTCCCCTTTAGGGGTGGAATTTTTAAAAAGCCCTTCTTAGTTTATCTCTGTATCGTAACACAAATATGCTTACCGAAATTCAAGTCTGTAGGAACTATATTTAAAAAATGTGATTTGTACACTCCAGCAACCCCCCCTTGCGGGTGGAATTTCGTAAAATCCGTTCTTAGCTGACTTGTACTCGGCAAAAGGAATATTCCTACCAAATTTAATGTCTGAAGGCCTTATGGTTCCAGATATCGTGATGAGTCAATACATAAGTGGAAATCTCTTAAATATATATATAGATAAGATAAGATAAAATAAATTAAATATGTCTGGACTAAATTTCATAAATGGCACTCAATCACGGTATAACTACCAAAGTCTTCTCTTCCCATATTTCGAACACAATTCTACACAAATGTCGTAACATTTTCACATTTTCATATGGTCATATAGGAGAGTGCTCTAGAATAGAAAGTTGACCTCATAACAGTTATTAATAAAGGCTATTAGGATAATGTTTACTTAATATGATAATTATACAGAACACTTATTTTAAGTGTTTGTCATTCTCTAAGTGTTTCACTTAAGATTTAGGTCAACAGTATGCAAGTTATGAAATTGTAAGTACCCAAGGTCGTGAAGAGAAATTTTTACTGATTGAAATATTAGTATTTTTAAATATTCTTCGGAAGTTTTGATGGGCACGTGAATATGAAATATGAAGCTTTTGTATTATATTTAGTGTTTTGTCCTGTTTAGTGACTTAGTACAAATACATTGCACCACCTCTTATCTTACCTTTTACAAAATAAAAGACAACAAAGGGATATAGTGGGCATATAATATTTGTAAAAGATAATGCCAGATCAGCACATCACACGTCAGGCCAGGGTATTATAGCAGATCAACTGCCCTCCTAATGTGGAGGAGGCTTGAGCCCAGCAGTGGGACGTATATGAGCCGGGATGATTAATATTTCAGTGTTATAATTTAGAAAAAAAAAACTGCTGATATTATATGTAATATACAGAGAAAGTGCTAAAGTATGGTGAACATAATATAATTGTTAAACTAATTAACTGTATTTTCATACAAACACGATAGAATCCGTAAAAATAATTTTATTTCAAATGTATGTAATGTTTTTTTTTATTACTTATGATGGCAAACCAGCAAGCAGCACACTTGATGGTGTGACACTGTCGCCTATAGACCTTTGCAATATCAACGGTATAGCTAGGCCGCTACCTATCAATACAAACCCCAAACCCACCCAATTGGGCTTATGTATATATTTTACGTATATTTACACGAGTATTACACTTGTGTAAACATCAGAGATCATTATGTATTTTCATGTTCTACCAAAATTTTCTGAGAAATAGTAGTAGTAGTTAATTTGGTTATTAGCTTGGGAAACTTTAACTGGCTTATTCGTAATAAAAATCCATGAATAACTCAAGTCGTATTATAAAATGTAACCCAGTATCAACCTGTCTAGCATTGTATAATAGGCCAATTTCCCTCCTATTATGGTGGAGTTTCAATGCCAGTAGTGGGACATACTCGTATATGAGCTGATATGAGGTATGTATTCTATATTTAATTTATTACCAAGCGGAAACTGCCGGTCTACAATTAAAATAATATGCAAACTTTTTGATTTTATCATCATCATCTCAGCTCATATATGTGCCACTATTGGGCTCGAGTCTCATAATGGGAAGGATTGACCTACTATACCATGTTAATGAAACCTATTGGTATAGGATTTGTTTCGAGTTTGCCATCTCTTCATCATCATCATCATATCCCACTGTTGGGCTCGGGCCTCCTCCGTAATGGGAGTGAAATTAACCTACTATACCGCGCTGGTCAGACGTGTTGGTATAGGGTTTTGTTTCGAGTTTGCCATCTCTCGCATAGATCTTATATGCGTTTATATCCCTTAGCCGTCTCTTACCCACGGGTAAGACAGGGGGATGGTGATTTGTACTCTTACTCCGTCAACACACGGATAAAATTTAAAATAGAAAAGCAACCACCGGAAAGCATTATTATATATTTTTTTTCGAATTAAAATAAAATGAAACTTTGTTCGTAAACGTTGTGTGTTTTTCTTATTTGCATAAACAAAACTCGCCGGTGAAACATTACAGCGGTACAGTTGTCTAACTTTATTTACCAAAGTTACATGTTACAGAGAGATATGTATTTCATATGTTTGTTTATTTTGTTATAATTAATTTTATGTCATTTAAATAAATAACGTGTAATACCACGATGTTATTGTACAAACACTATCAAAATTAGTTAAGGTTTTGTAACGTACTTTTTTTCTTTGCAAAAAGAAGGTAAAGCATTATTATTTCTAATGTTTATACGAGTATTACACATTTGAAATAAAACAACTTGGAGGAGTGACCTCTCATGACCATGATCACTGTAAAGTGTTCCAAACGTCGGGAAATTAAAAATCAAATTACAAACCCGATAGAATCCGTAAAAGTAGTTTTATTTCAAAAGGTAAAGCATTTCTTTTTTTTTTATTGCTTATGGTGGCAAACGAGCAAGCAGTACATCTGGTGGTAAATGTTACTGCTGATAAAGATATTTACAATATCATGGATAGAGCAAGGTTGCTGCCTATCAACCAACATCCATCCAAAAAACCTGCCTGTTGGCTCTCTCACTTATCGAGGGTAGCACAACAGCATATTGCCACTTTTTTTTACGGCAGGCAATATCTGGTCACAACCACTAAATCCATTCGGGGCACAGGAGAAGCGGCGCGCGAGTGGCCCACCCGGCAGCATATTGCCATTGCTCAAACGTCGAATTTCTTCGAAAGTGTTATTCTACCCAGACGGACCGGCCCACGGCTGTAGACAGGTTCAACAGTCAACAAGGTGGCCCTACCACTACTAGGTTTAGTTAGTAAAATATTTGAAATAGGTGTGAGTTCACGTTTTTAGACACGAGTGGCAATTTTTCTAGTCCACAATTGAATGAAAATTGATCTACTATAGAGCCCTAGTTTAGACCAGTTGGTATAAGATTTTGAGTCAAGTTTTCTTTCTCTTACATAGATGACAATGAGATAAGATGCTCATCTTATCTCATTGTCACCTCTTACGCCATCTACAGAGAAGTAGTGGAATATATAGGATAATATAATATAGGAAGTGGATAGGTGGAGAAAGGCAGTGGTGAATTAAATTATAACTTTGTTACAATACAGATGTTTTAAATGACGTCAAATAATATTCAAGTTATTTACTTAACTGTTAAAATATGGATTAACTTGCAAATTATTGTGTCCAAGTGAATTTAATGATAAACTATTTTATATTAAGTTATAACTGTGACAGTAGCTTCGCTTGCTTGGATAATTTTTAGTAACCGAGTGAGCTAAGATTCGATATTTCTTTTTTGGGTAAACTGATTTTTTTTTAGAAAATGTTCAGATATTAAAAGGTTTCTACGGAGTTTCGGAATATATTTAAATATATATATAACTATGGAATTTACATAGTTTTCATTTGGTAGAAAAATTTTAATACAGTTGGTCATTTAACCCTAGAAAATTATTAGATAGAAGTGAAAATAATCGTTTTCTCCCAAAAAACACTTGAAAAAAGGGAAAACCAACAATCGAACTGAGGCTCTCTGAATTAAGTGACTACTCCATTTCTCAACTAAGCTATTTTTATGTTTGATGGCAGTAGCTAAAGTTACCCTAATAAACTTATTATATATATTTTTAGTATCTACAAAACAAAACCGAGGTTTTCTATAAATTAAATCCAAATGAAACGATTTGTTGACTGTGAAACCTCTGGCATATTAAATTTCATTCAAATTTTTGAAGCCGTTGCCGATATTCTGAATATATAGAAATATACTACATAATAGTGATAGGATAACATTGTTGACAGTTCTCTGTCTACAGCTGTGGGCCGGTCCGTCCGGGGTACCACACTCTCGCAGAAGATCAACGTTTGAGCAGTGGCAATGTGTTGTTGCGCTTCGGTCGGTGACTGAGAGAGTCGACAACCCAACTTTCTCGATAGGCCACCATTACCATTAAAAAACAAAAAATAAACTTCTTTAAAGTTATGATGCAATGTTATTATATTTTTTTAGAAACGTTGTCTTGCGGCATATCTATTTCTACAGATACTTTTCCGTTTCTATTCATCGCAATAATATATATTATTTTTCCATGTGGTGGAGTAAGAATACTATTCACCATCCCCTATCTTATTCGTGGGTGATCATAAGAGATCACTAAAGGATATAAAACGCATAAGAAAAAATCAAAACAAAACTCTATACTAAAAAACTTCAGCAGTGTGGTCAATTTCCCTCGCATAATTTTGGAGGCTCGAGCCCAACAGTGGGACATATGTGGGCTGAGATAATGATGATATATTATTATACCGTAGGATTAAAGATATACATAAAGAGATTTCTTTTATAAAATTGCTTATAAGAATATAATGATGTAAAAAATTTAGATCTTATTATTATTTACAATCTTGAAAAGCTTTTTTTTTTACGAAAGGCAAATATTAAATTTGTAAGCAAAATATACATTTTTAATGCCGGTACGTAATTGTTTAGAAATGACGTAATATGTTGTCAGCGTATAATCTTATAGATTTTATCTCTGCGTTTATTCATTTTACAGCCTTTATGCAATCCATATATCTTTTCTTTTATATGCCCTTACTCTTAAAGCTCTCAATATTTATACACAAAATTTGCCCCAAAAAAATTATTTTTTTTTTTGGTAACGCAGTGGTTCAAGAATGCATTTTTCGCACTTACCACCGCCTGTCGGAAAAACAGACGAGGAGTGTGGGACTCGCTAGCCCCGTGGCTAGAATACCCACTAAACTCTTTCCACTGTGATCGCTGTTAGCCGAGAGGGCTTTGACAGCTTAACCGGACTATGGGTAAGCGCTGAGGGCTCTCAACCCGTAACCCCCAAAATATTACTACTATCACCTCTTATCATATGTCTATAACACGTCAGATACTCACTTTTTAGTTTATCGCAAAGTTCAAGGTTTATAGTCTGATCATAATCTGCTCGAACGGTCAAGCGATATGAAAGAGCGCCGTGCGGCCTCATAACCAGTCATGTTATCTCCCCATAGCTATTTGGGCTGACTCTTTCCTTAACTTCGTAAACAGCACGTTTATACTGTCTGCGAAGTTTGTTTTTTAAAGACATCCTGCATTTCAGTAATACTTAAATCTTATATTACGGTGGATTTTACAAATAATAAATGAATACAAATTACAACCAGACTCGGTACAATAATGTAGATCGCGCGAAGTATTACATCGTGTGGGAATCGAACTCACTACACTAGGCTTAGTAGATCGGTATCTTAATCATTACCTCATCTGTACAGTCAAAAATATTTGTTTATTTACATATTTTTATATTTGGAATAAAACGAATTCTATCGCGTTTGTATTTGATTTTGAATTTCCCGAGGTTTCGAAAACTTTACAGAGTTCATGGTCACGGGAAGCCTCTTCCTGTAAACGTGTAATGCTCAAAACGTCGAGAAATTAAAAATCAAATACAATCGTGATATAATCCATAAAAATAGTTTTTTTTAACGTGTAATACTCGCGTAAACGTTAAAAGTCATTATATATTCTATATTAGTAGGTATACTATATTATTGTTATAAATTGTTATTAAATAATGTTTTTTTTTTTTTTAATTTTTGGAGTTTACTCCTTAAGAATCGATTTCCATATAAGGCGCCCGGTATGAGAAAAAATTGAGGAGTAAAATCTAGTGACCGAATGATCTCGTTGCGTTTTTGGTGCGCAACCTATTCTGCGCACCTTTCACTTTCTGACGTGAGATAATACTTCACTGAACAGTTTTAATAAATGTTAATAAAAATATATATATATATATATATTTTAGTCAAATGGGCTTTTTTTGCGCCTGTTTCGATAATCGTACTTAAGGAGTAAACTCCAGTCGTGCGTCGGAGCTGACACAAACACTTTTTTTTTAATGCTAGTGGTGGCAAACGAGCATGTAGCACACCTGATGGTAAGTGTCACTGCCGCCCATGGACCTTGGAATACCTAGGGTATAATTAGGCCACTGCCTACCAATAAAACCCAACGAATTGGGCTTCCGGCTCTCTCGCTCAACGAACGAAGAACAATAGCATATTGCCGTTACTTAGACGTCGATCTTCTGGTCAGTGTGGTACTACCCCGGACCGACCGGCCCGTGGCTATAGACAGAGAACTGTCAGTAGCGTGGTCCTACCACTATAGATGTTTATTTATTTTTAAATTATTCTTTTTTATATTTGATTTTTTTTTGAGAAATAAATGTTTTCTTTTTATACTGCCGTGAACATGCATTTTGAATTTTGGTTTATCTTACGATAATCACCCACTCTTATAGTCTTACAAGTAGTTAGTCTTGTTAGTCAAGTCTCTTATAAAACAAAAGAAGGCGTAATTTTTGGTATTATTCGTCAACAAACAGATTAAACACAGCTGTATAAATAAAAAATGGCGGGCGATATGTTCGCGTTCACAAAACAGGTAATCCCTACCATTATATTTATCGTAATCAATAAAATAATTGATAACAAATTGTATATTGCAAAAGATAACATTTGATAACATAAGGTGTAGATATACGTCACGAGAAATGGTTTATTTTGTGATTCATATTTTAGGATTCCATAACGCCATGGTTGGTCTGGATAAAAAACACTTACGGGAAACTTAGCAAAGAAAGAGTTGGTATTGTTGGTTGGACTAAAGATTAAAATCATAATTTATATTTATTTAAGCAAATAACTACAAATATAAAAACTCGAAATTAATTAGAACCTAGCTCAGTACCAGTCTATACCGGCCAGGAGATGGAATTTTTGTAAGGGGTCGCCATTGGTAACGATTCCTTGATATACGTGCCCACTTTTCCAGTGGCCCGCTCGCTCAGCGAAGCGAGGTACATGTAGGTCGGGTCGCCGCTTCTTCTATCGCCCCAGAATTTAGCGGGGTGTGAGCACGCCATAGCCCACTGCCAAAAAAAAATACGTGCCCAGTTCTACAGTAATAATATAATAGGTACGTCATCTCTTCTTACGTTTTCATGTTTGTCATCAAAAGTCAACTAAATAGTCAACAAGTGAGACTGTAGTAATTTTTATGAAGACTTTTAACTTACTAACTACTATCACCAATTTGCCTAGCAATTCTTTTTTTATTTTTTTTTGACGTCAGACAAGCGGCTGTTGATAAAACTATAACTAAAACCTTTACAATGTCTACGTTGTAAGAAGAGTATATATTGAGTCGACCACAAGTAATTGAGATAGATGGTGATTTTGAAATATAACACCCCACACTAAGGAAAAAATCCTTGAGGCGCGATGGACTTTACAAACATACAATTAACCGACACAAATTACGCAGAGATTCAAAATTATCATTTGTAGTCCACCACGAGGATATTTTCCCTATGATGAAAAAAGAAAGAAAAATTCACCACCTTACTTTCGTAGTTATCGTAAAAGTTAACTTTCTTTTTTATATTGATTTTGGTAATCAAGTATGCAGCACACCTAATGGTAAGTGTTACTCCCATGGACCTTTGCAATACAAGAGGTACAGCTAGGTGGCTGCCTACCAATGAAAATCCCAACCCACCAAAAAGTTGGGCTTCCGGCTCTCTCGCTCACGGAACGAAGTACAGTATCACATTGCTACTATTCAGGCGTCGATTTTCTGCGAGAGTGTGATATTACCACGGACGGAACGGCCCGCGGCTGTTGAAAATTGTCAACAGTGTGGTTCCTATTTTTTTTATATTTTTTTTATTTTTGCAAGGTGGACCATGGATGTGGTCGCGCCCCGATAAATCGGTCCGGGGCGACAAAAGCGGCGGCGCGCAACCCCATGGACCCACCCTGCAAACACCTGTCTTCGACGTACGAGCGGGCCACCGGTACCCGATCTTTGTCTTCGGTGGCCAGGTGCTATCTCTACCTAAGAGATATAACACCGACTGGATGGACTGTAAAGATGATATATTAAGATACCAAAGTAACATGCCAAGTGTTACGGGTTCGATTCAAGATAGGAGATCTTGCTTGTGACGATCATAAAAGATGACTAAGAGTTATGATATGCTGATAAAATCACTGCAAGAGAATTTAAATCCGAAATTAATCCTATACTAACCCTTCGCAATGGCTTGGTATAGTAGATCAAATTTCTTCCTATTGTGGAGAAGGCTTGAGCCCAGCAATGGTACGTATGTATATGAGCTGAAATGAACGTACGGAACCTTATGTTTCTGGGTTGCGAGCACTTAGCGCGCACCTATAGTCTGGGTTAAGTTATAAAAGTCATCTGTGGCTAACAGCTAAAAGACACGACACGAAAGAAAAACGTACGGAACCTTCATAAGCTAATGCGTTTCGCTCTCGACTGGTATTTTATAAACATAAGCGATATATTTTCTTTTAATGTGTTATAGATACTGAGTGAAGATATGTGTTTACGTATATTATTTTATAATTTTTGTATATATAAATTTATTCATCATCATCATCACAGCCCATAAATGTCCCACTGCTGGGCCTCCTCCGTAATGGGAGGGAAATTAACCTACTATACCGCGCTGGTCAGACGTGTTGGTATAGGGTTTTGTTTCGAGTTTTCCTTCTCTCGCATAGATTATTATATAAATTTATTATTTTTGTATATTTTCATAGATTATTATATAAATTTATTATTTTTGTGACGGAGTAAGAATACAATTCACCACCCCCTTACACGTAGGTGATCGTAAGAGACGACTAAGGGATATAAAACGCATATAACATCTATGCAAGAGAAGGAAAACTCCAAAATCAACACGTCTGACCGGTGTGGTATAGTAAGTCAATTTTCCTCTCATTATGAAGGTTCGAACCCAACGGTGGGACGTGTATGAGCTGAGATGAGATGACATTTTTTATGCCTAATATTAAGCTTTTTCATTCTTATGGCATAGAATAATAGTACGTCTCGCATTCGATATCTGAGTGAGAAAAAAACTCAGTAGTTTTAAGGCTTACCTTGCGGTTGTTCTCTTAGAGACAAGTTTTGTCGAAATTTTGAAACTCACCACGGTTTCAAATTTATTTGAAATAAATATACTTTTACTGGACACTTCTCCCGTGACCATGATCACTGTAAAGTGTTCGAAACGTCGGAAAATTAAAAATCAAATACAAACGCGATAGAATCCGTAAAAGTAGTTTTATTTCAAATGTGTAATACTCGCGTAAACATTAGAAATCATTATTTCAAATGTGTAACAAATAATTGATTGAATTCACAATTGTGTCAAACAATAGATGACGAGATATTTGATGTACATACATACATACATATCATCACGCCATATCCCTTGCAGGGTAGGCAGAGAGAACAGAGTGCCAGAGAACTCTATCTCTGCATACTTCACTCGCTTCCTCAACATTCATAATTCTCTTCATACACGCTCGCCGGTTTCGGAGACTCTTGACTCCACCTTCCTTCAGTACATGACCGATCTGGTCTAGGTAGGTTAGTCTCGGTCTCCCTCGGTACCTACATCCTTCCACTTTCGCATTGTATATCTTCTTAACCAGGCGTTCGTATTTGATGTACTATACCATATTGGCGTTTCTTTTACAACTTTGTCTACTTTTATTCCAAGTCATTTCTTCCGACATCCGCGGCTAAGAAACGGGTGATAACATTCTCAATCCGTCACCACAAGGCGAACAGCTACGTCATCTATTCAGTCAATAAGTTATTAAAAAAAATTAAATGTAACTTAATACCATTAACTTGAACTTCCTGAATGCACTTATTATATTGAAAATAAACTTTACGATAATTAACTAGTAAATAAACTGGTTTAGTTTATTAGTAAAAACTTGCAATGCCAACGGTAAAATATGTAATTTAAAAGTTTATTGAAAAAAAAACTTAATTCACCTATAAGTGAATCGCAAACTTCCATTCTCTTTCTGTATGGTGCTGGAATAAGAATTCACCCCATATCTTACCCCTGGGTGTCGCAAAAGACGATTTACAAGTATATTATCTATGCATGAGAGGGCAAGCTTAAAATAAAACCCTATCCTATCTGTCTGACCAGAGTGGTGGACCATAGTAAATCGATTTAGTCGATTAATCGATCTTTTTATAGAGTTTCGAGCCCAGCACTGGGACTTATATGATTTTAGATGATGATGAGGACTTCTATTGGATTGGGTAAAAAAAAATATTTCCTTAATGATAGTTAAGTATGTTAAAGCACTTGCCGTATGGTAAAGGAGTAAGAATATAATTCACCACCCCCTATCTTACGCGTGGGTGATCGTAAGAAACGACTAAGGGATATAAAACGCATATAACAAAAGCAATAGAAGGTAACCTTTAAACAAAACCCTATACCAACACGTCTGACCAGCGTGGTATATAGTAGGGTTCCATCTTTTTGTAGAGGAGGCTTCAGCCCGGCAATGAAACGTATGTGAAGAAACGGCTAAGGGATCATCACAAATATTAATAATAGAATTTGGTAAATATATAACACGAGTTGTGTTTATGAATTCGCTTGTGTAGCGTGGCGATTGTTCCATTATCTTCTCTTTGGGAGATTGATATCTCATGGCGCAACATACGCTCGAGGTGTGTTCGGGCTGGGACGGGCAGCGCCGTGACCTCGTCGCTGTCATCGGTGCCGACCTAACGCTGCCGGCTGTTGCGCGAGCGATGGTCGACAGCGTCAGGAATTGGGACGCGGTCGCCGCCTTCTGTGAAGCTGTCATCTCGCAGAAGGAGACGGCGGAACGGGCCCAGGAGGATTCCCGTGACCCGGGCCGCCGCCCGCGGCCGGGGCGGCGCAGGCGCGAGTACCTGCGCCTGATGCCGCCCTAACCGAGGCTTCGGGTGATCGGACCGGGGAATTGTCCGATCACCCGACGTGAGGCCGCCGCGTGAGGACGACGCCTCGACGGCGAAAGCTGTCGGGGCGTCGACAGGAGAGGAGCCCGAAAGGGCATACCGCCGAGCGGGCCACCGAAGACAAAGATCGGGTACCGGTGGCCCGCTCGCACGGCGAAGGAGAGGTGCTTGCAGGGTGGGATGGTAGACGTTGATATGTTTATTGATCTTGTTATTTTTTCATAATTTGTTTGATTAGGTTAGGTTAGGTTAGTTAACATTATGAATTCAATTTCAAAGTTAAACATTTTTTTTTATCCATAACTCCATAAGTGATTGTTTTGAGTATTATTTATAATTTTTATACAGTATTTGCTTAAAGTTCCTTGGGATACAAATATGTTATTTTGTATAAATTATAATACATATTTTTAGCGTATTTATTTATAACTTAATTTAACAAATGATAATTATTTATTTGCCATCTTAGTATATTATAATAACGCTATATTTAGAAATAAAATTATTAATATAAATATTTACTCTCAATTTACTCCTCTGGGAAAGAATATATGGAATAAAAATATGTGAGGTTGCTTCAAATTGCCAATATTTATGAGGATTTACAAATAAAAAAAATAAAGAAAAAAAAATGAATTTGTATTTAAAAATATACTTACTGGGCTTTAGTACCACGTTCATTGTCGCACTATCAATCATTGTACACTTAATTACACGACACTTATTTAATCGAAAAAATTTCGAATATGATGTATCAATAAATACGTTAGTTCGAATATGTACGACACCGTCGTGTGGACGACGCGCTCTATGAAGTGCTTGGTGTCGCCCGCGCCGACACTGTGCGCACGAACATAATATTGCAACGATTATATTGTCCTCAACTTTATCGTGATTACAATGCCGACTACGCTTATATGTACTTTCAAATCAAATCAAATTCAATGACTACTTAGTAATGAATTGATGAGCTGTAAATGTCGTAAGTTCAATGTGTAGGGTATTTCTTTGTTTATATATATATATATATACATATATATATATATATATATATATATATATATATACTAGCCTTTGCCCGCGACTTCGTCCATGCAGAAGTCATCTCTGACAGAGTTAAATAGAAAAAACAATACAAGGTGTTGAAGGTTTGTCGCTAGGACGATAGTTAATAGCGTCTAAAACTGGGATGCGGTCGCCGCCTTCTGCGAGTTAGTTGTCTAACGGAATTAGGCAATAGGGTGGGTCTGAGAGAAAATACTCTAGGTTGACACGCTCTACCGTCCGGCTTCGACTCGAGATGATACCTGGTTGCGGTGGCCCGCCCGCACAGCGTAGATGTACGTGTACGTCGCGCGTGTGTCTATATACCATAGCCGGTCACTAAAGAAAAAGGTGGTTCAAAGTTCTATTCATTCTACAAATTATATTACCATTAATATATTATTTACGGTATGACCATGGGATAAAAATATAATTATCGCCACCCTTTATTTGACTGTTTCGTTTTACCAGCAGAGTTGCGACTTCGTTAGATATGATTTATTATTTGAGTTATAAAGTGAAATTTTTAAAGCTAAACTTAACCTGTATCTTAAATCATTAGGCAAGAACCTATTGCTGTCTACTATGTGTATCGTGTGAGCTCTCACGCCGGCACTGGTGCGGGGTTGATGGAGAGGGAGAGAGAAACACGTGTTTATTTATTTTTACCGAAGAATATTTGTACGTAATTTAAAAAGAATCGATAAAGAAATTTTCGCCCCATACACACTTTGCCACTTTGTTAAACCCCTTAGGGGCGGAATTCATAAAATCCTTTCATATTGAATCTCTATGTCATAAATAGAAACGTGCTTCAAAATTTAATGTTTCTAGCTTTAATAGTTTCGGCTTGGCGGTAATGAGTCGTTCAACCCGCTTCACAGGCCTAATTTACACAATCAGAGGGTGAAAATTGACAAATGCTGGATATTACCCTAGAATATTTGATTCGACTCGTAATTTGAAAAGAATCAATAAAGTTTTTTTTCTCCCTATACAAACTTTGCCACTCTGTTCCACCCCCTTAGGGGTATAATTTTGTAAAATCCTGTCTTAGTAAATCTCTACGTCATAGAAAGAAACCACTGTCAACATTTCAAGTTGCCAGCTTCAATAATATCGGCTTGGCGCTAATGACTTAATGAGTCGTCCAACCCGCTTTGCAGGCCCAATTTACACCCCAGAGGGTGAAAATCAACAAATGCTGAAATACGTGTTTATTTTTTTTTTTGAAGATAATTTGTACGTAATTTGAAAAGAATCGATAAAGATTTTTTTCGCCGAACATTTTTTAAATTGACATAACTTTTTTATTTATTATAAACTAATAATTATATATTTATATATATATATATATATATATATATATATATATATATATATATATATATATATATATATATATATATATATATATATATATATATATATATATATATTATAAACTAATTGCTTACCACAATATATTAATGAAAACCGCGTCTAAATTGGATATGCCGTTTCTGAGATTAGCGTGCACAAACGCACAGACAAACAGATAAACAGACAAAAATTTTAAAAATCATTGTTTTGGTTTCTGTTTGTGTTGATAAAGGTCCCAGTAATATTTTTTCTCATAATTATATCTTCCATGTACAGACAGCGATCCGTTACATTTTTATTATATGTATAGATATAACTTAATATATATAAATTACGTGTCACGTTGTTTGTCCACGATGGACTCCTAAAGTACTTAACTGATTTTAATCAAATTTGCACAGCTTGTGTACTTTGATCCAACTTAAAAGATAGGATAGCTTTCATCTCAATTTATAGTACCTAATATTATTTTAATGAAAATTATTTGTTTATTATTTGACAGTCACGATGGCGGTATCTGTTGACTGGATTGAGTAAGTATTTAATAAATGGCGCTATGTTAAACGTACAAACGTTTAAGTATAAGCTACAATTTATTAGCATAACCACCACGTTCCTGAGGCTACTTTAGCCACAGCAACGCGTGGCTAGGCCTGCTAGTATATATATATATATATATATACATACATACATACACATATATATATATATATATATATATATATATATATATATATATATATATATATATATATATATATATATATATATGTATATATAAACAAAATGAATAGCTGAAATATTTGTTATTTTTTTCTGTACTCGTTCTAATCAGGATAGGTATATATAAAGAAAATAAATATTCTAGCATTTTTTTAAATCTCGTAATATGTAGAGTTCATGAATGAGATAAAAGCCTGTTCAGAGATGATGATGAGAGATTTGATAATCATTAATGAAGCGGTATCAGATGGAATCAGTTAATATATAAGCCAATGAAGTTTAGTAATAAATATAAGACTATCCAAAGAAGTATAATTGTGATACTTGATATATCTCAGAAGTATTATCACTCTCCTGACGATGTATATGTGTAGTGATACAAGTCGTTTTTGTATTGTTTAACCATCACTATATTTTAACTTCTGTGAGAAAAGCATTTTATTTCAAATGATCATTTATAAGATTCTTTTTACAAATTAATTTTATCCATGACCACATATGGATGTAAAGGTCTAACAAGAATGTCATTTTATTCTAGCTAATATAAGTTTCGACTGAGCCACTCACTATAAGCACTGGGTACTGGTGACTCAGTCGCACAGGTTTTATAGGTACTTGAAGGGCGGGTCTATGGGGTTGCGCGCAGTTTTTCTATTTGCCCAGACGAACTTAACGGGTTGTGACTACACCATAGTCCGCCGCCAAAAATAAAATCAAAAAGGTTAATATGTCCCATTTTGCTGAATCCAAGACTCTTTTAAAATACGAGGAAAACTGACTTATTATACCGCGATAAAATATACATTTAGTGTTTTCTTTCAAGTAAATTTCAAGACAGGCATAGACTTCTTCTTCCCTTTGGGTCATCTCCTGTTACTAAAATGATTGCAGAACAAAGTCCTTAGGCTAACTGTTAGGGTCGTGGAAGTTGCATGCCCCGAAATTGAAACTCAGATATGCCATAAACACAAAAGGCGGAGGCATAGAGCCACTATTGCTATAGTTTTAATTTTATAAATTGCCTGTGGTGGTAAACAAAGTAAAAAAAGTAAACAAACAGCACATCTGATGGTAAGTGTTACTGCCGCACATGGATCTTTGCTATACCAGGGTTAAAGCCAGGCCGCTGCTTACCATTCAACACCTATCCAAATTACGAGTAGGTTTCCGACTCTCTCACTCACTGATCGAAGCACAACAGTGCATTGCTACTGTTCAAAAGTCGATTTTCTACGATTGTGTGATACTACCGTGGCTGTAGACAGAAAATTATCAACAGTGGACCCTACTACTTTATAAAAGTTTTCTTCATTTTACTTTTTCAATATAGAACTTTAGTAAGTAATTTGGTATAGAAGTTATACTCTTCGTCAATGAGTTCCACATACCTCTTATTCCAATATATTTAAATACGTTTGCCACAATTTAAATAATGAAAGAAATGCCTTAACTATTAATATTAATGTAAAGTGTAGTTTGGGCCCCCGGCTCTCTCGCTCACCGAACAAAGCCCAGTAAAAAATCACTATTACTCGGCTACTGATTGTTTGAAAGAGTTTCGTACTATATCGAATAATGTGTACCATTGTTGATTGCAGAAAGAACATTGGCCCGACCTTGCAATTACTAATCTAAATAATGTTAAGAATTTAATTCAATTGTATTTTTGTATTTATTTTAACGATGTATTAGTGTCTGTAAAAATGTAAGCACTAAGTTAGGTATTAATTGAAGTTATTTCGCGTTCATTTAAGTTGTTTAACATATAACGTAGTTGATAACATTATATAAAAATAAAACTAATGTCTTCTAATGTTTACGCGAGTATTACACATTTGAAATAAAACTACTTTTACGGATTCTATCGCGTTTGTATTTGATTTTTAATTTCCAAACGTTTCTGTTTTCAGCGATCATTTCTCCCACGTACGTGCAAGATCTGGAATGAACTGCCGGCTGCTGTGTTTCCCAAGCACTATGACATGTCCTTCTTCAAACGAGGTTTAAGGAGAGTACTTTCTTCACGGTAGGCAACGCGCCTAGCTATGCCCCTGGTGTTGCTAAGGTCCATGTACAGCAGTATCACTTACCATCAGGTGTGCTGCGTGCTGGTTTGCCACTACCGGCAATAAAAAAAAAATACTACCTATTTATAAAACCCGCTAACGAAGCGAAAAGTGATGTCACAAGCGAGATTCGAACCCGCGCCTATTGGGATCCCGGCCCAATCGTGCTGCAACTACACCATCGTGAACTATTGTAGGACATGCTAATTTCGCTTCGTATCATATTTACTTCTTTAAGGTGACATGCGCCATCTACCCGACAATGTTTACACATTGTGTAGGCTTAATACTTCAAACTTTGCAGTTAGAATTGTATTAAACGATGACACAACCTTGTTATTCAAATTACTGAAATTTCAACCCGCTTGTGACATCACTTTTCGCTTAGTAATCGGGTTTTATAAATAATTAAGCATATTAAATGATAAATTTCAGTAACTTGAAATATTACCTACCTATTTAAAAATCTCTAAGCAGATAATGACTTTGTGAAATGAATTTCCGAATGATCACATTGCTCTAAATTGTGAGTAATTTTGTGTGTAATGTGGAGAGAGTAATTGTGAGTAATAGGAATTAATATTACTTTAAAAATGTGACGTGATGTGAGTAACTGTGAGTTAGTAAAATTACTGAAAGAGGACAGTGAAATATTGGTTTTTATGTCAAGGAAGCATAAAGATTTGACAAAATATAACCGAAGTTTTAAAATTATGACAGTTTTTTTTATTTATTTAATAATTACACCCTGCACTAAGTAAATATATCTCGTATTTAATGTAATAATTATTTATTTGTAATCGTACATATTGTAAAGGCTTTAGGGAGTAAGGGAAGACCAAAGAAAATATGGATGGTTTTTCTCGAAGCATGATATGGATAGAAAGGAAGTGAACGCAGAGATGACATCTGATAGGATTGAAGAAAAGGGCATATTGCGTCGACCACGAGTAATTGGGATAAGAGCAGGGTCATGTTTATTTATATGTAACATACGCTACTGATACAAAGATTTACAAATATATAACTTTTTTTTTTTATTAAAAAAGACACCATCCTGCACTAAGGAAATAATCCTTGTATTACGGTGGACTTTACAAACATGTAATTAGTGCAATTAGTGTAAAAAAATTATACCCAGAGTCAGAACCACACTTTGTGAATCGCACAAAGTATTGTCCTGCGTAGGAATCGAAGCTGTGGCTTCGATTCACTGGCACTGAAGGTCGGTATCTTAATCACTACGCCATCTGTGCAGTCAAAAATATTAATAAATTACAGATGTCAGTAATAGACTAAAAAAACTACTACTATTTTTACATTTAAATTAACAAATTTTTTTCATTACGTCGATATCTCAAAAGATAGGTCAATATCTCAACCGCTGCATTATATTTCAGTTTGTATTGACCTAACAATATCAACAAATAATGGGAGTACATAATTAAATCATATGAGTTTTGAAGAATAAAATATGAATAAACAAGTCATGAATATCATGACTTTTAGCGGCAAAATATTCTTACATTCCATTAGCATTATAAGGGAAATTTAAGGAGGAAACTTATTAGTACCTATAATGTTAGCAGCAACTCATCATTCAAATAATAATATCTACTGTTCGGTACCAAACATTTTTATTAGAGTTTAATTAATACCATGTAGGGTAGTTCATAATTTTTTGGTTCGCGGTTGGCAAAAAAACTTGCGTTGGAAGTAACGGTCGTGTATGCATATATTTTTGTAGTTGCTACACCTTTTGTTAACTAAAGCCGTGAAATCTTAGTATTTATAATATCGCGCGCCACCTTTTGTTTTGTGTGCCGTTAATGTACGCGAGTTGATTAGAACTATATATTCGTGAACATTTATAATAAGTTGTTGCACACACAACTTATTATAAATGTAAAAAAGTAGCAAGCCCGAGTCCCTGAGTTGTACGAGGCCGCTGTCGTCACCGCGCCTTTGGATACAAAGCTAAGTGACCCCTCAGTTAGGTTCTATTTGTCTGGCCAGACCGAACGCTGAGTTAGGTTACGTTATAGCTATCTCCGCGGTACCTACTTGTAAGTTTTACAATTATTGGTTTTTGTACTTATGATATTTAACAGAACTTTAAATAGCCTTGTGTAAACGCAAGCCATTGTTATTACCCATTTGTTACCCTCACTGGCCCGGTGTTCCGTTCCACTGCGCATCCTAGGTCAGTGGGGGACGGTAATGAACATCTACTATACAATCTTAAACAATTTTAATTACTCCCGTCCTAATTTTCATTTTTGTTATACGTACTGTTCAACGAGCACGTCATGAAAAGCTGTCATGGCGTGACAAAATATGAGTATACAGCATGAACTAATATTGCACTGTTTACTGACATTTATTGGTGATGACGTTTCATGATTTTTTTTCTATGATATACCTAAGCATAAAGTATTCGTAAGAAGTTTGCTGTGTGGTAGTGGCTACGAATACTATCAACACTTACTTTGCTCGTGGATGTCGTAAAAGACGACTAAGAGGCTTATAACGACCTGGGTCAACTCTATCTGATGCCGTTTAGTCAACAATTACATTCCCAGGGAGTCGGCCATTAAACTATTGCCAATAACTTCTACAATATGTACTATGAAAAAAGAGTACATATTGTATCGACGGTATCGACCCCAAGTAATTGGGATAAGAGTAGGAGAATGATGATGATGGAAGTATTCGTAAGAATTCTTGGTTTATATTATGATTTCTGATGTTTACGCGGGTATTAAATATTTAAAATAAAACCTTTTTTAACGTATTCTATCGGGTGTGTATTTGATTTTTAATTACCCGAATTTTCGAACACTTTACAGCGCGTCTTCCCGTGACCATGAACGTTCTCGCACACTACACACTCGTAGCATATCAACGTCTGAGCAGTGGGATTATGTTGCGCTTCGTTTAGTGAGCGAGGGAGCTGGCAACCCAACTAGTACTAGTGGGGTTTTCATTGGTAGGCCCACCCCTGATACTGCAAATGTCGTCATTAACATTTATCACCAGGTGCCTGCTCGTTTGCCACCATAAGTAATAATAAAAAAAACAGAACTATTTTCATCAAAAAATTTAGTAAATGTTGTTTATATAGGTACAGTACCTATACAAACAACAGTTGTTAGTAAAATTATTAAAAAGAAAAAGAAACATTTATTTTGTTTTCTTTAAAAACTAATAAAACATAAACAAAATAAGTTCTGGCAAAAAATAACATGTATAAAAAAACAAAAAAAGGCTATCGGCTCAGCTTTTCGTATTTTATTCTTATAAAATAGCGCTTATATTCTGCCAATAACTATATATTTTTTTTTATTGCTTATGGTGGCAGACGAACAAGCAATACACCTGATGGTAAGTGTCACTGCTGCCCATGGACCTCTGCTATACCAAGGGCTATAGCTAGGCCGCTGCCTACCATTACAATCCACAAACCCACCCTGTTAGGCTTCCGGCTCTCTCGCTCACCGAACGAAGTGCAATAGCACATTGCCATTACTCAGACGTCGATCTTCTGCGAGAGTGTGGTACTATCCCGGACGGACCGGCTCGCGGTTGCAGACAGAAAACTGTCAACAACGTGGTCCTACCACAATAAGATTCAACAGCGTGGTCCTACCACAATTATATTTTAAGGATATAATTTATTTATAAGATATGATTTATTTATTATATAACTTTATTTCGTTTTAATACTTTTTGATTTTAACCACATATTTTGTATGAATTTATTTGAGGCTTTTTTATCCTTGTAATACAAGTTATCGAAAAATATGTTTATTAGAGTTTCGACTAAATAATTGTCAGATGAATCCTCTTTGTAAATGTAACTGTTGATCGCAAAGTAATAGTTAGAAATTTGATCCGTTTGATAACTCCCGACAAAAGTACTTAACAATTTACAATTTTCACTTAACGCAGGCAATTTCACTTAGTTACAATAAGAAGGTCGACGAATGGAAAACAAACAAGAAACAAAGGTCCCTCGAGGGCATAAATAAACTGTATTAATTGTATGGCAAATATTATTTATTATTCACGGCCCTATTTATTAAGACTTTGAGAATAATTTGGGTGGCAAATACGATAAGATAAAAAACTTTATTAAATATACAAATATAGTGATATATTTTGGTAATCCAATCCAATAAACCTTCTTAAGGAGGGTTGTAAGAGCCAAAACTGCTCACACAGCGATTTGCGTGCTATAAGTGCTGCGACCTAGTTAGCATGAGGCAGTCGTATACAATCCTCCGTAGTGCACAAACGTGTGTAGTATTAACGTTACGAGAGGTGCGACTCAGATACACCGGGGTTACCGTAAGCTACGGAAAATCCCAAACATCTTTTGGTCCTTCGAGAATCTGTGGAATGCTTGGTGTGGAAATTCCCAGTTACGTTAGCAAATCGGTGCTTTTGGCTTCCCAGAAGAGGGTCTCACCAAGAGCATTGAGAAGGTGCACATAACGTAAAGGAGGGAGTGCTACGCTAAGTACCAGCAATTAACGAACCAGCGGGGATAACGTCTACTGCTGCAACAACTAAACTAACTATCAAATAACAATGTCAAAAGAAGTTGAATTTGTAGAGCTCATAAATAAACAGCAAAACAGCTACGAGAAAATCAAAGCTCTGCAAAGCAATTACAAAAAGGATTCTGTAAGTAGAAAATCTATAGATTACCTTAACAAGCGCATCGAAACGCTACAATCTCTCTGGGATGAATTCTTATCAAACCATGAGATCTTGATAAAATATGAGTCGGTCAAGAGAGACCATGACTATTTTAAGGAGAACATTTTTAACATAACGAGAAGCATGTTTAACGAAACAAAAAAGTCTATGACTGAACTGCGAATCGAGGTTTTAACAGAGTCTGGATTTACGAGCATTTCAGCACCAAACAATCCTGGAACTAGTGGAACACCACAATCAGATGCATCGATAGGGCAACGGCTACCAGCAGATGAGACAAAAAAGCTTTTACGTCAGCAGATGTGTAACTTTAACGCCTTGGACCGAGCAGTGACCAAAATTAATCTTAATGAAATGAAAGAAAAGTGGCAATTTCAAGATCAACTAAACATCCTACAATCCAAGTGGGAAAACATCGACAAAATTCATTGGGAACTAAGTTACTTACTACAAGGAGACGACAAGGATTATTAGGCGAGATTCTACCATTGGGAAGAAGTCTATGACAACCTGAAGGCAGAGCTAAATAGAAAAATCTTTGAATCATCTCATTACGAAAAATTGACACCACGCATTGAATTGCCGGAGTTCAACGGAGTTTATAGTAACTGGGTTTCTTTTAGAGATTTATTCATCGAGATGATCCATAACAATCCAACACTAAACAAAACGCAAAAAATGAAGTTCCTAAAATCTAAATTGAGAGGAGAAGCTGAGAAACTGATAAAACATCTTTCTGTAAGTGCTGAGAATTATGACTCATGCCTAGATATAATCCAACATCGCTACGACAACAAGCGATTACTTTTCACATCATATATAGACACGCTTCTAAATCAACCATCTATCGATAAAGCGAACTCAGTTAACATAAAGAAGCTGCACGACACAACAAAAGAGTGTTTAAATGCACTGGAAAATATCAAAATAGATATTCCAGTATGTGGCCCACTCATTGTCCATTTGCTGTCGTCGAAACTGGATGACGAAACTTACGGTGACTACATACAGAGTATGAAACAATCAAGAGAGCTACCTGACTTAAATGAGTTTATGGAGTTCCTGGAATTAAGGTTCATGTCATTGGAAACAAATCGAACAAAAAAAGGGATACAGAAACAAAATTCAACGAATATACAACAAAAAAATTACAGCAATTACAAGTCAACGAACTTTAATAACTCGGACAAGTACACAAAAAGCTACCATGCTACATTGCGAAAATGCCCTCTTTGCATAAACGATCACGTGTTATGGCAGTGCCCTACATTTCTAGACTTGGATGTCGCAACGCGTAATCAAACAATACAAAAAATTAACGTGTGCAAAAATTGTTTATTTCATCACGGCAAATATAAATGCAATTCAACAAAACGATGTCGCACGTGTAATTGGAAACATCATACCCTACTTCATGATGATAATTTCAGAGGGCAACAATCGAGATCATCCACCTTAACAACAGCTGAGCGAACCTCGAACCACATCAGCGGGGAACAAGAGATACTCTTAACAACCCTTCAACTTCAAGTCAAGAACAAAGAAGGAGATTACGTCATCCTTCGGGCGTTACTGGATCAAGGATCTCAAGTAACATTGATCACAGAAAATGCCGCTCAACGCTTGAACTTACCACGTAGCAAAATGAACGCCGCCATCACGGGCGTTGGCTCTATAATGGGCACGAGTAAGGGGATGATTAAACTAGAATGTAAATCAATTCATTCTGAATATGCATTCCAAACTGAAGCACTAGTAATGAGAAAACTTATCAACAACCTGCCCAGCTCAACAATCAACGCGGAGAACTGGTCACACCTCGATAACATCAAGTTGGCTGATCCGGCATTCAACATCTCTGGGCCCATCGATGTATTGTTGGGAGCAGAAATTTACTCCGAAGTTATCCTAGAAGGGATGATTAAACGTGACACTAACTCGCCAGTAGCTCAGCAGACTAAATTAGGCTGGATACTGTGTGGTGCAACAAAGCAATTCAACTATCTAGTTACCCTAACAGTTAGAAGATTTTTCCAAATTCTGGGAGACTGAAGAAATCCCTTCAGCACTCGAGACTACATCGAAGGACGAATACTGCGAAAAATATTACACAGAAACCACAGAACGATTAAAGAACGGACGATATGTGGTAAAAATGCCAATGAAAGCTAACTTTGAACAAAACCTTGGCAACTCTAAGTCTCAAGCCATCGCGCAATTTCTTCAGTTAGAAAAGAAAATGGCGAGACAAGAACACTTTGCAAAGCTATACAAGCAATTTATAAATGACTACATCGATTTAGGTCATATGAAGAAAATAATTGAAAGCACAAGTAAAGTACAAGCTTACTTACCACAACACGGAGTGTTAAAGGATAGCTCAACAACTACAAAACTACGAGCTGTTTTTAATGCTTCCATGAAAACAGACTCGGGCTATAGCCTTAATGACTTGATGGAAAAAGGGCCAAACTTACAAAAGGACATTTTATCCCTGATCATTAAATGGCGGAGCTATAAATATGTTCTGACGGCGGATATCGAAAAGATGTACCGTCAAATCCTTATTCATCAAGATCAACAATGTCTACAAAAAATATTTTGGAGAGAATCAGTAAATGAACCGCTAAGAGAGATGCAGCTGTGTACCCTAACTTATGGGACCAAAGTCGCGCCATTCATCGCGATGCGCACTCTCCAGCAATTAACTAAGGATGAAGGCAGCGCTTTCCCTTTAGCCCAGAAAGCTTTACAAAACGAGGCATATATGGATGACGTCACCACAGGTCACCATTACATTGAAAAAACGAAATTACTACAAAAGGAGCTCTACGAGTTACTTAGGAAAGATGGTTTCACCTTACGAAAATGGGCAACTAATGAACCATCTATTCTCAAAGAATTACAAAATTACGAAAAGAGTCATTCTAAAGACTTTAACTTTAAACAACACGAGTTCAGTAAAATACTTGGACTCGCATGGGATTGCGCAAGCGACACATTCCATTTTATTAGCGAAGAATTTAACAAGAATATAAATTCGCCATACACGAAACGCAGGCTATTGTCAGAGATAAGCAAGATCTACGATCCACTCGGTTGGTTAGCTCCAATGACTATCCAAGCGAAATTAATCTTCCAAAAGCTATGGAGTGAAAACTACCAAAATATCGGTTGGGATGAAAATGTACCTGAAAACATAACAAACGAATGGACAAAAATTAAATCTGAACTACCAAACATAAACAACATAACTCTACCAAGATGGATCAGAAACGAAAACAATAAACCCATCGAATTGCATGCCTTCTGTGACGCAAGCGAGCAAGCTTACGCATGCGTTATATACGGCCGAACTACGTCACGGAGCGGAGGGTTCGAAACTACTCTACTTGCAGCGAAAACGAAGGTGGCACCTCTAAAAAACAAAAGTACGATACCGAGGCTGGAACTAAGCGCCGCTGTTTTGCTAGCGACTCTCCTAGAAAGGGTAATCAAGGTTCTAGCAGACTATGAGCTAAGGATATCCTGTTGGACCGACTCTAAAGTGGTCTTAGCATGGCTTCAGGGCAATCAAACAAAATATGCAAAATATATAACAAACAGAACTACACATATAATAAATATCGTACCTGCAATAAACTGGGGTTACGTAAAAAGTAACGAAAACCCCGCCGACTGTGCAACAAGAGGACTTTCGCCGTCGAAATTAGTTAATTTCTCGCTATGGTGGGAAGGACCTGAATGGCTCAAAAAACAAGAAAAACGAACTCGTCTATCAACTGAAACTTATACTAGGGACGAGGGCTTTCTAACAAACTGTTACACAACAAACGCTACGGAACCCGTGGCAAATAAAAATGAATTAATTAATTCATTACTCGAACGATACAGCAACATTGATCGTATTACAAGAATACTCGCCTGGGTAATACGTTTTGCTGATGCATTACAAAACAAACAGAGGACAAAGGAGTGCAATGAACTGAACATGAAAGAAATAAACAATGCATTATGTTTAATTATCAAATCAATACAAGGACATTATTTTGAAAATGAAATAAAATTCCTCGGCGAAAACGGCAAACTGCCTAAAAGATGCACCATATTGAAACTCAACCCATTTTTAGACTCAAAAGTAGTACTACGCATCGGAGGACGTCTAAAGCACTCATACTTACCTGAAGAAACAAAGTACCCTACTCTCATCCCAGGAAAGGGGAGATTCACCCAACTAATAATCGAGAAGGCGCATCAGCAAACATTACACGGTGGAGCAAGATTAACGCTAGCTTCCACTAGAAATAAATATTGGATTATCAGCGGCAATCGAACCATCAAGAAGCAACTTCGACAATGCATCCGATGACGTCGTTACGCGACAACACGAACTGAACAGTTGATGGGCAACCTTCCTATTGATAGGATTACCCCATCAAAGCCGTTTTCACACACTGGCGTTGACTTTACGGGTCATATAGATGTGAAGATAAACAAAGGCCGCGGGATAAAGACCTGCAAAGGTTACATAGCCATATTCATATGTATGTGCACAAAGGCAGTACATATCGAACTCGTTTCAGATTTATCCACGCAAACTTTTATCGCTGCGTTAAGAAGAATGTGTGCCAGAAGAGGCACTCCTACGCATATTTATTCCGATAACGGAACCAATTTCGTTGGAACTGCAAAGGTCTTACATGAAGAATTTCAATTATATAAAACAATGCTCTCTTCAGAATTCTTTAAAGAAACCAACGATATGCAAATCAAGTGGCATTTCAACGCCCCATCCTGGCCATCGGCGGGAGGCTTATGGGAAGCTGCTGTACGTTCCATGAAGACTCACCTAAAACGAGTTATCGGACAACAGAAGTTAACCTACGAACAATTTTCCACTCTTCTTACGCAAATCGAGGCGTGCATGAATAGTAGGCCACTATGTCCGTTAACCGAAGATGTGGAGGACCTGGATTATCTTACTCCTGGTCACTTCTTAACGGGAGGCCCAACGCTCGCATTACCACTTAATGGGTCTAATGAACTTAAATCGATAGACATCAGAAACAACTGGAAACTCATTGAACTCATGCGCCGACACTATTGGGATCGCTGGTCAAAAGAATACCTTCATCTCCTACAAAACCGACACAAATGGCAACAAATTAAAGAGAATATACAGAAGGGACAACTAGTACTCGTGAAAGAAAGTAACCTACCTCCAGGCAGGTGGGCTATGGGCCGCATAGTAGAGTTACACCCAGGCAGCGATAACTTAGTTCGAGTAGTCACGCTCAAAACACAAAATGGAGTACTGAAAAGACCCATAATTAAACTAGCCCCGCTGCCAATAAACGAGCCATGCGAGGGTGCTGAAACACAAAAAACGAGTCTTGAAACTACGAACTGTAAAGGTGACAAAGCAACTAGCACAACTAAGAGGAAAATCAACAGTTTGCTGATGGTGTTACTGGTAGCGTTCTCGACGCTGACCATTGGACAAGCGACACCCTTGCGTCATTTTAAAGTAACAAGATTATCTAACAATCAGCCGATCTATTTTGACCACGTCGGCAATATTCAACTTATACATGACGAATGCAAACATATGGTTATATAACTGCGTCAATGAGTGCCCGACCCATATAATATGCGAGAATCAAATTACAACAACAATGCTTACTAAAGCGGGTCTGCTCTCACTAGGTCAAGATTGCGTGATTCAACATAATGACGTTACCATGTACTCACATAACATTTTCAGCAGCAAAACTAACACGGGAATTACATTGGAAATACCTACTGTGGACTCCCCAAATGACATGTGGGATACGTACAACAGTACGAATATTATGCTTCCTAAATTAAACTTAGCGGATGACCACAAATTATTAGACACTCGGATAGCTGCACAAAAGGTACGAGAGAGCCTACCTAGCGACTTAAGCACCCACGACATTGGCCACTACACGATAAGCAGCTTGCTGGTGGGAAGAATAATCGTCGCAATCATAGTGTGGCAAGTGAGAAGATGTGGTCCTGCGTGCACAAATAATAAGAACAGCGCAACAAATAAAACGCCAACAAGAACTCTAAATAGAACAGAAAACATAGAACTAGAGGAGATCGCTACCTACGCTGAAATAGGACAGGGGCAGTCGAAGAAGAATCCTCAGCTGACTTCAGAAGCTGGAGCAAGATTCAACCTATGATATTAATCAAATATTTAAGAATGTAAACTTTATATTTTGCTTATTTTGTATTTTGCTTTGATATTTTTATAACATATTTTTATATATACTTACCTACTTGTAACGCTTGATTAGGAATCTGAGTACGTATATCTTTCCCTCGGGAGCATGTACGAGCCAAAACTGCTCACACAGCGATTTGCGTGCTATAAGTGCTGCGACCTAGTTAGCATGAGGCAGTCGTATACAATCCTCCGTAGTGCACAAACGTGTGTAGTATTAACGTTACGAGAGGTGCGACTCAGATACACCGGGGTTACCGTAAGCTACGGAAAATCCCAAACAAGGGTCGATATCAAGCAGGCGGCTGGTTATAAAACAAATAACTTTTGTAACATGTACTATGGAAGTGGAGTACATATTGCGTTGACAAGTAATTAGGATAAGAGCAGGATAATGCAGTGACGATTCCTAAGGAACTACGCGGTTTATGGAATTTGCTAGGATCCGTTAAGGGCGATGAAAGAAGCGGCGCAGGACCCCGTAGACACGCCCAACAAAGTACTTCTTGACGCCGTGCGGGTGGGTCACCGGAACTCAGTCTTTGGCGGTCTACCCTCACGGGTCTCCACGCAGTGGCCTAACTCCGGGCAACCAGACGAATTCCCGGTCCGGTCATCCGTTGTCTTGACTAAGGCGGCATGAGGCGCAGGTACTCGTGCTCACACCGTTCCAGGCAACGGGGTGGCCCGAGTCTCCATGAAAGATATCCTCCCGGACTTGTTCCGTCCTTTCCTTATCTCGCAGAAGGCGACAACCGCGTCCCAGTTTCTGGGTTAAGATACCGGTATACTATGCCAGTGCTGACTTTAACCCTTTAATGAGCAAGGTAAAAAAAATGCATTTTGCTAATTATTTTATTTTATTTAGATAAAACTTAGTCTATATGAATATAAAAATATATATATAAAAAAAATATTTATATACTTATGTAAATAACATATGTTAAAAATACTCAACATTACTCAACAGTGCAAAATTTACATATAATCATTTATGTTAAGTATTCTCAACATTATCCAGTGGATGATGATAATGGGAATAGAAATAAAGTCAGAATAAAAAAGAAAATATTTATTTAACGACATGATAATCATGAAAACAGTTTCTCTTAGCAACTAGACACAATCTTAAATTACATTTAGTACATTCTATGTTCGCAAATCCATTTTTGCGATATTTGCACCTACCATAGGATGTAAAAATGGGAAAATGGCCAATGTTGTCGTATCGGACTGATTCAGGAGGCCTAGCTGCAACTGGAGTTTTAATTTTCAAAGCAGTGGTTCTTACAGGTTCAGTGTGACTCTTTCTCTCTTTAACAGTTCTTTATAAATCTGGATCCTAAAGTTTTTTAGTGGTAATGTCTTTTTGTTTCCTCCCAAATCTCTCCGATACAATAACCATGCGTTATTGACGCAAATATCAAGACATTGTGAAAATATAGCCATGTACCACCGTTTAGTCTTAAAATTAGATCTGTATAATGAGACTAACATATCGGCGAGGTCAACACCTCCCATATGTATATTATACTGTCTGACTATTGCAGGACAATCAACATCTTTTTTTGTTTTAGTATATTTGCAATAACGTTTGATTTTCTCCATAGGGTATGAATCAATAAATGAGCTGGCTAGTGTAACTGCTTTATTGTCATACCACTTGACAACGGCCAATCGGTTTTCGTTACAGACCATTTGTTTACTAGTGCCTCTGCCTTTTATGGATAGCGCTTTATCAGTTGGAAAATTATTTTGACAACCTCTTAATCTATGGCTTTTTATTGTGCCCAAACTAAAAATACCATAACTGTCGCGTAGTAAATGAATTAATTCTAATGACGTAAAAAAGTTATCAAAGTAAACTACGGATGGCTTATTTTTAATTGTCTTGCAGAGAGCCAACACCACTTTGGCTCCAGACTATCCTCATACTCATTAAAAAATGGTTTCTAAATGTATCTTCTCCTCCATATGGTAAAAAATCATACACAAGGCCAGACATACCCGCACGAACAAATATTTTAAAACCCCATTTCTTAGGTTTCTTGGGCATGTATTGACGACGGCTTCCCGCTCTTGTTCCTTTGTATGGAACCATCATTTCGTCCACACTAAAACGAAACTGTCTGAAACTAGACGAAGAGGTCGTCTAGTTTCAGACAGTTTTGTCGTATTTTTCCATCAGTGGTCGAACCTTAAAATACATGTCATCATTAATTTCGCTATTGTCCGCAAAATGTAGAAATTTTCTTAATTTTTCATGTTTCTTTAAAGGCATGACTTCGGCTATTGGCGGAAATCGCAACTCCTTCGACCAACGACCAGGAACAACACCCATTATAATCGTTATCGAAATAAAGTCACGAATGTCGTCCGTAGTTACATTAGCACACATGGCCGTCTGACTGCTTTGTACTGAGTAAAGATTTGTATTGTCAGTAATAATAGTATAAATATCTTCTGAGAAAAAAAAATGAAAATAATCCAATGGAGACTTGTTATGTACATCGAATGGTGAGCTAAATTGTACTGCGTCCACAATAGCGGGATATTTAAATTTAGCTGATTTCCACTTAAAAGCTAAAGGTTTCCCGAGGTATCTTTTCACTTTCTTTGTAACGTGAGATTTGCCCAACTGCTGGATTTTTAGCTTTTCGCTTAGATCGAGTGTGCTGCGCTATAATAGGAGTTGAAGGTGATAATATTGCTGATATAGAGTGAAGTGTAGGCAGTTGATATGGTGACTTGTTCACAGGAAATATTTCTGACATTATGGGTGTTAAAGGAACAACATCTTCATCTGATAAAACAGCCCTGTTAGCGCCATGTGTAGCTATATCACTATTTGAACTTTCAAGTAAGTTTAAATTTTTGAGTGATGATTGTATGGATTTTGGCTCTGAAGTAACTGCAGAGCTGCTAGAGTCAAATCGATGACGAGGCTTGCTAAAAGATTGTATAATAACTTCATCTTCGGAAGTGCTACTACTACTAGAAGAGTAGTACTAATACCGCCCGTATTAGTGCCATTATTTTTTTTAGCTGTTCCCATTTTAATGCAGTCTGAAGCAAGCAAAAAAAACGTGCAATTACCATTCCAACACCAAGAAAAATGTGAAAAATATAAACAATTGATATAAAAACTTGTAATAAAAAACATCCAATAAAGCGCAATGTCAAATATCCACAACATAAATAATATCAACTATTTTATCAAAACTCTCGTACTGTTGAGTATACTATGTACTTAACATAACAAAGTTTATGTTCTTTGTTCTATATCTCGCAATGTTAAGAATACTCACATGCGTACTTACATTGTTTTTACTCATTATTTACTGAACCATCAACTAAAATTTTATGTTATATATATAGCATAAATATTAGTAACTTCATTGAAAAACATCGTTTATCACAAATCATGCAAAAAACCTGAATTATCAATTATTCTTACCTTACGTCCGCTCGTTGCTTCTGATATTGGCGCCATTTTAGCCACAACTGTCAAATGACAGACCGTATTTGAAACTTCTATTTTTTTTTAGATGCGTTCCGATTTGTATAAATACGATATTACAAAAAATAATATATTATTGGTAAAATGTGGCTATAGAATTTTAGTTTTTCGGATGTTGAGTATTTTCAACATTACGAATTAAAGGGTTAATTCCCGTGCAAGATAATACTATGTACAACCCACATATTCTTGTTATGAGTCAGTTTGTAATTTTTGTTCGCGAATTATATTTTTTTAAATTTCACGCAATGTAAGAATTCTTTAATTAGTGTTTGGTGTTTCCTTTTATATAAAAAGAAAAGTGTGTGTGTCAGCTCCGACGCACGACTGGAGTTTACTCCTTAAGTACGATTATCAAAACAGGCGCAAAAACAGCTCATTTGACTAAAATAATATATATATTTTTATTTAAATTTATTAAAACTGTTCAGTGAAGTATTATCTCAGGTCAGAAAGTGAAAGGTGCGAAGAATAGGTTGCGCACCAAAAACGTAACGAGGTCATTCGATCACTAGATTTCACTCCTCAAATTTTTCTCATACCGGGCGCCTTATATGAAAATCGATTCTTAAGGAGTAAACTCCAAAAAGGATGTGTGGATATATGCAATAACCTGTCAATATAAAATAGAGGGCTGGTGATACATTTTATTTTAACAATAAAAAAATCATCATCATTTTCATTATTGAGCCTTTCATCATTCAGAACTAGACGTAACCTTCATAGACTCTCCGGCTGGCCACGGACGTTAAGAATTCAGTACTAGTGGCTAGTCCAATGGTGATGGAGAAAGAATACGGTGGTTTATGAAACCACGCACCGCCCTTTCATCGTCCTGGACGGAACGGACGGCATGTGTTCAAACCGTAACCTGACAGAAAAAGGCTTCATTGAATTTCATATACCATATGGTCGTGTGTCTTTCCGTGTGGTGACGGAGTAAGAATACCATTCATCCACCATATCTTATCCGTGGGTGATCGTACGAGACGACTAAGGGATATAAAATGCGTAATTATAACATCTATGCGAGAGAAGGAAAACTCAAAACAAAACCCTACACCAACACGTCTGACCAGCGCTGTATAGTAGGTTAATTGTCCTTCCACTGCGGAGGAGGCCCGAGCTCAACAGTGGCACATTTATGGGCTGTGATGATGATGATGGTTTTTTGATCATTCTTTGGTGAGATGATTGCAGTAATTAGAATGCTTGACAAGGTGGCACAGGACCTATTTGAATGGCGTTCTCGTGGGGAGGACTATATCCAAGAGTGGACGTTTACAGGCTGATGGATGGATTGGCAAGCGGGTAGATGAACGCAATAAGGTCTTATACGTTACACTCTGTGCCTTTAGTGCTGACTCTGGAACTTTATTCTCCTAATGATCCCAAAACCCATTTTTACGATTCCTACGAACAAGTAACGGGTGACGACAATTCTATCATTACAACACCGAACGGAAAAAAGTAGCCTTTTAAAAAAATTCCCCATTTAAAAATATATTAAAAGAAAAACATTTCCTCTTAGATTTCGTGAAAGTTAAAACATTTGGATTCATCTTGTCAGTTTCGGCTTGTTCAACACTTGAAATGTAAGCGATAATGCTGACGTAATTAACAACAAAACAACAGAATGCTTTTTAACTCATTTTAACTGTTCGTTATAAGGGCGGGCGTTGTTATATGCGAACATTTCATTTCCGGGTAATAACAAACTTAAATTCTCCATCATGTGCAGAAGTAAAAAAATACAATATTCACTTTAGCTATATGATTGCAAAAAATATTGAAAAATATCATTAAATAGTACCATTGATAGAGAATGAGAAATCGTAATAAAAATCTTTGTCGAATAGACGATTTGATCAGCCAACATCGTGTGGTGGCATAATTTTATCTTGTTTTATATGTACGTTCGCTGGGAAAAATAAAAGGACGAATTAATGTTACAATATATAACCATATCTTCCTTTCTAGATGTCTTTTAAATTAAATAAAGAGTGTAAACAGATGACAGCTGGAAGAGAAAGGAGAATCTAACAAAAATCCTCTATCAATCCTTCTAAAATCGTATAATTAGCTAAGAACTCTTTCATGAACTTAAGAAAATAAAAATTCAAGTTTAATATCCATATTATTATACTTGCAAATAAGATGAAAAAACATCTAAAAATAGTTAAAGATTTAATTAAAATTTATTAAAGATTATTTAATGTTTGTAAAGTTCCCCGCAATACAAGGATTGTTTCCTCAGTGCGGGTTGGTGTTTTTTTTAAAAAAAATGTAATATCTTACATACATACATATCATCACGCCATATCCCTTGCAGGGTAGGCAGAGAGAACAGAGTGCCAGAGAACTTGTATGTTTGTATGTAATATCTTAAACCCTTTGTAATAAATTTTAAAACTTCTGCAAATACTTTTGAATTCCTCGTACATATTGTTAAGAAAACGAAAGCGTGAGAGAGAGAGAGAGAGAGAAAACTAAGACGGGGTACGATGTCAGAAACCTCCACGCGGTGTACCCTGGGTGCGGGCGGCAGTCCCTCAGATCATTCTGTAGGATTGTCTCCCGTAGCGAATATCTGGCGCTTCGCTACTAGCCTTCTATCCGTAGAAGGTGACCGGACGCGAATCCGCGACGGGCTCAGTCACTCATTCATTTGAGGGCTGGGCAGGCATGTACCACCGTCGTCAAATCGTAAACCTGATTCTTTGCTTGTCTTAGTTTCAGGAGCGAGGGTCTTGGCTTAACCGCCCGGACCGCGAGGAAGACAACCTCTATAAAGAATTTCGGATGTACATTCAAATTCGGAAATCACCCACAATCTTAAGTTTTGGCGTGCGGCGAGAAGATGCATGGCAGATGGGTTGTTCTGTTCTTAGCACGCTCCAGCCAGGGTACCGGCTGCCCCCCTGGTTGGTAAATGTAGGCTTGCCCGGGTAAAGGGATCTCTGCCCGGGTCGACGTAATAGTATCTCCCATTCTCGTGGGTTTAACTATGGATACTCAATTAAATTTTAATAACTACGTGAATCATAGTGATTCCCACCTCAAGGCCCGGTCAGGCCAACGCAAAACTGACCGAAACGATGCCTCGTCCTCGGGACTCGAGGCGTCCGCCGAGGGTCCGGCACAACACACGGAGGCCCAAACAACATCGAAGCGGAGGTCGCCCAGGAGGAGCCGGGGGAAGACCTCTAGCTTTAAAAGGCAATTGGAGGAGCGGCGAGCGCGCAGGAAGGCTGCCGCCGCGGAAGCGAGGAAGGACGGCGGTAGAGCCGAAACAGAGCCGTCGACGGACGAGGTCGACAGCGATGTCGCAGAGCCGTCCGGAGAAGACGGGGGTGGCGGTTCTACCGCCAGAATGGACGAGGGCGGTGACATTCCCGCAGGGCCGTCCAAGAAGGATAGCGGGCCGGCTGTTGAAGCCCCTGCCAGGTGGTCAGCGCGTCTTGTGGCAAAGAGCCCGGCGGCTACAGTGACGACAGTGACGACCAAGGAGAAGGCCCTCCCCTCGCAGAGGAAGCGCCGCCTGAGTAAGGGTTGCAGCTCGGATGCCGACTCCGAAGGAAGCGTGGCCAACATGCCGCCACCTAAGGTCGTCTCCCGAAGAGGGCAAGGGGCCTCGGGAGAAGAAAGGGCGGCGGCGGTCGCTGCCCGCGCCAACGGCGACCCTCCCAACCTGCGGGCCGAAAATGCCTACCTTAATGGCGAGATGTCGGCCATTCGGACCCGGAACCGGCAGTTGGGGGACATGCTGGCGGGGATGCGGCGGGCAAACCGCCAGTTATTGAAGGACGTGGCCGAACTAAAGGCGCAAATGGCGCTGCTCGTGCCGCCTGTGCCAGTTGCGCCACCGGCCAAGGCCGGCTACTCAGCGGCCGCTGCAGCGCCAAAGCCGCCTCGCGCTGCTGTGCCGACGACGTTGGGCACTGGCGTGACTGTAACACCCGTCCCCATGGTGAGAAAGACGCCAGCCGCTGCGAAGCGCGCGTCGCTGGCTGGCGCTGGCGCAGCCGCCGCGGCGAAACTGGTCCCAGTGGTGAGGATGACGCCTCTCGCTGCGGACCGCATTCCGCCGGCTAGCGTCCCTGCGGCGCCAAAGCCGCCAGGCGCCGCGGAACGGGCCCCCGAAGAGGCCCAGCCGACCCCGATACTTGCGGTGGGAGGCTTACCGGACGAGGCCCTGCGCCAAATTATCGACGCAGTCGGAAAACTCGTCGATGCGCGCGTGGCCGTTCTGGAGGCAAGGTTGCGTCCAGAACCACGTGTTCGCACGCCTCTCGCCGCGGACAAGCGGTCGCATGTGGCATCAGACCCCGCCCCGCTGCCTTGTCAGGGTGGCCGCGTGCGTGGCTACGCCGCGGCCGCGGGTGCGCCCAAGCCCAAGGGGCCCGCGCCAAAACCAAGGAAGAGGACGGTACCGGCTCCTGCCGGACCGCAGTCATCGTCGGCAACAACACCGCCGGTGACGACTAGCGCGTCAACGACTACGCCTGCCGCGCCTGTCGCGCCTGCTGCGCCCGAGGGTTGGCAGGTGGCCGAGCGTGACCGGAAGAGTCGCGGTCAGAAGAGGCGAGCGGAGGCCAAGCGCGCCGCTGAGATCCCCGCTCCCGCTCCACAGGCAGGAGCCGGTAAAAAGAAGAGGCCGCGCAAGGGGCTCAAGTCGACGAAGGCAGCCGCAGTGGTGATCACTGCCTGAGGCGGCTGAGAAGGGCCTCAGCTACGAGGCCGTCTTGAGGAAGGCCCGGCGGGAGCTAGACGTCTCCGATATTGGAGGCGTCGAAGCCAGGACCCGCAAGGGCCGGACAGGGGCTCGAATCCTCGAGTTCCCCGGGGCCGAGGGCTCCAAGACGGCCGACAGCGTAGCGGACAAGCTGCAAGGTTTGTTTGCCGAGGAGGGTGGCATCAGGATCGCCAGGCCCGTCAAATGCGCCGAAATGCGCATCGCGTGTCTGGACGACTCCGTGACGGTGGAAGACATCCGGGAGGCTATTGCCTCGAGAACTGGGTGTCCCATAGACACCGTCCGGGTTGGTGCCATTCGCCCCGGTCCGGGCGGCGTAGGTGCCGCCTGGGCGCAGTGCCCGGTGGAGTCGGTCAGGCAACTGGCCGGCTCAGGCAGGCTCCTCGTGGGCTGGAGCTCGGCGCGGGTGACCGTGCTTGAGCACCGGCCTGCGAGGTGCTATAAGTGCATGGCGGTCGGACATACTCGACCGACGTGCACTAATTGCTTCGACTGCGGCGGACTGTGTTTCCGCTGCGGTCAGACCGGGCACGTGGCGGCATCTTGCGCCACCCCGCCCCACTGCCCCGCGTGTGCGGCGGGCAATAAGCCCGCCAAGCACCGCATGGGCTCTGGGGCGTGCAAACCTCCAGCCTCGGCCCCAAAGGGGCGGGGCGGCCCTCCGACCACGGCCGCTCCCGCTCCTAGCGCGGTCCGATCGCCCGCCGGCGAGGGGGAGGTCATGGATACAGCCCGTTAATGGCTACACCATCCATGCACCACCTCTTGCAAGCCAACACCAACCACTCCGCCATTGCGCAGGCTTTACTCCTGCAATCCATGGCGGAGTGGTCGATTGGTGCAGCCGTAGTCAAGGAACCGTACTGCGTGCCTGATCGCCCCAATTGGGTGGTCAGCTGAAACGGAACTGCGGCAATCGTCGTCTCAACGCAGCGGCACTTCCCGTCCTTGTCTCTTTTGCATAGGGGCGAGGAATTTGTCGCGGCGGTGTGGGGAGGGGTCACGCTCTACAGCGTATACCTCTCCCCTACCAGGAGAATGGACGATTTCGGGGCATCCCTCACCAACCTGGAGGCCTCGATACGGCGACTGGCACCGGGCCTCGTCCTGGTTCTGGGGTACTTAAACGCCAAATCCACGGCGTGGGGGTGCCCTATGATGGACGACCGCGGGCGGGCGGTCATCGAGTGGGCGGCTTCACTGGGCCTCTGTGTTCTTAACAGGGGCTCAGTGAACACGTGTGTGCGGCAGCAGGGCGGGTCGATAGTGGACTTGTCGTTCGCTAGCCCCGCTGTCGCACCACGGGTGAGGAACTGGAGTGTCCTGGAGGAGGCGGAGACCCTATCGGACCACCGGTACATCCGGATGGAGGTCTCCTCTCTCCAGGACCCCAGTAGGGGTCACAGGGCGGACGAAGCTCCCGCGTTTCCACGGTGGGCGGAGGGTCGTCTTGACAGGGACCTACAGGCGGAGGCGGCCATCGTTCACACGTGGCTGTCCTCACCGCCCCCAGCGGACGGGGTGGACGCCGAGGCTGTCCGCATCCGCAGTGCGTTAACGCAGATCTGCGATGCGGCCATGCCCAGAGTGCGGCGGCGTCTACCTCCGAGGCAGGGGGTCTACTGGTGGTCCCCAAGATTGGCGGACCTTCGTGCGGCATGTATCAGAGCCCGAAGGTCCTACACCCGCAGCCGGCGGCGTCACCGCGACGCTGAGCGGGAGGGCCAGCTGTACGAGGCGTACCGCAATGCGCGGACGGCCTTTCAGTTGGCCATCCGAGCCGCCAAGGATGCGAGTTGGCAGGAGATGCTGGACGGTCTCGACCGTGACCTCTGGGGTCGCCCGTATCGCGCGTCGCTGAATAAGCTTCGCGCGCAGGGCCCCCCCCTCACCGAGACCCTCCAGCCCGACTTCCTCTGTAGGGTGGTCGAGGAGCTGTTTCCACGGCAGTCGGAACACACGCCCCCGGTCATGGCCTCGCCAGAACAAGACCGGGAGGCTGACGACGAGAGTGTTCCGCCCGTGACGGAGACGGAAGTGGGAGCAGTTGTGGCGCGGATTCGTTCCGCGACCACGGCCCCCGGCCCGGACGGAATACCAGTCCGAGTGCTGACGTCGCTCCTCGAGCACCTCGAGCCTCGCCTTAGGCAGCTGTACAACGCCTGTTTGGCGTCTGGACGGTTCCCTGAGTGCTGGAAGGAGGGGAGGTTGGTCCTCCTGCCAAAGCTGGGACGGCCCCCGGATTCGCCGTCGGCCTACAGGCCCATCGTGCTCCTCGACGATGTGGGTAAGCTGCTGGAGCGCATCCTCGCTGCCCGCATCGCCCAGCACCTGGAGGAGGTGGGGCCCGATCTGTCGGACGCTCAATTCGGTTTTAGAAGGGGGCGTTCGACCATCGGGGCCCTGCTACGACTGAGGCAGACGGCCGCGGAGGCTGTCACCGGCGGGGGAGTGCTGTTGGCGGTGTCGCTGGACATCGCCAACGCATTCAATAGTCTGCCATTCAGCTGCATCAGGGAGGCGCTCCGATTTCATGGGGTGCCCTTGTACCTGAGGCGGCTGGTGGCGGACTATTTGGAGGGGCGCAGTGTCCTCTGCGCGAGTCCCGCAGGGGACATTGTGCGGACGTCCATATCGTGCGGCGTTCCACAGGGGTCGGTTCTGGGGCCGACTCTGTGGGACATCGGGTACGACTGGGCGTCGAGAGGGAGTCTCCCTCCCGGGCTGAGCGTGATATGCTACGCTGACGATATGCTCGTCACAGCCCGGGGCAGGACACTTGAAGAGGCGGCGAGCCTGGCCACTCTCGGCACCGAGGAGATGGTCGGGCGAATCGAGGCGCTGGGGCTCAGGGTGGCCCAAAATAAGACGGAGGCCCTATTGTTCCATGGGCCACGCGTAAGGCCGCTAATCGGCGCCTCGCTAGTCGTCAACTCCATCCACATCAGCATCCAGGCCCATATGAAGTACTTGGGTCTGGTGCTCGACGGGCGATGGTGGTTCCGGGAGCATTTTCGCCGAATTGCTCCCCGGCTGGTCGGCGCGGCGTCCGCCCTTTCGCGGCTCATGCCGAACGTGGGCGGACCCAGCTTCGAGGGCCGACGGCTGTATGCGGGGGTGATCCGTTCGATGGCCATGTACGGCGCACCCGTGTGGGCGAGGGCTCTGAACGCCCAGCCCAGGGCTGTTCTGTGGAGACCCCAGAGAGTAATGGCGGTCAGAGCCATTCGCGGGTACCGCACGGTATCGAACGAGGCGGCATGCCTACTGGCCGGGACACCCCCGTGGGACCTAGAGGCTGAGATGCTCTCCGACCTCTACCGGCGGGTGACCTCATTGCGCGACGAAGGTGGCTCCCCATCGCTGAGCGAGATAGCCACCTGGCGCGAGGACGCCCGCTGAGACGTCATCGGCCGTTGGGCTACGCGGCTGGAGAGGCCTAGACACGGTGTCGTCATCGTCGAGGCTCTCCGGCCCGTACTGATGGAGTGGATGGAGCGGCGGCACGGAGTCCTCTCCTTTCGACTGATGCAGGTGTTGTCGGGGCACGAATGCTTCGGCTTGTACCTGCACACGGTCGCGTATAGGGAGTGGACTTCGTTCTGCCACCATTGCAGCAGTGACGAGGACACGGCGCAACACACGCTGGAGTTGTGTCCGGGCTTTGACCGGCATTGCCGTGACCTCGTCGCTGTTATCGGTGCCGACCTGACGCTGCCGGCTGTCGCGAGGGCGATGGTCGACAGCGTCAGGAACTGGGACGCGGTCGCCGCCTTCTGCGAGGCTGTCATCTCGCAGAAGGAGGCGGCGGAACGAGTCCGGGAGGATTCCCGCGACCCGGGCCGCCGTCAGCGGCCGGGGCTGCGCAGGCGCGAATACCTGCGCATGACGCCGGCCTAACCGAGGCCTCGGGTGATCGGACTGGGAAATTTTCCGGTCACCCGACGTGAGGCCACCGCGTGAGCGCGACGCCCCGACGGCGAAATCTGTCGGGGCGTCGACGAGAGGAACCCGCGAGGGTAAACCGCCGGGCGGGCCACCGAAGTTAAAATCGAGTACCGGTGGTCCGCTCGCACGGCGAAGAGAGAAGGTTTTACGGTGGGTCTATGGCGTCACGCGCCGCCTTTTCCGTCACCCCGGACCGATTTGGCGAGGCGAGACGCATCCATAGCCCACCAATAAAAAAAATAAACTAAGACGAAGAAAAGAAGAACTTAAGAGAAGGAAAACTCGAAACATAACCCTATACCCACACGTCTGCCCAGCGTGGTATAGTAGGTCAATTTCCCTCCCACTATGGAATAGGCTCGAGCCTAACAGTTGGACATATGTGGTCTGAGTTGATAATGATGAATCAGGACAAAGGGCAAAAGGTTTGGTCATTCATAGCTTAACTTAACTTAATATGTGGCTTTATCAGGGAGCTGAAAAGTTTATCAATTAATGGAGACGTACGCATTAGTTCTTTTTCCGAACACCTATGAGTAGTCCTAGTCATAGAAATAAAATATCCTTCTTCTAGTTATATTAATGAAAAGACGATGTAGTGGTTAAGGCACTGATCTATGAATACTGGATCAGTATCATTAGTCCAATTCCCACGCAGGACAATACTATGTGAAATCCATAAATTGTTGTTCTGAGTCTGTTTGTAATTTATATCTATTAACTATATATTTGTAATGTCCTCTGGAATACAATAATGATTTCATTAATGTATGATATTAAAATAAAATAAAAAATCATCATCATTCTCCTACTCTTATCCCAAGTACTTGGGGTCGATACATTATGTACTCTTCTTTCATAGTACATATTGTAAAAGTTCTTGGCAATGGTTTTATGACGGACCGCCTATTTTTTTTTTTTTTTTTATTGGTGGGCTATGGGTGCGTCTCGCCCCACCGAATCGGTCCGGGGTGACGGAAAAGACAGCGCGTGACCCCATAGACCCACCGTAAAACCTTCTCTCTTCGCCGTGCGAGCGGACCACCGGTACTCGATTTTAACTTCGGTGGCCCGCCCGGCGGTTTACCCTCTCGTCGACGCCCCGACAGATTTCGCCGTCGGGGCGTCGCCCTCACGCGGTGGCCTCACGTCGGGTGACCGGACAATTCCCCGGTCCGATCACCCGAGGCCTCGGTTAGGGCGGCATCAGGCGCAGGTATTCGCGCCTGCGCCGCCCCGGCCGCTGACGGCGGCCCGGGTCGCGGGAATTCTCCCGGACTCGTTCCGCCGCCTCCTTCTGCGAGATGACAGCCTCGCAGAAGGCGGCGACCGCGTCCCAGTTCCTGACGCTGTCGACCATCGCTCTCGCGACAGCCGGCAGCGTCAGGTCGGCACCGATAACAGCGACGAGGTCACGGCGCTGCCGGTCAAAGCCCGGACACGCCTCCAGCGTGTGTTGCGCCGTGTCCTCGTCACTGCTGCAATGGTGGCAGAACGAAGTCCACTCCCTTTGCGCGACCGTGTGCAGGTACAAGCCGAAGCATCCGTGCCCTGACAACACCTGCACCAGTCGAAAGGAGAGGACTCCGTGCCGCCGCTCCATCCACTCCATCAGTACGGGCCGGAGAGCCTCGACGGTGACGACACCGTGTCTAGGCCTCTCAAGCCGCGTAGCCCAACGGGCGATGACGTCTCGGCGGGCGTCCTCGCGCCAGGTGGCTATCTCGCTCAGCGATGGGGAGCCACCTTCGTCGCGCAGTGAGGTCACCCGCCGGTAGAGGTCAGAGAGCATCTCCGCCACAGAACAGCCCTGAGCCGGACGTTCAGAGCCCTCGCCCACACGGGTGCGCCGTACATGGCCATAGAACGGATCACCCCCGCATACAGCCGTCGGCCCTCGAAGCTGGGTCCGCCCACGTTCGGCATGAGCCGCGAAAGGGCGGACGCCGCGCCGACCAGCTGGGGAGCAATTCGGCGAAAATGCTCCCGGAACCACCATCGCCCGTCGAGCACCAGACCCAAGTACTTCATATGGGCCTGGATGCTGATGTGGACGGAGTTGACGACTAGCGAGACGCCGATTGGCGGCCTTACGCGTGGCCCATGGAATAATAGGGCCTCCGTCTTATTTAGGGCCACCCTGAGCCCCAGCGCCTCGATTCGCCCGACCATCTCCTCGGTGCCGAGAGTGGCCAGGCTCGCCGCCTCTTCGAGTGTCCTGCCCCGGGCTGTGACGAGCGTATCGTCAGCGTAGCATATCACGCTCAGCCCACTCGTACCCGATGTCCCACAGAGTCGGCCCCAGAACCGACCCCTGTGGAACGCCGCACGACATGGACGTCCGCACAATGTCCCCTGCGGGACTCGCGCAGAGGACACTGCGCCCCTCCAAATAGTCCGCCACCAGCCGCCTCAGGTACAAGGGCACCCCATGAAATCGGAGCGCCTCCCTGATGCAGCTGAATGGCAGACTATTGAATGCGTTGGCGATGTCCAGCGACACCGCCAACAGCACTCCCCCGCCGGTGACAGCCTCCGCGGCCGTCTGCCTCAGTCGTAGCAGGGCCCCGATGGTCGAACGCCCCCTTCTAAAACCGAATTGAGCGTCCGACAGATCGGGTCCCACCTCCTCCAGGTGCTGGACGATGCGGGCAGCGAGGATGCGCTCCAGCAGCTTACCCACATCGTCGAGGAGCACGATGGGCCTGTAGGCCGACGGCGAATCCGGGGGCCGTTCCGGCTTTGGCAGGAGAACCAACCTCCCCTCCTTCCAGCACTCAGGGAACCGTCCAGACGCCAAACAGGCGTTGTACAGCTGCCTGAGGCGAGGCTCGAGGTGCTCGAGGAGCGACGTCAGCACCCGGACTGGTATTCCGTCCGGGCCGGGGGCCGTGGTCGCGGAACGAATCCGCGCCACAGCTGCTCCCACTTCCGTCTCCGTCACGGGCGGAACACTCTCGTCGTCAGCCTCCCGGTCTTGTTCTGGCGAGGCCATGACCGGGGGCGTGTGTTCCGACTGCCGTGGGAACAGCTCCTCGACCACCCTACAGAGGAAGTCGGGCTGGAGGGTCTCGGTGAGGGGGGGGCCTGCGCGCGAAGCTTGTTCAGCGACGCGCGATACGGGTGACCCCAGAGGTCACGGTCGAGACCGTCCAGAATCTCCTGCCAACTCGCACCCTTGGCGGCTCGGATGGCCAGCCGAAAGGCCGTCCGCGCATCGCGGTACGCCTCGTACAGCTGGCCCTCCCGCTCAGCGTCGCGGTGACGCCGCCGGCTGCGGGTGTAGGACCTTCGGGCTCTGATACATGCCGCACGAAGGTCCGCCAATCTTGGGGACCACCAGTAGACCCCCTGCCTCGGAGGTAGACGCCGCCGCACTCTGGGCATGGCCGCATCGCAGATCTGCGTTAACGCACTGCGGATGCGGACAGCCTCGGCGTCCACCCCGTCCGCTGGGGGCGGTGAGGACAGCCACGTGTGAACGATGGCCGCCTCCGCCAGTAGGTCCCTGTCAAGACGACCCACAGCCCACCGCGGAAACGCGGGAGCTCCGTCCGCCCTGTGACCCCCACCGGGGTCCCGGAGAGGGGAGACCTCCATCCGGATGTACCGGTGGTCCGATAGGGTCTCCGCCTCCTCCAGGACACTCCAGTTCCTCACCCGTGGCGCGACAGCGGGGCTAGCGAACGACAAGTCCACTATCGACCCGCCCTGCTGCCGCACACACGTGTTCACTGAGCCCCTGTTAAGAACACAGAAGCCCAGTGAAGCCGCCCACTCGATGACCGCCCGCCCGCGGTCGTCCGTCATAGGGGACCCCCACGCCGTGGATTTGGCGTTGAAGATGACGGACCGCCTGCCAGACGTCAACCCTCCTTGGTAATTGTTGACCAAACGGCATCAGATGGAGTTGACCCAAGTTGTTATAAGGCTCTTAGTCTTATTTTACGACATCCACGAGCAAAGTAAGGGTTGGTAGTATTAATAAAATAAAATAAAAAATAATAGGTATAAATTTAAGTTGTTCAGTAATTTTTTAATTAAAATTGTTGTGAAAATTTAATTATGAGTAAGAAATATGATGGTGGTTGCCAATGCACAGAACAGCACCATCCTTACGCCGTATTTTTAAACTTCTAAACAACGCTTCTAATTAAATTTTCATCTCACTCATTTGTCCGTGACAATGGTAAATGAGTGCCAAGTCGCTTAGTTAATACTTCCCTTTGAAAAGGACCTTTCCTTTAGACCTTTGGACTGATGCAATTATGTAAAATAACACTGTGATTATTTTCGACTACGGTTAAAAGTTCGTTTATGGGAAACCTTTATCAAAATAACCCTAATGACTTTGTCTGTAACACACTAAATACTCAGTAATGGTTAAGGGTAACGAATTAGGCTTGTAATTTGCGCAAAGTAGCGGTCGTCACAGTTTCTAGTTTTAAAGACATTTTATTTCCGGTTCAAAGGACCAAACACGAATGGTGTTTGCAAAAAATAATTGGTATTAAATTAAAAAGCTAACTACATTTTCAATGCATGAAAAATGTACTGCTGAACTACAGAACAGATGATCTTTTGATACCACAGTGGTGTATTTTTTTTTGGCGGCTGGCTACGGTGCGGTCACACCCCACTAATCCGTCCGGGGCGTCAAGAGAAGAAGCGCACGACTTACGGGGTCGTCCCGCCTAAAAATGTACCTCTCGACGTCGTCCGGGTGGATCACCAAAACCCGATCTTTTCTTCAGTGGGCAGTGGTGTATAAGCCATAGAGGAATCCTGTAATCAAGTATTGTAGGAATAAAAGTTTACAAAGTCACAGACACATTCTCTTAGTCCAAGACCCTTTGAAGTCTTAAAGATTTTTATTTTCTCCACGAATATTGCTATACGCTTATGTGTCATCTAATACTACGACTGCACAGATGGCGTAGTGGTTAAGATACCACCTTCCGTGCCAGTGTAGTGGGTTCGATTCCCACGCAGGACAATACTTTATATAATCCTAAACTATTGTTCTGAATCTAGGTGTAATTTATCAGCGTTATTTGCATATTTTGAGGAATCAAACCTAGAGCATTAATTTTAAGTAATAATAAAGTAACCGCTAAGTCGTAGTAGTAGTAGTTTTAAATAGTGGTAGGACCACGCTGTTGACAGTTCTCTGTCTGCAGCCGCGTGCCAGTCCGTCCGGGGTAGTACCACACTGAGCAGAAGATTGACATATGTGTAATAGCAATGTGCTATTGCGCTTCGTTCGGTGAGCGAGAGAGCCGGAAGCCCAATTGGGTGGGTTTGGGGTTTATATTGGTAAACAGCGGCCTAGTTATACCCGTGGTATTGCAAAGGTTCATGAGCGGCAGTGACACTTACCATCAGGTGTGCTACTTACTCGTTTGCTACCATTAGAAATTAAAAAAAAAAAAGTAGTAAAATAGTCGTGACTAGAAAAATAAATTCACAGAGTTAGCATTAAACATGCAAGCAACATGTTCTCATTCTGTGCGAACTGGAGCAGAAAGTTGAAATTTTCAGCATCCACCGCCGTCGGGGACCCGTACATCACTTGGAATCTGCAAATAGAGACTTGTGTTGAGCTTGCATTTTAAAAATAAAAACACAAAATAAATAAAATTTTGGAATTTCCTTATATTCTTATTCGAGTTTATTTTTAGCTATTCGAATAATTGAAATTTATTGTACGTGCTTCATTGCACGTATTATTATTTTTTTAACTAAACAATATAATGGATTGATATGGATATTGTCACGACATAAGATGATAATCTTTTCTTTTCTTTTTTTTTTAAATACAACTTCCTCTTATTAGGACGTAATCCGTGTATTGCAAAGAAATTTACAAATATAGGATTAATTAGCATAAATTATACCTAAACTCAGAACAAAAATTTGTAGTTCGCACAAAATATTGTCCAACATTAGAATCGAAGCTACGACTTATCTACTAAAACATCTGTACATTCAATTGATTATGTGATATAAGGTTATTGTAATGCTGTAGTAAAGGAAATATTGATAGTAAAACCCTAAACTAACCCGTTTGGCTTGTGTAGAATAGTAGCTTAATTTTGTCTGTAGGGCCATGAGCAACAGAGTATTATAGAGAAATGCATATGGATCGACAAGAAAAGAAGCAGAAGAAAAAATAAATTAATGTTTAGGTATATTAAGCATATCTTAGTCATCATCATTCTCCTACTCTTATCCCAATCACTTGGGGTCGACACAATATATACTCTTCTTTCACAGTACATATTGTAAAAGTTACTGGCAATAGTTTTATAATCGGCAGCCTGACAGACGTCAACCCTCCTTGGGAATGTAATTGTTGACCAAACGGCATCAGATCGAGTTGGCCCAGGTCGTTATAAGGCTCTTCGTCGTCTTTTACGACATCCATGAGCAAAGTAAGGGTTGGTAGTATTATTAGCCGCTACCACATAGCTAATATATAAGCATATCTTAGTATGCATAGGAATATCTTAGTATGTCTATATATGATCGGGTACTGGTGGCCTGCTCGCACGGCGTAGAGAGACGCATTGCAGTGTGGGTCTATGGGGTTGCGCGCCGCCTCTTCCGTCGCCCCGGACAGATTTGACGGGCCATAACCACCTTCATAGTCCACCGATTTTTCGTTAAAATATACGTGGTTATGGTAGAAATGTGTAGTAAAATTAGTAAGATAAATAAGAATATAATTAATAAAATCATTAAGAGAAATGGAAAGTTTAAAAGTAGCGCCAGTGATGGATAAGTTAAAGAATGAACGCTTGGCGTGGTATGGACATGTGATGAGACGGGATGAAGGTAATGTTGTGAGGAAAGTTTAAATATGAATGTTGAAGGCTTTAGGGGTAAGGGAAGACCAAAGAAAAGATGGATGGACTGCGTGAAGTATGACATGGATAGACAGGGAGTGATCACAGAGATGACGTCTGATAGGGTTTTATGGAAGGAGAGGACATATTACGTCTGCTGCTCTTATCCCAAATAAATTGGGGTAAGAGGAGCATGATGATGATGACGTTATGAAAAAGTAAAGAACATAACGTTTACTTTCTGAAAATAGAAATAACATATTTCAAATATGAGTGCACTAATATTTTTCGTGTAATCCTAAAATGATGAAGACTTGAAATAAAAAAATAATAATCAATTTTGTATATTGAACTAATAAAATTGAAAATTAAATTAAAAATACGCGCTAAGTACACTACCTCATAGGTGGCGTGGAAACGTGTGCATATTATTACGATTACAACTTTTTGAATCGTTATATCTCAAAAACGGTGGCTCGTAGGAAAAAAGTATAGATATATTTTTTGTAGATAATTTTATGATCTACAATTTTTGTCAAAAGTATTTTTTTGATAAAACTTACCGTTTTGCTGAAAATCGCGAAAAACTCATTTTTTTGACCTTTGACCTTTTTTTTCCATACAGTGGAAAGATGGGGAACTTTCTAATTTTATTTTTAATCATATTTTAACCAATATTACTTCTTTTCAGCTTGTTGGAAATTTATGTAGCTTCGAATGTCTAAATTGACTAGACTATAAATGAAACTAATAAAAAAAAATGCAAGAAATATATTTATAAAAAAAAAAATAATTTTATTAAATAATATTTATGATAAAAAACATCCGATACATTTTAAAAGAGAAAAAAAAAACAGATAAATCTTATAACATCGATGTGCTTATCATCAGATGTGCTGCTTGCATCAGGTGATCCCTAACTGTAGCCCAGCTAAAAGTCGCTCGGGATTTCTCTGCGAGATAGAATCCGTAATGCGGCAATCCGCGGCAGAAAGGGTGTAACCAACATAGCACGAAGAATTAGAACGCTGAAGTGGCAATGGGCAGGCGACATCGCTGGATGAACAGATAACCATTGGAGAAGAAAGGTTTTCGAGTGGCGACAACCTGTCAGACGTCGCAATGTTGGTCGCCTCCCACTAGGTGGACTGACGATCTGGTGAATGTTGCTGGGAGTTGTTGGCAGGCGGCATAAGACCGCAATTTGTGGTGAAAAAAAGGGAGGCCTACGTCCAGCTGTGGATTACAAAAGGCTAAATGATAATGATGATGATGATGTGCTACTTGCTCATTCACCACCATAAGTAATAAGAAAAAAAAGTCATTATCTTAAAATACATACATACATACATATCATCACGCCATATCCCTTGCAGGGTAGGCAGAGAACAGAGCGCCAGAGAACTCTATCTCTGCATACTTCACTCGCTTCCTCAACATTCATAATTCTCTTCATACACGCTCGCCGGTTTCGGAGACTCTTGACTCCACCTTCCTTCAGTACTTGACCGATCTGGTCTAGGTAGGTTAGTCTCGGTCTCCCTCGGTACCTACATCCTTCCACTTTCGCATTGTATATCTTCTTAACCAGACGTTCGTTCGGCATTCTTTCCACATGTCCGAACCATCGGAGCATTCCCTTTCGCATCTTTACACCAATACTCTCTTTCATACCTACTCACTCTCTTACGTCGTCGTTACGAATGCGGTCGGTCAGCCTAACTCCACAGATTTTCCGAAGAGATCGCATTTCGACCGCATTAATTTTACTTTCATACTCTTTTCTGCATACCCAACTCTCGCTTCCATACAGTAATGTTAGGACAAGCACTGCGTTATGTATTGCTACACGTGCCTTCTGGCTGAGGTGGTGGCTGCCGAGAAGTTGCCCCAACGCTCCGTTCACTCTATTTCCCGCATTCACTCTTCGCTCTATATCAGTGGTGTACCGTCCATCTCGGCTAAATCCACATCCAAGATATACAAATTCATCCACTTGCTCTAGTACATCATTACCTATTGTTACTCTTACATCTGTTCTGGCTTCGTCTCTTTCAAAGACCATTATTTTGGTTTTGCTCACATTCACGCGTAGACCCCTTTTCTTACAATCTTCTGTCATTGTGTCGACTAGGGTCTGCAGGTCAGTCGCTGACTGTGCCAGCAGGACTGCATCATCTGCATAAAGCAGAGCAGAGACCACTGAGTCACCCATCTGGACTCCACATTCATATCGTTCAACCTTTGGAGACATTTATCCAGATATATGATAAACAGCCTGGCTGATAGAACGCAGCCCTGCTTAACGCCGATATTGACGTCAAACCAAGGCGACATTACATCATCCAGCCGCACACAGGCTCTACAGCCCATGTAACTGGATTGCACAGCCTGCAGCAGTTTACCGTTAATACCATATTCCGGTAAAATGTCCCAAAGTTCCTTTCGTACAACCGTGTCAAATGCTCTCTCCAGATCCACAAAACTGCAGAAAACCCTCTGACCTAGGGCCAGATGCATCTCCACAATGTTGCGCAGAGAGAACACTTGATCCATGCATCCCCTTCCACTCCTGAAACCTCCTTGTGTCTCACACAGTAAACCATTGGACACCATCCTCATTCTCCTTTCAATAATTTTACCCTACACTTTTGCTGCCAAACTGGTCAAGCTTATGGCTCTGTAATTTGCGCAGTCATAACGTGAACCCTTGTTTTTAAACAAAGGCACGATGACTGCGCTATTCCAGTCCCCGGGAACCATTCCCGAGCTCCAACATAAATTGAGGAGCAACAGGAACGCCTCCCGGACACAGGAGCCACCAAGCTTGATCATCTCGGCAGACACCATATCAATGCCCGCTGCCTTACCATTTCTCAAACTTCTTATCGCCTATTCAACTTCATCCATACTGATGCCATCGGAGGACGCCGTCGCCGAATGTTGATCTACTAGACCACATGCGATACCGGCGCCAACCGTAGCATCCGCATACATATCGCCAAAATATTCACTCCATCGGCTTAACACGTCTTGTGTTTGTGTAAGAATGACCTTATTTTATTCATTCTGAAGGCTGACCAACCACCCCGAGACTTCTTCACCTCCCTCCAAAAGAGTTTGGTGTTACCCTCGAAGTTTTTAGCCAGCCTATCTTCTGCACTCATACTTGCTCTATCACGTTTCTCTTTCACTAAGGCCTTGGTGTCATTCTTGCATTGCCGATATATTTCTTTCTTCTGTTCAGTCATACTGTCATTCAGATTCAAAGAAGAGACATAGTTCAGCCACGCTTTCTTCTTTTGCTCTACGGAAGCTGCCACTTCCGCATCCCACCATGCATCACCATTTGTGTTTCTATGCTTCTTTGAACTTCCACATACTTCTTTCGCTGTGTCTACCATACTCTCTTTCAATACTCTCCAGCATTCTTTAATGTCCGATTGCGGCTGGCTTGCCATCGTCAGCCGTTCTCGGACACCCTCTGCATACTTTTCTCTTACACACTCTTCTTGCAACCTTTCAACCTTTATTCTTTCAAGCCCTCCGAAGTGGACACGCTCTCGCCAGTGCCTCCACTTTCTGAACAGACCACTAAATCTCGCAATAACGAGATAGTTGTCCGTATCGACTGTGGGGCCCCTGTAGGCTCTTGCGTCCAATATTTTGCTTCGGAGGCGACTGTCTATCAAAATTAAATCTATTATACTTTTCTGTTCATTCCTTCTCCATGTATACATATGGATGTCCTTATGTTGGAAAAATGTGTTTGACACAATAAGGTTTCTCTCCATGCATACATCCGCTATGAGCCTACCTGCGTCGTTCACTCTCTTATCACCAAATGGACCAAGTACGTCCTCATAGTCAGGACGCTTGGTCCCCACCCATCCGTTCAAATCTCCGCATACAATCACGCGTTCACTGGTTTCTGCCATATCCAGAACTTCCCTAACATTATCCCAAAACTTCTCTAGGTCTGATGCCACCGAGGATCCTACGGGAGCATATGCTACAACCATGAATACCTTGGTGACACCAAGTTTTATACGGAACCAAAGAAGTCTGGGATCATACATTCCGTAATCCTTCACACCTGAGGCCAAGCAAGAGGACAGCAGTACTCCTACCCCCATGCTGGCTCGATCGCTCTGTGGTACACCAGACCACAGAGCCATCCCGCCACCAGGAAGATCGTAGGCGTCGCTGCCCCTTCGCTTGGTCTCTGTTACACAGAGCACGTCTAGCTGTTTGTCCGCCATGACGGATATCAGCTCGTGCAACTTACCTTCCACACAACCTCTTACATTCCACGTGCCCACCCGGCACTCTGCTCTCCTCGACTCGCCTGACTGGGCAAGGCGTGATGGGTGGCGGCCCCCATCGCCGCAACTGCCGAAGTTCGTACCGACGGGAAGGGTCGGTACGCGTCGCCTCCGGGGGACGCCCTAACCCGCATTGCGGTACGCATTTCAATTTTCTTAAAATATATTTTCTAAAAATAGGTTATTCATCTGAAATGACTTTCCTGTTATTGTTGAGTTTCAAAATCTATTACCGAGTAGAAACTTATTCAAACACTTAAAAAATAAATCCCGATGTTACGTAAACATTTGCAAATCGGAAATCAAATCACGAACTGTTTACGCACTCGTTGAACTTTATCGACACTGGGATATTCTTCGATGACAAACCGTTTTTTTACGCCTACAGCGAACCATAATTTATTCTATAGTATTCTATATTTTATAGATAGTGGGTATGTAAAGTAGGTTTATCTCCTCAGTATATACACAGGGTAGCAGTATAATTAAAAAAACTACACCGTCGATTGTAGTGGCTTTCCTAAGCACTATAATTCTATGTACAAAAAGTGTTGCGTGCTTTATGTAGTCACTCATAAAATAATGATTTATTAATTATATAAGAATACATTTTGTCTATAAATACCCGATTACGAAACGAAAAAACTTCTAACTGTAAAGTTTGAAGTATTAAGCCTATACAATGTGTAAACATTGTCCGATAGATGGCATACGTCACCTTGAAGACGTAAGATATAATATGAATCGAAATTTGCATGTCCTAAAATAGTTCACGATGGTGTAAGTGGCAGCACGGTTGGGCCGGATTCCCAATAGGTGCGGGTTCGAACCCCGCTTGTGACATCATTTTTCGTTTCGTAATCGGGTATTTATAAATAATTAAGCATATTAAATGCTAAAAATTTCAGTAATTTGAATACATTTTGTCTTTAAAATATATCATCATTCTCCTACTCTTATCCCATTTACTTGGGGTCGATACAATATGTACTCTTTTTTCATAGAACATATAAGTAAAAGTTATTGGCAATAGTTTTATAACTGGCCGCCTGCCAGATGTCAACCCTCTTTGGGAATGTAGATGTTTATCAAACAGCATCAGATGGAGTTGGCCCAGGTCATTATAATACTCTTAGTCGTCTTTTATGACATCCACGACCAAAGTAAGGGTTGGTAGTATTCGTAGCCGCTATCACACAGCGAATTGTCTTTAACATACATACATACATATATATCATCATTTAAAATATATGTTATATATATAATATAATAAAATCATATATAAATTATTATATATCAATCATCTCTGTTAAGGTAAAGTAGGACCTTTACTGCACAGGTAGCGTAGCGTGGGTAATGTACTCCTACCGTGCCAGTTCTGTGGTCAAACTAAATTTTTAAAATATTCGTAAGTGCACGCTTAAAGTCTTTCTCAAAATAACTTTTCCCCAAGTGCCTTATATGATACTCACGGTAAGTCTTAAGGTACAGTTGTTTTGTATTCTAAATTCGTCAACTGACCACAGATTGCACTTGTACGTGATACGAAGGTCTTTGCCATGGTGTACGTGATAATGTTGACGTATCTAACTATACTAAGATGAGCATCAATACAAGGAAATCACCTTGCATTATTTAAGAAGGAATTGATTATCAATAAACTTTAAAGGTTACGGATAAAACATGTTGGTAATAATAGATAATTTTAGAATTTATATACTTATAACTTACTTTTTTTGTTTTTTTTTGTTGCTGAAGGATCCCAACAAGCTAGGAATACATCTGATGGTAAGTGCCACCTATGGATAGTTAGAACACAAGTGGTATGCCTAGGCCGCTGCCTACCAGAAAGTTGGGCTGCCAGCTCTCTCGCATACCAAATGAAGTGCAACAGCGCTATGCCATTGCTCATACGTCGATTTTCTGTGAGTGGCACGCCCTCGAGCGGACCGGCCCGTGGCTGTAGACAAAAAACTGTAAATGATGTGGTCCTAACACTACTATAAAAAACTCGAATTCGCATCTCTATTATATGTAGACATCATCATTCTCCTACTCTTATCCCAATTACTTGGGATCGATACAATATGCACTCTTCTTTCATAGTACATATTATAATAGTTATTGGCAATAGTTTTATGACCGGCCGCCTGCCAGACGTCAACCCTCCTTGGGAATGTAATTGTTGACCAAACGGCATCAGGTGGAGTTGGCGTAGATCGTTGTAAGTCTTTTAGTCGTCTTTTACAACATCCACGAGCAGAGCAAGGGTTGGTGGTATTCGAAGCCGCTACCACACAGCCAGCTCTATTATATGTACCCAATCCAAAAATAAATTATTTACTTGTTCATATTTGGAACAAACTTAGAATAATAGTTTTTAATTTTAAAAACGCTAATAAGATAAAATTAGTTATTTAAGTGCTAATATCTGATTTATAGAAAAATACTTTTATTTTAAATTTATTATATTTACAATCATCATCATCATCATCATCTCAGCTCAAGAGCTATTAAATTTATGACCGGCCGCGTGCCTGATGTAAACCTTCCTTGGAAATTGTATATTATAATTGTGGATCAGACGGCATCAGATGCAGTTGATCCAGGTCGAACTAAAGCTCTTAGTCTTTTACGACACCTACGAGTAAAGTAAGGTTTGGTAGTATTCGTACCCACTACCAAAGACTGCCAATTGCCTGATACTCATGGAAGCAATTACGCTACTAGATCTTGGGAAAGTTTATTTACTAAATTATTTATTAATAAAAAATATTAATTGATTCTGGAGTATATAATTTGAATTTTACTATATTGTTCATTATAGTTCTAGGCCACACTGTTGACAGTTATCTGTTTAGATCCGCGGGTAAGTCCGTCCGGGCTTTACAACACTTTTTTATAGCAGGCTGGTGGTCTAGACGCACGCCGTCCATTTCGTCCGGAGCGACGGAAGAGCGGCGTGTGGCCCCATAACCCACAGTATTCCTGCCTCATCACCATCGGGCCGGCCACTGGTACCGCTTCCTTGACATCCGTGTCCAGCCTGATAGGTTACCCCCTTCGGATACCATATCTGGTCTACGCCTCGACTTGTTGCCGAGGTGTCACCATCACGCGCTCAGCCTCTCAGCGGGTGACGGACTATTACCCTATCCAGTCACCTATTATACTGCACTCTGGCAGAAAATCGAAGTTTGAGCCGTGTGCTCTTGTGTTTTTTTCAGTGACCGAGAGTGCCAGTTGATAGGCAGTGGCCTAGCTGTTCCTTTAGCATTGCAAAGGTCAATGGACGCCAGTGACACTCACCATCAGATCATACTATTAAAAAAATACGTAAAAGTAAAATCTAATATAATTTAATGAATATAATATTTTACTAGCTCCATTTATATTCAAGTAGTGAATTATAATTAGTAGGTCGGACACAGGATAAAAGCTGTATATAGTACGTGACGTTTTTATTAAGTGCGCGGCGATTCCGGGATGCGAACGTGCTACCTTTGACACGAGGAAATATAATCAACTTATTGAATATATTTATAGCTATAACTTAAATGGACTTGAAATTATAATGTAAAAGAGATGCCTAAGTGTATTTAGCTACTTTTTGTGCTAAAGATTGCAGATTAAATCTACATTTTTTTAAATTTCTTATAATGGCAAATTAGTAAGCAGAATTTTAACTTCTCTTTGCCTACCCTGCAAGGGATATGGCGTGATGATATGTATGTATGTAGTAAGCAGAACTTCTGATAGTAAGTATTAGTGCAGCCTATAGACCTTTGCAATACCAAGGGTAGAGCAAGGCTGCTGCTAATCAAAAACCCACCCAAGCTAGGCTTCCAGCTCTCTTCCTAACTAAACATAGCATGGCAGTCAGTACATTGCCATGGCTTAGGCGTCGATTTTCTGCGAGTGTGTTGTACTGCCGCGTACGGACCGGTCCGCTGTAGATAGAAAACTGTTCACGACGTGGCGCTACCACATGCCAAATAATTATGTATGTGAACTATAAATTATTATTTTGTATTTGCTTGTTATTTGTCTGGCATTTATGATGGACTCGTATTACAAGAAATCATTTATTAATCTGGAAAAATTGGTGCTGGTGATTCATTTTTAAATAGTCTGCCAATATAAGGTTAGATACTATTCGCGTGGTGACTGAGTAAGAATACAATTGTCATCAACCCTTTCTTCGCCATTGGTGATCGTAATAGACGATTAAAGGATGAAGAAGAAGTTTCTTGCTAATTCATCTTAGCGGTGGTCGCATTCCGATTCAAGTGGTAGCTTATCGCAGTCTACAGCTGGGCCGGTCCGTCCGGAGTACCACACTTTCGCAGAAAGTCGACATCTGAACAGAGGCAATGTCTTGCTGCGCTTCGTTCAGTGAGTGAGAGCTGGCAGTCCAACGTTCTGGGTGAGTTTAGAGGGTTTTCTATGGTAGGTAGCGGCTTAGCTGTACCTTTGGTATACCAGCGGTTCATGGGCGGCAGTAATACCTAACATCAGATTTGCTGCTTGCTAGTTTTCCATCATAAGCAATAAAAAAAAAACAATATTTAAGTGCATCTACGGGCTTTGTACATAAAATAAATTTTAATTTGAAAAATTATAAGAAAAGCTTTACATCCTTAACTTAAACTTAGATGTGAAGTACTCTCGGAGGTCATCTTTATTCGAATATTTTCTACTAACATATGTATGTATACACGTTGCTTCTTCGTCGTTGAATTCTACAATATTTACATGGCCTGAGCTAAAATAGTTCTACGGTTAGAATATAAATCATTGCTTGAGCAAAATAAAGTATCGGATACGTGGCGACGGACGACTGAATATTTTTCAACTATTTATCTGCAGAAATCCAGTTGTATATGAAATTATAATTCTCTAGGAGTTTCAAGTGTTGAAGTTTTAAAATATAAGTGTAGAGACTGTGACGATTTCATCGTGTTTGGGATTTGAGCTAACCATATTCTTATGCATTATGTTTTGAAATAAATAGATCTTATTGGAAGTCCGGCCCAATCGTGCTGCCACTTACACCACCGTGAACTAAGTGGTAGCACGGTTGGGCGGGACTCCCAATAGGTGCGTGTTCGAACCCCGCTTGTGACATCATTTTTCGTTTCGGAATCGGGGTTTTTATTAATAATTAAGCATGTTAAATGCTAAATTTCAGTAATTTGAATAACAAGGTTGTGTCATCGTTAAATACAATTCTAACTGCAAAGTTTGAAGTATTAAGCCTATACAATGTGTAAACATTGTCGGGTAGATGGCACACGTCACCTTAAAAACGTAAATATGATACGAAGCGAAATTGGCATGTTCTACAATAGTTCACGGTGGTGTAAGTGGCGATTGGGCCGGGCTCACAATAGGTGCGGGGTCGAGCCCCGCTTGTGAGATCATTTTTCGTTTCGTAATCGAGTTTTTATAAATAGATCCTAGCTCGAAGTACATTTTTTTTTAATTTTTTTTATAAATATCCTGCATTGCCTTGTTTTGCGAGAAGACTTTACAAACGTATTACCGACGTAAAACTTTATAGGAAAACTGCACATAAAATTTTATAGGAACCCAAGTCTGAATAGGTTAGTTCAACATTATTATCATTTCAGCTTATACATATCCTACCACTGGACTTCAATCTCCTGCACAATAGAAGGCCAATTGACCTACCTATTAAACTGGTTGGTACAAGTTTTATGTCTTAAACAGAACAATATATGTATTATTATAGTAGGTTCATTCGCCTGTGCAATTGCTGTGTGGTACCAGCTACGAATACTACCAACCCTTACTTTGCTCGTGAATGTCGTAAAAAACGAATAAGAGCCTTATAACCTGGGCCAACTCCATCTGATGCCGTTTGGTCAACAATTACATTCCCAAGGAGGATTGACGTCTGTCAGGCGGCCAGTCATAAAACTTTTGCCAATAACTTTTATAATATGTACTATGAAATAAGAGCACATATTGTATCGACCCCAAGTAGTTGGGATAAGAGTGGGAGAATGATGAGTAGGTTAATTCCCCTACCACTTTCGAGAATGGTGTAAATGCCAGTATGGCTATGAGATTAGAATAGTATTTTCGCTAATCCTTATTTACGTAAAACTTGGGCACTTGGTCTCACTAGGAAAATGGGTAACAGCATTCTCTTAGAAAACGTATGTGTATTATATGTTATAAGCGTGGTTATTAGGACGCTGTCCCTTTACTGATGAGAAAGTCCTACGTCTATTAATGGATGATGAAAAGTTGACTGATAGCACCGAGTGGTAAATGGTAATAGCAATATTGGGACACATATGGGCCATTCGTAACGACGACGTAAGAGAGCGAGTAGGTATGAAAGAGAGTATTGGTGTAAAGATGCGAAAGGGAATACTCCGATGGTACGGAGATGTGGAAAGAATGCCGAACGAACGTCTGGTTAAGAAGATATACAATGCGAAAGTGGAAGGAATTAGTGTTGCCCAAATGCAAGAACAAGACGAGACTTAGCCAGTCTTGGTCTTGGTCTTGCGCCAATACACCTGGTCTTGGTCTTGCGCTCCCAGTCTTGGTCTTGGTCTTGGTCTTGCAGCAAGAGTCTTGCAAGTCTTGCAATTACCTATTAGTCTATTACTATTTATTAAAGTTTACTTTAAATCTTAGAAAAACGTATTAGAATTGAAACATTGTGAGCTTGAATTAACATAGCCATAGTAAAGATCAAGCAGATTAATAAATAACTGAGGATTTGATAAGAATTTCGAAAAATCAACTGACCTATATGTCGTTTTCCATGGAAGTAACTGTTTCTTAATAAACATTTATGATTTATAAGCTTACATTTGCTAAAACATGTAAAAAAAATTGGTTGCCTGTAAAGTCGGTATACGGGCGAAAGTTTTACGTGACAACGACTTTGAGTGGTAAAATAATTTTAATGTGAATATTCATTCGTATAGTAGGAAGAAGGATGAAATAATAGTAACAATTTAAAACATTTATTTATACAAAGAATTATATTTAAAACATTAATTTATACAAAGAATCTCGCACTGAATTTCATATTAACAAAATTTTATTTTTACCTTTACACATACATACGTATTTATATACAAATATACATACAATAACTTGCAATACATTAACAACATAACTTTTTATGTCTGTCTCTCTCGCTCTTAGGCGGGCTAACCATGCCCGAGTGGAAGGGACGCGTGCCTCTCACTCGCTCTCATTGTGAGCGCATAACGTGAGCGGAGCGTAACGCAGTTTCTTGAAGTGTCACCCGGCAAACCAATTTATAAGACGTTGTCACGTCAAAACAAATTAATTACAATAACTTGAATGTATTTTAAAGAACAATATCTGTCTAGAAAGAGATTGAATCCTCAACTTATATGAAATTTAATAAAAGAGTTTTACAATTTATCATTTATTTCAATAAAAAATAAAATACAACACAAATCAAACATAACAGTACACAACAGCTTTATCATTAGGTTATGTTACTTTATATCAATTCTTTTGACCAAGAATTAATACAAAGTAACCATCTGGCTGACTCATCACTTAACCTATTTCTATGTTTTCTAATTACTAATGATGCTTTAGAAAATAATCTCTCAGCAGGTACTGAAGTTGCAGGTATTGAGAGAAAATCACGGGCCATCTTCGATAAAGTCGGATACTCTGTCTCATGCGTCCTCCACCAATCTAAAATGTCTTCCGAGCTGACAGTTCTTGGTTTTCTCAGGTACTCCTCCAACTCGTCTATCACTAAGCCTTGAAGACAAGATCCAGATGACGTCGAGGGACATTCATAGAGTTTATCAAAGTCTATTACGTCTTCATCTTCATCACATACTTTATTTTCTTTTTTTGGTAATTCCAGAGATTTGTTCAGTGAGTGTAGACTTTTATATTCTTCATAAAGTTCATTGAACTTGCGCAGACTTTCTGTTTTAAGTTGCTTCCCCCACATTGTCAGGTCAAAGTCTGAGCCTTATGCCTTGGGTCTAAAATTAAAGAAGTACAATAAATCCAGTTGCTCTTCTTATAATGTTTAAGCATTTTGTCTCGAGCTGCTTGGAAAGCTAGAATGAGCCTTTCATCCACTTCAGATCGATTAGGTTTCTCATCTAACTGTTTTACCATGGATTCAATTTTATCTAGCAAGAGATTGAATGATACAATGACTAGCGGTAATGTAACATATTTGTCTCCACCAAGTTTTGTACTTAAAAGTTTAAAGTTTATTAGAAATTTATGTAATTTTTCGAGTACCTGCCATTCACTAGCTGTGATTTGAAAATCATTCAATTCGGTGACAGAACTGCACAATATGTTAATGCCCCGCTCTCACTTTTAAACCAAATCCAATCATATCATGTGTGGAATTCCATTTCGTTGGACAGTCAAGAATGGCATTTAGATTTGATGGCACGCCAGCTGCTTCACAAGCAGACTGAAACTTCTTCTTCACTATCTCACTTCTTTTTATTTTACTGGAAATACTGCGTAACTTTGTTACAGATGTACGCGAGTCAGCAATATTTGGTGCATGTTCTTCATCTTCCTCATCCTCAGTTTCGTCTGCATAGTCTTCATACTGCTGATCTTGCGCGTTAGTGTCAGACTCATAGTGTAATGCTAAGGTATTTAATAAATCTTGTACACCAAGGTTTAAAATGTGAGCAAAGCACCGGAAATGTTGATTGTCTGAATCAAAGTGTGGCGGCAGCTGTTTGCCCAGTTCATACATAAATTTGGTATTTGCAGTTGCGTTGTCGACCGTGATACCTTGTATTTTATCAATTATGTCATATTCCAATAAACATTCATGGAAAATCGTTGCAATATCTTCCCCAGTATGTCGACCGCATGATGGTATAAAATCAAGAACTACAGATCGATACTTCCATTCGTTGTCTATATAATGCATAGTAACCCCGTAGTAACTCCTACCAGCAATTGACGTCCACCCATCAATAGTAAACGACATTTTAGATGATAATTGTTGAAGTCGTTCCTTGAGATTCAATTGGAGCTCTTCAAATCGCTCTTTGACTTTCCTTCTAAGTGTAGACCTTTTAGGAAACACCATATTAGGGCAAATACGTCGAAAATATACTTGTGTAGCTTCGTCATCGAAAAATGAGAAGGGAAGATATTTTTTCACCACCCAATCAACTGTAGCTGTCGTGATGTTGTCACTGCTGTTTTCCGACTGAAATAAAACAATAAATCTTGTGTTATTATTTAAAACATACTAGGTTTGAGCGTTTAGGAGGAGGAGGTTTGTTGTTGTTAAATCGAGAAAATCGTTAAATTGACATTTGATATATTACCAAAATAAAGTACTTAGTTGTTACTGGCCGATTATGAAAACAAATGAAAATATGGGTGTTTATTAAAAATATTTAAGACGATAATTACATACTTAATATTTCGCACCCCTAGATGAAAACACCACTAACTCAAAAATACTTACGTAAGTTAATGGCGTTTTTGAAAGTATCGCATGAATAGCTACGCGGAGTTAAAATTCCCGTAGCGACAACTTCGACCATTGTTAAAAAAATATTCTTACCTGTCCACTTCTTCCAGCGGTTACTAAAAAGCTTGTGATATCTCCACTTAATTTTGGTTTAACAGGAAGAAATATTTGTGATTCCTTTTTGTGGAAAGATATTAGATGTTTCCTTAAGCCTGAAGTGTTTCTGTTTTTCATTTTTATTTCAATCTTTTTATGTTGGCACAATTTACACAAGGCAGTTTGGGATGCATGAATTATTTCGAAAAACTCCTCAAATTTGCTTTTGGGTCTTTTAGATCTGTGACTCAAACTCTCGTTACTCGGACTAGAATAATTTGAATCTTCGTCACTCATATTAAATTGTACACGTGATACGTTTTTAGAAAACAACAAGAATTAGTAAAAACAATTATTAAGTTAGACTCGAAGCACAGCTCAATTGGAAATGACTGGAATTAAAATAATTCCTTTATTTATAGTACGTTTCCTTGCTTTCTACCGCGCCGCCTCGCCACGTGCCGGCTCTATTAAAAGGATGCCGCCGCAAATCAAACGATGCCGCGTGCGGCGTACAAACACAGATTATTACCTACTTGTACAGACGCGACGCGTGAATAAAATATATGTAAAGAATTAGTGCCAATCACTATTCTTTACATATAAGTGAATGTTTTGGCGTACATCTATACTTATCTATACTAATATTATAAAGCTGAAGAGTTTGTTTGTATGTTTGATGACAGAAGTTTTAAAATAAATAAATAAATCCTGAACGTCACTATACCTCCAAAGTTACTATTTCTCGTGGACGAAGTCGCGGGCACTGCTAGTAAATACTTACTCTCATCATCTCTCTCAGAGATATTCGGGCTGGTAAGCAATACAAAACTCTTATCGCAGGCTTTTTATTTTATTAGTAGGTAAGTACCTACGCTTTTTATATTATTTTATTAGTTTTGTAGAATTTTTTTACACGTTTCAAGTATATTTAAAAGTGGCTACAATATTTATCAAACGGGTGATATTTGAACACTTTTTTGCTATTTTTTCTTGTAAAAACTTAAGAAATATAATGACTAAATGTACAATAATAGTACCTAAGTAATTAGTTTAAAACCATATAATCAATATTATAATATATACTTACTAGAATAAATTATTATGACATCTACTACCTATCCTTAACATTTTTTCCTATCATAATACTACTTGCGTGAGCAGTATAATGTATTCATTTTCATTCTAAGCACTCTGAAACTTATTTATTCTTTGGAACACCTGTAGGTACTCTTAAAATTCGAAATTATTTTGCATGAGTATACCTACGCCCTGTGGCGGCAATCAAATAGTGTCAAATGTTGTGATTTCGGCGCGGCGGCAACGATTGTTGTATATGATTTCAAAAGAAGCCGCCGGCGCGTGTATCATAACCATGTACTTCCGAAAAGCGGCAAATTTCTTTGAGAAGTAAGTACAAAACCTTTGATGCCGCATTATCAAAGTGCCGATGGTTAAAACATAACTATGCATGCACTCAGTTTGATTTTAATGGATATTTTTTTATTCGCTATGTAGGTATGTTTATGGTATTAGTCGTAATGCGCATAGGTCCAGTTTTTCATATTCTTTGATACAGTTTTTTGCGTCTCATAGAATTCCTAAGCGTACCTATACACCGAACTGTTACACCTAACTACTCCGTGAAATAGCGCTAAGTCCTAGCTGCAAGACGCAAGAGTCTTGCAGGCTTAGTCTTGTTCTTGCTCAAGTCTTGCACGGTCAGTCTTGGTCTTGGTCTTGCTAAAAATACGCGGTCTTGTTCTTGGTCTTGGTCTTGCAAAAACGCAAGAACAAGACCAAGACTGAATTTGGGCAACACTAGGAAGGATGTAGGTACCGGGGGAGACCGAGACTAACCTACCTAGACCAGATCGGTCATGTACTGAAGGAAGGTGGAGTCAAGAGTCTCCGAAACCGGCGAGCGTGTATGAAGAGAATTATGAATGTTGAGGAAGTGAGTGAAGTATGCAAAGATAGAGTTCTCTGGCACTCTGTTCTCTCCACCTACCCTGCAAGGGATATGGCGTGATGATATGTATGTATGTATATGGGCCGAAAAAATAATTTTATCTAATATCCGTGAAATTTAGTATACAAGAGGTTTTGAGGGTGGTTTCTATATATTTAGACTAAGAAAGTGATGATTGATTGATGATTGATATTGTCATCAAGAATAGAATTAGCTCGAAAAATTGAGCTGTTGTTTAATCAAAAACAGTTCCAGTCGACCCTTGGTTTACCTTTTTTATTTTTTTCAGTTTTTAAAGTTTTCATACTCTTTTCGTTATTGCATCAATTGTTTTTCATTTATTTGACTGCACAAATAGAATAGTTGATAAGATTTCTGCCGTGCTAGTGCCGAGGGTTTGATTTCTACGCAGGATAATACTTTCTGATCTGGGTGTAATTTGTCTGCTCTAATTTCATGTTTGTAAAGTCTCTTACAATACAATAATTATTTACTTAGTGCGCGGTGATGTGAAATAAAAAATAAAAAAAATATAGGACATAAAAATATTAATATTTCATTAGTATGTATTTTGTATTTAAATATGCTCTGAAACCATAAAAGATTTAAAAAGTTTTTAACGATATTAAAATATCTAAACGTATTTTCTAAAAAAAACACAATTTACTAAGAAACCTAAATACCGAGCAAAGTTGTGTCATCCAAATATTATAAATGAATCATCATCATCATCTTACTCTTATCACAATTGCTCCGGATCAACACAATGATCAAAACAACTTCAGATTGTGTCAGCCCAGGTCGATATAAATCTCTTAGTCGTATTTTACGACATCCACGAGCAAAGTAAGGTTTGGTAATATTTGAAGCTGCTGCCACATAGTGCATATATTATAATATAAATGAACATCCCTTTTAACATTGAAATATCTTGTAGCACGTGGGTATATATATATATATATATATATATATATATATATATATATATATATATATATATATATATATATATATATATATATATATATATATATATATATATATATAGGTATACTCGTAGTATATCTGCTTAATGTCTTGTCAAGTGCTACTCTGATATTCGCTGATTTTCGTCACAATGTGATTTGATATCAACTCAAATACTAGACAATTTGATTCAAACGTTTATTATTCTCGATCTGTTTCATTGTAAAATTTGAAACCTCGTTCTCATGATAGAACTAGTAGTAGATCGTGGCTACTTAGACGGGTCGAGCTGAGATTTCATCGAATGTTCTTTAAAGTAGCAGTAATTGAAAATAGTTTGGAAAATTCAAAAGTGCACGCCTCATATTTTTACTTATTTATTGGTCAATGCCATAAATAAAAGAAAAAATAAATACTTCGATACTTTCATTTTTACGGTCGTGAGAGTGCCAGATTCATACGAACAGACATCCGGACGTCCTCGAATATTCTTTTTAATCACTTTTTTCTTAAATTAAACAAAATCATTGTTTTTTAAAAATATCAAATACGTTTAAACGAATGTTTTTTCTTGACATATGTATGATAATATTATCCTATAAGTGCAGTGTTAGAAATGTACAATCATTTTTAGTTTTGAAAAGTCCTTGATTTTCATATATCGGGAGTAGAGCATCACTTCAACGTTTCGCTTATGATGCGTACAATAAGTATACCACGGTTCTATTAACAAATCCAAAAAAAAAAAGAATATTTCGAATCAAAACAAACAGTCGACGATCATCGTTTAAAAACTACTACCTTAATTATTTCAATTACTTTTCATTTTCAATGCAAAGTTCTGTGATGACTTTAGCTGATGTTTTAAATCACAATTATGAGCATAAATGAAAGGTATTATAATTATTTTGGTGTTAAAAAAATCATGGATAGTCATTTTTTTATTTTTATTTTATTTTACTCTGTCTTTTTACTGGAATAAAAACTCTTCTTGACCTAAAATTCATATACAAACTTTTTAATAAAATATTAGATTCTCCATAGCTTTTTTAAAAATTCAGCCTTAGTGTATCTGAGACCTTACAATTGATTTTGCTTTTTGTGCCATCATTCCGTAGAACAAAATTTGGTGAGAGCTGATCAGTTCGTTTTTAAGCAAGTTTATGAATGAATAAAGTAAACTAATTGAAATTCATTCAGAATTCTAAATTCACATTCATTGGTCACATCAAAAAAAAAATTAGATTTATTGTAATTTAGCTAATTTGTAGATTGATTTGATTTTACACAAATAAATGTGTATATTGTAAATAATACACAATATTTAAAAAAAAATTGGCCAAGTGCGAGTTGTACTCGCGCACGAAGGGTTCCGTAAAACTAAAAAAATATTTATGCAGTAGTTTTTTTTTTATATTATTTCAAGTTTTTTTTTTGTGCTGTGTGGTAGCGGGTACGAATACTACCAACCCTTACTTTGCTCGTGGATGTCGTAAAAGACGACTAAGAGCTTTTAACGACCTGTGCCAACTCCATCTGATGTCGTTTGGTCAATAATTACATTCCCAAGGAGGGTTGACGTCTGGCAGGGGGCCGGTCATAAAACTATTGCCAATAACTTTTACATTATGTACTATGAAAGAAGAGTACATATTGTATCGATCCCAAGTAATTGGGATAAGAGTAGGAGAATGATGATGATGAATTCAAGTTTTTTTTTTCTTTGATATTAATTCAAGTTACAACTATTTATTAAAACTACTAATTTTTGAAACATTTAATGTACACGTTTTTAAACAATTTTATTTATAATATTATATTATTAAATTATTATAAATAAATTTTGCAAAAATATATTAGCAAAAAGAGCTCGGCGGTGGTGAGATTCAAACTCATGCCTACGGTATCAAACCAGCGCCTTAGACCACTCGGTCACGCTGCCTGTTCATTTTCAGTGCAAAATTAACCGCTGATTGTTAACCATACACGTTCAGGTGAAAAGGGGTAGTGAGTTTAAAATGATTAAAAATATTTTTTTTATATGATGTAATCAAAAATTTACACTTTTCACAATTTTTCCTTAATCTGTGCTATAAGACGTTGCTTCGTTCCAAATTTCAAGATTCTGAGTTCACGGGAAGTACCCTGTAAGTTTTGATTCCCTTGCGAGTGTCGAAAATTTGCAGAAATTTGCGACATAAATAGCTGTATCTTTTGATTGCGTTAGCTTAAAAGTTTGATTTTTTCACAGCTCTAAGGGACAACAGACTTGAGTATTTGATATAAATTTCAGCTTAATACCTCCACGAGTTCCTGAGAAAAAGAGTCTTGACAGACAGACAGATGGACAGACGGACAGACGGACAGACGGACAGAGGGACGGACGGACAACAAAGTGATCCTATAATTCCGTTTTTTCCTTTCGAGGTACGGAACCCTAATTATATGTAGTTGATTTTAATTCGATTGTAGTTTTACTTACAAAGATTTTGCAGTTAGTACTTCTATATTCCTACTAATATTATAAAAGTGAAAGTTTGTGATGACGATTGGATGTTTTTTACTCAATCACGTTTAAACGGTTGAACACATTTAGATGGAAATTGGCACATAGATAGAACATTTCCTGGATTATCACATAGAATAATTTTTATCTCGGTTTATGTTCCCTTGGGCTAATAATTCAACTTTGAGAAATTTATTGATTAAACGGGCGAACCCGCGGGCAGAAGCTAGTATTTATAAATATTTAAATCTCTTTAATGGATCTATGTAAGCCTAACTAAATAAACAAAATAGAAAAAAATCACAATGAAATTTGAGAGTACAAAAAATATGTGCTAAAACCCATTCGCTTAAAAAATATTATTTTTACTTTCATCGCGTACAATTTTTAGATAAAATTTGGATGTAGCGCGCTACTACTTTTATTTTGCCAAAAAATACATTTTACAGCAAAAGGAAAAGAGCGCAGCTCGGTTGCCTAGGTGCTTCTTATTAATTTCCTTTCCTGAAAGGAAACTTCCTCTTGAAATTGATATTAGGGTAGCTCTGATGTATAAAAAAACTTGCCACCTCAATTTTAGATTATTAAAAAATTGCAATAGAGTTGGCTCTCAGTGTCGATAAAATATTAATATTGCATTTGATTTTTTTCGTATGGTGACGGAGTAAGAATACAATTCACCACCCCCCATAATCCACCATCACCATCCACACGTGGGTGATCGTAAGAAACAACTAAGGGATATAAAGCGCATATAACATCTACATAAGAGAAGGAAAACTTGAAAAAAAAAAACCCTATAGGAACACGTCTGATCAGCGTGGTATAATAGGTAATTGCCCACCCATTGTGAAGCAGGCTCGAACCCAACAGTGGGACATTTATGAGCTGTGATGGACATGATTTTTTTTTATATATTTTGTTCTACTGTTAAAAAATCGTTACCAGTACCTTTTCTGATTAGATCTTTTCAAAATAAATGAATATTTATTAATTTCGACTATATAGTGAGGTCTCTTATCTACCCCTTATGCCTGCATAGATGACGTAGTGGGTAAAATATTGCCCTTCCAAGCCAGTACAGTGAATTCGTTTCCCATGGAGGACAATTCTTTATGCAATCCATAAACTGTTGTTCTAAGTCTGAATGTAATTTGTCTGTGTTAATCGCATATTTGTAGAGACCCCCGTAATACAAGGATTATTTCCATAGAACAGGGTAGTGCCTTGGTAAAAAGAAAAACGTCGTGGGTTCGATCCCCACGCTGGACAGTTTCTTGTGTGTTTCACAAATAATTGTGAGTCTGATGTCATTTATGCTGCTTCATCATCATCATCATCACAGCTCATATACGTCCCACTGTTGGGCTCGAGCCTCCTCTACAATGGGAGGGAAATTGACCTACTATATCCCTAGTATAGGGTTTTGTTTCGAGTTTTCCTTCTCTTGCATAGATGTTGTACGCATCTTGTATCCTTTAGTCGTCTCTTACGATTACCCACGGGCAAGATAGGAAATGGTGAACTGTATTCTTACTCCATCACTACACGGAAAATTATACTGCTTAATTGCATCAAATATTTATATACCTAGTTATTATTACGTGCTGATTTTTGTTTTCAAAAAAAAAAAAAAAATTTTAGGTACGAGACTTACTTTCCAACAAGTGTAGCTAATAAACTTTAGAACCACCTAATGGGTTGTAAAGTTCATCTAACAAACTGCCAAGTCATTAACACTTTACAGCGCCTGTAAAATTTATACACTTAGGGAATTCACCTCAGCGTTCATCACTAACTAATTCAACGTAGGCAACTATGTACTCAGTTATTTAGGATATAAACCTACAAACCAACTCGTAGTAAGATGTATAAAGGTTTAATATCCAAATGTTCCCGGTACGAATAGTAAAATTGGTACAATAAAGATATTTTATCACCTTATACGCTTAACTCGTCTTTTATAACATAACCTACAAGTAAGGGAGTGGTTTATTATACGTTTAACTTTTTACGCGAAACTATACTTTAGCGTGGTAGCGGTTACGAATACTACCAACCCCTACTTTGGTCGTGGATGTCATAAAAGACGACTAAAATCCTTTTAACGACCTGGGCCAACTCTATCTGATGCCGTTTGGTCAACAATTACATTCCCAAGGAGGGTTGACGTCTGGCAGGCGGCCGGTCATAAAATTATTGCCAATAACTTTTATAATATGTACTATGAAAGAACAGTACATATTGTATCGACCCCAAGTAATTGGGATAAGAGTAGGAGAATGATGATGATAACGTTTACGCGAAAAGAGGTGTTGTAAGTTTAAAGCGAATATTTATGAGTTTGTCTATGGTATAATAGTTCTCGAATAGACGAACTGATTTTGATGCATTGTTTTAAGTGAAAGCGAGTTTGTTTGAGGTATTTGACAAATTTTGATATAGTACTTTGAAAGGTAGCTGTTCTATTCAAAAGTCATATAAGTTATTTTCGACATAAAATACAATTATATTTTCTCAAAAGTCTTATTATTTTTCATTTATTTTTTATATAAAAGTACATATTAATAAAGCAAGACGTTATAGTGTTGTATTTCAAGGTCGTTACTTAATTAACTAACTATTCCTGTTTTCTGTGGCTCAAAGTTTAAACTAACTCCGAGCTGTGTTAGGAATGTACAATAAAGAAAGTCGCGAGTGAGAATTTACAATATTATCCAGTTTTAAAGCTCTGGAGAGAATTAAAAGTGATTTAAATTAAAATTTATAGTTCGTAAAGAGTAGTAGTTCCACACGCGTGATGTAATAAGAATACAGTTCACCATTCCCTATCTTGCTTGTGTATGTCGTAAAAGCAGACTGGAATAGTAGAAATGTAACTCTTCATATTAAACATATCACTCGTGCCTGGAGATTAGTCCGCTACCCATAGAAGGTTGACTATGGGAGGCCGACGCCCCGGAGATAAACAGTGTTGCAGAGATGTCAAGAGAAAATAGCACTGGATCCAGCTGAAATATAAGGAAACATACTTAATACTAATTTTACGTTCGTAGTAAAAACCTTCAACATTTCAACTTATTTTTTTTGACATAATTTAAAATATTAATTTGTCACACGTTTTACCTCTGAACGAGGTATCATTAGGTCGGTTCGGTCTTCTAACTTTGATCAACCACCTCACAGGAGAATAAGAAGGTTCTCCACCAGGATTCCTATTCAGTATACCTTTCTTTAAAAGATACTGTGCGTAAAATCTCTCACAAATTAAGAATTGTTTTTTTTTAGTATTAATTAAAAATAAAATCTGAATAGATATATATATACCACAATAAAAGCTCTTTTTTTAAATTTTCTTTCAAATATTCTTTCCCATGATCATTCCTATACCATATTTTATCCGTTCTATTCCCATTGAAACGTAAACAGTACGTGTTTGAAATAAAAATTCCTTTTGTTTGTAAAATAAAACGCAGCAAACACACATATACTGGATTTATTAGAAAATTTTTCCAATTAGTTAGTACAGCAGAAACAAATAACTGTTATTTTAGCTTCCAAAAAGAATGACAGCGTATGTCCGCACTTCAGTAATTGAACGCTATGGAATTTCACACAGACAACTTCAAAAATTTAATATATTTTTAACTTTAATTCTAATCATAAATAAAATTTGTTTTAATTTTGATTAAATATTTTCTTCCGTGTGGTGACGGAGTAAGAATACAATTCACCACCCTCTATCTTACCCATGGGTGATCGTAAGAGACGACTAAGGGATATAAAAAGCATATAGCATCTATGCAAGAGAAGCAAAACTCGAAACTAAACCCTATGCAAACACGTCTTACCTGCGTGGTATAGTAGGTTAATTTACCTCCCGTTATGGAGGAGGCTCGAGCCCATCAATGGGACATATTTGAGCTGAGATGATGATGATTTTCTTCAACTCGATGGTGCACTGGTTAAGACACTTTGTCAATACTTTTGCGAACCATAAATTGCAACTGAGTCTGCGTGTAATTTGTGTCCGTTGGTTATATATTTGTAAAGTATGTCGCGATAAAAAGATGTTTCTTTATTGTAGAAAATTTGTTATAACGACCTGGGCCAACTCCATCTGATGCCGTTTGTTCAACAATTACATTCCCAAGGAGGGTTGACGTGTGGCAGGCGGCCGGTCATGAAACGATTGCCAATAACTTTTACAATATGTGCTATGAAAGACGAGTACATATTGTATCCCAAGTGATTGAGATAAGAATAGGAGCATGATGATGAATGTTTTCTTAAACATATTGTGCGATAGATTAAAACAGAATGTCTTAAAACTCAGTTCAGCCTGATATAGTAGGTTAATTTTAATGCGCCATTTTGTTATTTTTTTAAAACAGATTTGTGATTTTGGCTAATTTGTTATTTTTTTTAAAACAGATTTGTGATTTTTGGCTAATTTGTTATTTTCGTAGACCATTTTTTAAAGATTTTTTTTTTAGTTGAATTTATAATTATTATATAGTAGATACATTTTTGTGATTATACGAGAGTAGAATAAATATTTTTCTTACTCTCCTTATTTTGCTACTTTTCTACCGTTATGAAATAGGCCCGATTTAAATAAGACTTATGGACTTAGAAGTAGAAAAATTATATTAAAAAATGGTAGAAATATAATTTGATTTTACAAGATCATTACAAACTAAATCATAGAACAAATGTATACCAAATGTAGAATCTTGTGACCGTTATTAGTCAAGGCGCACATCTGGTTCTGATATTGCCACTTGACCGTAGGGATTACCCTTTCAAACTTGATGCGGTTTTAATAAAATATTAGTAGGGACCACCAAGTGTACCACTTAACTTTGATGGATAGTGTCCCAAGGAAAACGTTTTGTGGAACTATATAAATTAAATATTATTTGAATTTGAAAATACTTTGATAAGATGGACATCTTCAATATTTAAATACTTTAGTAATGGCCAATGTTTCTGTGTGGTGACTGAGTTAGAATAAAATTCACCACCCTCTCTGCTTGTACGTGGGTGATCGTAAAAGACGATTAAGGTATACGACATGCATCTAACATCTTTGAAGGAGAAAGAAAACACAGATGATGAAGTGGGCTAAATTTGGAGTGTTACGGGTTCGATTCTCGCGTAGAACAATTTTCTTTATACGATCCACAAATCTATCGGACAATGATTACACATTGTTGGCCCGAAAGGCTGGTATATTAACCGCTACGCCATCTGTTTAATATACTTCTAACTAAAAAAATAGAGTATTAAATCGGTTCACTGTATAATCGTTGTCCGGTAGATGGTATATACGTCTTCCATATAGACGACAAAATAATAGGAGCCACAATTTCATTGTCACATTACAGCTCACACTTCTTTAAATAGTAAGACTATTGGAACGCATTTTTAATAGGTGTGGGTACGAGTCCCAAGTCAAGTCACTAATCCGTGTGGTGACGGAGTAAGGATACAATTCACCACCCCGTACCTTAACCCATGGGTGATCGTAAGAAACGACTAAGGGATATAAAATGCATATAACATCTAAGCAAGAGAAGGAAAACTCGAAACAAAACCAATACGTCTGACCAGCATGGTATAGTAGGTTAATTTCTCTCCCATTACAGAGGAGGCCCGAGCCCAACAGTGGGACATATATGTTGTAATGATGATGATGATGACGACTCCCAAGACTAAGAAATAATGTTTCAAATTCAATTACGTGTATTCATAGGTGCGCATTTCTAATAAATTTTCCGGATTGTCTACAGAAGTAGGCATTTCTTTAAATCAATCAGGTATTTTTTCAATAATCGACAACTATATCATTATAATCATAATATTAAAAATTACTCATATTTAAACATTAATTGTTTTTGATAACGTATATCAACTAACGGACACGGGTGTTAAGGAATCGATACCAGTGTTTTTTTTTTTCCATGGGGAGAAAATACTCTAGATAATGGGCTCCACGCCACCCTTACACCCCTTCAAATGGCATGGAAGGATAGGTCATAACTTCCAAAAAAATATTACACATTTAAAATAGAACAATTTTTACGAATTCTATCGAGTTTGTATTTGATTTTTAATTTGCCGAAGTTTCGAACACTTCACAGCGTTGGTCATAGAATGATTGTCCTCCAGTGACCATGAATGCTGTGATACTCGCCTCGCGTCAACATCAGAAATCATTATTTATCATACGCACAACTATCGTTACATAATTTGTCTAATGCATGGTAACAAAAAAAATGTTTTTTCTCTCTTTATTTATTATTAGGGACTTTTATACAAATATACATGCCAGTCCCATCGTATATCAATAAATTACATATTACTTAAAACGTAACATAGCAAACTTAATTAACTTATAGGCTGCTTCAGAATTAGGTGATGACAATATGTGATGAAACATCCCTATATCACTCACATTTACATTTAGCTGCATAAGTAAATTCTCTTTAGCAGACTGAAATCTAGAGCACTCCGACAATAAGTGGATGACATCTTCTACAGTGCCACATACGTCACAATTCGGAGAAGTACTTTTTTTAAGAAATAAGTTATAATTATAACATATAACATTTTATAAATCAAGTATAAAATTAACTTTAATCATTTGTGTAAGATATAATATGTATATAAAGCGGTTTATGTGAATTCAAAGAGCAACAGAACATGTCTATTTCCTCCGAAACACAATTTAGAGTACGAAGTGCACGAAACAGAGAAGCCTCAAGTAGTAAGTATTATTAGGTGATCATCGTCATCGCCACACATCAGGTACATTATAAATAATATATCAATTTACCCTTTGTATTATAAAAAATCATAATATTGACGTTTCCATATGAGTGTTACTGACAGTGCGACCTTGTCCCAAAAGACGACGGCTTAGCTCGCGTAAATATATACCTAATTTTATCTCTAAATTCCATTACTGCGATTAAAAGTATCCTATGATAAAAAGTATGAAGGAAATGTTCAACGGTCTACGCGTGATTGAGTAACAAACATTTGAATGTTTTCATTCAAGTATAGTGGTAGGTAATAGTGGTTCCTACCCTCTGTGGACAGTTCTCTGTCTACAGCCGCGGGCCAGTTCGTCCGGGGTAGTACCACACTCTCACGCCGGCCGGGCCACCGAAGACAAAGATCGGGTACCGGTGGCCCGCTCGCACAGCGAAGAGAGGAGTTTACATAGTTAATACAAAAAAAAAATAGTACCACACTTTCACAGAAGATCGACGTCTCAGTAATGGCAATATGCTATTGCGCTTCGTTTGGTGAGCGAGAGAGCCGGAAGCCCAACTGGGTTTTTTTTATTGGTAGGCAGCGGCCTAGCTGTACCTTTGGTATTGCAAAGGTCCATAGGCAGCAGTGACACTTACCACCAGGTGTACTGTTTGCTCGTTTGCCACCATAAGTAATAAAAAAAAACGTTGAGTTGTGATTGCGGGTACGAACACTACCAACCCTTACATTGCTCGTAAGTTTTGTATAAGACGACCAAGAGTATAACATTTTTTTTGCGGTGGACTGGGCCCCGCCAAATCAATCCTTGGTGACGGAAGAGACGGCGCGTGACCCCATAGACCCACCACGCAAACTCCTCTCTTCGCCGTGCAAGCGCGCCACCAGTACCCGATCTTTGTCTTCGGTGGCCCACCAAGAGTATAACATAGAACAAAGAGTACAAGTTACAATGCCAAATAATGTTGCTCATAATGTTGTTGATACATTCTTTGTTATTTTGTCGGTGAAATTGCCAATAACTTTTGCAATAAGACTGCACACTGGCTGATGGCGTAGTGGTCAAGATACCTACTTTCCGTGCCAGCGCCATGAGAGCCATAGGTTTAATTGCAATTTTCGTTCAACATTAACTCAAAATAGATAATCGATTTTGCTTATATGCAATGCAGAAAATAAGGACAGCGACATCTATCGAGCACACCAAAATGTCAGCTTTAAAAACCAATACATTAATTCTACAAGAAGATAAAATATTTAAACTACCACATGGAAATCGGCCATTGATAAGTGTGCTTGATATATGTATATGGTGGTGAAATTTACTTTCATAAATTCCATTAAACACAAGTTAAAATAAGCGTATTCAAAAAAATTTCCTTGATACATGGATACTATATTAAAGTTACGTAAAACATCAGATATCATTTTAAACGATATACAACCATTTTTGTAAATCGCAGAGCAATAACAAAACGTTACTGCATAAATCAACAGTAGGTACACATATAAATCACACAAGAAGCTAACTTACTGTAATCAAAAACGAATTTAATCGTCCATTTTGGAACGCTTTTGTGGAACATAAAAACAGTCCAGCCCACGACCTTTGTGCTAATTTTTTTGAATAAATAGGAAAAATATGTGCGTCTAATCTGTTACTATATATAATAATTTTAGAATTCATTTGCACGTTTGTTTATTTATTATACACTAGCAGACTCGGCCACGCGTTGCTCTGGCTAAGGTAGCCTCAGTAACACGTGGTGGTTATACTAATACATTGTAGCTTATATGAAACGTTTGTACATTTAACATAGCGCCATCCCTATTAAATACTTACTCAATCCAGTCAACAGATACCGCCATCTGTTAGAATCGTTTGGAGATAACAGAGAATTGTGACTGTCAAATAATCGGGTATTTGTCAATTAATAGACAAATAATTTGCAACAAAATAATATTGGGACTATAAATTGAGATAGAAGCTATTCTATCTTTTAAGTTGGATCAAACTACACATGCTGAGCAAATTTGATTAAAATCGGTTAAGAACTTTAGGAGTCCATCACGGACAAACAACGTGACGCGTAATTTATATATATTAAGTAGTCATGCGCAATATGTATCACTGCGCTGAAAAGAGTGATATATATCTTTTCACTGTAAAGATATATATCACTCATTTAGCTCATTAGCTCATTTAGCTCACTTAGCTCAGTAGTCAATCATCATTATTAAATCACTCCTCTAGCTCACTTTCAAAGTTCGCTCACTTTAAATCAATCGCTCAAACGAATCTATCACTCATTTTCCCATGATGCGCTTTGCTTTTTAAAAGCACTTTAAATTACAGATTGTCGATAGTAAAACTTAATTTTTAATGTATTATATATTAACGTTCTACAAAAACACTTAAGCATACAGAGAATTCTATTTAGATTTCTATTACTAGAGAAAAAAGGTCCTACATAAACAGTAACGCACATAATTTAATCTATTTACAGTTCCAATAATAGTAACCAAAATCTAATAATTATTAAAATCTATATAAACATTACCGCAAATAAATATACAGTTTTATTACTGAAAACGTCTATAAAAGTAAGTTTTATTCAACACTCGGTCACGTATTTCCAAGATACCCCGGGAGCAACTAATTACCTATAAAAAGAGTTTCAAAATACTTTATCGCTATAGTATCATAATATCAAAAAAGCATTACGAGTTGGTTATAATTTAAAAATACAAATCTATTTCCTAATAATAAATAATTATTATTAAACTTTATGTGTAAAGAAATAGAGTGTATACTCTTTTGACAACCTAATTATATCGATACGAAAACAGTGTGAAATATCATTCTCGTCGGCGGGCCACGCAGCGCACCTATCTCGCTCATTTTTCGCTACCTTGTGAGAGTGAAACATTCTGCGATGCGAAGTGAGCGATGAGCTAGTGAGCTACTGATATGTTTGACGGTCAAGTGAGTGAGTGATAGATTGTGTCTATGTGAGTGATATAGCTCTTTTATATCACCCACTCAGGAGCTACACAACTTTAATATTAAGATAATAGTGGTAGGACTGTACCTCTCTATCCCTCTACAGCCGCACGTCGGTCCGTCCGGGGTAGTACCACACTCTCGCAGAAAATCGTCGTCTGAGCAATGGCAATGTACTGTTGTGCTTCGTTTGGTGAGCGAGAGAGCCGGTAGCCCAACTGGGTGGGTTTGGGGTTTATATTGGTAGGCAGCGGCCTAACTATTGCAAAGGTCCATGGGCTGCAGTAACATTTACCATCAGGTGTGCTGCTTGGTCGTTTGCCACCATAGGCAATAAAAAAAGGGTATATGTAGTGTATACGCACAGCATAATATTATAATTACACGTTCAACTTCCACAAGTCTTACACGACCGTACACCACGACCCGCAACGCACAAATGCCTCGCGACAAGTCTCTATCAAGCTTTTATACCCACATATTATTCGATCTACCCACATTCGAAATTATATTAATTATACATACACTACATCTCCCCCTTGTTGTTATTTTTTTTTTTGTCAAATTCTTAATTAGCGAACAAGTAGACATACTGTTTAAACACGTTAATTTTGTTACTTAGAATCTAACTTTACTTTCAAACTTTAAATTGAAATCGATATGCCATTCAAAATTAAATTTGCTGCGAAAGAAACTGATTAATCTTCTCCGATGGTTGAAACGGTAGTTGCGATGGTTGTTGTCTCTGATGGCACATGTCTTTACTATGGTTAATAGATTGGTTGATAATAGTATCAGTAGGAAATGGATCTTTAGAATTACCACGTTGCACGTAATGTAAAGACGTATGACGCCTGGCTTGGTCCGCTATCCTCCATTTTACTAAGTGTCCTTTTCCTTATTAGTTTACAATTAGAAGTCTGTGTGAGAGATACGTACCACATCTGTTATACATACCACATTCTCTCCGGACCACACAATGGACCATCACTCGTAGGAACTGAATCCAGGACACCAGACTGTACTCCAGCGCCGTGAAATATGTCTCAGTCCCATAATTAGATGCACAAAATCTATATATATATAAAACAAAGTCGCTCTAGTCTCACCACCCATAACCAACCCCAGAATATCTCCATTCCCGGTCTTGCCCTCGTCGGGAACAGGACAACATATTATGTTAAAATATGATAAGAAAAAACACAAAATTTCTCATCAAGGTCAGAGAAAATCATCAATTAAAACATCAGTCAGTCCAACATTGTCTTCCTCATAGTACAACAAAACGCAACCAACAACCTGCGCAATGATGTCCTTTTTATTTTGTTCCGAAAATACCATATAACTTTGAAACCAAATTCGACCCATCGATGTTTTTTCGAATGCGAACTCCAAGCGCCACCAGTTCCCATGAGCGTCATTACAACGAATCTTACTGCGTGGAAACCATTATCAACAAAGCCCTGACCAAGAAGATCCACTCCTTCCCGACAAAGCCGCAACGCAATTAAGACTCGAAACATCGCGAATGAAAACATAGAAGAAGAAGACGGAGACACCGCATGGGAAGAGCGTCGCGCCAGTAAATCGCGAGTCTGCGCCTCCGAATCCAAAAGTAAAATGAGGCTGCCCCTGAAATGGCTAGGGTAATAATACGAGATCGTCAAGCAGATCCTACAGATCAAGAACTAGATAATTTCCGACGTGCAAGAAGAAACGTTTCTGCGTCTGTTAACAAAAGGAAAAATGAGCATATATCAAGACGCCTCTTCGTCTCGTTAGCACGTCACTACCACTTTGTTTTTCCAAATTTCTATATGTTTTATATTTATTATCATAAGAATCACCCTTACAATCCCGAATCCATCTAAATCCGTTCATTCACAAACTGCTAGGCGGAACGAAGCTTGCCGGATCGGCTGATAGATAATATAAGATCCTTAACCTATTACTTCCAATCGAATGGATGTCTTTCACCTCCAATTGAATGGATGTCTTTCACCTCTAATTGAATGGATGTCTATCACCTCCAATTGAATGGATGTCTATCACCTCCAATTGAATGGATGTCTTTCACCTCCAATTGAATGGATGTCTTTCACCTCCAATTGAATGGATGTCTTTCACCTCCAATTGAATGGATGTCTTTCACCTCCAATTGAATGGATATCTTTCAACTCCAATTGAATGGACGGCTCTCATCTCCAATTTAATGGACGACTCTCACCTCCAATTTAATGGACGGCTCTCACCTCCAATTTAATGGACGGCTCTCACCTCTAATTTAATGGACGGCTCTCACCTCCAATTTAATGGACGGCTCTCACCTCCAATTTAATGGACGTCTACCATTTCTAACTAAATGGAGATGGATTTTTTATCATATTTAAGTTATTCATTACACATTTCTACGTACTTGTAAATTTATAGTCAAATATTATAAGTATTCATATTACCATAAGAATTATCCTTATATTACAAATGACTATGTTGACTTCATAAAACACACTTGGAAATCTGAAGTTAAATACAACAGATAGGTAATTTTAAGAGTATAATATCACTGCAATTGGATGTATAAATGAACAATACTGATACATTTGCCATCCAATCAGTAGACGTACCTATTGTTTTTTTTTTTTTTTCTTTTTTTTTACTAATAATAACATAAAATACTAGTTTAGGTCCTTATTAAAATATTATAGACGTAAATTCCATTTTCTGCATTATTAGCATTGTACTAAAATAAGTTACTCAAAATAAGTTTGATTCTATGAATATAAGTACCATCTATAATGAATGTACTATAAATCAGTTTTACTAGTTGTGTCCAGGTTATCCTTGACATAGAACTTAATTTCAAACTCCTAATCCAAGTGCATTTCATAATAATCTAAGTGGTAGCTTTGAACACAAAATGTACTATCCCCTTATCCATTACCATAGGTTATATTCAAAGCTATCACTCACCCATAAAGATGGTAGATAGCTGTAGATACTATTTATAAATTACGTCACATTTCACTGCTTGCATTTCTATTTTCTTAGAAATATTTACTCTTATTGCCTTGAATAACTTATTCCTTTACAATTATTTTAATGGTTCATAGTTGTTTAGAAAGAAAATTGTAAGCTACCTATCTCCTCATCTTTCTTATTTTTTTTTTATTTCCACTCTTTAGCTCAACCCTTACAGTTTAAATAAATTGATGTTGGTAACTATCCATAAACAGATAATATGTTTGTTTTGTAGATACCGTTCTAGTTTTTTATAGAACTACCTATTTTCATATGTACGGTCCTGATTATTACCGGGCTACCTTTTTGTCGTGGTTTTAATTTTAATATTGTTATAAAAGGTCATTCAGGTAATATTTGGTGAGCCAAAACTGGCTATAATTTTCAGCAATGCCCATGCAGCAATTCCTCAATGGTTGCCAAAATAATAGAGGTTTAATATTTTTACGCTGTTTAAACTATGTCACCTTTTTTTATTTTGAATACATTTATATTCAAATCGTAAGTATTTATTTATTTATTCATTTATTCAATCAATTTTCTTATTGCTAATCGCGTAGCAATGAGACAAGTAGCGTATTAGCCTAAGACCTGATTTCAAGCTTGTTGAACTTAATAGTAAGCAAATATGAATGATACTAGAACCAAATATATTGATTATTATTTTCGCGTGGCTATTACTGAATAAGTAACGGTATAACAACATATCGCTATTAATATTTTTGTAAATTTGCATAGTTTTTTTTTTCTGAAAATCAATTATAGTTTTATAACTGTATAGCCACATTACATTTTTGTACTGCACGAGTTAAATACATCGACTATTATTTTTGCGTGGCCTTTTGTTGTAACCCAATAATAGTCTTTTTTATAAGTACTCAAGCCGTGGACCTGATCTTAATTTTGTGATTATGCTATTTACATACATGTTTACATATACAGTTCTTAAAATAGTCACTTAATTGATCTGCGTGACTTATTGAAATTCACCCCTTTTATATATTTTTTATAATAGTAAATATTGCGTGGACTTAAATTTTATTTTTGTTTTTTATTATTTAAGCAGTCCCTTAAAATTATTGATTGATCTGCGTGTCCTTTATTTTTATTTATTTTTTACTCATTGGATGGCTTTTAAATGAAGCTGATTTGATTCTCTTAAATTAAGCTAACATGTGAATAGAATTGTATTCACGTCCAGACAAAATTAAATTATTATTTAAACCATCATTATCTAAAGACGCGTAATAGAATAATAAAGATGACATTAAAATGAAACTTAAAATGTAGGTACTCCAAATGTAAACTATAGATAACATATTACGTTGGTTAAACTTTTAATTTCTTGTGGGTTATACCAACCATAGTTTTACGTGGCCTTTTTTTTGATACAGCGCATGGCCCTTAATAAGAAAGGATAGAAGTAAGAATTTGCTTGTCAGGAACAATTGTTTACGTATCATTTCGGGTCATAAGTTACTTATAACTCATTGTATAATGAGTATCCATCAACTTTAAATCAAATGTTATATTTTATTATAATACTTCAATTTCTAATACGCTATTAGAAACGTGGCTATACGTAAACCACCCACAGGCAATAATTACCTATTCCTTCCTTAATTTTAATATTTTTAGCGTGTACTCACGTTTATCCTCGTCGCCATTTGTAGTGTATACGCACAGCATAATATTATAATTACACGTTCAACTTCCACAAGTCTTACACGACCGTACACCACGACCCGCAACGCACAAATGCCTCGCGACAAGTCTCTATCAAGCTTTTATACCCACATATTATTCGATCTACCCACATTCGAAATTATATTAATTATACATACACTACAGTATATATAGCGTTGACTACAAACAGTTAAAATATATGCAGGATAAAAGTAATTTGGCCACCGAAGACCAAAATTAGGTACCGGTGGCCCGCTCGCATGGTGAAGAGAGGAGCTTGCATTGTAAGTCTATGGGATTGGGCGCCACCTCTTCCGTCGCCTTGGACCGATTTGGCGGGGCGCGAGCACCTCCATAGTCCACCGCAAAAAAAGGGATAAAAGTAATTTACTTAGGTAAACTAGCAGGCATATATAGTATTTTACCAACATTAAAATGACCGTATATGTAATAATTTATGTTTTGTATATGATTTAAAGGGCTTTATAGGATTTTTTTTTTCTAATTCATATAAATTTTGGCATAGGGTTTTATTTGAGTTTTTCTGTTAGTTCAAATAATGAATAGCTATTTACTTTCACTAAACTCATAGTGTAATTATGATATATCTTAGAAATTATTTGAGATTTAAAAAAAAAAGAAAAGATTGCACAGATAGTTGAGCGATTTTAGTATCGGTGGTTTGTATCGAGAGTATTTAATTCAATGCTTAGGAAAAAAAATTCTTTGAGCAATCTAAAAATGAATATATGCATATATTCTGAGTTCAAGTGTAATTTGTGTGCATTAATTCTATATTTGTAAAGTCTCGCGACAAATAGATTTCTTAGCGAATTTCTCTTTTATGTATTATACTAACATAATTCTTATTTATGTTATATGTATATTATATCCAATAGTACATATTCCAAAAGTTATTGGCATTGCAATTGCTCAATCTTAGCCTTTCTTGGAAATGTTATTGTAGAGTAGAAAACCTTAGATGGAATTAGCCCAGGTATATGTAAAACTGTTAGTTGTGTTTCCCGATAATAATGTACATTTAATAGCCACCCAATTTATAAATTAAAAAGCAATTAGTGGTAGGACCACGCGGTTGACAGTTTTCTGCCTTTTTTGCCAGTCCGTCCGTGGTAGTATCACACTCTCGCAGAAGATCGACGTCTGAGCAATGGCAATCTGCTGTTGCGCTTTCTTCAGTGAGTGAGCCAGAAGTCCAACTGGGTAGGTTTGGGGTTTGTATTGGTAGGCAGCGGCCTAGCTATACTCCTATTATTGGAAAGGTCCATGGGTGGGCCAGTAACACTTACCATCAGGTGTGCTACTTGCTCGTTTAAAACCAAAAACAAAAAAAATAAAATTAAAAAGAATTCTCTTAGTAATTCTTGCTCTTATATTTCAATTAAAATACTAAAGAAATTTTCACACGTTATAAGTAAATATTCAAGAAATCACGTATTAGATAACTACAGGTTCATTCACTCTGTTGAGGTGATTTCTGGTACATCTAATATTCTTCACACGTAAAGTATTAGGCTGTACACGAGAACCAAGAGGGAACAGGTGGCACGTACACTATTGAATAGAACTAACAAAATAATATTAAGAATATTATTCTGTTTATATTCAAATCAAGATATATATGGAAGAATGTAGGTACCGGGGAGACCGAGACTAACCTACCTAGACCAGATTGGTCACGTATTGTAGGAAGGTGGAGTCAAGAGTCTCCGAAACCGGCGAGCGTGTATGAAGAGAATTATGAATGTTGAGGAAGCGAGTGAAGTATGCAAGGATTGAGTTCTCTGGCACTCTGTTCTCTCTGCCTACCCTGCAAGACATATGGCGTGATGATATGTATGTATGTATGTTCAAATCAACTCGCGCATATCTTTCGTTCGTTTCACTCTTAGCCTCGGATTAAGGCAATTGAAGTAAGGAATGCAATCATTACCGTCTCTTACTTGTACGTGAAAGTCTTAAAAATCAGCTGAGAGATTCGTCAGTAGAGTGGGTAATAGTTTTTCTCTTGGGAAATCGTAAACTCTTGGCAAGCTGAGTGAAATTATCGAAACAGACTGCCACTGCCAATTTTTTTTGGTGTTTACTCGATTTTTACAATTTCTACATAAAACGGATGGAAAGTAAATTAAAAAAAAATATAGAAATTTAAAAAGAAGTTTATTATTGAAAATAATATATTTCAGGTACATTAAATTTTAACTAGACGTATTAATTGTTAATATAATTATTTTGTGATTGTGGTCAACATGTCCGCTGATCTGTCTTCTGGGGTTGTCATTTCTGGAAATATAATATAAATAATCTTTTATCCATTAGTTAATTGACGGTTAGACATAAATATTTACCTAAAAAAGGCATTATTTTTAAAAAGCAACATCCTCACTAATGAAATAATCCTTGTATTGCGGGGGCCTTTACAAACATGCAATTAACGCAGACAAATTACATCCAGACTCAGAATAACATTTTGTAGATCGCACTAAATATTGTCCTGTGTGGGAATAGAACCCACAACACAGAAGGTCGGTATCATAACCACTAGGCCATCTGTGTGGTCAGATTGTACCATAGCGTGTGTCCTAAGTACAGTGAGTACTACTCCTAATGATTCCACCGCCAGGTTTTAATACACCTATGAGGAAGTAAGGGATAGCTGCTCATTGTATTCTTAGTCACCAACATATGGTGACCCAGCGATTGTAATATCATCATCATCATTCTCCTACTCTTATCCCAATTACTTGGGGTCAATACAATATGATGATGAATAATTCCGTGTGGTGACGGAGTAAGAATACTATTCACCACCCCATATCTTGCCCGTGGGTGATCGTACGAGACTACTAAGGGATATAAAACGCATATAACATCTATGCGAGAGAAGGAAAACTCGAAACAAAACCCTATACCAACACGTCTGACCAGCGCGGTATAGTAGGTTAATTTCACTCCCATTACGGAGGAGGCGCGAGCCCAACAGTGGGACATTTATGGGCTGTGATGATGATGAATACAATATGTACTCTTCTTTCATAGTACAAATTGTAAAAGTTATTGGCAATAGTTGTATGACCGGCCGCCTGCCTGACGTCAACGTACCTTGGGAGTGTAATTTTTGACCCAACGGCATCAGATGGAGTTGACCCAGGTCGTTATAAGGCTCTTAGTCGTCTTTTATGACATCCACGAGCAAAGTAAGGGTTGGTAGTATTCGTAGCCACTACCACACAACAGTAATAATATTTATTATATTCTGTTATCATCATCGTTCTTCTCTTATCCCAATTACATGTGGTCGATGTAATATATACTCTTCTATCATCTCGCATATTTCGCATATTGCAACTTAATCCTCCTTTTCAGCAGGTTATGGTCTGGACATACTCGCTCATTTCGTCCGCGGTGACAAAAGGGCGGCGTGTGGCCCAAAACCAACCTTAATCTCTCACCATCACCATTAAGGCCGACCAATGGTACCGATTCCTTGATATTCATGGCCGGCTTGGCAATATAACTATTGACCAGATGATATCAGATAGAGTTGACTCAGGTAGATTTGAAGGTCGTTTTATGACAGTCACGAATAATGAAGAGATTAGAAGTATTCGTTAACCATATAATAATTTATTATATTTGATATGTAACTTTATTTTTTTCATACCAATATCATTCTTTTTGGGCTCGTTCCAAGCTTGTTTCTCTGATGTACTGAATAATATGAAGAAGAGATTTGTGAAAAAGTATACTCCTGAAGCCACGAAGAATACTTTTCGCCATTCACTTGGCTCCGTCTAGAAAAAAAAAAGTAAATATGTTATTTATTTCTCTATTTTAATCATAGCCCTTAATTATATCGCGGACTTTACAAATATAAAAATTAACAGATACAAATTACATCCAGATTGTGAATAAATATTTGTAAAATTTACAAAAAATTCGCCTGTGTGAGGATCGAACCTTAACACTCGGTACTAAAAGTTCTCAGGACAATCTGCCACCTATAGAGCACATTTTATTTCTTCCCGTGTCTTTCAGGACGTATTAAAAATACAATAGTGGTGTGGGTTAACCCACATAGTATTAGGTTAAGTTGGTTCTCAGAATAATAGAGTATTAAATCGGTACAATGCGTAATCGTTGTTCGATAGATGTTATACATTTCTTATAAAAAAGATGAATTCATATCAATTATTAAATTTATAATGATATAATGACAAACCTCGTCCTGAATGATGAAACCGCACACGAGTGGCGCAATGAGAGAACATATATTGGCTAAGCAATTGGTAATTCCCATTAAGTTAGCGCTGAAGTTCGTTGCCAGATCAGTATGTACCAGCTGTAAAAAGATAAAAAAACAATTCTTTATGTATTATTTATTTGACTGATGTTAAGTCACTCTGCTCCGGTGGTCGGCACAACGTCAAAGGCGATGTTACGGGTGGGTTACGGGTGTGCGTGCTTACGCCCCTCTGTCGCCCCGGACGGAGTGCTGCGAGGAGTGCGCCGACCGTAAACCACTCCAAAAAAAAGAGATGTATTATTTCTTTAAAGTATTTTTATTCCATCAATTTTAATGCTTAATATGCCATTTTTAAAATTATTTACTACTCTGACAAAAATAAATAGGTAAATGATTTAAAATAAATGCTTTCATAAAAAACCTGATAATTTCTAACGTGTGCCAACCCTTAAGAACGTATGTTTAGCAAACTATATAAAAACCCTGCACTATTGTTTTGTGAACTATTATTGTACTGCTGGGCATTTTACAAATAAAATAATGGACTCAAATCACATTAAAAATCAGAACAAAAATTTGGGTACCGCACAATATATTGGAATGAAAACCACGGCACTGATTTCGTTGTTAATATAGAAATAAAGCAAGAAAATATGATTTTCTTTACCATTACGCTATTTAAGTAGTAAAATTTTTTTATAACGGTGTAAAGTATTCACCCATGTCTCCAAGATACATATACAATTATTATTGCAAATCAATATCATCATCATTATCATCTCAGCTGATATATGCCCTACTGTTGGGCTCGAGCCTCCTCAGCATTGAGGTCAATTAACCTACTGTACCATGCTGGTCAGACGTGTTGGTATAGGGTTTATTTTCGAGTGTTCTTTCTCTTGCATAGATGTTATATGCGTTTTATATCCCTTAGTCGTCTCTTACAATCATCCAAGGGTAAGATAGGGGGAATTGTCCGGTCACCCGACGCGAGGCTACCGCGTGAGGGCGACGCCCCGACGGCGAAATCTGTCGGGGCGCCGACGAGAGGAACCCGCGAGGGTAAACCGCCGAGCGGACCACCGAAGACAAAGATCGGGTACCGGTGGTCCGCTCGCACGGCGAAGAGAGAGGATTTTACGGTGGGTCTATGGGGTCACGCGCCGCCTTCTCCGTCACCCCGGACCGATTCGGCGGGGCGAGACGCACCCATGGCCTACCAATAAAAAAAAAAAAAAAAAAAAAAAAAAAAAAAAAGGGTAAGATAGGGGGTGGTGAATTGTATTCTTACTCCGTCACCACACGGATAAAATATCATTTAGGTCTTTTCCGAGTATATCACTAAAGGACTCATCACGGAATAGCAAATATCTTGTCCATCCATGCTCAATGCCTCCCCCCTTCAAACGAGATATATTGGCCTAATATACCACGCTGGCTTTTATTTTTATTTTCTTATCATATTTATTTACATCATAAAATTAATTCTTACAATAAAAAAGAGAGAACCTACATTATCTGATGCCGTTTGGTCAACAATTACATTCTCAAGGAGCGTTGACGTCAGGCACGCGGCCGGTCATAAAACTATTGCCATAACTTTGGAATATGTAGAAGTATATATAGAAATATATATACTCTACTATGGAAGAAGATTGTTATTGACCCCAAGTAATTGGGCTAAGAGTAGGAGTGATTATTATTCATCATTCTCCTACTCTTATCCCAATTACTTGGGGTCGATACAATATGTACTCATCTTTCATAGTAGATATTGTAAAAGTTATTGGAAATAGTTTTATGACCAGCCAGACGTCAACCCTCCTTGGGAATGTAATTGTTGACCAAACGGCATCAGATGGATATCCCAGGTCATTATAAAGCTCTTAGTCGTCTTTTACGACATCCACGATTAATGTAAGGGTTGGTAGTATTCGTAGCCGCTACCACACAGCAATGGTTATTAGTAGTGATTATTATTGTGGGTTTATTAAAGGAACCCGGGCAATATTTATATTTGTAATTTTCTTACCATATAACCAGTATATGTGCCAGCGTTAATACCCACAGCAACGGTGAGCATCGCTACAGCATAAGCCATTTCACCAGCAGGTATGTATGATAGAACAATAAGCGCTATGACTGGACCCCAAAGACCTGTCACAAAAGAAGATTATTTTAAGGATAAAAAAATCGTAGTAATAAATATTTGCATTGAAGGGGCTTTAAAAAGTGGATGTCGATAATGAGTCAAATACTAGAAAAGACACAGCCAGCCCGAACTTGTGACTTTCAGTGAATTACTTTTTTTTCTCAGGCTATAAAAAAAAAAGTAGTTTTTTTTTGACAAATATCGGGTACCGTTGGCCCGCTCGCACGGCGAAGAGAGGTGTTTGCAGGGTGGGTCTATGGGGTTGCGCGCCGTCTCTTCCGTCGCCCCGGACCGATTTGGCGGAGCGCGGCCACGTCCATAGTCCACCGCAAAGAAAAAGGCTATGGTCTGGACACACGCCGTCCATTCCATCCAGGGTGATGGAAAGGCGGCGTATGGTCATATAACCCACCGTATTTCTTCTCCATCGCCTTTGGGCGAGCCACTGGTACCGCTTCCTTGATATCTGTGGCTGAGATTGCTACTTGGATCATTATTTGTGCCGTCAATTGCATTATATGACGAAGTTATTCAATTATATTCAATACTAGCTTCTGCCCATGGTTTCGCCCATGTAAAACTTTACTTAAGTTTTTCACACTAACACTCACACACTACACTTTACTAAAGTTTTTCATCACATATTTTTATTTACCCCTTAAGGGTATTTTTTTTACAAAATGTCATATTTATTTATATCTAATCAATAGCCCAAAAATAAGTTTCAAGTTCTGGCTTTAAAAATGACGATACTTCCTTACAACTTTTCATCCCCCTTTACAACTCTTGTTTGCATTAAAAAGTATACCTATGTCCTTTATCAGTCTCTAGACTATCTGTGTACCAAATTTCATTTAGATCGGTTCAGTAGTTTTGGCGTGAAAGAGCGACAGACAGACAGAGTTACTTTCGCATTTATAATATTAGTAAGAATTGGTATTGATTTATATTTATACATATTACATTTATTACTTCTACTTTTATTATTATGGGAATTTATTACAATTATTGTTTTATAATATCATTTTAAACCCCTTATTTATCAAATGAATACGATAATCTAGTCCTATGCAATGATTAAACAGGCCATCCATTCAGATTGCTTCTCCGTTCATAACCACTATAGAAACTATTTACATACATACATACATATCATCACGCCATATCCCTTGCAGGGTAGGCAGAGAGAATAGAGTGCCAGAGAACTATATCCTTGCATACTTCACTCGCTTACTCAACATTCATAATTCTCTTCATACACGCTCGCTGGTTTCGGAGACTCTTAACACCACCTTCCTTCAGTACTTGATCAATCTGGTCTAGGTAAGTTAGTCTCGGTCTCCCTCGGTACATATATCCATCCATTCAAACTATTTAACGTACAGAAAATTACAGCAGATAATAAATACAATATTTTACCTATTGTATTAAATAGTTTTCTATTATTTGTAACACTGATCCATTTTCTAGTTGTGATAAGATCTGATAATGCACCGAAGACGAAGCTTAGCAGGTACATGGACAGGTACGGCAGAGAAGAGCGTACACCGTTCTGAAACATATCAAATACGATGAGATTCTCATGATTTTTTTATCAACTGCATAGATGGAGTGTTGTATGATAGTGATTACGAATATTACCCACCCTTATATCGCTTGTGTTACATCACTAGTACTTTACATTGACTTAGGCCAATTCGATCTGATGCCGTCTACTTCACTATTACATTCCAAAGGAGAGTTGACGCCAGATTATGGTTAAGAATATGGTTAATATTTGTTCTTTTGAAATCTGTGAGAATACAATTCGCTACCACCTATCATACCTGTGGGTGATTGTAAGAGACAATTAAGGGGTATAAAATGCATATAAAAACTATGCAAGAGAAGGAAAACTCGAAACAAAACCCTATACTCACACGCCTGACCAACATGGTATAGTAGCTCTATCCATCCCGTTTGGAGGCAGCTCGAGCGCAATAGTGGAACATCATCATTAATGTCAGCTCATATTAGTTCCACTACTCAGCTCGAGTTTCCTACATAATATAATGAAAATTACCAAGAAATTATTAAATTTCAAAGTTTACTTTTACAGTTAAAAAACTCACTTTATTTCACTTTTAAAACTATGTAACTTAATTATGAACAAAATAGACTGACTTATTTTATTTTTGTTTTTATATTAACTTGCTTTATTACATTTTTAAAATGATGTAACTTATTTATGAAGAGAATAGACTGACTTCTAAGCTTCTGTTTTTGTATTAACCGACTTCGTTTCACTTTTAAAACTACGTAACTTAATTATGAACAAAATAGACCGACTTACAAGTTTCTGTTCTTTTTTAACCGAATTAATTTCACTTTTAAAACTATTTAACCTAATGTTAACCTGGCACTCTGTTCTCTCTGCTTACCCTGCAAGGGATATGGCGTGATGATATGTATGTATGTATGTATGTTTAACCTAATTATGAATAGAATTGATTGACAAAAACTGAAACTTATAGTTTCTGTTTTTAACTGACTTTATTTTTTTTTAAATATGTAATTTAATTACTAACAGAATAGACTAATTTCTAAGATTTTGTTTTTATTTTAACCGACTTTATTTCCTTTTTAAAACTACGTAATTAAACGACCTATGTCTAAGCCTCTCCAAATGGACCGAATAATGAGACCATAAATACAAAGATACTGCAACTTACTTTCTTAAGTTCAACATTAAGTACTTTAGCCATATATGTAGGCATCTCTGTCATGAGCGTGAAGAATCCCCAATTTTGCCCGCAATGCGCTACAATCACAGCCCAGAATGGTAGTGACGTCAGTATCTTTAACCACGGGGTTGGGTACCTCTGGAAATAAATATAAAATATTAAATTCGGGCATTTCAGTGGGGGACACAGAACACAATTCACCACCCCCATATCCAGCCCCTTATTCCGTGTGGTGAGGGAGTAAGAATACAATTCACCACCCCCTATCTTACCCATGGGTGATCGTAAGAGTAGACTAAGTGATATAAAACGCATATAACAGCTGTGCAAGAGAAGGAAAACTCGAAATAAAACCTTATACCAACACGTCTGACTAGCGGGGTATAGTAGGTCAATTTCCCTTCCCATTATGGAGGGGCTCGTGTGCCCAACAGTGCGATATATACGTGCTGAAATGATGATGATGAATGATGATGATGATATCCAGCCCGCAAATATCGTAAAAGACAACTGCTGGATATAGTAATAACGGCGGTATAACTTGTAATTTCATGTATTTCTTTACCTCCCTCCCATTTCCATTTATTATATAACATCTAATAGACTCTTAATTACTAATTTCTTAATATTTAATAGAAATTTTATTGGTGATAGTGTTATTTATTTTAATATTTTTTTCTTATTGTAAAATAAATATAATAACTGTATGTTTCTTTGATACAATAAATAAATAAATAATATGTATAGAATATCTATATAAGAGAAGGAAATCTCAAAATAAAACTCTATGCCAAACTGTCTGCCCAACGTGGTACAATAAGTCAATTTCCCTGTTATTATGGAGAAGATTCAAGCCCAGCAATGGGACAGATATAAGCTGGATTGATAATTAAACTGGCGAATTTAAAAATATTTATTTATACATTTGATTTAATTTCCGTTTGCCTCATATAAAACATACAAATAAAGAAATAAGATTAAAATAAACAAATATGATTGTTCATTTAGACTATGTGTACTGGAAATAATTTCTTGAATAATGATGACCAAGAATGCACGTGTGTAGTAGCGGCTACGAATACTACCAACCCTTACTTTGCTCGTGGATGTCGTAAAAGACGACTAAGAGCCTTATAATGAACCTGGGCCAACCACATCTAATGTCATTTGCTCAACGGTTGCATTCCCAAGTAGGGTTGACGTCTGGCAGGCGGCCGGTCATAAAACTATTGCCAATAACTTTTACAATATGTACTATGAAAGAAGAGTACACAGTGGATACAATATCGATCCCAAGTAATTGGAATATGAGTAGGACAATGAATGAATGATGATGGCCAAGAATGCAATATACTACCATTCTTTATTTACCCGTGGAAGTGGTAAAAAGTATACAAAATATTACTAGGAGAATGAGTAGCACTTGAACTGAAATTGCAAAAGATGGGCTTCTGGCTCTCTCGCTTACCAAACTAGGCACAATTTTTACGGATTCTATCGCGTTTGTATTTGATTTTTAATTTCCCGACGTTTCGAACACTTTATAGTGATCATGGTCAAATCAAGAAATCAAATACCAATGCAATAGAATCCGTAAAAGTAGTTTAATTTCAAATGAAAATTCAAAACCGCTCGCGTAAACATTAGAAATCATTACAATTTTTTTTTTGCCGCAGGTTATGGTCTGGTCACGCCCCTGTAAATCCGTCTGGGGCAACAGAAGAAGCGGCGCGTGACCCCATAGATCCACCCTGCAATGTACACAATAATATATCACCACTGCACAGACGTAATTTTTTTACGAGAGTGTGATTCACTAATACTACCATCCTTAATATATCACAATACAAACTATATTTATAAGATAAATAACAAATAAACTATTTTTTTTATTTCTGTTATAGTGAAATTTGCAAAAAAAAAAACGTGCATATATTAACGAAGCAAGCTGTAATAATGACGTTAGTTAATAAACGTTATCTTCTGTAATGAAATATAGTTAAGATATTTGATATTGCTTTCGTACACGCATATCAAGAACCTATGTATCTATTAATTTTATATTATTAATGAACGAACGAGAATATACTTTGATGGTATTTTTATAAAGAAATATTTATATTGACTATAATGGTAACTTTTAATAATATACGAGCGTGTATGAAGAGAATTATGAATGTTGAGGAAGTGAGTGAAGTATGCAGAGATAGAGTTCTCTGGCACTCCGTTCTCTCTGCCTACCCTGCAAAGGATATGGCGTGATGGTATGTATGTATACGTATGTACTTTTAATAATTAGTATTTTCGATTTTATGAAATTCATTAGTAACAATTAGGATCTTTAAATTTTATTCTCTTTTAGTGAGAGTTGGTTTATTTGTAGTCGATATATCGCTGCTCCGACTAGTGGCGAGAATATCAATGGGGATAGCATACAAACCTCGGGCCATTGAAGACAAAGATCGGGTTCCAGTGGCCCGCTTGCATGGAGACCAGAGGCACATTGCAGGGTGCATATAAACCTTCTCCGTAAAAAACTATAAATATATATTAATTTTCATAATGATTAATCAAATACTTCCTGAGTTTAGCGATGTCATATATACAAGCACAATTTTTTTTATAGATATAGATGAGATATGGTAATAAACTCCAAAGAAAATTAAATTGGAACCAAATTGGAATTCCAATTGAATACGGCGTTGCGCACTTAAAAGTAATAATTCCATTATGCTACTGACCTTTAGTTCTCCAACCCGCCCTAGAGATTTCTGAATATACAAAACTTCTTCAGGCTTAATAAATTTGGATGTTTCAGGTGATTTAGCACCGAAGATTACATAGGCAACTGTCCAAATAAGACCAAGAATGCCATTCGTATAGAATATAGCTTGCCAGCCCCACATTGATGCCAAAAACCCTGCTGCCATCAGTTGAAGACCAATGCCAAGCTGACCACCTATAAAAATAAAGTCAAGCATTCAATTTTATAATCGCTTTGCTTCTCTAACCTGTTGATAATTATAAACGGGTCTGCCTTTTGTATTATGGATTTGAGGAAAACGCTACTGTCTACGCTATGATCTTTTAGCTGGTTTTGACGCCTTTTTTAGGATAGGGATAGAATAACTCTTAAAAATAATAAACATATGAGCTGAACATTGAACTGAGGGGGTGGAGCGTTCTTCAATGAGAGAGTAATTGAATTACACTGGTTAGACGGTTAAGTATAGGATTTTAATTTGAGTATTCCTTCTTTTACAAGAGCAGGAAAACTCAAAACAAAACCCTGTACCAACACATCTGACCAGCGAGGTACAGTAGGTTAATTTCCCTCCCATTACGGAGGAGGCCCGAGCGAGTGGGATATATATGGGCTGTGATGATGATGATTTCTTCACTTACATAGAAGTTGTATTCATATTATACACCTTAGCTGTCGTTTCTTCGATACCTACAGGTAACATAGAAGAGTGGTGAAGGTGGTAAACTGTATTTTGACTCCGTCACAACACGGAAAGATCAGATTTAATCTTGAATTAATTTCATGTTCGACAAATATTTTATTCACATTTGAAAGATTAAATTTAATTGTGAAAGATTTAATTGTGGTAGGACCACGCTGTGGACAGTTCTCTGTTTACAGCCGCGGGCCGGTCCATCTGGGGTAGTACCACACTCTCGCAGAAGTTCGACGTCTGAGTAATGGCAATGTGCTATTGCGCTTCGTACGGTGAGCGAGAGAGCCGGAAGCCCAAATAGGGTGGGTTTGGGGTTTGTATTGGTAAGCAGCGGCCTAGCTATACCATTGACAGAGGTCCATGGGCGGCAGTGACACTTACCATTGGGCGTGCTGTCTGCTCGTCTGCCACTACAAGCAATAAAAAAAAAAGATATTTCTAGCACTTTTTTTTTTCAACTTACCAGCATAAACAATGGTAGTTAATAATCCTTTCTCTTCGAATGGCATCCATTGACCGACGAGGTGATGTGTGCACGGATATATGAGTGCCTGCATTAGCCCTTGTAGCATTCGACAGGCACATAATAACTGCCAACCACCCTGAAAGTAATATCTACTTGCATTAACTGAACCAGCTCTTCATGTGATTCTTGTCGATAAGAACTATATGACTGTTTACGATGATAGAACTTTTATTGTCAGATTTTTTTATTTTTTTTATTATTAAACATAATTCCCAGCATTAAGGAAGTAATCATTGTATTGCGGGGAACTTTACAAACATATAATTAACGGGCACTAATTACACCCAGGCTTAGTAAGGGGGTTGCGGGCCGCATCTCACGTCGCCCCGGACCGATAAGAAAAAAAAAAGTTTAGTACAACAATTGGTGTATTACATGGGAATCAAACCAACGGCACTGGCATAGTAGATCGATATCCTAACCACTAGGCCATCTGTGCAGTATAATTCAATAAAATATATTTTCTTTATAGATTATGAAACCATTAAACCGACATTCCTACCTGAAACTGACACAATTAGAAAGATTAGTTTCATAGCATTAAATTCAAACCCCCCCCAATGAGTAAAAGGCAGTTGCAAAGTTTGCATGAAAAGCAAAGGAAAAACTTTAAAATTTTCTTTAAATTTAGTACGAATAATTTTCAATAAAAATAAATAGACAGGTGTTTGGATGCAGTGGCAAGTTTTTATGAAATGGTAAAAAAAAACGTGTCGTTGTCTTCAAAGTTAACAAATATTTTTTTTAGTCAAAATAAATTAACACGTGTTTCAATGATTGTCATTCTCTAAGTAGGGGTATAAAGTAGGGGAATAAATTCTGTAGTGACACCTTTCTTTGATTTCTTATTGTATTAAAAATTAGCATAAATAAATATTTGACAGCGTCTCACTTCTGTTATGTAGAGATCACTAAAAATTATTATTCTGAAGATTAGCCTCTCGGTGTAAAATACAGGGGTGAATATTACTTGTAACATTTTACTCCTTACAGTGTATAATTTAAGGAGAATATCATGTCATTTGTGATTACTACATGACGAAGCTGAGATTTGAATCAGTTTCAAATAATATAAAACTATTTAGCCATTATAATCCCCTGGTACAACGTTCAACATTTTTTTTTTACTATATAATATGCATCGTTACTGCGTTTTTAGCTAGCAACACGTATATTTTAAATTAATTCGTTACAACAATTTTAATTAGAAATACATATAATTTTAGCCAAATTTGTTGTATTTTGCTCAATTTGGGTTTTATGATACACATATGTATAGAGTATTTTATCTATTTTCCTTGCAATCTTTTAACCTAAGGTACAATCATTTCACAGTAATGATACATACATACATATCATGACGCCATATCCCTTGCAGGGTAGGCAGAGAGAACATAGTGCCAGAGAATTCTATCCTTGCATACTTCACTCGCTTCTTCAACATTCATAATTCTCTTCATACACGCTCGCCGGTTTAAATTACAGAAATGATAATGCTAAAATATATTATGTGATAGCTGCTATGAATACTACCAACACCTACTTTGCTCATGGATGTAATAAAAAACGACTAAGACCTTTATATCAAGGTGAAGTTGCCCAGCAATAATCAAAATGAATTTGGCTCAACTTCATCTTGGCTTGGGCTGAAAATCAGTGGCTGGTATGCACCTGCAATCCCAACCATAAGTTGAGCCCAAAGTCAATACTTATATGCATTTACTTTTTTTTTAATTAAAATATTATTTTCTTGAATTGTAAAAGCAAATAAAGATCAATTCTTTCTTTCATTTGAAGCAGTTTGATCAACAATTATATTAACAAGGAGGGTTGACGTCCGACAGTCGACGGGTACTAAAACTATTGCCTATTATGCCCCCTATGAAAAAGGATTACATACTGCGTAGATGCCCAGTAATTGGGGTATGTACAGGTTTATGGTGATTTACTGATAAGTAAAACATGTTGTACTAAAATCATCATCATTCAACTTTTGCCTCCATTATTGAATAAAGGTTTTTCTCATATATTGCGACATAGTGTGGTCATACATTGGAGGGGTCATTTATATAATCATCACGCTTGCCAAGCAGGTTTGAATCAGGCCATTGTAGTAAGATGTTACACATTTCCTAGAACACCACTACTCATTCTCTTTACCTAATATGACAACGTTGGTTTTGCCTCGTCGTGATATCAGTGAATGCTCCTATTCTACTTTTGTAGTGATAAAGTCGCACTGTTGACCGTTTTCTGTCTGCAACCAGTCCATCCAGGGAAGTACACACATACTCTCGCTGAAAATCGATATCTAAGCGTGTGCCATTGTGCTTCTTTTAATGAGCGAGAGAAGCTGAGGCCCAATTTTCTGGGTAGGTTTGTGTTAACAGCTTGCTGGACCGTTAGTATAGCAAAGATCCACGAGCAGCTGTAACACTTACTATCAAGTGTGATGCTTGCTCATTTATCACCATCAACCACCAGCAATAAATAAAAATGGACATCGTAAAAACCTGATAAGTATAAAGTCCTCTTCAAAACCTTATAATACTAACAGCAACCAACAAGCGATCTGACAACCGTAAGATATTCAAATTATTAAAATTTACCATTTAATATGCTTGATTATTCAAATTACTGAAATTTTTAGCATTTAATATGCTTGATTATTTATAAATACCCGATACGAAACGAAAAATGATGTCACAAGCGGGGTTCGAACCCGCACCTATTGGGAGTCCGGCCCAACCGTGCTGCCACTTACACCATCGTGAACTATTTTAGGACATGCAAATTTCGAATCATATTATATCTTACGTCTTCAAGGTGACGTATGCCATCTATCGGACAATGTTTACACATTGTATAGACTTAATACTTCAAACTTTACAGTTAGAATTATATTAAACGATGACACAACCTTGTTATTCAAATTACTGAAATTTTTAGCATTTAATATGCTTAATTATTTATAAATACCCGATACGAAACGAAAAATGATGTCACAAGCGGGGTTCGAACCCGCACCTATTGGGAGTCCGGCCCAACCGTGCTGCCACTTACACCATCGTCAACTATTATAAGACATTCAATTCTCGCATCGTATTATATTTTCGTCTTTAAGGAGACGTGTGCCATCTACCCGACATTGTTTACACTTTGGGTGATCTATTGCCAAGAGTAAACTTCAATTAATTGACGGGGGGTAGAAACTGGTGAATAATAAATACTACTAAAAATAATAAATTTCAATATAAACTTACATAAACAGCTCCGATGGGTGTAGCTAATGATAACAGCGAGTTGACTGTAATTGCTGTTATGAATAGAACTTTGCCACCAAATCGTCTCGCAAGTTCACCGGCTGGTATTTGAAGAATAACATAGCCCCAGAAGAAGGCAGACAGAACTATGGATTGTACACCTAGCGTCCAATCGAAATGCTGCAAAAAAATACATACATATACATTACAAAAGAAATATAATACAAAACTAAATACCAAATAAGAATGAAATAAGAAAAAAATGCAATAAGAAAAAAAATTGGCAATCGAAACCAAGGCCTTCTTTTCTTAAAATTAGGGGACGTCCATTAATCACGTGAGGTTTGAAAGGGGGGAGGGAGGGGTTTCACAAAAATCACGAAGTCCTAAACCTTCATAGTCTTAAACCTCACCACGTATCACCAAGGGGGAGGGAGGGTTAAAAATGCTAAAAAAAAGATCACGTGATTAATGGACGTCCCCTTAAGGTATTGAATGCGGTTCTTTAATATCAGTCATATATTTGACTGTATAGATGACGTTTTTTTTTTTTTTTTTTTTTTTTTTTTTTTTTTTTTTTTTTTTTTTTTTTTTTTTTTATTGCTTATGGCGGCAAACGAGCAGACAGCACACCTGATGGTAAGTGTCACTGCCGCCCATGGACCTTTGCCAATGGTATAGCTAGGCCGCTGCCTACCAATACAACCCTGAACCCACCCCCGTTAGGCTTCCGGCTCTCTCGCTCACCGAACGAAGCGCAATAGCACATTGCTATTACTCAGACGTCGATCTTCTGCGAGAGTGTGGTACTACCCCGGACGGATCGGCCCGCGGCTGTAGACAGAGAACTGCCCACAGCGTGATCCTACCACAATAATGATATACAATAACGATGACGTAGTGGTAGTAACGATTTCATTTGTCTAGAATCGTGGATTCGATTTCCATATAATATATATGTATGCAATACACAAGATACTATTCTCAGTTTCTTTCAAACCATAAACTATAAACTACACTTAAATATAAATAATATTTTTTTTTATAAATACTGATAACCTTCATATGACATATAATTTATACATGAACTCTTTTTTTTAATGATATTAAAATAAACATCCAATTAGCATATTTATCTCACTTATACTGGTATGGTCATACTATTTATAATTACTTTGTTTTTTTTTTATTGCTTATGGTGGCAAACGAGCAAGGAGCACACCAGATGGTAAATGTTACTGACACCTATGGACCTTTAAATTAACAGAAGTACAGCTAAGCTGCTGCCTAACAATGAAATCTTCAAATCCAGTCAAAAAGTTGAGGTGCTGGCTCTCATTCTCATCAGATAAAGCATAATAGCACATTGCCACTGCTCAGACGTGGATTTTCTGTGGGAGTGTGGTACTACCCCGGACGGACAAATAATAATAATAATAATTCATTTATTTCAGACTTACTATTATGTCCATATAAAAAACTTAACTATTACAGGTTTCTTTGCTGTTTATACTTACTTATTAGGTTAATTAATAAAACAGATTATTACATGTCAATTACAAATATTAATAAGATTAAGTATGTATAATAACATGTCAAAGTATAAAAGGAATAAAAGTTAACTAAATTGCATAAAGTTAAATATTAATATCAATGTCAAATTTGGAATGTCAATATTTTAAGATGAATAAAATTAAAAATAAATAAATAAATAATCTTTGAAAACGTCCGAAATTAATTATAATTGACATGTAGTCCAATCGCATGTCTCATAATGGGACAGTCAAATCAGCTCGCTACGACCTTCAGGATACTGTTAGTGCTGCCCCGGACACGGCTTAGCATCAGGCGGCCCGCTAGCGCATGATAGCATGGAAGCCATCCACCCGGGCGTCAGCAAACATGGACGGCTTGCAGCCCTATAACCTACAATATACCCCCATCGCCATTGAATTGAGCATCGGTAGGGATATTTTAACCTCAATAGTCAGCCTTTACGGACCAAGTTGCTGCATATCGTACAATTTATACCTTCAACTCTTTCGTTAACCAAACGAAGTATAGAATCAAATTGCTACTGTAGACGTCGATTTTCTGAAGTGTGTGGTAGTATCTAAAAAATATTAATACATTTATGGCTACAGTAGTTTTTTAATAATAGGACCACGCTGTTGACAGTTTTCTGTCTACAGCCGGGCCGGTCAGTCCGGGGTTGTACCACACTCTCGCAAAAGATCGACGTCTAAGTAATGGCAATGTGCTATTGCGCTTCGTTGGGTGTGCGAGAGAGCCAGAAGCCCAACAGGGTGGGTTTGGGGTTTGTATTGGTAGGCAGCGGCCTAGTTGTACCCTTGGTATTGCAAAGGTCCATGTGCGGTAGTAACTCTTACCAGCAGATGTGCTGCTTGCTTGTTTACTACCATAAGCAAAAAAAAATCAAAATATAGCAGCGTATTTCTGCCACTAGAGTAATAGTAAATAGTAATCTTCTTTTCGATTTAATAGTTTCTTTTTTGGTACTTTATAGACTATATCAAAGATAGTCTATAAAGTACCAAAGTCCATAAAACTGTTGAAAAAATCTCGTAAAATGTGAAATAGGGACGAAATGTTTTATCCACAATATGTAATTGAATTTTAACGAGCGTTGGATCACAGAAAAAAGTCCATCATAATAAAAAATCAAAGGATGTTAAACTTAAATTTCATAGTACAAATAATTTATAGTATAATCACACAATATATAAAATTCGTTTTTAATGTACGCCACGGTAATGAAAATGTAGGCGAAAATTGTATCCCTAACTCATCATCTTACAAAGAAATAGCTTCCCGTGGTACTTCATTTGCGTCACGTAAAAGAGTAAGTTAAAATTTTCTCTGTGGTGATGGAGAAAGAATACGATTCGCCACCACATATCTTACCCGTAGGTAATCGTAAAAGACGACTAGGGGATAAAATATGCATATGACATCTATGCATGAGAAAGAAAATTCGAAATAAAACCCCATACCAACACGTCCGATCAGTGTGTTATAGCAGGTGAATTTCCTTCATAGTGTGAAAGACACTCTATTCCAGTAAGGCGTATTTGAAAGTGAAGATGATAATCATGAAATGATGAAGACTTACTGTATTATTATTATTCTTATCAGTCATGTCTACAATCGCCATACTCATGTTAACTCTCATGCTGAAGGCGATCATCATGCCTAGAAAGAGAAGTACTGCCTGGACATGGCGCACGCCGAACCCACCTGTGAATAATAAGAAAGGATTATCAGTACCTATATTTTATTATTCGAATAAATTAATAGCGTAATGGTCAAGAAATGAAAGAAAGAATGGAAAAGAAAGAGAAAGAAAGCGGTGTTTTATTGTAACGTCCAAATTAGCATGAAAGTTGAAGTGAATGACCAACGGAATGTTATAGGTACAATTCAGGTGCAGGAAAGTTCTTTGCGTGATTCACAAACTAATGTTCCGAATCTGGGTGTTATTTCCAACAGTTGAATCTGTTGTTTGAATATTTATAAAATCTTTAAAAAAAATGACCTACGCTGGTCAGTCGGGTTGATATAGGGTTTTATTTCTAGGTTTCCTTCTCTCATAGCATTGTAATCTACTTGCGTCCTTTATTCGTCATTTATGATCACCCACGGGTAAGAAAAATACAGTGTCATCATAATTCATCATTATTTTGCTCTTAACCCAATTACTTGAGATCGACGCAATATCTACTTTTCTTCCAACTATATTGCAAAAGTTATTGACAGTAGTTTTATAACCGGTCGCCTGATGTCAACCTTCCTTGAGAATGTAATTGTTAACCAGACGGCATCAGATGGAGCTGGCCCAGGTCGATACAAAGCTCTTAGTCGCCTTTTACGACATCTACAAGCAAAGTAAGGTTTAGTAGTATTCGTAGCACAGCTACCACACAACTACAATAATATGATTAGGAACATTTCTGCTGAACTTGACTTTGGAAACTAAAATAACGTGTATGATTGGAATTTTTCCGATTTTGATTTTGGAAACTACAGTATTATGTGTGATTGGAATTTTTTTGCCGACTTTGACCTTCGTAACTAAAATAAAGTATATGATTGTGAAAATTTATTATTATTTAGGTCAAATAAATAACAAACTTATATTGTGATAATAGATACGCTTGATTTGCTACTTTGGATAAAAATAATCATTACACTTAGGTAATTAATAATATCAACAATGGATTTAATGAAAATAATGATTTCTATGAACCTTGCGATGATCCACGTTAGACATAGGCCCAAGGGAGATTTTATAATGTAGGAGATGGCTTGGCGATTATAGAGAATATCGATAGGCACATGAACGTTTTTAATATATTCCATTACAACATTACCATAAATATTTTTTTAAATCCATAAAATGAAGGAGTAAAAATATAATTCACCGTCCCTGTGTATCGTTAAGACAGTGGCTGTCGTAAAAGATGACTAAGAGATATAGAAATAAAACATATACAAGAAAATAGGATATACAGATAAATTATATGCAAGAGAAGATTAAATCTAGGTAAAAGTCTTTTCAAATCCATCTGATCAGCATGGTATTGTAGATAAATTTCTCTGTCGTTGTTGAGGATACTTGAGTCTAACAGTGGGACGTATATGAACTAAGATGATGATAATAATCATCACCTTTTTAAAAGAAATATATTAGTGCAATATTTAAATTGAAATTTATTATTGTAAATTTAATTACCTAAAAGAAAATTAATCAGAAATTGAATATTATTTTTGAAGCCGACTTATTTCAAAATATAAATTTAAGTTTTATAATATGTATGTGGCTTGAAGTTTGATTACATTTAAATTAGAAAATAAAAAAACCATACATAAACTTGATAGAAGAGCAAATTAATTAAAAATTAATAACACATATAAATTTAATTGAAAATATTTATAAATAATATGAAATTAATTTAAAGAAACCATTAAAGTTTTTAATTTTAACTTCAAAAATGAGAACTTACTTGGTCTAATATTTTTCATTCGGCCAGTTGGCACGCCCATTATCACAGTGGTAATTTCCAAAGGCTATAACACAATAAACATACGCCCAACTCAAAGCTCTGAATAAAAATATCACACTTGGACTTCACTCATCGAATCTAGATATTACTGTGGATTCTGAACAATAGAGTCGCCTTTCGTATGATATTTTTTTACGATTTTCTTTATGAGCGTATGAGATATTCACATTTGGACATAGGACTATAGAATGAGATGATATCATAAATGTCTCGTTTGACGTTCATCAAACAATGATAGATGATATAGAAATTTCTCAGAAGATTACTACTTACCATTCTTCCGCGGTTATGAAGACAGTTTTTATAACTTAATTTTAAGAATTTTCTTAATTTTAAGCTGTATGGTAGCGTCTTCGAATATTAGCAACCCTTACTTTGCTCGTGGATGTCGTAAAATACGACTAAGAGCCTTATAATGACCTGGGCCAACTCCATCTGATGCCGTTTGGTCAACAATTACATTCCCAATGAGGGTTGACGTCTGGCAGGCGGCCGGTCATAAAAATATTGCCAATAACTTTTACAATATGTATTATGAAAGAAGAGTACATATTGTATCGACCCCAAGTAATTGCGATAAGAGTAGGAGAATGATGACTTAATTTTAACTACATTATTTTATTATTACTCTTCAGCGTATTTACTATTTTTCAGTTGATATTAACATTATTTAAATTATGTTCCTTCGTAAGTTAAAAAGGCTTATCCACCCATAACGTCACCGACTATCAACGTTAAGTGGAGATAGGTCTCACAAAAAGGAGAGAAATTTCAATCCATGAACGTCAGCTACTAATCACCATACAGTCTTTTGCGCGTCATTCTGTTTATGAAAACAGGACAAATATATTAATAAAATAATATACTGTCAGCCTATCTAAGTTTACTCTGTTAAATGTAGGCTTTCCCATAAAAGGAAGATATTGCCATCAATTGGCAAGACGATTAACTATCAGCTTACCGCTGTCCACTCGCTTGGTAGAATCTTACTTGGATTTTAGGCTAATCACATGAAGGTACTCGATGGTAATCTCATTTAGTTTTAATTTGTTATCACATTGTATCTGTCACTGACTGCGTGGTAGAGCGGTGTGGTAGGGGCTATGAATACTACAAACCCTTACTTTGCTTGTGGATGTCGTAAAAGACGACTAAGAGTATTATAACGACGCTTGTATAAATTAAATTTGAGTAAATTTTGTTCTTTTGAAGCTTAAAAAAGAGCTCCTCAAAATTACAGTCAACTGGCAAAGAGATTTTTATATTTTGAAAAAAATTTTATACGGAATGAATCTACCATTATTAAAAGACGTAACGAAGGTATCTTTATCAGTTTTGATGACATTTCAATTCATGACGTGCTTCATACGTTAACTTAAAAGTTAGGAGTTTGGGTATATATTTGTACATATCGATCAGCCCGTAGATGTTTACTGTTAGACAGCCAGCTATAATCAACGGTTTTCTGTGACATAATGTTTTCTGATGCTTATGCGGGTATTACATGTTTGATATTAATCTATTTTCACGGATCCTATCGCTTTTGTATTTCATTTTAAATTTTGTAAAGTCTCGAACGCATTACAGCGTTCATGGCCAGCGACTAGGGTGTTTCACGTCCAACAAGTCATCGTTATTACAGAGATTAATTCTCTACGACTTTTATGATCATGTCAATTCACCTGATAGTCCAATTCGACTAACTTTCTTCCCCAACGATTGTTAGTTCTACAAAGAGGCCTGCCCATTACTACCTTAAAGAGCTAATTATTCTTTTTATATTGGTTATAAATATTATTATGTCGATATATCTTCAGTATAGCTTTCTCCATAGCGTGCTGTGCAAATTGGTGCCCTATCATGAGGTTAGAAATGTTAAGCATAGCTATGGAGAGTCATAGCATGCTGTGCGAATTGTTATAAGGTCGAGATTTAGAAATCACATATCTATATATTCTTTTCTCAGTGCTAATCGAGGTACCATTAGCACGCAACCCTAATTTGACTATAATCGTGGCTAATATAATATTTTTTTTAACATCAGCCTGCACTAAGGAAATACTCCTTGTATTGCGGGAGACTTTACAAACATGTAATAAACGCAGACAAATTACACCCAGACTCCGAACAACACTGTGGATTTGCACAAAGTATTGCCCTGCGTAAGAATTGAACTTATGACTTCTAATTACTGAAATTTTTAGCATTTAATATGCTTAATTATTTATAAATACCCGATTACGAAACGAAAAATGATGTCACAAGCGGGGTTCGAACCCGCACCTATTGGGAATCCGCCCCAATCGTTGCCACTTACACCATCGTGAACTATTTTAGGACATGCATATTTTGCTTTATATTATATCTTACGTCTTCAAGGTGACGTATGCCATCTACCAGACAATCAATTATGACTTCTAGGCAGTCAATAATGATTTGTAACAATAATTAATTATATAATAATAAAATTTATTTAACATCGTCTCGGCTCATATAAATCCCACAGCTGGGCTCGAGCCTCCTCCACAGTGGGATCTAATTATTATATGTATTTTTTTTATTTATATAATGTCAAATGGGGTAGTACCCCATGAGGTAACGGGATACAATTATGATAGGGTTGCGAGGCCTTACTTTTTATTGATTTTTGGTGGCATACAAGCAAAAAGGGATGTGTGATTCCCATGTGATTCCTGTAAGAGATATAAAAACTGTCCAAAATAGTAAAGAAGGAGTAGGAAACAGCGTTCTCGTAGTTAACTCATAGCACTAATTGTGATTACCAGTCCCACTATCAAGCATTGTGAATATGGTAATTATTTCTGCAATAAATCACCTCGCATGATGACGGAGTAAGAATATAATGCACCACCTTATCTTTTTCATGGATTATCGTAAGATACGACGTAGGGTTATAAAACGCATAAAACATCTATGCAAGTGAAGGGAATCTCAAAGCAGAGCCTATACTAATACGTCTGACCAGCGTAATGGAGTTGATTAATTTCGCTCCCATTGTAAATGATGGTCGAGTCCAGTAGTAGGACATATATCAGCTGAGATAAATAAATGAAATGAATCACCTCGCTATATACTATGCTATAAGTAAACCAGTGTCTAACAGTCTCACTTAGGTCAAATACAGGTCTCTCATTGAGTAGACTTGTATTTGACATAATAAAAGACAGATAGATCTAATATATGAAGCTGATCAAGTGGACTTGTATAGTGTTTTATTTCAAATATCCCTACAATATACTGTCTTAATAAATTAGGTACCGGGGTAGACCGAGACTAACCTACCTAGACCAGATCGGTCACGTACTGAAGGAAGGTGGAGTCAAGAGTCTCCGAAACCGGCGAGCGTGTATGAAGAGAATTATGAATGTTGAGGAAGCGAGTGAAGTATGCAAGGATAGAGTTCTCTGACACTCTGTTCTCTCTGTCTACCCTTTTTTTTTTGCGGTGGGCTATGGACGTCGCACCCCGCCAAATTGGTTCGGGGCGACGGAAGAGGCGGTGCGCAACCCCATTAACCCACCCTTTTTTTTTTTTTTTTTTTTTTTTTTTTTTTGCGGTGGGCTATGGACGTCGCACCCCGCCAAATCGGTCCGGGGTGACGGAAGAGGCGGCGCGCAACCCCATTGACCCACCCTGCAAGCACCTCTTCTTCGCCGTACGAGCGGGCCACCGGTACCCGATCTCTGTCTTCGGTGGCCCGCTCGGCGGTATGCCCTCTTGGGCTTCTCTCCTGTCGACGCCCCGACAGCTTTCGCCGTCGAGGCGTAGTCCTCACGCGGTGGCCTCACGTCGGGTAACCGGACAATTCCCCGGTCCGATCACCCGAAGCCTCGGTTAGGGCGGCATCAGGCGCAGGCACTCGCGCCTGCGCCGCCCCGGCCGCGGGCGGCGGCCCGGGTCACGGGAATCCTCCCGGGCCCGTTCCGCCGCCTCCTTCTGCGAGATGACAGCCTCGCAGAAGGCGGCGACCGCGTCCCAATTCCTGACGCTGTCGACCATCGCTCGCGCAACAGCCGGCAGCGTCAGGTCGGCACCGATGACAGCGACGAGGTCACGGCGCTGCCCGTCCCAGCCCGAACATACCTCGAGCGTATGTTGCGCCGTGTCCTCGTCGCTACTGCAATGGTGGCAGGACGGAGTCCACTCCCTCCGCACGACCGTGTGCAGGTACTTGCCGAAGCAACCATGCCCCGACAAAACCTGCACCAACCGGAAAGAGAGGACTCCGTGCTGCTGCTCCATCCACTCCATCAGTACGGGCCGGAGGGCCTCAGCAGTAATAACACCGTATCTAGGCCTCTCCAGCCGCGTAGCCCAACGGGCGATGACTTCTCGGCGGGCGTCCTCGCGCCAGGTGGCTATCTCGTTGAACGATGGGGAGCCACCCTCTTCGCGCATTGAGGTAACCCGCCGGTAGAGGTCGGAGAGCATCTCCGCCTCTAGGTCCCACGGGGGTGTCCCGGCCAATAGGCACGCCGCCTCTGTCGACACCGTGCGGTACCCGCGAATGGCTCTGACCGCCATGACTCGCTGTGGCCTCCACAGAACCGCCCTGAGTTGGGCGTTCAGAGCCCTCGCCCACACGGGTGCGCCGTACATGGCCATTGAGCGGATCACCCCCGCATACAGCCGTCGGCCCTGAAAACTGGGTCCGCCCACGTTCGGCATGAGCCGAGAAAGGGCGGACGCCGCGCCGACCAGCCGGGGAGCAATTTGACGAAAATGCTCCCGGAACCACCATCGCCCGTCGAGCACCAGACCCAAGTACCTCATATGGGCCTGGATACTGATGTGGATGGAGTTGACCCCATTAACCCACCCTGCAAGTACCTCTTCTTCGCCGTGCGAGCGGGCCACCGGTACCCGATTTTGTCTTCGGTGGCCCCTCTCTGCCTACCCTGCAACACATTAAGAGTACGCATAACCGTTGAGCATGCATGAACACTGTGTTCAGTGTGAATGAAGCGATGGAGGTATCTTAGGATCGTGCTTTGTGGCAATCCATAGTCTCTGAGTATCCCTCTATAAACAGGCATGAGGTTACATATATAAGATTGTATGTATATTAATTATGAACAATGTCAATACTTCGCGTGTGATGACGGGATAAGAACCTTTACTTGCTCGTGGGAGGCGTAAAAGTGGCGGAATATCTCTCTAGTAGAATGAGCTGTAGCTCTCTCCTAGTCAACATATAACATCCGTATGCGATCACCAACAATCATCCTATCATTAGTAGAGGAAGCCTAAATCCAGGAGTAAATGTTGAAAGGCTGATGATGATGACGATTTTAGAATACAATATGTTTATAAATACCCGATACGAAACGAAAAATGATGTCACAAGCGGGGTTCGAACCCGCACCTATTGGGAATCCGGCCCAACCGTGCTGCCACTTACACCATCGTGAACTATTTTAGGACATGCAAATTTCGATTCATATTATATCTTACGTCTTCAAGGTGACGTATGCCATCTATCGGACAATGTTTACACATTGTATAGACTTAATACTTCAAACTTTTACAGTTAGAATTGTATTAAACGATGACACAACCTTGTTATTCAAATTACTGAAATTTTTAGCATTTAATATGCTTAATTATTTATAAATACCCGATACGAAACGAAAAATGATGTCACAAGCGGGGTTCGAACCCGCACCTATTGGGAATCCGGCCCAACCGTGCTGCCACTTACACCATCGTGAACTATTTTAGGACATGCAAATTTCGATTCATATTATATCTTACGTCTTCAAGGTGACGTATGCCATCTATCGGACAATGTTTACACATTGTATAGACTTAATACTTCAAACTTTTACAGTTAGAATTGTATTAAACGATGACACAACCTTGTTATTCAAATTACTGAAATTTTTAGCATTTAGTATGCTTAATTATTTATAAATACCCGATACGAAACGAAAAATGATGTCACAAGCGGGGTTCGAACCCGCACCTATTGGGAATCCGGCCCAACCGTGCTGCCACTTACACCATCGTGAACTATTTTAGGACATGCAAATTTCGATTCATATTATATCTTACGTCTTCAAGGTGACGTATGCCATCTATCGGACAATGTTTACACATTGTATAGACTTAATACTTCAAACTTTTACAGTTAGAATTGTATTAAACGATGACACAACCTTGTTATTCAAATTACTGAAATTTTTAGCATTTAATATGCTTAATTATTTATAAATACCCGATACGAAACGAAAAATGATGTCACAAGCGGGGTTCGAACCCGCACCTATTGGGAATCCGGCCCAACCGTGCTGCCACTTACACCATCGTGAACTATTTTAGGACATGCAAATTTCGATTCATATTATATCTTACGTCTTCAAGGTGACGTATGCCATCTATCGGACAATGTTTACACATTGTATAGACTTAATACTTCAAACTTTTACAGTTAGAATTGTATTAAACGATGACACAACCTTGTTATTCAAATTACTGAAATTTTTAGCATTTAATATGCTTAATTATTTATAAATACCCGATACGAAACGAAAAATGATGTCACAAGCGGGGTTCGAACCCGCACCTATTGGGAATCCGGCCCAACCGTGCTGCCACTTACACCATCGTGAACTATTTTAGGACATGCAAATTTCGATTCATATTATATCTTACGTCTTCAAGGTGACGTATGCCATCTATCGGACAATGTTTACACATTGTATAGACTTAATACTTCAAACTTTTACAGTTAGAATTGTATTAAACGATGACACAACCTTGTTATTCAAATTACTGAAATTTCCGGCCGGATTCCCAATAGGTGCGGGTTCGAACCCCGCTTGTGACATCATTTTTCGTTTCGTATCGGGTATTTATAAATAATTAAGCATATTAAATGCTAAAAATTTCAGTAATTTGAATAACAAGGTTGTGTCATCGTTTAATACAATTCTAACTGTAAAAGTTTGAAGTATTAAGACTATACAATGTGTAAACATTGTCCGATAGATGGCATACGTCACCTTGAAGACGTAAGATATAATATGAATCGAAATTTGCATGTCCTAAAATAGTTCACGATGGTGTAAGTGGCAGCACGGTTGGGCCGGATTCCCAATAGGTGCGGGTTCGAACCCCGCTTGTGACATCATTTTTCGTTTCGTATCGGGTATTTATAAATAATTAAGCATATTAAATGCTAAAAATTTCAGTAATTTGAATAACAAGGTTGTGTCATCGTTTAATACAATTCTAACTGTAAAAGTTTGAAGTATTAAGTCTATACAATGTGTAAACATTGTCCGATAGATGGCATACGTCACCTTGAAGACGTAAGATATAATATGAATCGAAATTTGCATGTCCTAAAATAGTTCACGATGGTGTAAGTGGCAGCACGGTTGGGCCGGATTCCCAATAGGTGCGGGTTCGAACCCCGCTTGTGACATCATTTTTCGTTTCGTATCGGGTATTTATAAATAATTAAGCATATTAAATGCTAAAAATTTCAGTAATTTGAATAACAAGGTTGTGTCATCGTTTAATACAATTCTAACTGTAAAAGTTTGAAGTATTAAGTCTATACAATGTGTAAACATTGTCCGATAGATGGCATACGTCACCTTGAAGACGTAAGATATAATATGAATCGAAATTTGCATGTCCTAAAATAGTTCACGATGGTGTAAGTGGCAGCACGGTTGGGCCGGATTCCCAATAGGTGCGGGTTCGAACCCCGCTTGTGACATCATTTTTCGTTTCGTATCGGGTATTTATAAATAATTAAGCATATTAAATGCTAAAAATTTCAGTAATTTGAATAACAAGGTTGTGTCATCGTTTAATACAATTCTAACTGTAAAAGTTTGAAGTATTAAGTCTATACAATGTGTAAACATTGTCCGATAGATGGCATACGTCACCTTGAAGACGTAAGATATAATATGAATCGAAATTTGCATGTCCTAAAATAGTTCACGATGGTGTAAGTGGCAGCACGGTTGGGCCGGATTCCCAATAGGTGCGGGTTCGAACCCCGCTTGTGACATCATTTTTCGTTTCGTATCGGGTATTTATAAATAATTAAGCATATTAAATGCTAAAAATTTCAGTAATTTGAATACAATATGTTATCGTATGTTACTTTGCCGTGGGTGATATAAAAAAAGCTGAGATTTATCTGAAAAATAAAGCAGAGAAACTTTGGGGAAGCCCCAAAAAGTGCTTATCAAGCCCTTAATGACCAGATATGAGGATTATACCATAATCGCTTCGTCCTAATAGTAGACTGAGAAATTAAGCCTATATCCTAACAACTGAATTTGATAGGCTGATGGGTTGATATAAAATAATAATTATGATTGTATTAATTTTGAGTAGGTGTTGAAGAGCATATTTTTATTAAATATATCATTATCGTGTCCGTGTATTTTCTTGTCGTAATTTGTCAATTTTATAGTTATTAGATAAACGAAACAAGTGAGGTTATCATAAGAGCATAACAATAATATATTACACTAAATTTAATGTAACATTATAGTTAATTAAAAATAGCTCTTAGTACATTTTGATAAGATTGAAAATAATACAATACAATAATTTTAGCGTTGAATTAAAAAAAAATACTCTCCACTAAAAGTATTCTGATATCATTTTTAATGTTGATCATAGTTTTATGCAATTTACGTAATCAATACTGATTTAAAAATATTTAGCTCTTTTTTTTTTTATTTGATAACATTTATGGCCATTGCTCTGCTTTTATTTGCTCAAATTTTTTTTTATAGCTTATGATGTCAAACGAGCAGACAACACACCTGATGGTAAGTGTCACTGTCGCCCAAGGACCTTTGCCAATGGTATAGCTGGGCCGCTGCCTACCCATACAAAACCCGAACCCACCCCAGTTGGGCTTCCGGCTCTCTCGCTCACCGAACAAAGTGCAATAGCACATTGCCATTACTTAGGCATTGATCTTCTGCGAGAGTGTCGACTACCCCGGACGGACCGGCACGCAGCTGTAAACAGAGAACTGTCCATAGCGTGGTCCAACCACAATAAAAATTCTAGCGTTAAGATTAGTGTATTCAAACAAACATATATACAAATAAACTTCAGATTTATGAATGTCAATTATTTTGCTGCTTTTATCCCAATTGCAGTCGGCCCAATATGTACTTTCTTCCAGCATATAAGTACATTGCCAAAGTTTTGGCAGTAGTTTTACTACTGGGCGTCTAACTGATGTCAAAAATTCTCGTTCGTCTCAGGTTCAAAACTCTTAATCGCCTATTACAACACCTATGAGCAACGTAAGGAGTAGTATTCGTAGCCAACAACATAGCAGCAGATTCAGATGTATGACAATTAAATTTAATAACACATTTGCATTCAAATAATGTGGAGATAAAAGATTTCTCTTGAAAATAAATTTATTTATTTATTTATTCATTTTAGGACAGCTAGTAATTGATACATTGTAGATATTAAAATATAAATATAACATAAAATTAAACTAAATGCTCAATTCTTAAGCTATCACAGCATGCACAGAAATGGCAACAAATTACGGAAACAAACTATAAAAAAAGAAAGAAACAAAATAAATCCTCATTCTTCATTATAAAAAAAGAAAAAAGAAGAAAGAAAAAAAGAAAGAAAAAAGAAAGTTGAACTGGTTAATATAATTGAAGTATTTGAAAGATAAATAATTAATACAGTTTTAATTGGTTAATTCACGGTTTTTAAAATTAAAATACAGGCGATGAGATAAAATGATGATACCGTTCAAATGTTTTTTTTTATAAACCCATGACATCAGATATCTCTCGTTAAAAGACTATTTAGTAATTATCATTTTTATCATTATTTTATTACTATTATTATATGTTAGTATTTATTATTTTGTCCGTGTGGTGACGGATTAAGAATACAATTCACCACCCCGTATCTCACTCGTGGGTGATCGTACGAGACGATTAAGGGATATAAAACGCATATAATATCTATTCAAAAGAAAGAAAACTCAAAACAAGACCCTATACCAACACGTCTGACCAGCGTGGTATAGTAGGTCAATTGCCCTCCCATTATGGAGGAGGCTCGAGCCCAACAATGGGACGTGTATGAGCTGAGATGATGATGATGATTTATTATTTACTGTAAAAGGCGTATAGTAAATATATTTCAAAATCTTGGCAAAAACGAATACGGAATGAAAATGACGTATCAATTTTTAAAGTACTCATAATCATCATCAATATTCCAGCTCTATATGTCCTACTTTTAATTTTCTTTTTCTTTTATTGGAACGAAGTTCCTTATCGCGCGTTGCGAAAGGGGGCTAGACGGAAAAAATTACTACCGACACACCAAAGTTGTAACGACACATCATTAAACAAAGTCGCTTTTTCTGTCCCTATATCCCTATTTATGATTAAATCTTTAAAACATATTGATGCGGTTTTTTTTATAGATAGAGTGATTCAAGAGGAAGGTTTATATGTATAATATATGCATAATGTAGTAGAGAAACACTGATAATTTTAGAGGTTTCTAATGTGATGTCGTAAATAAACACATTATTTTGCGCTTACATTGCAAACGCTGGCTGAACCCTATGAAATAGATCAAAATAAAGTACTACAGTATTATACAGCTTAAAAAGGCCTACAAAAAAGTCCGCGATGGTATATATCTATCTCTTAAGGATAACATACTATATCCATTTTAATACTTTAAAAAATGTTCTATTATAAAACGATAATTGAAAAGCTATTTACACAAATACTGTATTAATCCTTATCATTTTAAATACATTAGTTGGCTTGAGCATTTCATGAAGATAATTTTTTTCCCTTCAGACCATGCAAATTAAATCAATACCTTAAGAGATATAGCAAAATCAAAATAATGCGCAACGAAATTATTTTCGCCCGTGACCGGGCCGCGTGGCCGGCTCGCGTTCGAGCTCGGGGCCCAAAAGTTTTGGTAGTCTAGTGGAATTGTATATCCTATTATTAATATTATAAACGTGAAAGTTTGTAATAATGTATGGATGTGAACATGTTTGTTGCTCTTTCACGTAAAAACTACTGAATGGATTTTGATGAAATTTATAGTAATATAGCTTGCACATCAGAATAACACATAGGCTATAATTTATAAAAATATTTTGCAAATTGGCTAAAATATAACGATAAAATCGCTTAAGGCAGAAAAAATTTATATAATTATAATAGAAATTCGTTCCATCCGGGTGTCCCTTGACACCTCCGGTTTTTTTTTTTTACTATGTCAGGCTGGTCAGAAATATTGTTTCGACAGTTTTATTTCGAGTTTTCCTTCTCTTGCAAAGACGTTATATGCATATTAAAATTTGTTATTCGAATTGGACGACACCCATGAGCAAGACGATGGTGAAATATATTCTTCTCCGTCACCAAAAGTAATTTTACTAATGTATATTTTTTTTTTTATTGCTAATGGTGGCAAACGAGCAGACAGCACACCTGATGGTAAGTGTCACTGCCGCCCATGAACCTTTGCAATACCAAGGCTAGGCCGCTGCCTACCAATACAAACCCCAAACCCACCCCAGTTGGGCTTCCGTCTCTCTCGCTCACCGAACGAAGCGCAATAGCACATTGCCATTACTCAGACGTCGATCTTCTGCGAGAGTGTGGTACCACCCCAGATGGACCGGCCCGCGGCTGTAGATAGAAAACTGTCCACAGCGTGGTCCTACCACTATTAAAAATAAAATAAAATAATATTTAAATTAGTTTATTATAGTAAATATAATATATACATTCAGGTACATAAAGAAAAACAGATGTCCGTTGATATTGTAATTAATTTGTGATTGTTGCCAATTTTTCTGGAGTATTTTCTTTTATTCTTGTTTCTGAAAACAGCAAAGATAAATGTTAAGTTGTTAGAATGTAATAAGTTTGTGCTTATCATCATCCCAGCTCATATACGTTCCACTGCTATGTTCAGGTGTACTCTATAGCAGGAAGGTAGTGGAACTACTCATCATTCTCCTACTCTTATCCCAATTACTTGGGGTCGATACAATATGTACTCTTCTTTCATAGTACATATTATAAAAGTTATTAGCAATAACATTTCCGCATTCGTAACGATGACGTAAGAGAGCGAGTAGGTATGAAAGAGAGTATTGGTGTAAAGATGCGAAAGGGCATGCTCCGATGGTTCGGACATGTGGAAAGAATGCCGAACGAACGTCTGGTTAAGCAGATATACATTGCGAAAGTGGAAGGATGTAGGTACCGAGGGAGACCGAGACTAACCTACCTAGACCAGATCGGTCATGTACTGAAGGAAGGTGGAGTCAAGAGTCTCCGAAACCGGCGAGCGTGTATGAAGAGAATTATGAATGTTGAGGAAGCGAGTGAAGTATGCAGAGATAGAGTTCTCTGGCACTCTGTTCTCTCTGCCTACCCTGCAAGGGATATGTCGTGATGATATGTATGTATGTATGTATGTATTAGCAATAGTTTTATGACCGGCCGCCTGCCAGACGTACACCCTCCTTGGGAATGTAATTATTGACCGAACGGCATCAGATGGAGTTGGTCCAGGTCGTTATAAGGTAATATAGATCTACTATACCATACTAAATGAAAAATTACCTTACCACCTAATACAGATTGCCATTCTTTTAATTTTTCTTTTTAAAAAAGTAATACTCTACTCAAAGGAATAATTTCTTGTGTCAAGGGGGACTGCATAAAGAAAATAAATGAACCAATTACAACCAAACTATATTAATTTCAAAATTTTACTTGCTTCTTGTTTTATTATTTGTTTATTATTATTTACTCCGGCCGGACTCGAATCGAAATCGAATTCCGCTTGTGACATTATTTTTCGCTTCGTAATCGGGTTTTTATAAATAATTAAGCATATTAAATGCTAAATTTCAGCAATTTGAATATTTTAATCTTTTTGAACAATAATTGACATCAAAAAATATGATTAACCGCAATGTTGTATGTCATTTATACTTAGATAGGTGTTACCTAGAAATTAACACATTCAGTGCGTACAAAATAAATAATAATAATAGCTGGGAGCCAAAACTTTTTAAGGCGAATTTTGATTAAGTACATATGAATGTTTGAAAAGGTATATTGTTATTATCATTATTTCAATAAAAAAAACACATTTTTCGGATACGAGTGTTCGGCATACAGCACGCTGGGTGCTGAGCACTTGGATCCCGCTGCTACAAAATGAACGGGACGTTCGCTCGGATCCGAGTGGTGAGCAAGGTATGTGGTAATTATTTATCACCACACGGAAATTCAATTTATATCATGTATAATAAATTATTTTAAAAATATTTCTTACCAACATCTTTCTCTTTAGGCTCATTCCAAGCCTGTTTCTCAGAAGTAACGAATAATACAAAGAATAGATTTGTAAAGAAATATACAGCTGAAGCCACAAAGAATACTTTCCGCCATTCGCTTGGTTCCGTCTGGAAAAATTAAAAATGTTAGGAATCATCTTCGTCACCGTCATCATAGTTATTCTCCTGCTCTTCTTCATCACCATTGCTGGGGTCTACGCAATATGTACTCGTATTAATATCGCAAAAGTTATTGACTATAGTTTTATAACCGGCTCCCTGCCTGACGTCAACCCTCCTTGAGAATGTAATTGTTGACCAAACGTCATCAGGTGGAGAGTGCCAGGGAAATATGTTTTCTTTTTCCATACAATCTTATCAAATGTCACTACTGTGTTCAATTCATTTCTATCTATATCATTCTTCACACAGTCCATCCATCTTTCTCTGGCCTTTTCTTACTCATGAAGTCCTCAAATTTGACATATACAAATTACACAACATTTTTGGATCGTAAAAAGCATTGTCCTAAGTGGGAATCGAACCTACGACACTGGTTACGGTATGTGGAATTCAAAATGCAATATCTTGGCTCACAGTTTGTTTTTATTTCTTATTAATTATTCTTGTTATATAGTTTTATAACGAGATCAAAGTAGTCGGTGTTTCAACTCACCTCATCTTGGATAATATAACCACAGACGAGGGGAGCGACGAGAGAGCTGATGTTTGCTAAGAAATTAGTGATACCCATTAGATTAGCGCTGAAATTTGGCGCCAAATCAGTATGTACCAGCTGCGAAAATAGAAAAAAAAATATATAAATTCATTTTTTTTTGTAAAGAATAAACCTTGTACTGCGGGAGACTTTACAAACATATAATTAACGCAGAACAATTTTGTCCTGTGTGGGAATCGAGCCCGTGATACTCGGTGCATTCTATTATGTTCTTATATTCCTAACCTATTTCTAGCGAAAGGTATTTATTTTCTAAATCAGCCTCATCATCTTAGCTCATATACGTTGCACTGCTGGGTTTGAATCTTCTCCACGGTAGTCAGATGGATTGGTATAGGTTTTTATTTCCAGTGCTCCTTCTATTGCTTGCGTTTTTAATCATCTATTTATTATGACATCCACGGGCAAACACGAGGGTGGTGAATTGTATTCTTACTTCATCACCACACGGCAATCAGCATCGTAAGTTCGTTCTTTTTATTCGTTCAAAGAATTCAGAAAATGTATTTATAAAATACATCTATTCATATGATCACTAAATATGAATAGAATAATTTACAAGCCCTCTTTTTTTCCCATAGATGATCATAAAATACCACAAAAGTATGCAAATAGATAATGTCACTGCAAGAGAAGATAAATTTGAAATAAAACCCTATATCACCAGCAACACTCGCTTCACCAGCGTACTACCGGAAGCCCAACGTGGTGGGTTTGGGGTTTGTATTGGTAGGCAGCGGCCTAGCTATACACTTGGTATTGGAAAGGTCCATGGGTGGCAGTAACACTTCCCATCAAGTGTGCTGCTTGTTCGTTTGCCACCATTAGCGATAAAAAAAAACTATAATAGGTACATTTCAAATCGTCATGGAGGAGGCTCAACAGGATATATACAAATAATTCTAGGTAATATTGATAATTTATTAAAGAAAACCCGTTCAATATCAGAAGTATGGTATGATGATGATAAGTGATGGTGATGATCGATGGAGATGGTAATATAGATGATGATTATGATCGAATCGATCGAAAATCGATGATGATATATGATGATGATGATATATGATGATGATGATATTATTATACTTACCATATAGCCAGCATATTGACCAGCGTTTATACCCACGGATACAGTAAGCATTACTACAGCATAAGTCATTTCACCTGCTGGTATATATGATAACCCAATTAGCGCAATAGCTGGACCCCACAGACCTGAAATAAAAAAAAGAAAGGTATTATACCTTATGATATCCCCGTGGTGAGGAAGTAAGAATATAATTGACCACGATAGGCAATTAGTTATCGTAAAAGAGGACTAAAGTATCAATTGTGGTAGGACCACGCTGTTGATAGTTTTCTGTTTACAACCACGGGCCAGTCCCTCCGGGGTAGTACCACATTCTCGCAGAAGATTGACGTCTGAGTAATGGCGATGTGCTATTGCGCTTCGTTCAGTGAGCGAGAGAGTCGGAAGCCCAACTGGGGAGGTTGGGGATTTTGTTGGTAGACAGCGGCCTAAGCTATACCCTTGGTATTGCAAACGTCCATGGGTGTTAGTGACACTTACCATCAGGTGTGCTGCTTGCTCGTTTACCACCATACGCAATAAAAAAAGGTATTTTTTTAAAAGCCTAAGACCCTGCATTAGAGACAGTCAAATTGATAGCCATATACCACCTAACCACGAGAATGAAAACTCAAAATAAAAACCAATACTATGTATCTGACCAACGTGGTATAGTAGGTCATTTGGTCTACCATTTTGGATGAGGTTCGAGCCCAGTAGTGGAATGTGTATGAGTTGTGATGATGATTGTAATGATGATGTATGTATGTGTAAGAGTAACAATAGGTAATGATGTACTAGAGCAAGTGGATGAATTTGTATATCTTGGATGTGGATTTAGCCGAGATGGAAGGTACACCACTGATATAGAACGAAGAGTGAATGCGGGAAATAGAGTGAACGGAGCGTTGGGGCAACTTCTCGGCAGCCACCACCTCAGCCAGAAGGCACGTGTAGCAATACATAACGTAGTGCTTGTCCCAACATTACTGTATGGAAGAGAGAGTTCGGTATGCAGAAAAGAGTATGATATGAAATGCGATCTCTGCGGAAATCTGTGGAGTTAGGCTGACCGACCGCATTCGTAACGACGACGTAAGAGAGCGAGTAGGTATGAAAGAGAGTATTGGTGTAAAGATGCGAAAGGGAATGCTCCGATGGTTCGGACATGTGGAAAGAATGCCGAACGAACGTCTGGTTAAGAAGATATACAATGCGAAAGTGGAAGGATGTAGGTACCGAGGGAGACCGAGACTAACCTACCTAGACCAGATCGGTCATGTACTGAAGGAAGGTGGAGTCAAGAGTCTCCGAAACCGGCGAGCGTGTATGAAGAGAATTATGAATGTTGAGGAAGCGAGTGAAGTATGCAGAGATAGAGTTCTCTGGCACTCTGTTCTCTCTGCCTACCCTGCAAGGGATATGGCGTGATGATATATATGTGTGTGAAGTCATAAAATGTCAATAGGAGGGTAATACGACAGGCTATGAGATCACACACAGGTCTTCTATCACCCCGGATGGTGGAGACAGAATGTGTGCAGACCAAAGCCTGTTAAAAAAGAAATGTTTAAAAAACCCAACATAGATAGCGCGGAGTGCTTAAGCTATCTCTGGTGATATTTGTCATGGGTTCGATCCCCACACAGAACAATTGTATATTTATAAAATACCCTGAAAGGATTTATTGCTTAAGGAAATTCTTAACACCAAAGACGAGGACTCGATATTAGCAGTCTGGCCAAATAGCGTTAGAGAACTCCTACGTTACACGCGGTTCCTTCCATCGTTCAGAGCAGTTTGGTGCTATGACCGGATCATAGCCTCTCTTAAATAAAATAAGTTTCTAAGAAACGCATATGGAAGAAGTTTAGGTAGATATACTTAGCGACCTCTTTCGATTTATTACGAACTAAAAAAATAATAATATGTGAAGACAGTTCATCCTCATTCCCATTCCATCCTTTATCCGGGTATTACGAAATAAAGAAATAAGGCTACTTTTAGCGATGATGGTAGCCCATCTTCATCATCACCTTTAACGTCTCAGCTTATAGAAATCCCACTTCAGCCTCCTTCGCAGTAAAAGGTAATTGATCAAATTTACAGCACTGGTGAAGCAGGGTAGTATGTGATTTTATTTCTAATTTATCTACTTTTGCGTTTGTCTCTTAGTCATCTTTTATGTTCTTCCATGGGAAAGAAAGAGGCGATGATCATGTATTGTTGCTCTAATATCACTATACAAATCTACTCGTCATTAAGTACACATACATACATACATACATATCATCACGCCATATCCCTTGCAGGGTAGGCAGAGAGAACAGAGTGCCAGAGAACTCTATCTCTGCATACTTCACTCGCTTCCTCAACATTCATAATTCTCTTCATACACGCTCGCCGGTTTCGGAGACTCTTGACTCCACCTTCCTTCAGTACATGACCGATCTGGCCTTCTGGCTGAGGTGGTGGCTGCCGAGAAGTTGCCCCAACGCTCCGTTCACTCTATTTCCCGCATTCACTCTTCGCTCTATATCAGTGGTGTACCTTCCATCTCGGCTAAATCCACATCCAAGATATACAAATTCATCCACTTGCTCTAGTACATCATTACCTATTGTTACTCTTACATCTGTTCTGGTTTTATCTCTTTCAAAGACCATTATTTTGGTTTTGCTCACATTCACGCGTAGACCCCTTTTCTTACAATCTTCTGTCATTGTGTCGACTAGGGTCTGCAGGTCAGTCGCTGACTGTGCCAGCAGGACTGCATCATCTGCATAAAGCAGAGCAGTGACCACTGAGTCGCCCATCTGGACTCCCACATTCATATCGTTCAATCTTTGGAGACATTTATCCAGATATATGATAAACAGCCTGGCTGACAGAACGCACCCCTGCTTAACGCCGATATTGACGTCAAACCAAGGCGACATTCCATCATCCAGCCGCACACAGGCTCTACAGCCCATGTAACTGGACTGCACAGCCTGTAGCAGTTTACCGTTAATACCATACTCCGGTAAAATGTCCCAAAGTTCCTTTCGTACAACCGTGTCAAATGCTCTCTCCAGATCCACAAAACTGCAGAAAACCCTCTGACCTAGAGCCAGATGCTTCTCCACAATGTTGCGCAGAGAGAACACTTGATCCATGCATCCCCTTCCGCTCCTGAAACCTCCTTGTGTCTCACACAGTAAACCATCGGACACCATCCTCATTCTCCTTTCAATAATTTTTCCATACACTTTTGCTGCCAAACTGGTCAAGCTTATGGCTCTGTAATTTGCGCAGTCATAACGTGAACCCTTGTTTTTAAACAAAGGCACGATGACTGCGCTATTCCAGTCCCTGGGAACCATTCCCGAGCTCCAACATAAATTGAGGAGCAACAGGAACGCCTCCCAGACACAAGAGCCACCGAGCTTGATCATCTCGGCAGACACCATATCAATGCCCGCTGCCTTACCATTTTTCAAACTTCTTATCGCCCATTCAACTTCATCCATACTGATGCCATCGGAGGACGCCGTTGTCGAATGTTGATCTACTAAACCACATCCAACACCGGCGCCAACCGTAGCATCCGCATACATATCGCCAAAATATTCACTCCATCGGCTTAACACGTCTTGTGTTTGTGTAAGAATGTCTCCACCTTTAGACCTTATTTTATTCATTCTGAAGGCTGACCAACCACCCCGAGACTTCTTCACCTCCCTCCAAAAGAGTTTGGTGTTACCCTCGAAGTTTTTAGTCAGCCTATCTTCTGCACTCATACTTGCTCTATCACGTTTCTCTTTCACTAAGGCCTTGGTGTCATTCTTACATTGCCGATATATTTCTTTCTTCTGTTCAGTCATACTGTCATTCAGATTCAAAGAAGAGACATAGTCCAGCCACGCTTTCTTCTTTTGCTCTACGGAAGCTGCCACTTCCGCATCCCACCATGCATCACCATTTGTTTTTCTATGCTTCTTTGAACTTCCACATACTTCTTTCGCTGTATCTACCATACTCTCTTTCAATACTCTCCAGCATTCTTCAATGTCCGATTGCGGCTGGCTTGCCATCGTCAGCCGTTCTCGGACACCCTCTGCATACTTTTCTCTTACACACTCTTCTTGCAACCTTTCAACCTTTATTCTTTCAAGCCCTCCGAAGTGGACACGCTCTCGCCAGTGCCTCCACTTTCTGAACAGACCACTAAATCTCGCAATAACGAGATAGTGGTCCGTGTCGACTGTGGGGCCTCTGTAGGCTCTTGCGTCCAATATTTTGCTTCGGAGGCGACTGTCTACCAAAATTAAATCTATTATGCTTTTCTGTTCGTTCCTTCTCCATGTATACATATGGATGTCCTTATGTTGGAAAAATGTGTTTGACACAATAAGGTTTCTCTCCATGCATACATCCGCTATGAGCCTACCTGCGTCGTTTACTCTCTTATCACCAAATGGACCAAGTACGTCCTCATAGTCGGGACGCTTGGTCCCCACCCATCCGTTCAAATCTCCGCATACAATCACGCGTTCACTGGTTTCTGCCATATCCAGAACTTCCCTAACATTGTCCCAAAACTTCTCTAGGTCTGATGCCACCGAGGATCCTACGGGAGCATATGCTACAACCATGAATACCTTGGTGACACCTAGTTTTATACGGACCCAGAGAAGTCTGGGATCATACATTCCGTAATCCTTCACACCTGAGGCCAAGCGAGAGGACAACAGCACTCCTACCCCCATGCTGGCTCGATCGCTCTGTGGTACACCAGACCACAGAGCCATCCCGCCACCAGGAAGATCGCAGGCGTCGCTGCCCCTTCGCTTGGTCTCTGTTACACAGAGCACGTCTAGCTGTTTGTCCGCCATGACGGATATCAGCTCGTGCAACTTACCTTCCACACAACCTCTTACATTCCACGTGCCCACCCGGCACTCCGTTCTCCTCGACTCGCCTAACTGGGCAAGGCGTGATGGGTGGCGGCCCCCATCGTCATTAAGTGAACATGATTTATAATAACGCCATCTTTCGGAAGCAGATAGCAACATTCCAAAAACTAATAGCAATTCGGCATTCTAAAGAAAATCTCGTCATTTCGTTACAAGTACACTTATGAAAATATAAAAATTAATAATATTACGAAAATAGCTACATTAGCTTCATCGTCTGTAGGTAAAGGACTATTAATTTAATTTAATATTATTTAAAGACATTTTAATAAATTAAAGTAACATTTTCAGAGTCACTTGAGAGTTAATTTTATTACGTGCTATTCCGGAAATAATATAGTTGGATTTCTGGTAGCAATAAAAATGATTAAATACAATTTTTTTTGTAGGATAAACCTTAATAGCGTGATGGCTGCAACCATGTGAAGTATATTATTATATCAATCATATATGTGTCAACATATTGACTTGAAAATTGAAAATTTTAATACCTGCGTAATGCAGGTAGGACAGGATTTCTCTGTGATAATTTGTTAAGAATGCGATATTTGGTACACTTACCGAGGGAGTCGTAAAAACCAATTGAGGATTCATCAGGAGAATGAGTAGAATTCGCCTGGAAAACTTATAATATCAACAGTGAGAGTCAACTCGTTTGCTGATTGTGGAGATTATAGCTTTTTCCCACCTTGGAAGACCCTAAGCCAACAGTGGGTTTGACGTACTAGTGAATAGATCGATAGATGGTTTTAGATGAATGGTATACTGAAGTTGAATAGTTATAGATTTTTACCAATTGAGTTGCAAAGTTTCCTGGTGTTTGTTACGCTGAGCCATTTTTTAGCTGTGATAAGATCTGTCATTGAGCCGAATACAAAACTGAGTGAATACATCGCCAGGTATGGCAGAGACGAGAGCACCCCGTTCTGAAATGAAAAAAATATCGATTAAATTAGCCTTTTTTAAATGGGAAGAATTACGGGATAGTATTAAGGTATTTTTTCGTGTTGTAACGGAGTAAGAATACTATTCACCACCCCATATCTTACCCGTGGGTGATCGTAAGAGACGATTAAGGGATATAAAACGCATATAACATCTATGCGAGAGAAGGAAAACGCGAAACAAAACCCTATACCAACACGTCTGACCAGCGCGTTATAGTAGGTTAATTTCCCTCCTATTACGGAGGAGGCCCGAGCCCAACGGTGGGACATTTATGGGCTGTGATGATGATGATTAAAGTAGGCTAGACATAAGATCAGGACGGTTTGACTGCAAATTCTGAGGACAAGGTGAATCACGTATTGACTAACGGTTTCACCAGGAGAGTGGGCTACAGTTTTCTTCTGAGAAACATGAAAACCTCACAAGATATAATTGCTAGCCCGCCTGCCAAGCGTAGCTATTACTAACCCTCTTATGAGTATTAAAGAGTCCTACATCCTGCAGTGGTGGCCAAAAGGCTGATGATGATGATGAATAATAAAATTTGAAAACAAAAAAATAACTTAGTTGAAGTAGTTGGCTATATATCAATTCAATAAGATAATGAATCTGAGTACTTGTAACAATTGCATGTATAAATTAAATTTCATACTGTTAAGATCTGGATAGGCTATTTGCATTTATTGCCTTTATTGCCTGGCTAGTAATGAGAGGATATTTGTGATCGTTTATTTAGATGCATCAACAAAAAACTGTAAAGTTATAAAAATATGACATACTTTCTTGAGATCAACATTGAGGACTTTAGCCATGTATGTAGGCATTTCTGTCATGAGTGTGAAGAATCCCCAATTTTGTCCGCAGTGCGCCACGATTACAGCCCAGAAAGGTAGTGACGTCAGAATCTTTAACCACGGAGTCGGGTACCTCTGTAAGTAAACATTGCAAAATTGAAATAGCATTTGTCTTCTAGAATATTTATAACATTCATTTCTGGTTCCTTTGATATTTCTATGTAAAATAAATGTAAAAAAATAAACTACTGAAATTTAGCATTTAATGTACCTAATTACTTATAAAACTTGATTACGAGCGAAAAATTATTATCACATATGGTATTCGAACCCACACCTATTGGAAATCCGTTCCAATCATGCTACCACATATACCAACGAGAACTGTTGTATGACATTCAATTATCGCATCGTATTATATTTTCGTCTTTAAGGAAACGTGTGCCATCTACCCAACATTATTTACACATTGTACAAGAGAATATTAAGGTAAATTGTCTGGCAAAGTGATTACGATAATCAAAATGAAATGAGAAATTGTGATTATTATAATGTAAAACGAAATTAATTTTATAAAGTAGAGCAGGATTTTTTTAAATGTAATAAATCAATAAAAAGTAGCAGTACACTGGAACTAAAGAATACCAATAGAAAACAGTAGGTACTCACGAGATGTTATTTTTTTTTTGTTGCTTATGGAGGCAAACGAGCAAGCAGCACACCTGATGGTAAGTGTCACTGCCGCCCATGGACCTTTGCTATTACCAAGGGTATAGCTAGGCCGCTGCCTACCATTACAATCCCCAAACCCACCCAGTTGGGCTTCCGGCTCTCTCGCTCACCGAACGAAGCACAATAGCACATTATTCAGACGTCGATTTTCTGCGAGAGTGTGGTACTACCCCGGACGGTCCGGCCCGCGGCTGTACACAGAGAACTGTCAACAGCATGGTCCTTCCTACCACTATTGTGTGAGCACAATTTCAAATGCACTTCATAAAATTTTCTATATATTTATTAAAAATATATAATAATAATATACAACTGATTAAAATTACTAACCTTTAGTTCTCCAACTCTGCCCAATGACGTCTGAATATATAGAACTTCCTCAGGACTGATAAATCTAGATGTCTCAGGTGACTTAGCACCGAAGATCATATAGACAACTGACCACGTAAGACCAAGAATGCCATTCGTATAGAATATCGCTTGCCAACCCCACGCTGATGCTAGGAAACCTGATGCCATCAGCTGAAGAGCAATGCCAAGCTGACCACCTACAAAGAGTATTAAAATCAGAAAACATTTATTTATTAGCTTCACTCTGTGTAGTCAACAATAAAGATAGTTCTATACATTTGATATAGGATTTTAATTGGACATGCCCATCTCCTGCTATGATATATGTGACTTCTTTCGTCCATTAATATCTTCATATAATCTCTGATCTGTGGCACAGGGAAATTGAAGACCCGTAGTCTTCTCACTTACTTATTAATATATGATCTGATGATAACTTTGATAAAAAGAAACAATAGATAACATTCCCCTAATAACATTCCATCCAAGGGGTGGTGGATAAAAATGATATTATTCTCGCAATCATTACTATTTAGTGGGATTCTTGAAATTTTTTTTATCTTTTCAGATTTTTGTCTATTCATATTTAAATAATTTTCTTTTAGGACATCTCTCTCACCAGCATAAACGATAGTAGATAATAAACCTTTCTCTTCAAAAGGCATCCATTGACTAATCAGGTGATGTGTACCAGGATATATAAGAGCTTGTGTTAGTCCCTGTAAGACCCGACAAGCACAAACCAACTGCCAGCCACCCTGAAAATAAAATAACTATTAATTATCTTGCTTTTCTATAACTAAACTACTGTACAGATGGCATAGTGGTTAAAATACCGATCGTGCCAGCGCCGTGAGTTCGATTCCTACGCAGGACAATATTTTGTGCGAGCGGGCGGGCCACCGGTACCCGGTCTTTGTCTTCGGTGGCTCACCCGGCAATAATGTTACCCATAGCATGACAGATTATAAATATAATTTCACTAGCTGACTCATTTCTTGTTACTTCGTCTCTTGTTTTTTTTTAAATTCATCATTTCATTGAATGAATGACAATCATAATAGTAGTGAACTCGTGATTAGGTGCAGCTTGTGTTAGATCTTACTTAGGTCAGATGATCCAGCCATAATATTTTATACTGTATTAAAATTTTGAATATATCGTGGTTCGCAGAGCTTATTCATACTAAACGTGTACTATTTTATATAAAAAAATCAGTAAAGAAATAACAATAATAAAATACAAACCCGTTTAGTTTCTTGCCGAATATTTTCAGTGACGATTACGTTCCGATCCGGTGTTACTTTATTCAAATAATTTAAAATGTTAAAGTTAACAATATGTACTTACAAAATAAATTAAAACTAATAACTTACATAAACAGCTCCAATAGGGATGGCTAATGACGTTAGAGAGTTGACGACATTCGCCGTTATGAACAATGCTTGTCCTCCAAATCGTCTGGCGAGTTCTCCAGCCGGCACTTGCAGGACTATATATCCCCAGAAGAAGGCAGACAAAATGACCGATTGTACATTGTATGGCCAATCAAAGTACTGGAAAAAATAAACATGTTTCACACGGAAAGATTCAACAAATTTAAATTTTTAAACTTAACACAGATTTAGAAAAATATAAAAATCATTTTGTTGTAGATTTCTTCATTCATTCTTCATTCATAATTTCAGCCTATCGCCGTCCACTGCTGGACGTAGGTCTGCCTAATGTTACGCCACAGAGTGCGGTCCTGTGCTGCTTGCATCCAACGACACCCAGCAACCTTCACCAGGTCGTATGTCCACCTAGAGAAATCCCGACTGTTACATAATGATCAACAATGTCGAGAATCGCATTGCCAACTAGGAGCAGTACATAATTCACATGGGAATTTGACTGTCGTCTTGTCCATGTTCATTCGTAAACCCACTAGTTGGGATACCCTGCTAACAGCATTGAGCATTATGCCAAGGTCCTCAATGGATTCTGCCATAACGACGATATCGCCCGCAAATCGAAGTTGAGTGGTGTATTCACCATTGATGTTGATTTCGAGTCCGGTCTAAGAGCTTGAAGACATCTGCATCCAGTGCAGTGGTGAACATATATATATATATATATATATATATATATATACAGAGTGGAAGTGGACCGCTCCCGAAAACAAAGATACCCTACTAGTCCTACTTGTAATGATAAGCTAGAAAAAAAATCGATTCGACGAAAAAAAAAAATATTTTCACCTCGCGAGGTCGTTGAACTCTTAAACATATGATCGTGAGTTTTGAATAGATTGCGTCTTTTCTCATCTGAGTAAAGTGAAGTATTTATTATGGAATTATAGTTACATGGCACTGTCCTGTTACGATGGAATGTGAAAAAAAACTTAAAATTCGTTGTGACGTATATATCAAATTCCATTTACAAATTCAGGACAATTCCATACATAATTAAAACAGTTGCGTATGCAAAGTTTATCAGTTGTGACATAGGGCCAAGTCCTCGCCTAGATGCACAAGGCTAATATGCAAATTCTCTATTATTGTATGTCATTATATTATCAAAGTAAAATTATGATTGCATAGATGGCGTAGTGATTAAGATAATGTTCTACTATACCAAGTGCTGTGAGTTCGATTCTCTTAAAAGACAATACTTTGATTGAATTGTTGTTCTAAATGTGGATGTAATTTACACACATACAAAATCAGTTTTTACATAATCATTGTCTCCTGAAATGGGTGCCTGTGTCTTAAGAGACAGTATCTTACCAGATTCCATGTTACACAAAACATTTACTTTACAATAGCGGATCTTAATTATTGTAAAATTAGGCAAGTATCCAGTTATATTATATGTATGTATGTGTGTGTGAATACGTGCGTCTGCGTGCATTTGTACGTATGTGTATGTGTGTGTATCAGTGCGTGCGCGTGTGAACATGTTTAGATACAGATTAAATACTGATGAAATTTTAATATTTATGTATTCTATAGATATTTCTCGTATCTGAACGGATATGAACTGATTAAATATAGACTATTTAAATAAAAATTTAATAAGAAATACACAACAACATTGAGCAAATATTGAAAAAAAAAATCGGCCAAGTGCGAGTTGTACTCGCGCACGAAGGGTTCCGTAAAACTAAAAATCTCGTTTGGTCAACAATTACATTCCCAAGGAGGGTTGACGTCTGGCAGGGGGCCGGTCATAAAACTATTGCCAATAACTTTTACATTATGTACTATGAAAGAAGAGTACATATTGTATCGATCCCAAGTAATTGGGATTTTTTTTTTTTTTTTAGGGTGGGTTATGGTCGGCGCTCTTCTCGCACCACTCCGTCCGGGGCGACAGAGGGGCGTACGCACGCATACCCGTAACCCACCCACGAACCTCGCCTACGTCGTTGGACCGGCCACTGGAGCAGCGTGAACTTGTCGTCAGTGGCCAGCCCGACGGAATACCCCCTGAGAGGTACCCTCCCCTTGAGCGACGTCTCGTCGACGTCGGAAGTAATTGGGATAAGAGTAGGAGAATGATGATGATGAATTCAAGTTTCTTTTTCTTTGATATTAATTCAAGTTACCCCTAAATTAGTAGTAAATAAAAATTAGTAGTTTTAATAAATATTAAAACTACTAATTTTTAAAACATTTAATGAACACGTTTTTATACTATTTTACTTATAATATTATATTATTAAATTATTATAAATAAATTTTGCAAAAATAACTCGGCGGCGGTGAGACTCGAACTCGTGCCTACGGCGTCTTAAACCAGCGCCTTAGACCACTCGGTCACGCTGCTTGTTCATTGTCAGTGCAAAATTAACTGCTGCTTGTTAACCATACACGTTCAGGTGAAAAGGGGTAGTGAGTTTAAAATGATTAAAAATATTTTTTTTATATGATGTAATCATGGAAGTAATAAGTACTCTGTACAACAGGAATGAGCTCTATCTGTGCATCTTACAGCAAAAATAAAGAAAATAAAACATTATGCTAAGGTAGTAAGAGTCTTGTTGCGCGCAAAATAAAAATGAAGCCGAGTGAGAGGGCAACCAGTGTACCCTGTGTCCCGTTCTAACAGTGGACTTAGAATTTCCAGAGTTATTAAGTTGATTTCAATCCTTTCCTTGTTGGTAGAAAAATATGCGATTGATGTAATGTAATGAAGTAAAAACATTTACTTCTAAAATGTTTTTAAATATAAATAATAATTTATTACCGACATATTAAAGCAATATTATTTGTTGCTAAGTGTAAAACCTTATTAACGCAAACATTTTGCGATTGGGATATAGGTTTTCTTATAAATGTATGAAATACGGACACCTGACCTGACAACCCCACATGAAATCGTAAATAATAATAATAACATAATTTGTTAGTGAAGAATTACGGTGACCATGCATGACTATTCAATCCTAGTTCAAGAACAAATAACTTAAATACCTATGTATTTTTTAATTTTTTATGAAAATAACTTTGTTTAGATTTCAAATTTCCTAAAGATCTTAATGTCCCTAACATTAAGTTCTTTAGAAAATTTAGGAACAAAAAGAAAGCTATTGTGGAAGAATGTAATAAAGATCAGTTGACATGATCGACATCAATAGATGATTTGTTAGATCTCGTAGATAACGCTTGTGTTTCAGATTTTAAACTGAACATTATTTTTTATATTGCTGGATATATCGTGAATGGGATGATTCATAAAATTTCTTGTTCAAATTGTGTGGTGTTATTGGATCACAACAACATAGAACACTGTTTATTACATTATTAAATCAATCGTTAAAAAACGTAAACAAAAATTAAATTATCATGTAGGTATGTCGTCCGAGAATTTTATAGCAAACTACATACATCGTTAGAATTAGCACATCCTCCTCAATCTATATTTGAAGATCCACATGATATTCTATTGATGAAGGCGTTAGAGAATTCATATCTCAATTTACGTTTAACTCAATGCAAAATTAGAATCAATGAAACATACAAGGAATAAGCTGGGTTTGCGGCAGAAACTTCACAAGACTGTCTTATTTAGCAATGTCTGATTTAGAATTAAACTTAAATGTAAACTTAACTGTTTTTTCTTAATTAAATATACCACACACCACCTTATCGTAATTTTATCTCAGTCCAGCTGCATGTCGTGTCCCACAAGGACCAGTAGATAAGTACCTACCTATATGACGCGAGTGTGAAAAGCAAGCAAAAACAAGAAATGTATAGTGCCACAAAGGGCAAGTTTATAATTAGCATCTTCGATTAAAATCCGTCTGAAGCAATGACGTCTGCTGCTGACGTCAGATCAAAAATATTTTTTATAATTATTGTCCTTAAATCATATTTCAATATGGTCACCATCGCCAGAGAGGGATAAAAGGTACAGTTCTGAGCTCTCGCTCGGCTTCAATTTTGCGACAACAGCTCATTCCTGTTGTACAGAGTACTTATTACTTCCATGGATGTAATCAAATATTTACAGTTTTCACAATTTTTGCTTAATCTGTGCTATAAGACGTTGCTTCGTTCCAAATTTCAAGATTCTGCGTTCACGGGAAGTACCTGTAGGTTTTGATACCCTTGCGAGTGTCGAAAATTTGCAGAAATTTGCGACATAAATAGCTGTATCTTTTGATTGCGTTAGCTTAAAAGTTTGATTTTTTCACAGCTCTAAGGGACAGTAGACCTGAGTATTTGATATAAATTTCAGCTTGATACCTCCACGCGTTCCTGAGAAAAAGAGTCTTGACAGACAGACAGACAGACGGACAGACGGACGGACGGACAACAAAGTGATCCTATAAGGGTTCCGTTTTTTCCTTTCGAGGTACGGAACCCTAAAATTATAAAATAGTGAAAGCCAAGGTTGAGCCGGGGACTGTCTGGATTAAGCAACTACTCGATTTTCCAACCGAGCGCTATTATTAAGAGTAAAAAGAACTTTTAGTAATAGTAACTGAATTCCTAAGTAACCTTGATGTTCTAATTATATGTTTTTCATTGAATGAAACACTGATCCTTGGTTTATTGACTGAAAACACCGACTGTTTTGTATTTTAGTTTTCGAGATTTTGTATATATAGAAATAGTTTGAAAAATTCAAAAGTGCACGGCTCATATAAATTATTCAATGCTATAAATGAAATAAAAAAAAATACTTTTGAAATTTCGCGCCATTCCCGACGTAGCGCAAAACGCAGCTTGCAAGCATTGTAAACAAGACTAAGCAGACTTAGTTTTTCGCTTCGTTATCGGGTTTTTAACCGACTTCAAAAAGGAGGAGGTTCTATGTTTCATTGTATGTATTTTTATAAATACTTAAGCATATTAAATGCTAAATTTCAGTAATTTCAAGACTAAGCAGTTATTTTTTTTATTTATTGCAATTAAACGACTAAGAATTACCAAGCCATTTTTGAAAGGAAAGCGCGTTATCAATATGAAGCTTTTAAAAAAGAAATACTTCGATACGTTAATTTTTACTGTCGTGAGAGTGACAGATCCATACGGACAGACATCCGGCATTCCTCAAATATGTTTTTAATCAATTTTTTCTTACTTTAAACAAAATAATTAAACAACGAATGTTTTTCTTGGCATATGTATGATAATATTATCCTATAAATGCAGTGTGAGAAAAATACAGCTATTCTTAGTTTTGAAAAGTCCTTGATTTTCATATATCGAGAGTAGAGCACAACCTCAACGCTTCGCTTATTTGGCGTACAATATACTAAAACTTCTCTTTTAAAGATATTAAATAGTTAATTTAATTTATTTGAATTTCACAAAGAACATTTATCCATCCATCCATCAGCCCGTAAACGTCCACTGTTGAACATAGACCTCCCTACGAGAATATAACTCAAAACGGTCCTATTCCACTTGCATATAGCGGTTTCCTGTAACATTTATAATGTCGTCAGTCCACCTAGTGGTGGTCGTCCTACGCTACGTCGAGCGATACGTGGCCACCACTCGAGAACCTTTCTATTCCAACGGTTGACGGTTCGATGTGGCCTGCCCATTGCCACTTCAACGTGCGAATTCTTTGGGCTATGTCGTGAACATAATTCCTTCAACGCGTAGATACACGTCCAATAGTGGACATTAGTAAAATGATAAATGCATGTATGGAATATTATTATGTTCATTATCCAAATAATTAAGAAAAAAGAAGCTATTATAAGATATAGCGTAACTAATTTGATAAATAATTGCTTTATTATTTTTATCTTCACAATTTTTACGAGGCAATTAAGTTATTTGATAAGTTATTTCAATACTATAAATATACAACATATTAAATAATACTGTCTCAATAATGGCAGAGCAATTATCTCAACGCATTTTGCAAAGGTCACGTTATTTTCCATATTTATTTTGCAACTTTAACTTTGATACGATTCAATATTACGATTCATCACTCTCCTACTCTTATCCCAATGGCTTGGGGACGATACAATATGTACTCTTGTTTTATAGCACATATTGTAAAAGTTATTATGGCCAGCCGCCTGCCTGACGTAAACCCTCCTTGGGAATGTAAATGTTGACCTAACAGCATCAGATAGAGTTAGCCCAGACCGTTATAAGGCTCTTAGTCGTCTTTTACGACATCCACAAGCAAAGTAAAGGTTGGTCGTATTCGTAGCCGCTATCACATAGCACTCAATATTACTATTACAAAAAATGATTGTGGGACTCGAATTCACATCTATTGGAAATCCGTTCCAAACGTCCTGCTGCTTTAGGCAAGTGTGAGCTTTCGTATGACAATCACTTTTCGGTTCGCAGTATTATATCATCTTTATGGGAGACGTATGCTTTCTACCGGACAATGATTACACATTGTACCGTTTTAATATTCTAACTTTACAGTTAGAATTGTATTAAACGAAGAAACGACCCTATTATGCAAATTACTGAGATTTTGGATTTTTGTAGCGGCTAAAAATACTACCAACCCTTACTTCGCTCGTGGATGTCGTAAAAGACGACTAAGAGCCTTATCCAGCCAACTCCAACTGATGCCGTTTGGTCAACAATTACATTACCAAGGAGGGTTGACGTCTGGCAGGCGGCCGGTCATAAAACTATTGCCAATAACTTTTAAAATATGTACTATGAAATAAGAGTATATATTGTATTAATCCCATACAATTGAGATAAGAGTAGAAGAATGAGTTAGACTAGTATCTGAAAAATATACTATTATTGATATAATTACTATTGATTCTGTAAAAACGTGTTTGCCTAGTAGAGTTATTAAAAATAGAACTGTGACCAGAACAGTGTTCGTAAATATTAAGCTATAATAAATGTTACGATTGTTTGTTTGTGCTAATCTCAATTTCAACCAGTTGTATTTTAAATAATATTATTGTTTCAGATAGACACATATATATGTACATACATATCATCACGCCATATCCTTTTCAGGGTAGGCAGAGAGAACAGAGTGCCAGAGAACTGTATCCATGCATACTTCGCTCGCTTCCTCAACATTCATAATTCTCTTCATACACGCTCGCCGGTTTCGGAAACTCTCGACTCCAGGTTCCTTCAATACGTTACCAATCTGGTCTAGGTAGATTAGTCTCGGTCTTCCTCGGTACCTACATCCTTCCACTTTCGCATTGTATATCTTCTTAACCAGACGTTCGTTCGGCATTCTTTCCACATGTCCGAACCATCGGAGCATTCCCTTTCGCATCTTTACACCAATACTCTCTATCATACCTACTCGCTCTCTTATATCGTCGTTACGAATACGATCGGTCAGTCTATCGGTTTCAGATAGACTTTATAAATATTACTTACTATTCTACTATGATAAGTTGTCTACTGACTACGGCTGACTAAATGTTAACATATCGCGCTAAATTTACAAATGATGAAATTTGAAGGTCACTTCAAACTTTCTACGCTTTTTCCGATATCACAACAACTGTTGTGATAACTATAAATGTGATTAATGTATTATTTCATTAATTCAATTCAGCTCATATACGTTCCACTGTTAGATTTAAGCCTCCATATTAGTAGGCAAGATTGACTTACTATTCCACGCTAGTAAGACGCTAGTTTTATTATTTCAAGTTTTCCATACATTGGCAATTAATATTAAATGAAATCAATGTGACTTGGTATCTAAGTAATGACTTGCATCTATGTTTGTTTAAGAATAAAATAGAATAATGTACAATACAATATATACAAATCTATATATTAAAAAACATCATTAAAAAAAAATAAGAAAAAAAAGAAAGGTAAAATTATAAAATTCACAATAGGTATGTAGTCGGTGTGGTGACGGAGTAAAAATACAAATCACCACCCCATATCTTGAGTGATCGTAAGAGATGACTAAGGGATGTATAGCGCATATGATATCTTTGCAAGATAAGGTAAGCTCTAAACAAAACTCGTCTGACTAGCGTGGTATAGTTTTCCCTCCCAGTGTGGAGGAGGCTCGAGTCCAACAGTGAGACATATATGAGCTCAGGCATGATGATGAATTGGCGAGCTGCTAATTCTCCAGGGTCACCACCCTGGAGAATTAGCGACCAGCTTACGGGCCACCGAAGACAAAGATCGGGTACCGGTGGTCCACTCGCACGGCGAAGAGAGGTGTTTGCAGGGCGCGACCACATCCATGGTCCCACCTTGCGAAAAAAAGAAAAAAAAAAAAAAAAAAAGGATCACCACCCTCATGCGCTTTTTAACAATCCCACGTATATTCATCACTTCGCAGAAGGGGTGATGAAATCCTATCATATTAATCGAGAATCTTATATTTTAATGGCAATACTCACTGTATTGTTGTTATTTTCATCAGTCATGTCCACGATCGCCATGCTCATGTTCACTCTCATGCTGAAGGCGATCAGCATACCCAAGAAGAGCAATATCGCCTGTGCATGTCGCACGCCCAGACCCTCTATAAAGAAAAATAAATAGTTTCAAAGTAATTTATTGAATTGAAATTTCTAATGCGACTTCCAACAAGGTTGCGTTAAACGTTTAACGCAATGGCACTCGAACGAATGCGCGTAGCATACCTGTTACAGGCCAGCGCGAGCGTTAGCAACGAGTAGCGTCCAATATTCCAACGCAAGAGGGAGAGAGAAAGAAAGATGCACAAAGGTAGAAAGTAGGAGAGAGAAAGAGAGTGAGTCGGTAGATCCCAAGCACATGCGCGTGGTATTTTTGCTATGCAGCAAAGTAAACAGGGTGAGCGTCGTAAAATTAGCTGAAATACGTACTTGTTCTATTTTAATTTATAATATTCATTATTTCATTTACTTTTTGAAGTGAAAGAAGCTTGAAGTTCAACCATTTGAATATTTCCCACTCACAAATGAGAATTAAAAGATGCGATCATTTGTGAATTGTAAGCAATGTTAATAAAATTTGTCTTAAAGAAACAATATGAGTTCACTAAAATCAATTTCTACCCCTACCTATTTTCATTTCCACATTACGAAGTTACACTACTTCCGCGCGGCGAGACTCCACGCACTATCTATTTTGTTAATTTCAATTCAAAATCTTATATTATGTTTAAAGCCCCCGAGGGTAAGTACCCTATATATAGACAATTTTACCCTGTGTCTAAAATTAATTTAGTAATTGAACACTTTATCCGTGTGGTGACGGACTAAGAATACATTTCTTCAACCACTATCTTCAACGTGGGTGTTGTAAAAGATAACTAAGGGATATAACATGCATATAAAATCTGTGCAAGAGAAGGAAAACTTGAAATAAAATTCTATACCAATCTGTTTGACCAGCGTGGTATAGTAGATAAAATATCCTCTTAATATGTAGGAGGCTCGAGCACAGTAGTGAGAAAACTATGCGCTGACTACTAAGACTGCAATTATTAAAGTCTGTCCAGGAACCTAGCGGAATTATTCTTTTTCAATAGCTTCTCAATTTAAAAAGTTTTATACAGCATGTTTGGTGTTTATTACTTCCAATTTGAACATCGAATCAGGTTATATTCTTTCTAATATAGCATAGCTGGACCAAAATTTCGAAAGTGGTAGGACCACGCTGTTGACAGTTCTCTGTCTGCAGCCGCGGGTCGATCCGTCCGGGGTAGTACCACACTCTCGCAGAAGATCGACGTATGAGTAATAGCAATGTGCTATTGCGCTTCGTTCGGCGAGTGAGAGAGCCGGAAGCCCAATTGGATGGGTTTATATTGGTAAGCAGCGACCTAGTTATACCCTTGGTATTGCAAAGGTCCATGGGCGGCAGTGACACTTACCATCAGGTGTGCTACTAGCTCGTTTGCCACCACTATCAATAAAAAAAAATGTCAAAAAGTGGCCTATTATACTGCTAACATTTTTTGTGACCATTGCCTGTAATAATTATCTTCGTGATTGCTAATTTATTTTTAACCTATTTAATCACAGGTTCTTTCATCATCATTATCTTCATAACAAATCATACACGTCTTTAACTCGAGCTCTTTTCATATTTTGCAAATTAAATTTCAATTTGTGTTTAAATTTCGTTGCAAAACTGTAATCACCTTTATACAACAATATTTATGTATGAAGAATGAGAATATATTTATAATTTAAAGAGAAAATATTTACAAAAAATATGTTGTTTCAATATTAACTCTAAATTTAACAAATTTGATGTTATTATTAAATTACAGAATAATTTAGAATGTTTGGTAATAGTTCTCTTAAAATTACTATAATTATCTAATCGAATAAATTGCTATGTTTCTATTAAATAAAATATAATACTTCTAGAATTAAAAACAAAATACCAAAGCAAGCATTTTATGCAATAAACTTCTTATTTGTCTGCAATATAATGCAATTTAATTAAATATAAATTCCAAAATTCATGTTCTAAGTTGGTTGAAAGTATAATAATAGATGCAGAGTATGTTTAAATTTGAAATTCAAATTTCATAACTAAATGAAAAATTTCTAAAATGAAACTATAATATCAATTAAATTTGAATATGATACTTACTTGGTCTAAGATTATTTATTTTGTCTGTGGGCGCACCCATAATGACGGTATTAATGTCCTTTACGACTGTAACAACTGTACGCTGTGCGAAGATCCGTATCAAGATGACGCCCTTCAATTCAAGCAACGCATTTAGATATTAATGCTGAATCAGAGTAATGGAGTCGACTTTAAATCAACATTTTTTTTTTAAATTACCTTATAAAATAGTTTATGACTTATATTTAGAATTTAATGTAATATTTGCCCGCGTAGGAATTCAAAAATACAATGTATCATAAAACCTTACTTTTCCGTGTTAATCGTACAAATCAACTGAAATCTGATGATATCAGAAGAATGAGCAGTACTTTCATAGGAAACTTATAATACATACGGCCGATAACTAGCCTACTAAATGTGCCAATTGTTCCTGTTGATACTCCGTAGGATATGATGATCCTAAGTTCTAACAAAAATAATAAAAAATGAACTAAGCAAAATTAAAGACTAGGGGTTACTGGATATGTTTTGGTATAACGTGTTTTAACAGAGACACTGCACCCTTTAAAAACTATTCGACACTTTTATATCTATCTAATTCTGTTACGGTTTCAGATATAAATTAAATTATAATAAATTCAGATATCCAGTAGTTTTAATGCTGTGCGGTTATAAAACTATTGCCATGACTTTAGCTCATTGATAGCCTCTATTATATACGATACCCCAAAACGAAAACTTTTTGGAGAAATTATTATATTTAAGTCTGCTGCATCTTGTCATTACAGAACTCCTGACTTTTACCGAGTCCATCCTACTCAACACTTAGGTTTAGGATATTTATTTCTTTAGTATGACAAAACTGTGAGATATAGGCTACGTATGCTATCAACCCTGTCCCTTACTTTGTTCGTGGATGTCGCAAAAAATGACTAAGAGTTTTATATTGACCTGGGCCAACTCCAGTTAATGCCATTTGGTCAACAGTTATATTTCCAAAAAGGGTTAACGTCAGGCAGGCGCCCAGTTATAAAACTATTACCAATCACTTTTGCAATATGTACGAAATGGTGAACATATTGAGTCGACTCCAAGTAATTGGGATAAGAGCAGGAGAATGATGATGATGAATTGCTCACTTTTTTATTCCAATCATCATCATTTCAGTGCGTGCCACTGCTGGGCAGAAGTCTACTGCAGTAGGAGTAACATTGACCTATTATACCGCGCTGATCAGATATGCTGGTATAGGAACCTACGGCAAATTTAAATTATTTGATTTTTTTTATATATACATTAACTAAAAATTCACCACATTCTTATAGCAGTCATTCATTTTATCTTATTGGATTAAGGTTGATTGACAGATGAAGCGTTAACTTTTCTCAATAATAGATAATAACGTTATATGTAATAATATTACGCGCTTTAGATTACAGCATATCTGTAGATATCTACTTATGTCATATGCCACATGTGGTGATGAGAGGGGAAAACGATATAAATATGATATGCTTTAATTTGTCATAGGAATCTTCTGATGAATCATCAAACTCGGCTCGTCCGGAGTACTACGCTCTCAGTCCAGTGTGGAAGCCATTTGGTAGACAAAGCCAAACCTGGCAAGCAGAAAATTGAGCATCCTGTTCACGTCAAGACAGCTTCTTGTACTTATACAAAGCACAAGCTCATCCTCATATGAAGTACTGCTTACATCTTTGAGCAAGCGAGCCTAAATATAAGCTTAACCCTAGTCAATTCCTGCAAAGACGTGCTGTTCCAATCGTCGGAGATTCTAATCTCATAAACAAACTGGACTCATTAGAGCAATGGAAAGACTTTGGGTCAATCTGTATACTCACTGGCTATTTCACGGGGAGTGCTCTAAGGAGATGTTAGACTTGGTATTGCCGTTCTTTTTTTTACTAACGTATCAGTCTACACCTTAGCAGTGTAAATGGATAAACCATTTCACTTGAAATCTTTAAAAGTTTATTAACTGCACGTTTTCAGAGATCATTTCTTCCACGTGCGTGCTAGATCCGGAATAAACTGCTTGCTGCTTTGTTTTTCCACGCACTATAACAAGTCTTTATTTAGACGAGGATTAAGAAGAATACTTTCTTTACTGTAGACGGCGGTTTAGCTGTGTCCCCTTCTATTTTAAACAGAACGGAAACACTTAAGATCAGATGTGTTACTTACTTTTTTGCCATCATAAACAATAAAATTTTCTCATAGAAATACGATGTTTACGTATTATTAATTTCTTCCTATTCTTTAATGGGTGATCGAGAGACCTGAAGGCACGTGCCCCAACTTAACGCAAACTCTCTGTACCCTTGTTAATAGTAAGGCCGCGAGTAGAACTTACCGCTTACTATCAGTTGTGTTTCTGTAATAACGATGACTTTTGGACGTAAGACAGCTTAGTCCTCCCGTGACCATGATCACTGTAAAGTGTTCAAAACGTCGGGAAATTAAAAATCAAATACAAACGCGATGGAAGCCGTAAAAGTAGTTTTATTTCAAATGTGTAACACTCGCGTAAATATTAGAAATCATTGTCAGGTGTGTTGTTTGTTCATTTGGCCCCAAAGTCAATGAAAATAATAGTATCTCTAATATCTTACTATTGTGAATCCCGGTGGGATAAGAAAAGAAATGTCGCTATCACTTAACTGTTAGAGTAATTAAAATCAATGAAACCGGCAAGCACTTACTTTCTGTGAAACACATAACATCAACTACAGTTGATGAAAGAAAAATTCCAAGAAAAAGAAAAATTCCACGCTTGGTTAGTGGGAATTGCAATTCCCACCAACCAAGCGTGGAATTTTTTAATTACTGTACTATCGGCCGCTAAAGATTGAAGGATGATGATGATGATGATGATTGTGATAGTAATTCATAATCCACAGTTGTACACAGCGAATGCTTTTTCTAAATGCCAATATCTTATGATGCGAAGCAAAAGTTTGCAGCTAGAACTGTCTTCTTTCCTTATCCGTGTGATGACTAAGGGATATAAAACGCATATAGCATCTATGCAAAAAAAGGAAAACTCGAAACAAAACCCTATACCAACACGTCATACCAGTGGCCCACCCGCAATGCGTAGAGAGGTATGTTGTAGGGCGGGTCTACGGGGTCGTGCGCCGCTTCTCCTGTCGCCCCGGACGGATTAGCGGGGCGTGACCGCTCCGTAGCCCGCCGCCAAAAAAAAAAAAAAATACCAACACGTCTGATCAGCATAGTGCTAAGAACCAAATTATTATATCGCGGGGTACTTTATAGAAATTTCAATAATGGACACAAATAACACCTAAACTCGGAAGAACCATTTATAGCTTGCAATGCGAAAGTGGAAGAATGTAGGTACCGAGGGAGACCGAGACTAACCTACCTAGACCAGATCGGTCAGGTACTGAAGGAAGGTGGAGTCAAGAGTCTCCGAAACCGGCGAGCGTGTATGAAGAGAATTATGAATGTTGAGGAAGCGAGTGAAGTATGCAGAGATAGAGTTCTCTGGCACTCTGTTCTCTCTGCCTACCCTGCAAGGGATATGGCGTGATGATATGTATGTATGTAAAAATCAATGTTCTGGATGGGATTCGAACCCATATCACTTGGAGTCCACTACATTATATGAATAATCATTTATAACATATTCCTTTTATTATAAGCATTATATAATGTAGGTGCCGGGGGTGACCGAGACTCACCTACCTAGACCAGATTGGTCACGTAATGAAGGAAGGTGGAGTCAAGAGTCTCCGAAACCGGCGAGCGTGTAGACAATTATGAATGTTGAGGAAGCGAGTGAAGTATGCAAGGATAGAGTTCTCTGCCATTCTGTTCTCTCTGCCTACCCTGCAAGGGATATGGCGTGATGATATGTATGTATGTGTACGTCCGTTATAAGTATTATCGTGCCAAAGAGGATTTTCTCGTCCTAATTCATCAAATATATAATATATCAGATAATACAATATGGGAGGTTATCTTTAAGGGCGTGACATTTATGTTCAACGTTTTATTTTTAACCATATTAAACATAGTTAAACGAAAATAAGCTTTATTAGTTAATATTAAGATTGGATTATAATTGGTAAAAATATCTTTGCCGCATATAAAACGTGCTCTGATACTATTTTTAGTGTTGATAATAAATGTATATGCAATTTTTATGATAAAACTTTAATAATTTTGTGATGTTTACGCGAGTATTACACATTTGAAATATAACTATTTTTACGTTCAGGAGGCGTTAATGATTCGCGAGGACTATTGAAACTAAAAAAACATATGAATTTCAAAATGGAATATGGCTGGGTATTATTATCAAGCTAGGATCTTATTATTCACTTAATTAAAAATAAAACAAAGAAGACATGATAATCATAAACAATATAAGATTTTATATGTAGAATCATTAAATTTGCTTTTTGTACTTGTAATGAATTTGTACTCAAAATATGGGTCTAGATTTAATAACTGATTCTGTAGCGTGTAGACATAAATCTTTGTAATAATGATGACTTTTGGGGCGTGAGACACCTTAATCCTCACATGACCATGAACGCTGTAAAGTTTTCGAAACGTCGGAAAATTAAAAATTAAATACAAATGCGATAGAATCCGTAGAAATAATTTTATTGCAAAAATCAAACTTAAAGTTAAAAATTATGATAATAGTGAAAGAGGACTTTTAATTAGAACTGTACAGTGTAGTGAACGATTAAATACAATACATTATATTTATTAACTTTTCCTGAGAGTTGTAAAAATTTATTCAAAGATCTTCAGGTGAATTTTCTAATCGGGTACCGGTGGCCCACTCTCACGGCGAAGAGAGATGTTTGCAGGGTGGGTCTATGGGGTTGCGCGCCGCCTCTTCCGTCACCCCGGACCGATTTAGCGGGGCGCGACCACGTCCATAGTCCACCGCAAAAAATAAGGTGAATTCACTAAGAAACTGATAGTAGTAACTGTGATCGAAATCGCTTGTCAAATTAACTGTATTATTTAGCCACTATTCCTCTCACTGCAGGCAGGTTAAAATGCCATGTATCACTATTCCTTTCTGCCCATAATCATTCCGCTCTTATCCCAATCAATTGAGATCGACGCAATATGTACTTACTTCTCTTACATCGTACATATTTCAAAAGTTGTTGACAGTATAATGATTTTTAGGATTCCGTACCCAAAGGGTAAAAGCGGGACCCTATTACTGAGCCTTCGTTGTCCATCCGTCCGTCTGTCACCAGGCTGTATCTCAAAAACGGTGATAGCTAGACAGTTGAAATTTTCACAGATGATGAATTTCTATTGCCGCTATAGTGAATTCACTAAGAAACTGATAGTAGTAACTGTGATCGAAATCGCTTGTCAAATTAACTGTATTATTTAGCCACTATTCCTCTCACTGCAGGCAGGTTAAAATGCCATGTATCACTATTCCTTTCTGCCCATAATCATTCCGCTCTTATCCCAATCAATTGAGATCGACGCAATATGTACTTACTTCTCTTACATCGTACATATTTCAAAAGTTGTTGACAGTATAATGATTTTTAGGATTCCGTACCCAAAGGGTAAAAACGGGACCCTATTACTGAGCCTTCGTTGTCCATCCGTCCGTCTGTCACCAGGCTGTATCTCAAAAACGGTGATAGCTAGACAGTTGAAATTTTCACAGATGATGAATTTCTATTGCCGCTATAACAACAAATACTAAAAATAAAATAAAATAAGTATTTAAGGGGGGCTTCCATACAACAGTCTTGATTTTTTTTTTTAGTTTTACGGAATCCTTTGTGCGCGAGTACAACTCGCACTTGGCCGATTTTTAATGTTTACGCGAGTATTACACATTTGAAATAAGACTATTCTTACGTATTCTATAGCATTTGTATTTGAATTTCAATTTCCCGGTGTTTCGAATACTCTACAGCATTCATAGTCACGGGAGGACTGCTTAATTAGCACTAGTTTTATGAATACCCGTCTGCTTGATGTCTACCCTCCTTAGGAATGTAATTGTTGGCCAGACGGAAACTGTTAAAATTGAAATACCAACCAGTCTATTGAGGGAGAAGTATACGCCGTATAGCGTAACCTTCCCCCAATCTGCTGCAAAATACCCATCGCCCTGTTCTTAAGCGACAAAAGAGGGGAATGCCATGGTGTAGAGATGACGATTGTCACGGAGTTGTCCCAGCCGCTCACACAATTAGGGCGGTCAGGCACACAGTATGGGTCTGCGACTACAGAGAGCTCTCAACATCTCTAATCCAAACAAAATGATAAGCTATCTCAACTTGGTTAGTAAACGAGAGCGAACGAAATAAAATTAGGCATTTAATACTTATTATTATAGCTCATCTAATCTAAGAAAGCATTTTGACATTTCGCATTTTTTAATACACAATAACCTTGGTCAAACGTATACATATGATTGCAAACAATAAATCTAAAATTTTAAAGAACTATTAAGTTATTTACATAATTAATGTTGTGGGTGACTTTCTCGTACAATAATCTAATGTTGAAACTAGTAAAACTAATTTAAAATTAAAATAACAGGGTAAATAGTAATTGTTATTGACGATCTTACAATGTCACGTCATCACGTTCTATACAGTAGTGCTTGACAACTTCCAATTTACGAATATCCAAATAATCGGTAAAAATATTAGAATAATATAATTAATGGAATAACGATTTTGACGGAGTAAGGGTAGTGATTCTGAATAAATAGTTATTTTCAAATCCAGTTTTTGTTTTTACTTAACCTAATTCTACTAAATATAATGAATAGATTTTATGCTGAAAGAATTACATTTGTTTAGTATTAATTTAGCACTTAATTTATTCATCTCCTTTTTGAAAATATATATATATATATATATATATATATATATATATATATAAACCGATTATTAATTAAAAAGAATCAATATTAATTTCTCACTAAAATGGGATATTTTCGATAGCGATTATTTGGTTCACATACCTAGACAACTTACTCCGACAACTATCAAAGTGCACTTCTTAGATTACATAGACTATAAGTATATTTGTAAACGAATCACTATGCTGTTACAGGCTGTGCAGTCCAGTTACATGGGCTGTAGCGCCTGTGTGCGGCTGGATGATGGAATGTTTGACGTCAATATCGGCGTTAAGAAGGGGTGCGTTCTGTCAGCCAGGCTGTTTATCATATATCTTTATGCAGATGATGCAGTCCTGCTGGCACAGTCAGCGACTGACCTGCAGACCCTAGTCGACACAATGGCAGAAAATTGTAAGAAAAGGGGTCTACGCGTGAATATGAGCAAAACCAAAATAATGGTCTTTGAAAGAGATAAAACCAAACAGATGTAAGAGTAACAATAGGTAATGATATACTAGAGCAAGTGGATGAATTTGTATATCTTGGATTTGGATTTAGCCGAGATGGAAGGTACACCACTGATATAGAGCGAAGAGCGAATGCGGGAAATAGAGTGAACGGAGCGTTGGGGCAACTTCTCGGCAGCGACCACCTCAGCCAGAAGGCACGTGTAGCAATACATAACGCAGTGCTTGTCCCAACATTACTGTATGGAAACGAGAGTTGGGTATGCAGAAAAGAGTATGATAGTAAAATTAATGCGGTCGAAATGCGATCTCTGCGGAAAATCTGTGGAGTTAGGCTGACCGACCGCATTCGTAACGACGACGTAAGAGAGCGAGTAGGTATGAAAGAGAGTATTGGTGTAAAGATGCGAAAGGGAATGCTCCGATGGTTCGGACATGTGGAAAGAATGCCGAACGAACGCCTGGTTAAGAAGATATACAATGCGAAAGTGGAAGGATGTAGGTACCGAGGGAGACCGAGACTAACCTACCTAGACCAGATCGGTCATGTACTGAAGGTAGGTGGAGTCAAGAGTCTCCGAAACCGGCGAGCGTGTATGAAGAGAATTATGAATGTTGAGGAAGCGAGTGAAGTATGCAGAGATAGAGTTCTCTGGCACTCTGTTCTCTCTGCCTACCCTGCAAGGGATATGGCGTGATGATATGTATGTATGTATGTAATCACTATAGATGTATTTTGATTAATTCGTAAATTTTTTTAGTAAATTAAATAAAGGATGTTGACAATAGATGTATCTCTTTAGCAGTTTCTAATCTCCATTAGAAGTAGTCCTGTTCATCATCGGATATGTCTCCGGTTCACCTTCGATCTCTGCAAAGCATTATATTATAAAATATAAATTGATCATCTAAAGACGCTCTAATTAATAACTAACGCCATAGGATTGGCCATTATATTGTCATCATCACCATAGATGGGTGAGCATGTCGCGATCCCGTAAAACTTCCAGGATGAAAAATATAACTTACTTGCAATTAATGTTTTTATTAATTTGTATAACCATCAGTAGTAAAATTCAACTATGGTTATTGATTAATATCAAATCGCCGATTTCAGTAAATGTAATGGCGGTTTGAAAGAACCTTAAAAACTTGCCTTCCGTATTAATTAATAATATGAGTAAAAATACATTTAACAATTACATTTCTATATTACTAAGATTTTGAATTTAATGTGCTTGGTTATTTATAGTGCTATGTGGTAGCAGCTACGAATACTACCAACCCTTACTTTGCTCGTGGATGTCGTAAAAGACGACTAAGAGCCTTATATCGACCTAAACCAACACTACCTGATGCCATTTGGTCAGCAATTGCATTCCCAAGGAGGGTTGATGTCAGGCAGGCGGCCAGTCATAAAACTATTGCCAACCTTTGCACTATGTAGGAATAGGGGTACATATTGCGTCGACCCCAAGTAATTGGGACAAGAGTAGGAGAATGATGATGGTTATTTATAAAGTTTTTTTTTTTTAATACAGCACCCTACATTAATAATATAATCCTTGTATTATGTCAAACTTTACAAACATATAACTAAATAGACACAAATTATACTCAGACTCAGAACAATAATTTGGGGATTGCACAAAGTATTGTTCCGCGTGGGAATCGAACCCACGACGCTGGTACTGTAGGTTGGTACCTTAGCCTAGTTGCCATCTCTGCAGTCCAATGTGTATTTATAAGCGGCAAATAATTACTATACCGGGCCTTTGTCGAACAAGTATTTATAACCAAGAATGTTAGATATCAGTAATTTAAATATGTGGGTCGTAGCATCGTTTAATACAAATCTAAACTGAAAAAATATAGTATTGAATCGGAACAATATTGTAATAGTGCTTCGGTAGATGACGTGTGGAACTTCTCCATAAAGTCGACAAAACATGCAACACATTTGTTTATTACACGTGGGCCCATACTTGTCTAAATTGGCAAAGCGGTTGAAACGGATTTTCAATAGATGTCGGTGGTGCCCACGTCTAGCAGTAATTTTTAATAAATTAAAGTTTACCATTATCATCTCTATAGTTCCAAGGTTGCGTGTCTGTTGATACTAGTAGTACGAAAATGGCATTAGTTGTAAGGCACACACCAGCAATAATGAAGAACATTATACGCCATTGAAATACATTTGTCTGTAAAAAACGAACATATGATTATTGTGTTGTGTTATTTCTGCCTTAGGTACTGGGGGAGACCGAGACTCACCTACCTAGACCAGATTGGTCACGTACTGAAGGAAGATGGAGTCAAGAGTCTCCGAAACCGGCGAGCGTGTATGAAGACAATTATGAATGTTGAGGAAGCGAGTGAAGTATGCAAGGATAGAGTTCTCTGGCACTCTGTTCTCTCTGCCTACCCTGCAAGGGATATGGCGTTATGATATGTATGTATGTATGTGTATATATATTATTTCTGCATTTACAGAGAGTAAATATCTATTCATGTCCTTCTTCACACAGTTGATCCCTTACTCTTTCAACATTCATACTTAAAAAAATTCTCTTAATATTACATTCATCTCATATCATCACATATCCACACCATAGCAGAAGTATACTTATTAGCATTTCCATCACTGACGTAACTTTCAATCTTACTCTTATCAGCAAATACTTCATTAATTTTTGTTACACCGTACATTCATCTCGGCATCTGTATTACATGTGGTCATCTCTTATTCTCTTATCACTTTGGTAACTCAAAATTCAGACTCCATATTTTACAGCAGACTTTATAAAGGTTTTAGAGATTTTATTCTTAAATTTAATAGGTGCTAGTGAGTCGCATTCTATATGTTGCTCATTGGATGTGACTGAATGGTTTAGCTGATTTTTTTTTTTGCGGTGGGCTATAGATTCGTCTTGCCCCGCCAATTCGGTCCGGGGTGACGGGAGAGGCGGCGCGTGACCTCATAGACCCACCATGCAAACTCCTCTCTTCGCCGTACGAGCGGGCCACTGGTACCCGACTTTTGTCTTCGGTAGCCGGTTAAATACTTAGATGTTCTTAAGCACTTCAGTTGCCGGAATTTCGTTAACATGCAAAATATTCTTCAAAATAAATTTTTGGAAAGTATCTACAATAAATATGTGCAAGGTGTGAATAAAATGTATTAACCATTAACGCCGCGATGATCAGAATTTTTACTAACTTTTCAACGTATTTATTTATTATGTTATCGGACCAAGAAAATAATTCAATACCTTCTATTCCTACGCGAAATTTGATGCTTTTTCAGTCTCAGCTCAAAATTTTGATTAGACACTGAGAAAAAAAATATAGCCTATTTAAAATAAAACTACTTTTACGGATTCTATCGCGTTTGTATTTGATTTTTAATTTCCCGACGTTTCGAACACTTTACAGAGATCATGGTCACGGGAGGACTAAGGTGTCTTACGTCCCATATGTCATTGTTATTACAAAAGTTTGTTTATATCTACCCTATAAGTTATTAAATTTTGACCCACATTTTTATACAAAATTAATAGAAATTCATTGCCAGTACAAAAAGAGAAAGATATATATAAAATTATACGGCTATATATAAAATTTATACGGCTTTCTTCATCTGACTAAAATTAAGAAAAAAAAGTAATATATAAAAAAAAGTAATATTTAATTATTATTTAATTATTTTTATGTTAATTTCAATAGCCTCACGAACCATTCTAGGCAGGTATCGGTGTTCTTTTGGGAGGATTTGTGGTTTATCAGAGCTAAGGTAATGGTGACTGCGCTCCTGACTGTGCTCACTGACTGCAGACTTAGTGTGACAGCTGTTCTTCACATCAGCTTCCTCGATCCAAGTTCTTAGATTTCTATATCTTAGATTTCCATATTTGACCTATATAAAGGAGAGTGTATAGGTAGATATAGTATAATATAAGAGAGAAATAAAAGAGATCTATTGGAGAAGTTCTTTTACTTTGTAAATTATCTTATGGCCGATGGTTTCATCGAGGATCAATTCTACACTTCTCAACCTCTCCGGCATTAATTGCCATAATATTGATATAACCTGAAGGGTAATTCGAGTGTAAATAAATAAACGTATTAATTTAAAGCTTCATTTCACGATTGTGAAGCGTAATTGTTTTTATTTCCATCTTCAAAGATTAAAGAAAGATTTAAAAGATGGCACGTGTAAAGAAAATTCAGAAGAACTACGCGAAATGATATATAATATAGTGCTAATAGAGACAATCCTCTGTAAGTCGAACTTGAAGTGCTTCGAGTTATAGAGTCGTAGACTTATAGTGCATTTAGATTTATGTTTCACATTAATTATTTTTTAGGGTATATTGGTGTTTATTGCTATAGGTTAAAGAAGTTCTACGTATATGTTTTTATTTATTTATTTAAAAGTACTTTTTTTGAAGTATCATATGGGCATTTTCACAAAAATAGGCAGTACCAAAAAAACATATGATTTTTTTAAAATTCATTTTAAGGTGATATTATATTTGTTAGTAATAGTCTAATTTACATATTTATCGAATTTCAGTTTTTAACTTGGATTGATTGCATAATTTATTAAAAATAAGCAAAAACGTAGGCCTAGTCAGACAAAAAGATGTCAGGTTTGTTACTTTTGTATAACATGATTAAAATGAAAATATAAATGAAATACCTCTCTTTTTAATAAAAAACCAAAAAGAACATGGTTGAACTACCTAATGATGTAACTTCGTCAAACAAACTTCAAAAAATACTAAAAATATGACAATAATTAGCAAGTTTTGTTACTGTTGATAACAGAAGAAACACTTATTTTTATTTTTTTTTATGTAAAACTAAGTTTCTTTTAATATAATTATAATAATAAAACAGTTATCATATATCTTAACTTAAATTAAGTTAAATTACAGTATTAAAGCTTGAAATATAAAAAATAGACAGAAATTAAATTGAATAATAAATGAAATAAAAATTTGGGGGACAGTAACAAAACTGATGGTAACAAAATTATAAAGAACCATTTAAATTATCATCAGAATCCAATAATAAGTTCTAAAACCTCTAAATGAAACTAAATAATTACTTTGATAAAACCAACAACATCAATTAGACAAATAATAATCAAAATAAATTATATCAAATATGTTGCTTAACATCCGTTTAAATTTTTAATAATATACATGGACACAAACCTCCATTCTACAAAGTGGCTTGTTAAAAAAGTATGTTGTGTGTATGGTTATAGAGAGATTATGTTTGCAAGGTTGAAATGTAATTACCTAATTTCTATTAAATTCACTAATGAAACAGTAGTACAGTACAGAGTAGTCTTTTATATTCAATCATATAATAATATTAAAATATGAATACTTGTTGCACAATTTATTACGAAATTACGAAATATTATTGTACTTATATTACGGTAATACACATAGTAAAATAAATTATACAGTTACTTTTTGGCGTTTTTAATGTGTTTACATTAAAATTATGTTCAGTCTTTTTAAAATATGTGGTGCGAATTAGTGTGTTATTAAACATACTAACTCGCACAACAGTATAATATATATTACTCTTCGTCATTAAAATAAAAATATTTAATAAATTAAAATATCAAACATTGCTGGCATTCGTCTGCCGGATAATGATCATAGACACTAAAATCACAATACCACCAAAAATAAGGTGTCTTTATTAAGAATTTGATGTTCTGTCGACTCATTGGCCGAAAGAAGTATAATAATCATAAATCTGAAGCCAGGATCTTCTTTTTACATCCAAAACAGTATTTCGACAAAATAAAATGTGTGTAGAAGGATGAATTATGTTTTTTTTTTCATATTATATCGATACTCTAGTAAAATTGTAAATATCAAAAAGTCTGTTTATCAAAAATATGTCATCGACAATCCGGTTTCATCAAATCTGTCTGTCCATCTGTCACTTCTGTTACCTAACAACTTTAAGAGCTGAACGAATTTTAACAAAACATGGGAGGCATACATACCTCTTTTTGGTAAGTTGGTAAAAAGTGTAATGGCCAGTCTCCTTTATAGTCAGTTTTGTTACTTTTTAGGTCATACTATATGTTACCATACAAAACTGACGTAACGTTACCTTACCCTCGCATGATTAATAATTATTTAAAAAATATACGATTGTGGTGACGTCTCATCAACAGTTTTATAAGTTGTATTAGATGATAAATATTATGAAAATAACCACAAAATATGTTTACTAATTAATGCGTCAAGAAATATTGGTAACACACCTTGACAAAAAAAGTACGCCCACACGAAGCACTGAATCATAATGTGCTCCTCACATGAAATTTTGGAAGAAACTAAACAATGTTTACAAAATAGGCACCAAATAAAATACTGTTATTGTTGTTATTACATAAAACATACAAAAAGTGTAGTATTTTAGAAAAAAATGTGGTAACAAAACTGACTGTGTCAGGATTTTTAAAATGCACTCCGGTAATTAAATTCTATTTTTTTTTATTTTGCGTTGTGATACTATATATTTTTCTTAAAATGACCCTACATTATCACTAGAAGAATAAAATACTGCACTGATAGCAAATTTTAACAACTAATACTTAAATTCGATGTTGAAATATCGTCTGGTTGCAAAGGGACACGGTAAAATGATAGCATTCTGTTGTTTTATTATTTTTAATCAAAAAGTTATACTACGATTGGCTTTAATAATACTATAAAATATTAGTTAAATGTATAATAAACCCAATGTAAAATTTTGTTCTAGTTTCAAATAGAATTAATTGTTTAAAAAAAATAATGTTTTAGAGGGACAAGCCTGAAAACGCCCTTGCACATTTTTATGAAAATGACCATATGATATTTTCAGTGGTATCTTAAAAAACGTTCCATTTTATAAAACGTTTACCATGTAGATGATAATGCAAGTAATGAATTTAATTATTGGGAAAATGATTGGAATACATTTCCAATATATGTACATATATGGGTTCAAGTCCTACATTTGATAATAATGTTAGTTCGAAACAAATAAGTTTTATAATTTCAAAAATCAAAATAAAAAAAGAACACAATAAGATCTCGAATACATACAATGAAATATAACAAAACTATGATAAGAACAAAGCCGAGTTCAAAGTTAGCCAGTTTAGTATAATTTAGCGGAAATTAATATGAAAAGCTTCAGAGTTAGTTAAACGGGCTGCAAACACACCACACACGCCCCTTCGGCGACAACCAACTCAACTAAATTTATACTCACTTTAGTTGTTTAAACTTATATTTAGTGTAAAATATATCTAGAATTTCAAGGATAATTTATAATTTATAGTTATGTATCATAGTATTCTCCGTGTGGTGACGGAGTAAGAATACAATTCACCACCCCCTATCTTACCCATGGGTGATCGTAAAAGACGACTTAGGGATAAAATATGCATATAACATGTATGCAAGAGAAGGAAAACTCAAAACCAAACCCCATACCAACACGTCTGACCAGCGTGGTGTAGTAGGTCAATCTCTCCCCTAGTGTGGAGGGGGCTCGAGCCCAGCAGTAGGACATATGAGCTGAGATGATGATGATCATAGTATAAATATCATAGCATAAACAAATAATATTAAATTCGAATTTAAATTGCATTAAGTACTGCTAGTTTTCTAGGGGAGCGTTGCTACTTTTTTGCTCGGTGCTTACTTAACGAACTTTTACCAGTTCCACGGGAAATTATAGTTGTAAGTATATAACGATAGAAGGTAACGAATACGGCAAACATTGAAGTGACCTCATCAAATTTTAATAAAGATACTTTTCTTTAGATTAGTTTAGATACACACATACATATCATCACGCCATATCCCTTGCAGGGTAGGCAGAGAGAACAGAGTGCCAGAGAACTCTATCTCTGCATACTTCACTCGCTTCCTCAACATTCATAATTCTCTTCATACACGCTCGCCGGTTTCGGAGACTCTTGACTCCACCTTCCTTCAGTACATGACCGATCTGGTCTAGGTAGGTTAGTCTCGGTCTCCCTCGGTACCTACATCCTTCCACTTTCGCATTGTATATCTTCTTAACCAGGTGTTCGTTCGGCATTCTTTCCACATGTCCGAACCATCGGAGCATTCCCTTTCGCATCTTTACACCAATACTCTCTTTCATACCTACTCGCTCTCTTACGTCGTCGTTACGAATGCGGTCGGTCAGCCTAACTCCACAGATTTTCCGCAGAGATCGCATTTCGACCGCATTAATTTTACTATCATACTCTTTTTTGCATACCCAACTCTCGCTTCCATACAGTAATGTTGGGACAAGCACTGCGTTATGTATTGCTACACGTGCCTTCTGGCTGAGGTGGTGGCTGCCGAGAAGTTGCCCCAACGCTCCGTTCACTCTATTTCCCGCATTCACTCTTCGTTCTATATCAGTGGTGTACCTTCCATCTCGGCTAAATCCACATCCAAGATATACAAATTCATCCACTTGCTCTAGTACATCATTACCTATTGTTACTCTTACATCTGTTCTGGTTTTATCTCTTTCAAAGACCATTATTTTGGTTTTGCTCACATTCACGCGTAGACCTTCTTACAATCTTCTGTCATTGTGTCGACTAGGGTCTGCAGGTCAGTCGCTGACTGTGCCAGCAGGACTGCATCATCTGCATAAAGCAGAGCAGTGACCACTGAGTCGCCCATCTGGACTCCCACATTCATATCGTTCAACCTTTGGAGACATTTATCCAGATATATGATAAACAGCCTGGCTGACAGAACGCACCCCTGCTTAACGCCGATATTGACGTCAAACCAAGGCGACATTCCATCATCCAGCCGCACACAGGCTCTACAGCCCATATAACTGGACTGCACAGCTTGTAGCAGTTTACCGCTAATACCATACTCCGGTAAAATGTCCCAAAGTTCCTTTCGTACAACCGTGTCAAAAGCTCTCTCCAGATCCACAAAACTGCAGAAAACCCTCTGACCTAGAGCCAGATGCTTCTCCGCAATGTTGCGCAGAGAGAACACTTGATCCATGCATCCCCTTCCACTCCTGAAACCTCCTTGTGTCTCACACAGTTAACCATCGGACACCATCCTCATTCTCCTTTCAATAATTTTTCCATACACTTTTGCTGCCAAACTGGTCAAGCTTATGGCTCTGTAATTTGCGCAGTCATAACGTGAACCCTTGTTTTTAAACAAAGGCACGATGACTGCGCTATTCCAGTCCCTGGGAATCATTCCTGAGCTCCAACATAGATTGAGGAGCAACAGGAACGCCTCCCAGACACAAGAGCCACCAAGCTTGATCATCTCGGCAGACACCATATCAATGCCCGCTGCCTTACCATTTTTCAAACTTCTTATCGCCCATTCAACTTCATCCATACTGATGCCATCGGAGGACGCCGTTGTCGAATGTTGATCTACCAAACCACATCCAACACCGGCGCCAACCGTAGCATCCGCATACATATCGCCAAAATATTCACTCCATCGGCTTAACACGTCTTGTGTTTGTGTAAGAATGTCTCCACCTTTAGACCTTATTTTATTCATTCTGAAGGCTGACCAACCACCCCGAGACTTCTTCACCTCCCTCCAAAAGAGTTTGGTGTTACCCTCGAAGTTTTTAGTCAGCCTATCTTCTGCACTCATACTTGCTCTATCCCGTTTCTCTTTCACTAAGGCCTTGGTGCCATTCTTACATTGCCGATATATTTCTTTCTTCTGTTCAGTCATACTGTCATTCAGATTCAAAGAAGAGACATAGTCCAGCCACGCTTTCTTCTTTTGCTCTACGGAAGCTGCCACTTCCGCATCCCACCATGCATCACCATTTGTTTTTCTATGCTTCTTTGAACTTCCACATACTTCTTTCGCTGTATCTACCATGTTCTCTTTCAATACTCTCCAGCATTCTTCAATGTCCGATTGCGGCTGGCTTGCCATCGTCAGCCGTTCTCGGACACCCTCTGCATACTTTTCTCTTACACACTCTTCTTGCAACCTTTCAACCTTTATTCTTTCAAGCCCTCCGAAGTGGACACGCTCTCGCCAGTGCCTCCACTTTCTGAACAGACCACTAAATCTCGCAATAACGAGATAGTGGTCCGTGTCGACTGTGGGGCCCCTGTAGGCTATTGCGTCCAATATTTTGCTTCGGAGGCGACTGTCTACCAAAATTAAATCTATTATGCTTTTCTGTTCATTCCTTCTCCATGTATACATATGGATGTCCTTATGTTGGAAAAATGTGTTTGACACAATAAGGTTTCTCTCCATGCATACATCCGCTATGAGCCTACCTGCGTCGTTCACTCTCTTATCACCAAATGGACCAAGTACGTCCTCATAGTCGGGACGCTTGGTCCCCACCCATCCGTTCAAATCTCCGCATACAATCACGCGTTCACTGGTTTCTGCCATATCCAGAACTTCCCTAACATTGTCCCAAAACTTCTCTAGGTCTGATGCCACCGAGGATCCTACGGGAGCATATGCTACAACCATGAATACCTTGGTGACACCTAGTTTTATACGGACCCAGAGAAGTCTGGGATCATACATTCCGTAATCCTTCACACCTGAGGCCAAGCGAGAGGACAACAACACTCCTACCCCCATGCTGGCTCGATCGCTCTGTGGTACACCAGACCACAGAGCCATCCCGCCACCAGGAAGATCGCAGGCGTCGCTGCCCCTTCGCTTGGTCTCTGTTACACAGAGCACGTCTAGCTGTTTGTCCGCCATGACGGATATCAGCTCGTGCAACTTACCTTCCACACAACCTCTTACATTTCACGTGCCCACCCGGCACTCCGTTCTCCTCGACTCGCCTAACTGGGCAAGGCGTGATGGGTGGCGGCCCCCATCGCCGCAACTGCCGATGTTCGTACCGACGGGGGCGGGTCGGTACGCGTCGCCTCCGGGGGACGCCCTAACCCGCATTGCGGTACGCATATCGAGTTTATTATTTATTTATTTTTATTTATTAGTTTAGATCATCATTATAATTTGATGAAATAATTGAAAATCATCGCAGAAAGAAGGTTACTTCAGTTGTGAACTCGTGAGTGCCGTTTATAGGATGATTTGATCAAACCATATTCTTTTAATAATATTCCAGCTAATACTGGCTCAATACATTCAAATTATATAAATTTATCCGTGTAGTCACGGAGTAAGAATACATTTAACCATCCTCTATCTTCCCGTGGGTGATCGTAGACGACTAAGGGATATAAAACACATATAACATCTATGTAAGAGAAGGAGAACTGAAAACCCTATACTAACACGTTTGATCAGCGTGGTATAGTAGGTCAACTTCCCTCCCATTATGGAGGAGGCTCGAGTTCAACAGTGGGATATATGTGAGCTAAGATGATGACATACACATATGTAACTAAAAATTACGAGCCCGCCGAATCTCCTCAGTTTGTGACTGCGTTCTAATCTGATGCTATATTATTAGATTCCATTCAAACCAAATGTAAATTGACATTATGTATAAGCCCTTATGTGGCTTACGCATAATCAATGATTTGATTTGATAAATTATGTATTTATATACATTATCCATTATTATTAAACAAGATTTATCATATGTACGAGTTTTATTTTTAAATAGCTTTCATCCGTGGCTTCATCCGCGTGGTTTATTGATGAAAAGGTTGCCTATGTTCTACTCCAGACGTCAGTCGAGTCTCGGCAGTCGGCGTCTCTCAATGATTTTAGTTTTGTTCTTGCGGCACTCTATTTTTTTTTTAGTAAATGTAGCGTAAGTTACTACTTATATCATCAGCTATTTGCTAATGAAAGTCCCGTTAAAATCGGTCCAGCCGTTTTAGAGTTTAGCCGGAACAAACCGACAGACAAACAGAGAAAATATTTTTTTAAATTAGTATCGTATTTATTTTCATATGCATTTAATGAAAAGCTATTAATTTGTAATTACAAACAGACATTTTAATTTTATTTATATGTATAGATATAGATTTTCATTTCATTACATGTTATATTCAAATATATATATATATATATATATATGTGTGTATCTACATGAAAGTATATAATAATTGTGCTGTGTGGTAGCGGCTACGAATACTACCAACCCTTACTTGATGCTCGTCGATGTCATAAAAGGAGACTAAGAGCTTTATATAGTTCTGGGCCAACTCTACCTGGTGCAGTTTTGTCAACAATTACATGGCCAAGGAGGGGTTGATATCAGACAGGCGGCCGGTCATAAAATGCGAGAAATTACGAACGAAAAATGATTACAAGTGGGATTCGAATCCATGCCTATTGGAAAACCGTTCCAATCGTGGGTTGTGGTGTCATAGTTTAATACAATTCTAACAAAACAACAAAGTTTAAGTATTAAGCCTTTAAAATGTGTAAACAATGTCGGGTAGATGGCACACGTCTCCTTAAAGATGAAAATATAATACGATGCGAGAATTGAATGCCCTACAATAGTTCACGGTGGTATAATCTATTGTGGTAGGACCACGCTGTGGACAGTTCTCTGTCTACAGCCGCGGGCCGGTCCGTCCGGGGTAGTACCACACTCTCGCAGAAGATCGACGTCTGAGTAATAGCAATGTGCTATTGCGCTTCGTTCGGTGAGCGAGAGAGCCGGAAGCCTAACTGGGGTGGGTTCAGGGTTGTATTGGTAAGCAGCGGCCTAGCTATACCATTGGCAAAGGTCCATGGGCGGCAGTGACACTTACCATCAGGTGTGCTGTCTGCTCATTTGCCGCCATAAGCAATAAAAAAAAAAAAAAAAAAATAAGTGGCAGCACGATTGAAACGGATTTCCAATAAGTGTGAGTTCGAATCCGACTTGTGACAATCTTTTTTGGCTCGTTCTCGTAATCGGGTTTATATATTACTACAGTCGAGATTTTACTGAACGAATATGTCCTACTTAAAGTTTGACTTACAAAATGTAAATGAAACTTCAAAACTAAGACATTTATAGTAACTGAAGGGTTAATAAGCTTTGAAGACCGAACAAATCTCTTTACAGTATCCAAAAATAATCCTTTTGTAAAACTTTTGTTTACAGGCATTACTTCAACCAAGCGAAACGCTGGAATAAGGCGCCTGAAATATTGGCTGGGACCCCTGTTTACCTTAGGTAAGGGATAAAACTGTATTTCGACAAAATTGTCCTCTAGTATGAAAAATGGTCGTGAAACTTTTTCTCATCAAAATCAGGACCAACTTATATTATAAGGTTTTCTTATAGGTGGTATATAAGACTAGTTACGAATGCTACCATACCTTACTTTGCTCGTTGATGTTATACAAAATAAAACTACGTTTAAAAAAACCGACTTCAAAAACTAAAAAGTATAGAATAACTTAATATTAAAACCTATTGATGTTTGAAATCGGTGCCGAGCCTTAAACAAAATTATAAACAGATTACTTACTATACTTGCGGCGATGCCGCCCCCCATCACGCCTTGCCCAGTCAGGCGAGTCGAGGAGAGCAGAGTGCAGGGTGGGCACGTGGAATGTAAGAGGTTGTGTGGAAGGTAAGTTGCACGAGTTGATATCCGTCATGGCGGACAAACAGCTAGACGTGCTCTGTGTAACAGAGACCAAGCGAAGGGGCAGCGATGCCTGCGATCTTCCTGGTGACGGGATGGCTTTGTGGTCTGGTGTACCACAGAGCGATCGAGCCAGCATGGGGGTAGGAGTGCTGTTGTCCTCTCGCTTGGCCTCAGGTGTGAAGGATTACGGAATGTATGATCCCAGACTTCTTGGGGTCCGTATAAAACTAGGTGTCACCGAGTTATTCATGGTTATAGCATATGCTCCCGTAGGATCCTCGGTGGCATCAAACCTAGAGAAGTTTTGGGATAATGTTAGGGCAGTTCTGGATATGGCAGAAACCAGTGAACTCGTGATTGAACGGATGGGTGGGGACCAAGCGTCCCGACTATGAGGACGTACTTGGTCCATTTGGTGATAAGAGAGTGAACGACGCAGATAGGCTCATAGCGGATGTATGCATGGAGAGAAACCTTATTGTGTCAAACACATTTTTCCAACATAAGGACATCCATATGTATACATGGAGAAGGAATGAACAGAAAAGTATAATAGATTTAATTTTGGTAGACAGTCACCTCCGAAGCAAAATATTGGACGCAAGAGCCTACAGGGGCCCCACACACACCCCACCCCACCCCACAGTCGATACGGACCACTATCTCGTTATTGCGAGATTTAGTGGTCCGTTCAGAAAGTGGAGGCACAGGCGAGAGCGTGTCCACTTCGGAGGGCTTGAAAAAATAAAGGTTGAAAGGTTGCAAGAAGAGTGTGTAAGAGAAAAGTATGCAGAGGGTGTCCGAGAACGGCTGACGATGGCAAGCCAGCCGCAATCGGACATTGAAGAATGCTGGAGAGTATTGAAAGAGAGTATGGTAGATACAGCGAAAGAAGTATGTGGAAGTTCAAAGAAGCATAGAAAAACAAATGGTCATGCATGGTGGGATGCGGAAGTGGCAGCTTCCGTAGAGCAAAAGAAGAAATCGTGGCTGGACTATGTCTCTTCTTTGAATCTGAATGACAGTATAACTGAACGAAAGTGAAACGAAACTGAGAAGAAAGAAATATATCGGCAATGAAAGAATGACACCAAAGCCTTGGTGAAAGAGAAACGTGATAGAGCAAGTATGAGTGCAGAAGATAGGCTGACTAAGAACTTCGAGGGTAACACCAAACTCTTTTGGAGGGAGGTGAAGAAGTCTCGGTGTGGTTGGTCAGCCTTCAGAATAAATAAAATAAGGTCTAAAGGTGGAGACATTCTTACAGAAACACAAGACGTGTTAAGCCGATGGAGTGAATATTTTGGCGATATGTATGCGGATGCTACGGTTGGCGCCGGTGTCGCATGTGGTTTAGTAGATCAACATTCGACAGTGGCGTCCTCCGATGGCATCAGTATGGATGAAGTTGAATGGGCGATAAGAAGTTTGATAAATGGTAAGGCAGCGGGTATTGATATGGTGTCTGCCGAGATGAACAAGCTTGGTGGCTCCTGTGTCTGGGAGGCGTTCTTGTTGCTCCTCGATTTATGTTGGAGCTCGGGAATGGTTCCCGAGGACTAGAATAGCTTAGTCATTGTGCCTTTGTTTAAAAATAAGGGTTCACGTTATGACTGCGCAAATTACAGAGCCATAAGCATGACCAGTTTGGCAGCAAAAGTGTATGGTAAAATTATTGAAAGGAGAATGAGGATGGTGTCCGATGGATTACTGTGTGAGACACAAGGAGGTTTCAGAAGTGGAAGGGGATGCATGGATCAAGTGTTCTCTCTGCGCAACATTGTGGAGAAGCATCTGGCTCTAGGTCAGGGGGTTTTCCGCAGTTTTGTGGATCTGGAGAAAACATTTGACACGGTTGTACGAAAGGAACTTTGGGACATTTTACCGGAGTATGGTATTAAGGGTAAACTGCTACAGGCTGTGCAGTCCAGTTACATGGACTGTAGAGCCTGTGTGCGGCTGAATGATGGAATGTCGCCTTGGTTTGACGTCAATATCGGCGTTAAGCAGGGGTGCGTTCTGTCAGCCAGGCTGTTTATCATATATCTGGATAAATGTCTCCAAAGGTTGAACGATATGAATGTGGGAGTCCAGATGGGCGACTCAGTGGTCATTGCTCTGCTTTATGCAGATGATGCAGTCCTGCTGGCACAGTCAGCGACTGACCTGCAGACCCTAGTCGACACAATGACATAAGATTGTAAGAAAAGGGGTTTACGCGTGAATGTGAGCAAAACCAAAATAATGGTCTTTGAAAGGGATGAAGCCAGAACAGATGTAAGAGTAACAATAGGTAATGATGTACTAGAGCAAGTGGATGAATTTGTATATCTTGGATGTGGATTTAGCCGAGATGGAAGGTACACCACCGATATAGAGCGAAGAGTGAATGCGGGAAATAGAGTGAACGGAGCGTTGGGGCAACTTCTCGGCAGCCACCACCTCAGCCAGAAGGCACGTGTAGCAATACATAACGCAGTGCTTGTCCCAACATTACTGTATGGAAGCGAGAGTTGGGTATGCAGAAAAGAGTATGAAAGTAAAATTAATGCGGTCGAAATGCGATCTCTGCGGAAAATCTGTGGAGTTAGGCTGATCGACCGCATTCGTAACGATGACGTAAGAGAGCGAGTAGGTATGAAAGAGAGTATTGGTGTAAAGATGCGAAAGGGAATGCTCCGATGGTTAGGACATGTGGAAAGAATGCCGAACGAACGTCTGGTTTAGAAGATATACAATGCGAAAGTGGAAGGATGTAGGTACCGGGGTAGACCGAGACTAACCTACCTAGACCAGATCGGTCATGTACTGAAGGAAGGTGGAGTCAAGAGTCTCCGAAACCGGCGAGCGTGTAGGAAGAGAATTATGAATGTTGAGGAAGCGAGTGAAGTATGCAAAGATAGAGTTCTCTGGCACTCTGTTCTCTCATCACCTCTTTTCTTGCCTTGGTATCGTAAAGAACTACTAAAGAATATAATATTCAGGTAACATCTATGCCAGAGAAGAGAAATACAAAATAATGTCCTAAGTTAGCCCATGTGACTGGTGCAGTATAGGACGAAATTTCTTTACTATTATGGAGGTAGCCTAAGCCAAGTGGGACATGATTATTTAGCCATCCATCCATTAGCCTGTAAAAGTTTCGAGAATGCCATTTATAAGGGTCTTGTGCCATCTGCATCCAGTGGTTTCCTGCGACCTTCATAATGTCGTCAATCCATCTAGTAGGCGGTCGGCGTCGTCCGATTCGTGATCGCCACTCTAGAACCTTTCTTCTTCAACTGTTGTCGGTTTGTCGAGCGATGTGGCCTGTCCATTGCCATTTCAACGTGCTAATTCTTCATGTTATGTCGGTTACACCCGTTTTTCTACGAATTTCCGTATTCCGGATTTTATTACGTAGAGAAATACCGAGCCTAACCCTCTACATAGCACGCTGAGCGACTTTGAGCCTTTTTATGAGGCCGACATTTAGAGACCACGTTTCAGTGCCGTAAGTCATCGCTGGCAACACACACTGGTTATAAACCTTTATTTTCAGACACTGCGGAATATTCGACGAGAAGATCCTCCTAAATTCCCGAACGCTGCCCAGCTGCGTTGGATTAGTCGGCTGACCTCTTTCTCCGAAATTGGATTTACCTAATTGGACTGTTTGTCCTAGGTAAACATAATGATCAACAACTTCGAGAATCGCGTTACTCTTGAGATTTTTTTTAATATTATAATATTAAAAAATGTTTGAACGTTTTACCTGAAATTAAACTGAAAGTTTAATTTCAGGCAGTTTTAAATCCAACTAATAAGTTGGATTTAAAAAATAGTAATGCGTCAGATAAGAGTCTCTCTCTATATCGAGAAAGATGCAGACTGCAATGTATAATAGCAACTGATGAAAATCAGCCAAAATTAATTAACAATAGTATATCGTACATTAAAGGTTGTTGGTGCCGTTATCATTACAACCATAGAGATAAAAAAAATATGTATAATGGATGTTATTAATTTTGATATTATTATTAATACTTCGATGGAACTTAATGTCCAAAACATAGCATTAAATATCCACGCCGGATAGATATACAGGTGGCGTAGTTATTTACATATATACTTACATGTAAAAGTTTTGTAAACAAATATGTCGTTCGAAGCTTCTAGAACTTTCTACCGGTAGTACAAAAGTAATAAAAAGAAACTTCACGTTCCCCGAGAGTAACATAATGCTGAATTATATTATCACACGTGCTTACAAAAGTTGTTAAACAACAGTGATTTGGCGATCGTTGGCATATTCTAGAATATTCCACCTTATTCCTTACCGTATATTGCACTGCTAATGTCTTACAAATTAAAATTATCTTGCGTATTACATAGTACATACGATACTTCTGATGAAAACCAATTTTTGAACATGTTTTTCATCAGTCTATCTATTAATTCGTTCTAACGTATCTATAAAACAGCTAGAACAAATTTTATAAGACTTTTACTGACAGATTGCTAATGTTTTGTAAAGTAATTTAAGTTAACCTTTAAAACAATATATGTTATGCGCAACAAATCTATAAAGTTACTAAATTTTAAGCAATTGCTATTCAATTAGGGAGAGTTCCGTGTAGTGACGGAGTAAGAATACATTTCACCATCCTCTTTCTTGCACGGAGTAAAAGACGAAAAATGAATATAATATCGTAGAGAAGGAAATTTCAAAATAAACATATATAAATTAGTATCTGACCAGCGTGGTATAGTGGGTTAATTTCCTTTCTATTACGGAAGCTCTAGCTTAGCAGTGGAACATACATATATGAGCTGACATGATGATGATAATCGTCATATTATCTGACAGGCGGCCGGTTATAAAACTATTGCCAATAACTTTTACAATATGCACTACGAAAGAAGACTACATATTGTATAGACACCAATTAATTGGGATAAGAGTTGAAGAATGATGATGTTGGAAATCGTAATCGATTTTGTATTTTTTTCTCAGAGAGAACTGCTCTCACTTCCTCAGGTAAAGACATTAAAAACAGAGCTACCATCCAATCAACTAGTTATCAATCGACTAGTTTTTTAACTCCCACGAGCAAATAGTCTTTATATCTCTTTTCCGTTACTACAAATTAAAATGCACTAACAAGTTAAACATTTACAATGTCAAGTTGCAATATCATCATCATCATCATCATCTTAGCTCATATGTATAAGTATGTCCCACTGTTGGGCTCGAGCTCCATAATGGAAGGGTTATTGACCTACTATACCACGCTGGCCAGACGTGTTGGTATCGGGTTTTGTTTCGAGTTTGCCGTTTCTCACCTAGATATTATATGCGTTTAATATTCCTTGGTCGTCTCGTAAGATCACCCACGTGTAAGATAGGGGGTGGTGAATCGTATTCTTACTCCGTCACCACACGGAAAGTTTCAATATAGTTTCAATATAGTTCAAAGTTTCAATATAGTCCAAGTTAACCAAATACTATACGTATTTCAAAATAACTCAATAAATTAGGTAAGATTTAAAAAAAAATACATCAAAATCCATTCATCTATAAATAGATATTAAAAAAAAAATACAATTGAATTAAAAAAATAGGAGAATATTTAAAGGTCGCTAAAAAAAGTTAAAATAATGCTACCAACTATTTTCTCTTTGTATAGTGGACGTTGTATAAACTTTAATATGCCTGCAGGAAGTCTCTAAGTAAGCTGAAAATGAAAAAACTTTCATCCCTCGAGCGCTCTTTGTATACTAGAAAATATTAAGTGTCCAACATTAAGTATCATAATGTTGAAAATTTTAAAATTTAAATGCAGTTTAAATAGAATTTTCCTTATGGTGATAAAGTAAAAATACAATCCGAGAGAGAATGATTCTCTATTTTATCCGCGAGTGTCGTAAAATATGATTAATATTTTAGTATAGATATGCAAAGAAACTCTACATAAAATCTTGTACCAGCACGTCTGGCAAGTGAGGTATGACAATGTCCTTTCAACAGTGTCGCAGGTCTGAGCACATTGCCACCGAAGTTAAAATCGAGTACCGGTGGTCCGCTCGCACGGCGAAGAGAGAAGGTTTTACGGTGGGTCTATGGGGTCACGCGCCGCCTTTCAGTCACCCCGGACCGATTCAGCGGGGCGAGACGCACCCATAGCCCACCAATAAAAAAAAAAAAAAAAAAAGGTCTGAGCACATTAGCGAGACGTATATAGGCTAATACGATGCTCTGGTCATATCACGCCCAGGCCGCTCGAGGCAATGGGAGCCCGGATATTTTTTTCATCATCATCATCATCACAGCCCATATATATCCCACTATTGGGCTTGGGCCTCCTCCGTTATGTGAGGGAAATGAACCTACTATACCGCGCTGGTCAAACGTGTTGGTATAGGGTTTTGTTTCGAGATTTCCTTCTCTTGCATAGATGTTATATGCGTTTTATATTTCTTAGTCATCTCTTACGGTACTCACGGGTAAGATAGGGGGTGGTGAATTTTATTCTTACTCCGTCACCACACGGATAAATTGACCCACTATATCACGCTGGATCCTCAATTTTGTCCGCGATTGACGCAATTGTGCGGCAGACGTATTGTTTTAGGGTTTATTTCAATAGGGTGTGGTGAATTATATTCATAATCCGTCACCACACGGAAATGAAAATCATTACGGTCTTGAAATCCAAGCATTCCTAGTGGAATGCTTGGATATGATATAGTAATAGGACTTGATAGTAATCATAACATCTAATAACCTTGAACTAATTACATAGGGAGTAACCAAACAGTTTATCGCATCAACCGTTAAGTTATCCACATCTATGATCCCATTACTAAGCTCGGATTCAGATATTCGTGTTCGATTAATAACATTATTACAACATTTATCTTGGATTAAATCTATTGGGTTATTAACAGTATGGAATATGTATGCCTTGGTATATCTAATGGAGAATTTTAGTCATGTTAAAATATATGAATCTATCCATCAGATAACTTTGGAGGCGAAAAAATAAAACAAATATTTGAAACATAACTTACCAGGCTCTTTATAAAAACTTATTTGCGAGTAATACGGGAAAGAAAGAGTCAACTTGTGTTTGAAGTCGAGCGCTCTCTGGGGCGGACCTCGATATGGGACGAACGAACTTAGTTCAGTTCAATCCCACTAAGACGCAACTTTGCGCATTCACCGCAAAGAAGGACCCGTTTATCGTGGCATATCCAGTTCCAAGGAGTAAATCTCCAAATTTCTGAAAGTATTGGGATCCTTAGCGTTGAACTATCAAGCGAAGTCCAGTTTGGGAGCCATTTGGAGGACAAGCCAAATTGGCAAGCAGAAAACTGGACGTCCTGAACAGAGCCAGGCTTCACACCGAGACAAATCTCTTGTGCTATATAAAGCACAGGTCCGCCCTCATGTGGAGTACTGTTCACATCTCTGGGCAGGGGCGCCCATATATCAGCTAAACCCACTTGATCCCTGTAAAGACGTACTGTTCGAATCCCAATCACAGGGAAATACTGGAATCGTTATTCTGTGTACTCTACAGGCTCTTTCACGGGAGTGGTCTGAGGAACTGTTTGACTTGGTACCACCATCACCGTTTTATCACCGTACCACTCGACACCAGCAGGGTTCATCCATTTCACCTGGAAACAATACAGTCATCAACATATTAAGCAAAAATTTCTCCCACGTACGTGCAGGATCTGGAATGAGCTACTTGCTGCTGTGTTTCCCGAGCGTTATGACATGTTCTTTTTAAAGAGGTTTGAGAAGAGCACTTTTTCCGCGATAGGCAACAGCTTAGCTATATATCCTGGTGTTGCACAGACCCACGAGCGGCGGTAACACTTACCATCTTGCTTGCTCGTTTACCAACACCCGCAATAAAAAATATATTGGGACTTAAGCCTGGCTCAAGTATATATGTATCTGTTGGCAATTCGTTCCCAAAGTCTTACATATTAGATCAGCGTATATTACCCGGCAATAAACAACATGTGTTGTAAATTGTTCTTTTTAAAGAGGCTATTAGTTAAATTCGCCTCTGTTTTTTTTTCTTTATTTGTGGCAAGACCACGCTGTTGATAGTTCTCTGTCTACAGCCGCGGGCCGGTCCGTCCGGGGTAGTACCACACTCGCAGAAGATCGACGTCTGAGTGGTGACAATGTGCTATTGCGCTTCGTTCGTTGAGCGAGAGAGCCGGAAGCCCAACTACCCAGTTGGGCTGCCGGGGTTTGGGATTGTCAGCGGCCTAGCTATACACTTGGTATAGCAAAGGTCCATAGGCAGCAGTGACACTTACCATCAGGTGTACTGCTTGCTCGTTTGCCACCATAAGCAATAAAAAAAAACTGTTCCACACTGCCTGCGTGATATTTTTCAGTTTTTATTGTTATGTTTGTTGTTGATGTTGTTCAGTTGGTGTACACGTGCGAGAGAGTCTAGGCATCCAATAAAAAAAAGAATATACAGAGCTGTCAAAACTGGAACAATTTAGTGGTTTATTTTATTCAATAAGAGAGTCCTTATTATTTTACCGAGCGCCTAATAGATAGATAAGTGTAACGATTTACACGCCAGACCTCACACACAATTATTTCCGATGAATTATAACACACGTGTAAGTGACAATAACACGTGTAATAATGTTTATGTCTTGTAGGAATACTGAGAACTGAACACAGTCACACACGTGTGAAACATACTAAACAAGGTGCGACTACTCATCACTTTTTGAGGAATATATACACTCTGATATAGTATATTTTTTAGTCTCAAATTGGTCTTTGGTTAGTGTTTCACTAAACTAAATAAAAGTCTTAAGTCACTCTTCAGTTATCATTTATATTGAAACCTACGTCTTCAGGGCCGGCCGACCCAGTGCTTGATAGCAATGTTCGCTCCAAACAGTGCTTACAGAGTGATCATTACCGCGGCAAGCGAAACGCATGCTTTAATGTAGGAGAGAGAGTATTAGTAAGATTATATGGTCAACAAAAACATTATTGGTCTCCGGGAACAATTATTAAGAAAATGGGCAATTCAGTCTTTATAGTGCAGTTAAATAACAGTGAACAAACAGTTAAAAGGCACGGTAATCAACTACTTAAACATAGAGGGGAGGAAGAGGCTATCCCTGGTTTTATAATGCCGTGGTCACAGCCATCTAATAAAGAACCAGCAACCGAACCCTTGCAAGAAGTTCAAGTGGGTGGTTCAGGATCAGAGGATACGCTGGTAGATGTCGGCAGCACAAGGGATGAGACCGCAGCACTTCTCCCACCTAATACTGGCAAAGAGACTGCGCCTGATTATTCCAAGCCTGAAGATCATATCTCTTCAAGGCGGCAAAGAAAACCCGTGGACTATAAACAGTTTTTTTGAAATAAAGGTGGAGGGATGTTAGTGTAATTAACGGATATATTTTATTTGTTAACATTGTAGGGTAGAAGCGACTCGTAACATATTCTGATCGACTGCTGCGTCAGTCCAATAAACGAGCTTGTACGTATCGGCTGTGTCATTTCGTGTACCCCCCTCCTCACGGACTTAACATTTATATAATAGTGGTAGGACCATGCTGTGGACAATTCTCTGTGTATAGCTGCGGGCTGATCCGTCCGGAGTAGTACCATACTCTTGCAGAAGATCGACGTCTGAGTAATGACAATTATTGTGCTATTGCGCTTCGTTCGGTAAGCGAGAGAGCCGGAAGCCCAACTGAGGTGAGTTTGGGGTTTGTATTGGTAGGCAGCGACCTTTTTTTTTTTTTTTTTTTTTTTCACGCTGTGGAAATGCATTTGCGCACTAGCCCTCGCCGGTGACAGACGAGGGGGTGTGTGGGACTCGCCGGTCAGCTGGTTCGACCGAAATACCCACTAAAACCACAGCGGTCCCTTCCGCGCTTTTACGGGATGCCGAAGAGATCGTCTATTGACATTCTATCCCCGACTCCCCAACGCTAGGCCATCTGGCCACGTCCAGTCGATAGTCAAGGCGGCGGGAGGAGATGCGCGTAACGGCGCCTCCGCCTTCCTGGCCGCCGCCTACGGAGTGAGTCTGCAGAAGCAAATGCCTCACGTATCCGCTCCGCGGCCTCCTTCGAAGAGATGACCTCCTCACAGAAGGAGGCCATCGACGACCAGCACCTGTCGCTGTCAAGCATCTTAGATATGATGGTCAACAACGACAGGTCTATTCCTATCACCGCCGACAGGTCGTGGCGCTGAGGCCCCCAGGTGGGACATACCTCTAAGGTGTGACGCACATCATCAGTTAGCGCGCCACACTCATGGCATCCAGGGGCCTCTTCCCGTCCGATTCTGTGCAGGTACTTACCGAAGACCCCGTGTCCGGTAAGTACCTGCGTCATCCTGAAGGACAAGTTGCCGTGCCTTCTCTTCATCCAGCGGTGGAGGTGGGGCGCAATTGCCTCAACGGTTCCCCGACCTGCTACAGGGGACTCTAATTCCTCCCTCCACCGCCGTATAATTGCCGCTTGAGCCGCTTCTCTTGCCCTAATCAATTCCCCCACGGTAATATGCTCGCCGCTTTCCCGCGCCGCAGCGCAAAATCGGTAGACCTCCGCCTGTGCCCTAGCCTGGAGCAGCCAGGGTGGATCACCTGCCAGCAATGTGGCTGCGGTCCAGGACACCGTTCGGTAGCCCCTTATAGTCCTCACCGCCATGGTTCTTTGTGCTTTACGCAGCAAAGCCTTATTAGGGGCGGTGAGAGACTCCGACCAAATTGGGGCACCGTACAATGCCATGGACCGCAAAATACCCGCATATAGACGCCGGCAGGACGATCCGGGACCACCAGTATTTGGCAGAAGCCTACCCAGCGCCGCAGCTGCTCCGACGAGCCTGGGGATTAAATGGGCAAAGTGCGGCCCGAAGCTCCATTTACTATCTAGGTGCAGACCCAGGTACTTCATCCGGGTCTGCACCGGCACGGCAACTCCAGACACCCTGATCTGTGCTCCTCTGGGAAGACCTTGGCACCGGCCATAGAATAGGAGGGCCTCCGTCTTCTCGAGAGAGACTCTGAGACCCAACTTGCCTATCTGGTCCACGACGAGCGCTACACCAACCTCTGCCACTCGGGCGGCCTCCCGGAAGTCAGCCCTCTCCACCGTGATGAGAGTGTCATCTGCATAACAAATAACTCCCATCCCGGGAAGGAGCTGGCCCCGTAAAAGCCAGTCGAACCCAACGTTCCACAGGGTCGGACCAAGGACCGAGCCCTGTGGAACGCCGCATTCCACCCTGTGGTAACGTACGCGCCCGTCGTCCCCCTCCCAGAGCACGTGCCTTCCCTCGAGGTATGCCTCCAACAGCCTCCGGAGGTACAGAGGCACTCCATGATATCGGAGTGCCTCCTTCAATGTCTCGTGTGGGAGACTATTGAAGGCATTCTTAATGTCGAGCGAGACTGCCAGTAACACTCCTTTCCTGGCCACCGCTTCAGTAGCCAGGGTCTTTAGGGCGGCCAGTGCGCCAATTGTTGACCGGCCGCATCTGAATCCGTACTGTTTATCTGACAGTCCCGACCCAACAACCTCGAGATGCTGGACGAGACGATCCGCGAGCACCTTCTCAAGCAATTTCGGGTAGGCAGCGACTTACCCTTGGTATGTCAAAGGTCCGTGGGCGACAGTGACACTTACCATCAGGTGTGCTGCTAGCTCGTTTGCCACGGCAAGCAATAATAAAAAAATATAAAAATAATAAAGAATAAACATTTTCAAATTACTGAGATATAGCATTTAACATGCTAGGTTATTTATAAAAACTAGATTACGAATGAACAATGAAAAATGAATGTCACACGTGGGACTTGAACCCTCACAAGACAAGTGTGAGCTGCCGTATAACATTCAAAAGGATACAAGTACCATCTACCCGACAATATTTACCTACACATTGATTTTAATATTCTAATTTTGCAGTTAGAACTGTATTAAACGATGACACGATCCTGTTATTCAGGTATGGGTTCGAGTTTCACGTGTGACATTCATTTTTTGCTCGTCATCAAGTTTTTTTATAAATATTTTTATATATTCTTTTAAATATTCTCGCCCAGCTACCGTAGAGTTTGACTAGATAGTGTTAGTGCTTTGTGAGCGGGAAGACTTCTGGTTCTGCCGTTCTTTGTACAAATGGTAATACCAAAATGGATAAAAAACTAAAATCTTAGATTCAATTAGTAGAATTAATACAACTTCTTGATAGAAATAATATAATATTTATTAAAACTTTCGTAACTTTAAAACAACACACACTGTTCATTCATTTGAAAGAATAGTTAATATTGAAGGATATAAAAACAAAAAAAATATAAAACCAAATGAAAGCTTTTAAACTAAAAACCTTTGACAAAGAAAACGTCTGTATCAAATTAAAACATTCCGTGACGTTTTTGGTGAGAATCCAACGAGAATTGTAGATTGTAAACATTGTTGTCACTTTAAAAGTGAAATGGAACGGAAAAGTGATCTCTGTGAAGATTTCAATTTGGATGTAAAACAATTATTCGAAAAAATAATAACGAAATGAATAATAAATAATTGAATACGAGTTATTATTTTCATTCAATTCAAATGATATTTCGTTGTAAGAATGAATTAAATATCTATTGCAATTTCTTATTATATTCTTTTCTTTTATAAGAATACAACTTATTCCACGGCTTCATTCGTTATGTTCTATTTTCTTTGTCTCGTTTTTGTTAAAAATGCAGTACAATGTTTTCTGTCCACAACTTGCAGAAAATCTATGTCTGAGTAGAGGCAATATGCTGTTACATTTCGCTCGGTCAGTGAAAAAAACCGACAGGCCAACATTCTGGGTGGGTTTGGGGCTTGCATTAGTAGACAGCTAGCTGTATCCCTGGCATTGCAAAGGTAGTGGGCAGTAGTAACATTTAATATCAGGTGTGCTGCTGGCTCGTTTGCCACCATCAGCAATTAGAAAAAAAAAATCAGCCAAGTGCGAGTTAAACTCGCGCACGAAGAGTTCCGTAAAACTAAAAAAAATATGTGATGTAACTAAAAATTTAAGGTTTTCGGAATTTTTCCTTTATATATGCTATAAATCGTTGCATCATGCGAAATTTCAAGATTCTAGGTCGACTGGAAGTACCCTTTAGGTTTTGATTCCCTTGCGAGTAGTTGCGTGTTTGAAAATATGCGGCTTAAATTGCTGTTTCTTTTGATTGCGTTGACATAGAAGTTTGATTTCGTTACAGCTTAAAGGTCTTATAGATCTGATTATTTGATATGAATTTCAATTTAATACCTCTACGCATTCATGAGGAAAGGCGTAGTAAGTTTAAAATTATTAAAAATATTTTTATTATATGATGTAATTAAAAATATACGGTTTTCGCAATTTTTCCTTTATCTGTGCTATAAGACGTTGCTTCGTACCAAATTTCAAGATTCTGAGTTCACGGGAAATACCCTGTAGATTTTGATTCCCTTGCGAGTGTCGAAAATTTGCGGAAATTTGCGGCATAAACGCCTGTATCTTTTGATTGCATTGGCTTAGAACTTTAATTTTTTCACAACTTTAAGGGACTGTAAACTTGAGTATTTGATATAAATTTCAGCTTGATACCTCTACGCGTTCCTGAGAAAAAGGGTCTTGACAGACAGACAGACAGGCAGACGGACAGACGGACGGACGGACAACAAAGTGATCCTATAAAGGTTCCGTTTTTTTCCTTTTGAGGTACGGACCCCTAAAAACTTGCCGTGTGGTAACGCCTAAGAGTGCTATCAAACATTTTATTGCTCGTCGATATCGTAAAGACGACTAAAAACTTTTTATCGATCTGGGCCAACTCCAACTAATGCCGTTTGGTCAACAATTGCATTCTCAAGAAGGGTTGACGTGGGGGTTTGCTCATAAAACTATTTCCAATAGCTTTTGCAATATGTACCATGGAGGAGGAGTATATATTGCATCAACCCCAAGCAATCGAGACTAGAAAAAAATTATGAAGATGATGATGACAGTACTTATACTTTACCTGCTGAGAGATTACTAGCAGTACTGTTCTGGAAAACTCATAACACCAACTACAAAATATCACAAACGTACTTATCAGCCACAAATTACCCTCAAACTGAGAAGATTTCATGGATCGCGCAAGGAATTATCTTTCTTAGAGATTAAGTCCACGGCACATGATGCGAGAGATCGGTACTAATGGCAAATCACCATAAAGTAAAGTATTTTTTTAAAGCCAGTGAGGAAATAATCCTTTTATTACGACGTTACAAACATATAATTATCGCAGACAAATTACATCCAGACTGATAACATTTTATGGATCGCAAAAAGTATTTGTCTAGGAATTCCACCCACGATATTGGCACGGAACGTCGATATTTTAACCACTGCGCCATCTGTGCAGTCTTATAATCCTTACTAATATTATAAATGCGAAAGTAACTCTGTCTGTTTGTTTGTCGCTCTTTCACGCCAAAATTACTGAACCGATCTAAATGAAATATGGTACACAGATAGTCTAGAGCCTGATAAAGGACATAGGCTACTTTTTAATGCAAAAAAGGGTTTGTAAAGGGGGGTGAAAAGTTGTAAGGAAGTATCGTCATTTTTAAACTTATGTGTCATTTTTATACTTATATTTATATACTTATATTATTTAATTATATATGTTGTAAAAATTTACCCTTAAGGGGTAAAACAAAAATAGGGAATGAAAAACTTTAGGAAAGTAATATTTTACGAGGGCAAGGACGCAGGCAGAAGCTAGTATATATTATATAAACACACGAAAAAAATAGGATTGTTCCAATTTTATTCTTACGCCGATATTAATATAGATTATAAGAGAATGTCAATGATTCCCAAAATATTCTAAAGGGTTTTATGAAACAAACAAGTGCAAATGTCAAGCAGCCAATACATCACACTGAAAGATGGCTCCTTCAACAATATATTACTGAGATAAATGCCTTCAACGATGCTAACATCGACGGGGTCGACTCGTCGAATATGTCAGGATTGTTTTGACTTACAGATATTTGTAAAACCACAGACTATTCGTTTTCTTTTTAACACGCTTTTCTTATCATTTGACATCTTTTAGCTCACTTTTGATATCTGAGAACGTTAAAACGTTTGATTAATAATATAATTTTCCGTGTGGTAACGGAGTAAGAATACTATTCACCACCCCATATCTTACCCGTGAATGATCGTACGAGACGACTAAGGGATATAAAACGCATATAACATCTATGCGAGAGAAGGAAGGCTCAACATAATACCTTATACCAACACGTCTGACCAGCGCGGTGTAGTAGGTTAATTTCCCTCCCATTACAGAGGAGGCCCGAGTACAACAGTGGGACATATATGGGCTGTGATGATGATGATGATGAATAATATAATGTCATTTGCTTGCGTTAATTATATGTTTGCAAAGTCCCCCGCAATACAAGAATTATTTCATTAGTGCAGGGTAGTGTTAAAAAAAAACCATTTTTTTTCACAATTATTAGGATCCGATTTATTATCATCTCAGCTCATACATGTCCTACTGTTGGGCTTGAATCTCCTCGGTAACGGGAGGGAAATTGACTAACTATACCACGCTGGTCAGACGTGTTGGTATAGGATTTAGTTTCGAGTTTCCCATTTCTTGTTTAGAAGTTATATGCGTATTATATAACATAGTCGTCTTACGATCACCCACGGGTAAGATAGGGGGTGGTGAATTGTATTCTTACTCCGCGTTTACCACACTTATTAGGTACACTTCAGGGAATATTGATTTTTTAAAAACCCCTATCGTCTCACTTTCCATCACTTTATTTATAATCTCAAACTCATTGTTCTACTAATCTCTTTTGCTTTTTTTTTGAGTTTTCTATGAAACTGTTTTTTTTTTAGTTTTTTATAGTATTAGTTATTTTAATGTACCATATGGTGGTGGTTACGGATATACATAGATATAATTCAAAACAACAAGAAATAAATTAAGATATTTATATTACCTATTTAACAAAACTATGCTAAATATCGAAGCACTAATAAATTCCTGGACGCAGCTTAAATGGTAATAACAAAACAATATAACTCAAATAAACAGAGACAAAAATTAAATAAACAAAGAATTGCTACAAAATGAACATGACTATAAAAGTCTTATAAAAATTTCATGAAAAAATTTAGATTAAATAATTAAAGTTAGACATATATAATAATGAGAGAAGGAAAACTCGAGACAAATCCCTATACCAACACGTCTGACCAGCGTGGTATAGTAGGTTAATTTCCCTCCCATTGCGGAGAAGGCTCGAACTCAACAGCGGGGCATATTATGAGCTGAGATGATGATGATGAGACATATATAACAATAAATCACTGATAAACAAGGTCTCTAACTATATTAGAGGTTCGACGCTCCGGATCTTTGAATCCGGAAAACTTAAAAAAAGGAAACTATTGGAACCCTGCAACAGCATCTACGATCACTGCTCCGTTCTTGATTATAATGTTTCCACCTTGGGTAATTATATATCCAGCAATAAGGGTCGGTATGTTAATGGCAGAAGCACTAGGTCAAGGATATCTGTTCTTAGCGATCATATTATATTTCAAGCGCGTGAATGTGGTAATACTTATTTTTTTTAATTTCCGCAACAGGATAAAAAATCTTGCTTGATGAGTTCGTGCGTGTATGTGTATGCGTGTAAGCGTGTGTGTGTAAGCGTGCATGTGTGCGTATATGTGTGCGTATATGTGTGTGTATATGTGTGCGTGTATAAATGCGTGCTTGAGTGTATGCGTGTGTGCATGTATGCTTGTGGGTTTGCGTGCATGCGTGCTTGAGTGTATGTGTGTGTGTATGTATGCGTGTGGGTTTGCGTGCATGCATTCGTGTATGTATGCGTGAATGCGTATAGAAGTGTTGCATATGTATGTATATTACCTTACTATACCACGTTAATTTGAATTAGTAAATGATTTTATAATATTGAGTATTTCTTATCTAGTTCTGCCCCAACAACACATGATCATCATAAACTACTACGACCATTTATTAAAGTATAATAGTATAGTTACATATTTATTCACTAAATAATATAGCACAAACTTCGAAACAACTTACCTCGCCAATATCGAGGAAAAGTTAAAATTAAGTTACCCAAAAGTTAGAATTAAGTTTCAGTTTCATAAATGTATAAGACATCACTATGAATATAAATTTATTTTAATATAAAATTTTTGTTATATTTTTATTTATAGTTTTGTGTTTTTATCCTGAAAGGATAATCAGATTAAGGAGAGTGAGAACTAACGTCACCACCTTTTGGAAGGGCGATCACGAGAAGGGGCTGTTGCGCCATTTTGTTACTAGAGACACAAATTAGTGTTTACCATGATGAACTGGGATGCTATGGGACTGTAAGCTATTCTTCCTATTACTTTGCAGTAGACTCAAATTTAACAAATTTTTATTTAGGTACCTATATGAACTTAAGAAGCAAGATTTATTTCTAACGAAGAAAAGGGCTCGTTATCGGTGGTACAGCCAAATGGCGATAGCGAGGCACAACATCTTCGCTGTCTTAGTGAAATTTATGACTATTATGTCAAAGTTAGGGCAGTGATACTTTATTGATTACCAGCCTTCTGCCACTGATTTCATCCGTATGGAATTGATAAAATACAGAAAGTAAAAAAAAACAAAGGTATTAAAAAATCATAACATTGAGCCGAACATAGAATTAATCATCACCATCATCATAGTTCATATATATCCCACTGCTAGGCTTCAGTCTCCTCCATAATGGAAGGGAAATATACCAGCTGGTACCGCGTTTATAGGGTTTCATTTCGAGATTTCCCTCTCTTGCATAGATGTTATATGCATATTTTATCCCTTAGTTGTCTCTTATGATCATTCACGGGTAAGATAGAAGGTGGCGAATTTTATAAAAAGAATACGTAGACATAGAATTAATATTTAACAGCTACCTTGTATAATTCTAAATGTAATTTGCTGAAATATAATTCTTTAAATAAGTTAACGTTGAAAGAATATAGTTCACCATCGCTTTTCATTCCGTTCGATGTTGTAAAAGATAACAAAAGGATATAATATGCCGATATAAGAAGGGATATTCGAATTAAAACTCTATACCAACCTGTCTCACCGGCGTAGTAATGTATGTCAATTTACCTCTAGAGTATTGAGAGAGATTGTAAATATGAAAAGGCTTAAACAATATTTTTGCATAGAAAAGATATGTCATTCCCGTGGTAAATATTTTGATTCAAGTTTAAGATCTTGTAAATAGTCAAATTAATTGATATGCATCCATCAGCGTATTTATTTCCTTCACTATTTCATCCCTTTGGTTAGTTCAAAATATTAATTTGTATTTATTCCTTCAGTAAAACGCGAAGTTCGATATGTAAGGCTTCTACAGTTTTATTTTCCATAAAACAGTATTACAACCCTTTCTCTCTTTTAAGAGATGATTTTTTATAATTTCCTATTTAGTACTTAACCCATATCATTAAATGAAGGCCTAAGCAAAATTTAATGTTCCTGTTTCTAATAGCTTCAGCTATACATTAAGATATTACTTAGTTTTTACTTTTATAAAATAAAACATCCATTATTTCAGTCCCTTGGAATAAAATTCGTTATTTATTTACATAAGTAAAACGAACTAAGATTGATGTTTACAGCTTCTGGGATTTTAATTATCTGTATAACAATATTTCACCCTTTTATAGATTTTAAGCGACGAATTTACATAAAAAACTCTTCATAAGCTCGCAAACGTTATAAATTGAAGGCATGTAAAAAAATGTATGTACACAGTAGTTAGGCGTAGGCTCAGTAGTTTCGGCTATACGCTTTGGAACTCCTTAGGGACTGAATGTCCAAAATGGTTTTCTTAGTAATCGCTTACATAGCTACGAGCAATTAGTACCAGTGGTCGGTCCAATAGCAATGATGAGGGAATTCATCATTCATGGGGCAACCCATTACAGTACATTATGAAAATTAATACTTTAATGATACATGGTAATTTTGATCTACAATAAATACACCACGTACCGAATGTATTTAATAAGATAAGATATACTATAATATTATATTGTTTAAAATAATTTCGCAAAGAACTCGTTATTTTGTGATGTGAAAAAGATAAACTTGGTTATTGTATCTTAAGAGGTAGACATATATCATCCTAGATTTCTTTTTAGATATTTATAACATACATAATTTTTGGTACATTATTTTGATATATCTCGTAAAATAGCCAACTTTTGCAATATTATACCCCAAAACTATGTTTTTTTTATGACAGTAGGTACATTAAAAATGTATGGTAAGCTATCGCTACAAATGAAAGAAAACTTGAAATAAAATGATATACCAACCCGTCTGGGCCATATATGTGCCAAAATATCGATGGCAAATGATTCATTAAAATGTTTAAACATAACACAGATTTTCTACTTTTTTCTGGCTTCTGCTGCACCGTAGGAGAAATGTCTGAGTAAAAGCGGCTCGAAGATACCGTCAGAGTTTTATAGCCTTCAGATTTTCTTCTCTGATCGTTTCAAATCGAATGACGTATGGATAAAAAGCTTTGTATTTTTTGTTTCTTCAAATTCGTCAACCAATACGCTTTATTTAGTATATAAATTTTATTAAACAGCTATATTTTTACTTACTGATGTAAAAACGAGTATTATATTATTTGATTTAAATTTTATAGTGGTAAGACCACGCTAGGGACAGTTCTCCGTCTACAGCCGTGGGCAGGTCCGTCAGGGTTAGTACCATACTCTCGCATAATACCGACGTCTGAGTGGAGAATGGTAGGCAGCGGTCTAGCTATACCCTTGGTATTGCAAAGGTCCATGAGCGGCAGAGACACTTACGATCAGGTGTGCTGCTTGCTCGTTTGCCGCTATCATTCATCATCATCATCATCATCATTCTCCTACTCTTATCCCAATTACTTGGGGTCGATACAATATGCACTCTTGTTTCATATTACATATTGTAAAAGATATTGGCAATAGTTTTACGACCGGCCGCCTGCCAAACGCCAACCCTCCTTGGGAATGTAATTGTTGACCAAACGGCAACAGATAGAGTGGGCCCACCTGGGCCTTTAGTCGTCTTTTACGACATCCACAAGCAAAGTAAGGGTTGGTAGTATTCGTAGCCGCTACCACACAGCAGTTATTTAACCGCTTATTAGTTTGCCACCATAAGCAATAAAAATAAAACAAGATATATTTATTTTTTCATATATGGTTAGATCAGATCTCACAAGCGCGATCCGATCACGACTTTACTAGAGTAGCCATCACTCATATATATAAGGTTGGTAATACTGAAAAGTTTAATACACGATATACAACCACACAATTTTACATAATTAATGTGGCAACTTTGAACATTTAGTGATAACGATATTATACTCGTGGTAATAAATTTAGTGAAAATTGTAATTTAATATCGTAATCATAATTCAACATTTTGCCGTCCATTGTTCAACGAAAGCCTCCCAAATAAAACGCCACATAATGCTACTATTTATTGGTGGTTTATTGTCATAATCGGCACACTAGGCAAACGGGATGGACCTCAGAGAGCACTGCTAAATATTCTTATGATCACAAGAAGAAAGGATTTGGTTACTTTCACAACTTTTTTTTTTTATAAATTAATATACATCATACTGATACTTAGAAACGTTCAGATGAAAGAAATAACATACTGAAACGTCTTGCGTTTGATTACCATACAAGATAGAACTACAAAAAAAGAAATCCACCTCAACTATGGAATATATCCATAAATCCCTTATATTCTTATAATAAAGTGGGTAACGAGGTAGTAATACCATTCACCACACTTTATCTTGCTCGTAGATGTCGTAAAAGACGACTAAGATAATTTTTTTTTTGCGGTGATCTATAGATGCGTCACGCCCCGTCACATAGGTCCAGGGTGACGGAAGAGACGGCGCGTGAACCCATAGACCCACCATAACAAACTCCTCTCTTCGCTGTGTGAGCGAGCCACCGGTACCCGATATTTGTCTTCGGTGGCCCGACTAAGAGATAAGCAGATAACATCAACACAAGAGAAGAAAACTCGAAATAAAACCTTATACTTATCTATCTAACCACCGAGCTACAGTAGATCAATTTTCCTCTTATTTTATGGTAGGTTCAAGCCCAGAAATTAGATGTATAGGAGCTGAGATGATGAGATGTTGATGATGATTTTTTTAACTAAAAATTGTATGAGTAGAAAATCTTTTAAGACAACCTTGTATTGCGAAAGACTTTCATCATCATTATCATCATCACAGCCCATAAATATCCCACTGTTGGGCTCGGGCCTCCTCCGTGATGGGAGGGCAATTAACCTACTATACCGCCATGCCTATATGGTTACCATACCTATATGGTTTTGTTTCGAGTTTTCCTTCTCTCGCATAGATGTTATATACGTTTTATATCCCTTAGTCGTCTCGTACGATCACCCACGCGTAAGATACGGGGTGGTGAATAGTATTCTTACTCCGTCACCACACAGAAGTTTGTGGATAGCACAAAGTATTGTCCTGCATGGGAATAGAAACCGCAACACTGGTGCTGTAGCTAGATATCTTAACCACTATGCCATCTATGCATTTGTGGATACCAACAGCTATTTATAAATATATTATTTTTGTAATAATATTTAAAACACAATACACATATTTAAACCGGCTTACCTAACCTTTTAAAGGTAAGATAACTCGGCCCAGTACAGAAAATATATAAAACATTCCCCGGGGTAACTTATCTTGTTTAGACAAAATCGTTTGGTGTCAACAAAGTATTTTCACGAGGTCCTTTTCATACCGCAACAATTAAAATTACATTAAACAATGGATTTTATATTAGAATAAAATTTAATATCATTTTCATCACAGCTCATATATATCCCACTGTTGGACTCCTCTGTAGCCTCCCCTGTAATAAGAGGGAAATTGACCTACTATACCACGCTGGTCAGACGTGTTTGCATAGGGTTTTTTTCGAGTTTCCCCTCTCTTGCACAGATGTTATATGCGTTTTATATCCCTTAGTCGTCTCTTACAATCAGACACGGGTAAGATAAGGGGTGGTGATTTGTATTCTTACTTCGTCACCACACGGATAAAATTTAATGTAAGTTGCTTTTATTAAAGAGAAAGAAATACTTTATTTATGTAAAATCTTATATCAATTACTGCGGTCGGCGCAATATGTCACTTCTCTCTGTTACCTTTGTACATATTGTAGAAGTTATAGGCAATATAATGATATCTAATGTTTACGTGAGTACCTATTACACATTTGAAATAAAACAATTTTTACGGATTCTATCGCGTTTGTATATGAGTTTTAATTGCCCAACGTTTTGAATACATTACAGCGTTCATGGTCACGGGAGGACTGACCATAAACGTTCATGGTCTTTCTGTGACCATGAATGCAGTAAACTGTTCGAAACATCAGCAAATTAAAAATCAAGTACAATCATGATAAAATTCGTAAAAAAATAGTTTTATCAATAATAGTTTCTACACCAGCTGCCCTTGCTTGTTTACCAGATGGGACCAAATTGACTCAGTCCTGGTTGATATAGAGCTTCCAGTCGCCTTTACAATATTCACACGTAATGTAAAGGTTGGCAGTATTTGATACCCCATCACCAGATATCCTGTAAAGTATAAGTATTGGAATACCAACACAACATAAATTTCACAATCATTTAAGCTAGAAATATATCCACTAGCAGGTTATAAATTTTGATTATTACTTTACATATAATGCGTAAGACCGAAAAAAAAAAATACAGGTGACGTAACTATAATTGGTTCCACAGGTTAAGATACCAACCTATCAGTGTCAAATGTTCGATTTCTGTGTAGGATAATACTTTGCGGGATCCATATATTGTTGTTCTAAGTCTGGATGTAATTTGTGTCCGTTACATTCGAAGTTTATAAAGTGGGGCAATACTAGATTTATTTCCTTAATGCCGGGTGTTGTCTTTAAAAATATAAAAAACAAAGAAACAGAACAATAATAGTATTCAATTCCATTTTTTTTTGCGGTGGACTATGGAAATAATTACGCCCCGCCAAATCGGCCCGGGGTGGCAAAAAGAAGCGGAAGAGGCCGCGCGCGACTCCATATAGACCCACCCTGCTAAGCGCCTCTCTTCACCGTGCGAGCGGGCCACCGGTACTCGATCTTTGTCTTCGGTGGCCAATATTCAATCCCCTAGAAGAATTATTGCACCGTCTGCAATTTTGGAGCATAGCCCGCTCCAACGCACGCTGAACGACTTTAAGCTTAGTTGATACTTACATATAGGGTCCTCAATAGTCCTTATTTCTGTGTCATGTTATCAATAAGCATAAAATGAACTAGCACAAATAACACTTAAACTCTAAAAAATCATTGATGAACTACATTCTTACTCCATCACCACATGGAATGTCAAAACCCTAAAATTAACACTTGGTGGCGCTAAAATTAATTTTAAGGATTTTTTTTTTATAAGGTACTACCGGCTCGTCCCGGCTTCGCACGGGTGGACATTTATTTTTTAAACATTTTGGCATAAACGTACAGTAAATGCAGGACATACCTAAATAATAAGGTATTTAGCAATAGCGTATCGCGGGCTCCTTTTGCGTACGTGACTTGATGACTGAAAACTATTCTACTACTATACAAAGTATTTATAGTGACATAACTACAATAGTTAGACACATGCTATCACATTTTTTGTAGATATTGATATGTTCTTTAACATTCTGGAACATTTTTTTGTTCTACCATCAATAGTTTTCGCAGCACATGCGATGAAAGATATTTTATAGGTAATTTTTGCACCTTGGGTAACATTATTGTAGTTTTAAAAATAGCCTATATTAATCAGTGATAATGTAACATTCAAATGGTGAAAGAACTTTTAAAATCGGTCCAATACTTTTTGAGCTAATTCGTTACAAACATACATACAAACCTTTCCTCTTTATAATATTAGTATAGACTACTCTGCACTAAGGAAATAACCCTTGTATTGCAGGGAATTTTACAAACATGCAATTAACGTAGACAAATTACACCCAGACTCAGAACAACACTTTGTGGATCGCAAAAAGTATTATCCTGCGTGGGAATCAAACCCACTCTACTGGCACGGAAGGTCGGTATCTTAACCACTACGCCATCTGTGCAATCACATTAATTTTCATTTAGATTTGTTGAATAAGCAAATATTTTTAAATCTCTTTAAATGTTCACGATGATATTTTCATTTAAATAAAAGGAAAGTACCTATTCATGACCCACTAAATGTAGATAGGTGAATTTCCCTTAAATTATGCAAATGTATTAAATTGCTTATGAGTGAATAATTTCACGGACGTCGATATTGAAAAACAGATAATTTAAAACATTAATTCAACTTGAATATAAACCATTTGTATAACAAATTAAGTCCAAATAAGTTACTATTTATGTAACCCAATTTGTTAGATTGCGATACATTTATTTTTTATAGGTATCTCGATAGGAATATAAATTGAAAATATTATTGCTTTAAATTTAATTGGGATTTATATTTGCCTTGTCGTAGCGGCTACGAATACTGTTAATACTTATTTCTTCGAGGATGTCGTAAAAGACAACTAAGAGCTTTATATTGACGTGGGCCAGTCAAAAATTACACTGCCAAAGAAGATTGACGTCAGCAAGGCGGCCGGTCATAAAACTATTGTCAATAAATTTAGTACATACATACATATCATCAAACCATATCCCTTGTAGGGTAGGCAGACAGAACAGAGTGCCAGAGAACTATATCCTTGCATACTTCACTCGCTTCCTCAACATTCATAATTCTCTTCATACACGCTCGCCGGTTTCGGAGACTCTTGATTCCACCTTCCTTCAGTACGTCACCAATATGGTCTAGGTAGGTGAGTCTCGGTCTCTCCCAGTACCTACATCCTTCCACTTTCGCAAAGTGGGCTGCTGTATGGTATTTTTGAGTCTAATACTATAGCCTCGAAAATACCATACCCTCGTCACACTCCGCCCAATCCATCTGGGGCAATAGAAGGGACGGTACACGGCCGGCACCACCTGTTGTACACGTACCTCTCTACACCGGAATTTATGTGAAATATTCAAATAACCAAGTTATTGGTTTTTTAATTTTATCTTTTACAATTTTTTTTTCACGCAATTTGGTGCAAATTTAACTTTTTATGTTCCAAAGACACTGTATTTTTTTTATTTAAAATGTTTATTTTTGCTACGAAATAACAAATAGTAAGGCCCAAACCCTTCTAGCCCCTTTCCCACTTCTTTATGAAATACCTTTCGATGGGCTAAAATTTTCCATAGGTCACTCAGGTATATAAATTATTTTAAAATGGCAATAAATATAATCTACGCATTTATATGCGTTATTATTATATGCGTATTTATTATTATGCGTTTAAACAAGAATTTACTAGTTTCTCAAAAGATTGCAGATGTCTTATTAAATATTAACTTTATTATATACTTAATTGTTAATTATCCGTGTGGTGACGGAGTAATAATAGAATTCACCACTCCCTATCTTCCCCGTGGGTAATCGTAAGAGCCGACTAAGGGATATAAAACGCTTCTAACATCTATGCAAGAGAAGGAAAACTCGAAACAAAACCCTATACCAACACGTCTGACCAGCGCGGTGTAGCAGTTTAATTTCTCTCCCATAACGGAGGAGGCCCGAGCCCAACAGTGGTACATATATGGGCTGTGATGATGATGATGATGATGAGTTGTTAATTATAGCAGTATATAATATTTCGATGTGCTTTTTTTTGTTTATCAATATAACTAGAATGCTACGTTTTTTGAGTAATTAAAGTATACATTTTAATAAATATCTCAAATTGTACATAATGTTTAAAAAACAAATTTTCAGATTTGATTTTTCGTTAGCATTTTCTAAGAAATTGTTTCATAGTAATGTATATTTTTTTTAAAGCATCGGAAAATAGAGATTTCTACGAACAAAAAGCCAACGAACTTTTATTAAAAAAGTAGATATTATGACGTGAGACTTTTCCATAACAAATTAAGGTATTTTTTTTTTGATATTTAGTCAAAATAAGGTGAGAAAATAAATATTATAATAAAAAAAAATTCAGTATATTTGGAACATATTGGGTGGGTTTAGGGTTTATATTGGTAGGCAGCGGCCTAGCTATACTCCTGGTATAGCAAAGGTCCATGGGCGGCAGTAACACTTATCATCAGGTGTGCTGCTTGCTCGTTTGCCACCAAAAGCTATATAAAAAAAAACTGAATGCTAATTTTCACCAAATATCATGAAAAATTTTTTTTTTGTTGTAAAAGATTTTAGAAGGTTGTTGTTGTAAAAGGTTGTAGATCTTTTTATTACTTACAACTTTGCGGTTTAACTTTACTTACTTACGGTTTAACTTATCAATAAAAAATATTTTCATTTAATAATAAATATTTTATTGAATAATTTTGTAATAGTTAAATTTAATTAATATTTTTTATTCTTTTCGAGTATCAAGTCGTTCCTATTACTGTTGGCATAATGTAAAAAATAGGTTCTTAGGCAAATCTCGATGAACGACTGAGCGTACTAATTTTACGTTTGGAACTCGTACTATTATATAAATGCCTAATTAATACATAGCAAATCGTCTTACATGTTTCACTGCCTCGTTGAATACTTATTACCATATATTTGGTTGGATTTTGTTGAATTAATGACTACAGTTGTCCCATTTAACTATACTAGAAGTTTCAATTTGAAAATGTACGTATTTAAATTACATTTGAAAACTAAGAATACAGAATAATGTTTTAATGAAGAATAATGTTTTTATGTCGTTTGGCTACGTATATTACTAACCCTTACTTTATACGTGGATGTCGTAAAAGACGACTAAGAGCCTTATAACGACCTAGGCCAACTATCTGATGCCATTTGGTCAACAATTACATTCCCAAGGAGGGTTGACGTCTGGCAGGCGGCCGGTCATAAAACTATTGCCAATAACTTTTACAGTATGTGCTATGAAAGAGGAGTACATATTGTATCGACCCCAATCAATTGGGATACGAGTAGGATGAATGAGGTCAGAATAATGTCTTTAAAAGAATGCTTAATATGATTTATAGTCACGCTTGTATTTTTTTTTCTTTCTTTTATTTTTCCTAATACTTTAAATTTTATCAGCTCTTATACTACCCACTACTGGACTCCAACTTCTGTCACAATAAGTAGGTAATTGACTAACGCTTGTCAGGAGGTCTGTATTTTTATTATGTTTTTTTTTTTATGGCAGGCTTTGTACGGCGCATGGCCCCACTACTCACCGTATTCTCTCCCCATCACCATTGCGTCGGCCACAGGCAATTTGGTATAGGATTTTATTTCGAGTTTATCTTCTCTTGCATAGATGTTATATGAATTTCATATCCCTTAGTCGCTTTTCGTATCTACATACATACATATCATCACGCCATATTCCTTGCAGGGTAGGCAGAGAGAACAGAGTACCAGAGAACTCTATCTCTGCATACTTCACTTGCTTCCTCAACATTCATAATTCTCTTCATACACGCTCGCTGGTTTCGGAGACTCTTGACTACACTTTCCTTCAGTACCTGACCGATCTGGTCTAGGTAGGTTAGTCTCGGTCTCCCTCGGTACCTACTTCCTTCCACTTTCGCATTGTATATCTTCTTAACCAGACGTTCGTTCGGCATTCTTTCCACATGTCCGAACCATCGGAGCATTCCCTTTTGCATCTTTACACCAATACTCTCTTTCATACCTAATCGCTCTCTTACGTCGTCGTTACGAATGCAGTCGGTCAGCCTAACTCCACAGATTTGCCGAAGAGATCGCGTTTCGACCGCATTAATTTTACTTTCATACTCTTTTCTGCATACCCAACTCTCGCTTCCATACAGTAATGTTGGGACAAGCACTGCGTTATGTATTGCTACACGTGCCTTCTGGCTGAGGTGGTGGCTGCCGAGAAGTTGCCCCAACGCTCCGTTCACTCTATTTCCCGCATTCACTCTTCGCTCTATATCAGTGGTGTACCTTCCATCTCGGCTAAATCCACATCCAAGATACACAAATTCATCCACTTGCTCTAGTACATCATTACCTATTGTTACTCTTACATCTGTTCTGGTTTTATCTCTTTCAAAGACCATTATTTTGGTTTTGCTCACATTCACGCGTAGACCCCTTTTCTTACAATCTTCTGTCATTGTGTCGACTAGGGTCTGCAGGTCAGTCGCTGACTGTGCCAGCAGGACTGCATAATCTGCATAAAGCATCGCAGTGACCACTGAGTCGCCCATCTGGACTCCCACATTCATATCGTTCAACCATTGGAGACATTTATCCAGATATATGATAAACAGCCTGGCTGACAGAACGCACCCCTGCTTAACGCCGATATTGACGTCAAACCAAGGCGAAATTCCATCATCCAGCCGCACACAGGCTCTACAGCCCATGTAATTGGACTGCACAGCCTGTAGCAGTTTACCGCTAATACCATACTCCGGTAAAATGTTCCAAAGTTCCTTTCGTACAACCGTGTCAAATGCTCTCTCCAGATCCACAAAACTGCAGAAAACCGTCTGACCTAGAGCCAGATGCTTCTCCACAATGTTGCGCAGAGAGAACACTTGATCCATGCATCCCCTTCCACTCCTGAAACCTCCTTGTGTCTCACACAGTAAACCATCGGACACCATCCTCATTCTCCTTTCAATAATTTTACCATACACTTTTGCTGCCAAACTGGTCAAGCTTATGGCTCTATAATTTGCGCAGTCATAACGTGAACCCTTGTTTTTAAACAAAGGCACGATGATTGCGCTATTCCAGTCCCTGGGAACCATTCCCGAGCTCCAACATAAATTGAGGAGCAACAGGAACGCCTCCCAGACACAAGAGCCACCAAGCTTGATCATCTCGGCAGACACCATATCAATGCCCGCTGCCTTACCATTTTTCAAACTTCTTATCGCCCATTCAACTTCATACATACTGATGCCATCGGAGGTCGCCGTTGTCGAATGTTGATCTACTAAACCACATCCAACACCGGCGCCAACCGTAGCATCCGCATACATATCGCCAAAATATTCACTCCATCGGCTTAACACGTCTTGTGTTTGTGTAAGAATGTCTCCACCTTTAGACCTTATTTTATTCATTCTGAAGGCTGACCAACCACTCCGAGACCTCTTCACCTCCCTCCAAAAGAGTTTGGTGTTACCCTCGAAGTTTTTAGTCAGCCTATCTTCTGCACTCATACTTGCTCTATCACGTTTCTCTTTCACTAAGGCCTTGGTGTCATTCTTACATTGCCGATATATTTCTTTCTTCTGTTCAGTCATACTGTCATTCAGATAAAAAGAAGAGACATAGTCCAGCCACGCTTTCTTCTTTTGCTCTACGGAAGCTGCCACTTCCGCATCCCACCATTCATCACCATTTGTTTTTCTATGCTTCTTTGAACTTCCACATACTTATTTCGCTGTATCTACCATACTCTCTTTCAATACTCTCCAGCATTCTTCAATGTCCGATTGCGGCTGGCTTGCCATCGTCAGCCGTTCTCGGACACCCTCTGCATACTTTTCTCTTACACACTCTTCTTGCAACCTTTCAACCTTTATTCTTTCAAGCCCTCCGAAGTGGACACGCTCTCGCCAGTGCCTCCACTTTCTAAACAGACCACTAAATCTCGCAATAACGAGATAGTGGTCCGTATCGACTGTGGGGCCCCTGTAGGCTCTTGCGTCCAATATTTTGCTTCGGAGGCGACTGTCTACCAAAATTAAATCTATTATGCTTTTCTTTTCATTCCTTCTCCATGTATACATATGGATGTCCTTATGTTGGAAAAATGTGTTTGACACAATAAGGTTTCTCTCCATGCATACATCCGCTATGAGCCTACCTGCGTCGTTCACTCTCTTATCACCAAATGGACCAAGTACGTCCTCATAGTCGGGACGCTTGGTCCCCACCCATCCGTTCAAATCTCCGCATACAATCACGCGTTCACTGGTTTCTGCCATATCCAGAACTTCCCTAACATTGTCCCAAAACTTCTCTAGGTCTGATGCCACCGAGGATCCTACGGGAGCATATGCTACAACCATGAATACCTTGGTGATATACTACAACCATGCTACAACCATGAATACCTTGGTTTTATACGGACCCAGAGAAGTCTGGGATCATACATTCCGTAATCCTTCACACCTGAGGCCAAGCGAGAGGACAACAGCACTCCTACCCCCATGCTGGTTCGATCGCTCTGTGGTACACCAGACCACAGAGCCATCCCGCCACCAGGAAGATCGCAGGCGTCGCTGCCCCTTCGCTTGGTCTCTGTTACACAGAGCACGTCTAGCTGTTTGTCCGCCATGACGGATATCAGCTCGTGCAACTTACCTTCCACACAACCTCTTACATTCCACGTGCCCACCCGGCACTCTGCTCTCCTCGACTCGCCTAACTGGGCAAGGCGTGATGGGTGGCGGCCCCCATCGCCGCAACTGCCGATGTTCGTACCGACGGGAGCGGGTCGGTACGCGTCGCCTTCGGGGAATGCCCTAACCCGCATTGCGGTACGCATATCGAGCCGGATTAGCAGTCTAATTAGACTGGCAGGGGACGCGAACGAGCACGCTCCGGACTATGCCCCCATCTAGTCTAATAATAAGTTTTATATATGATCTCGAAATGTAAGACGTGTTATTATATACACGACTTGAAGTCGTTTGGTACTATGGAGAGAGTAAAATATCCATTTTTAATTTAAGTAATATAAATTACGTAAACTCAAGCATTAGTACATTGAAATGGCAATCGATACATAACTTTGGATTTTGACGAGAAATTCTTTGCCGGCTGATGTTATAAAGAGTAACTCAGTTTTATTCCAATTCAGAAATAAAATGGAGTTCTGCGTGAAAAAAATGAATTTTATGATTTTTTATATATTCATGTACCTACAGAGATAATTTTGCTAATTTTGAAGACTGACTTTTGATTCGGTGATATGTTACAGGAAATGTAAAAAGCAACATACTAAATTATGTACAGAAGGAATTCATCGTTAAACAAATAATTAAAATGTGTTAAAATGACAAAACGAAAACAATAAAATACTTTTATAATCTAAATTTATTTGAGTAATATGTAATATAAGAAAATTAAAGATATAATTAAATAATTTAGAATTATATTGCTAAGCTATTGAGTATACCTTGTTGTCCTCCGTTGAATCTGTAAAAATATAATTTGATAATAATATAGATATAATTAATTAAAATCGTTAATCAAATCAATCAACGGAATCCGTGATACGTGACCGTGCGAGAGCAATTCCGTTGCAGCTTGTTTCTGTATGTCTCTCTAAATGTATATGTGACTGTGCTCTTCAACAGGTTGCAACTAACTGGATTTTCGTAAAATTTGTAAAGATGTTTAAATATTACATTTTTGTCCATTTACTTACTAAAAATATTTTTGTTGATTCAATTTTCTCATATTTTTGAAAATTCGATTTAAAAGGTAAACAAAAAACGGTGAAAGAAAAATTTTCAAAAATATCACCAAACTTTGACAGATTCAAGACGTTTTAGCTAACAAAGCTTCAATATTATTACCAACAAGGATTCATGTCAGGTAGGTTGGCTATAAAACTATTGCCAATACTTTTACTTGTATTTATGTATAATGGGAATACATATCGCGTTGATTACTAATGATTGAAAAAAGACTAGAATGATGATGATGAGCCTCCTCTACATTAGGAGAATTGACCTACCATATCAGGCTTATCAAACGGTATAGAGCTTGCTTCTCTGGCATAAATATTATCTATATAATTATATTTCTTACTCGTACTATGGAGGGAAATTATATTTTTGTCCGTCACTAAAGTACTACAATATAGGAGTAGAAATAAACTATTATTTTTAGTCTAGTCCCTTATATAATAATAATAATAATAATATAATAATAATACTCCTTTATTTAAGTAACAGAGACTCATTATTGTTAGTAATACTTAATCTAAATTGTTAGTAAATATTCATAATTAAAAATAGTAAATACAAATAATAATAAAAAACAAAGACATCAAGAAAAAATAAAAAAAATAAAAAAATACATGCAAATAAAAATAATTTCTGCTAATACAAATCACTGCTATCTCACTCCGTGAGAGACTGCACAGCAGTGATTTATATATATGCAGTCCAGCCGACTAGCAACCATGTCCAGGATACTATTTGAGCTGGCCCGCACCCTACGCACCAAGGATGTACACCTTTTGCGCATTGTGGCGTAAAAACAATCTACACGGGCCTCGGCGAACATCCCCGAAGCGCTGCAGAAGCGGGGCAGCCCCAACAACACCCTGAACGCGTTATTATATTGGATACGGAGGGCATTGTAAGATTTTTGAGTATATCTAGCCCACAGACTGCATGTGTAAAATGATGTACAATAGGCTCTAAACAGTGTAATTTTCACCTGTTTTGTACATCGTGCAAACCTGCGAGCTATCATGTTCGCTCTCACTGACAGTGCCCTCCGTTCCCTTTCCAAGTCATCATTGTCCTTGAGATCAGGAGTCAATATATGCCCTAAATATTTAAATTTGAAAACTCTTTTCAAATTATCACCTTGAAGGCGTATTGGTGGTATATTTTGAGGGCTTTTACACCCGGTCTCAAAAACCATGAGCTCGCTCTTTTTCGTATTATATTGCAAACCGTGACTCATAGCATAGTTTTCACAAATCGTTATGAGTTGTCGCAGTCCACACGGTGACGCACTCAGTAGCGCCATGTCATCGGCGTAGGTGATGTTATTAACACACACTCCGTCAATGTGACACCCAACCCTGGTGCTACTGAGTTTGCTAATTAACTCATTAATATACAGATTGAAAAGAGTAGGTGAGGTTAATCCCCCCTGCCTCACCCCACATTCCAACCTGTACGACTGCGAAAGAGTTCCTGCCCATCTCACATTGTTGACCTGACCGCCATACCAGTATTTTAGTAAATTAATAATCGCAACAGGTACCTGAGCTTGTTTCAACTTCAACCATAAGATGTCGTAGGAAACCAGGTCGAAGGCTCTGGAGAGATCGAGAAAGCAGCAATACACATGTGTCTTACGCCTGGTATAGTAGTTGACAGCATGCTTAAGACACAGTATAGCACTCTCTGTTGATAATCCTGGCCGGAAACCGAATTGATTATCACATAGATGTATGTGTTTATTTAACTGCGTATTAAGCATGCTATCAAATACCTTCACTATAATTGTAGCTAACGATATTGGCCTATAGTTCGATTTATCTGCTAAATCGCCAGATTTGTTTTTCACTATAGGCACTACCACCGTTCGCAACATATCCGTAGGTATATAGCTATGAGACACACACAACGAATACAACAATTTCAGTACCCTAGGCAAATGAGGTCCTGCATATCGAAGATGCTCGACGCTGAGGCCATCATGGCCCGGAGATTTGCCCCTGGTCATAGAATTTATTGTATGGGCAATCTCTTTAGAATTAAATTTTACCTCCGGCATCATGCCATCCTCATCATCGAGCACCATACGAGATGGTCCCAACGGTGACTTTACATAGAAATGGTCCTTGAAGAGGTTAGCAATCTCTTTAGGCTCCGATACGCCGCCGACGCTCGCGGGCAGCCCAGACTTATATTGTAATTTATTGGTGTTTTTCCAGAATCCACGAAAATCTTTTTTTAAATGGCATGACGCAAGCATATCCATTTTGATCTGAGACTCGTGATCCTGACACCACTTTAGACGCGATTTAAAAATTTTACGACTTTCGTACATTTCCATATAAATTTCTCCATGAGAGGGTCTACCATACCAATTCCATATCAGAAATTTCTGTCTAGCCTGACCATGAGCCTCCGCGACGTGTTTATTCCAACCCGGAATGGTCTTCTTTTGAACCCTTATTCCATTTCTGCAACCTACCCTGGCCGCCTCTGTTAAAGCGTTTACAATATGTTCATATAACTTGTCTATGCTACTTCTGTGACTATCAACTCTACACATTTTACCACAACAGCTGTTAAGCTCTTGTGGGAAACTAATGTATTGCAACTTCTCATGACATTTTTTTTGATACAGTGATATATCTTTATGGCATCTTTCTCCCCAAATAACACAATTTTTACTAATACTAAAGTCATACAATTTCGGTGTTATCACATTAAGCTTACATTCTATAACAAGAGGAAAGTGGTCAGACCACATTACGTCATATAAAACATAAATATTATTTACAGTTTTAATAGCAGCTTGGGTTATTACACAGTGATCGAGCCAACGCATAGAACCGTGAGATTCACTTAAAAAGGTGTATGTATCTGAAGAATCTAGTTTTTCTGTATCAATACACGACCATTTTTGGTCCACGCAGAAGTCTACAAGTTCACTAAAAAACGGTTGTTTAGGATGGGCGTTGTAATCACCTAACATATATACACAGTCAACATTTTGATTTTCTATAATTGCACTAATTGAACTAAGTACATCGGTGAAATCCGCCAGATTTGCGTTCCAATCTACCGGCATATAGACACTGAACACTAGTACACATTTATCTTTTAATATTATTCTAACCGCACACAGACGCGAGTTATTACACTCAACAACAGATACATGTTGAAAAATACTACGTCGCCATAACAATGCCACGCCTCCGTGCGGACGGCCGTGTAGTATGCCCGCGGACATGTCTACCGCTGATACCCCTGTCGAACTGAAGTCCGAGCTTATACACTCCAAGAAAGACATCTCATTAGGTAACAACCACGTTTCTTGTAGTGCTATCAAATCGCATGATTTACAAAGATCGCGAATACCATGCAGAGAGCGCTTAACATTCTTACAATTAAAAGAAATAAAATTACTTTTTATTTGATCCATTATTGTTTAGTTTTCTGAGCCGGCGGCCTCCACCTCCCGTTTCAGCCGAAAATTAACAAACCTTCTAAAAACAATGCCCTGAGGCCATAGTTTTTCGTCAAGGTATAGAGGTAACTTATGTACTGATACAAAAAACTTAAAGGCATTGTACTCACATTGGCGTCGTATCGAGATTTTCTCTAGAGTTACCTTTTCCTGTGTCCTTTTTTCGATGTATTGCACTATATCACTCTCCAATGTACTTTTATGTACGTTTGTTATAAACATTGGTAATTTCCTTTCCGCAGCTCGGAAATTGTCTACATGGTCCGTGGTAGCACTGCCTGTTTTACCTTGTATACGATAATGCGATATTTTCTTTTTTCGACTAATAAGTGTCCATCCCTTACTGTTGTTGACATCGCTATTTACTTTCACAACGCCTGCATAAGATTGTTTATCCGGCGTCGTCGGCCGCGTAGTCAGCTGATCAATCGGTTTGACAACCGTTATCTGTCGCAGTGACGTAGTCGCCGCGTCGTCAACAATTCGCTCAGCGTTCGGACTGTTCCGTATGACGTCATCACAGCTGATATCACATTTGCCGCTCGATGTCTCCGTTCTACCCTCGTTATAATTTGTAATCGATCTATAACGCAAATCATGTTCATTTGAAGGTGATAATGAATTGGAATTGGATTTATTCGCGAATATCTCATCGTGCACGTTTGATAGGCCTATTGGTCCGCTGTTGAGATAAGCGCCCCTTTTCATATTAATTTTCGCAGCCGAAAATGGTGGCGATAATGTCGCTGTATTACGAAAGTCTTTTACAAGATTTTCAAGTTGCTCTTTTTGCACATACGATGACTTGATCATATTAATTTCGGTTTGTACGGCCGCTAAGTCTTTCAGAAGCTTGCCAACATCAAGGTGGTCGACTGTTAATGGCGGCAACTTATGCAGCTCCTTAGCCACAAATACCGGCAGCACATTTGGGTCACTTCCCTTAAACACGCTGATTATATCACATAAAATTCGGTTTTCTTTGCCTTTTCCTTTCCTATTTAAAGGAGTTTGTATATCAGACGGTAGTGACTCTAATAATAATTTGTTTGAAATATTTATTTCTTCTTTCGAAAAAGATGACACACATATCTTTACTAAGCTTTCCTCATCAGACACCGAAACTTTGTTTTGAATATACGCTAAAAGTTCGTCTATTACAATATTGCACACGTTACATTTCAAAGTACGCGATGACATTTTTGATCACAGCGTTTACACACAAACACCACGGGTGAATGCTCGCGCGCGACTGGTCCAGTAGTAATAGTATAGTATAGTCCAGTAGTATCATAGAAATAAAAAAGAAATGTAGGCATAGTAGACACCACTGCAATCCACCAGCAGCAGTTTGGTGTAGCGGGTTCTTATTATCTAAAAGAAGGCCACACTCAACAGCAGGCAACACGAATTAAATACACACCATGTTTATCATTAGTTTCAATATCAGGTTCATTCCATTTTTGTCGTTCACTACTTCCAAATATAACATAAAACAAATTACATCCAACGTAGATGGCAGATGATAGAAAGAATACTTTACGCCATTCTGATGGTTTCGTCTGGAAAGAAACGTAACTTTATATTTTAATATAACGTATTTATTATCTTTGCTGATTTATAGAAAGTATTGTAAAGATTCTCTAAAATATTTGAAAAGGATATATATATAAAAGAGTTGTAGACATCCTAGATAGATATATATTGAATGATCAAGAATTCAGTTTTGTAAAAAATAGAACTACATTATTTGATATTTTAAGCTTTTGAAAGATATATACAAAATTTTAAAATACATTGCTACATTACTCTATTTCTTGTCATGTTTAAAGTTTTTGACTGTGTTAGCATGGTATACTTTGAAAAAAAAAACTTGATCACATGGGCATTAGAGTTTAAATTGCATCAGAGCTGAATCTCTAAAATTCTTAGAATCTTATCTTGAAAATAGAAAGTAAACCATTATTCTTGGAACCTTTTATAAGATCGCCAAAACAATATGACTACCCAACAAAATTTTAAAAGGGCACCTTTAGCAAAGGTGCCACAAGGCAGTATTTTTAGTCCTTTTAATAATTCTGATTTATGTCAATGACCTACCTACTATTATCAAACATTTATGTCTAATACGTACTGATGACACTAAAATTTTCCAAAAAATTGTGATTTTTTGGCAAATTTGAAAATTTATAAGATGAATGTTTAGGCTGCGAACCTAAACATTCATTTTAAAGCTAATGTTACAAAAACAAAGTTAAAGCAATATAGAAGTTATAGATCAAAAACATCAATACTAAAAGTAAACACATTAAACACACAAATTCAAGAAGTAGAACAAACAAATATTTTGAAACTAATAACAGACATTGAAAAAATAATTTAGAAAAAATAGCCTGTTACTGATGTTTTATCAAATTTTATAAAGTTGACATCTACGTATATCGCAAAAATAGATTACTTTAGCTATTTTTACCCTCAATTCAAATTCTTCGCTGTGTGGTAGCGGTTACGAATACTACCGACGCTTACTTCGGTCCCGGGTGTCGTAAAAGACGACTAAGAGCTTCATATCGACTTGGGCCAACACCACCTGATGCCCTTTGGTCAACAATTGCATTCCCAAGGAGGGTTGACGTCAGGCCGGCGGCCGGTTATAAAACTATTGCCAATAACTTTTGCAATGTGTAGGAGTAGGTATATATTGCGTCGACCCCGTGTAATTGAGATAAGAGTAGGAGAATGATAACGCTAAATAAATTCTTGTCATGTACAATCTCATCATCATCATCATCACAGCCCTTATATGTCCCATTGTCGGGCCTCCTCCGTAATGGGAGGGAAATTAACCTACAATACCGCGCTGGTCAGAGGTGTTGGTTTAGGGTTTTGTTTCGAGTTTTCCTTCTCTCGCATAGATGTTAAATGCGTTTTATATCCCTTAGTCGTCTCGTACGATCACCCACGAGTAAGATTTGGGGTGGTGAATAGTATTCTTACTCCGTCACTACACGGAAACACCACCACATGTACAATCTATGCTCATTTTATTTTAGAAAAAAAATGCTGCCTATGTATTATTTATAATACATATTTTAAATATATAATCACTTAGATCTATATCTATACTACGCAGCCCAAATGGGTTTACATCTAGTGTTCCAATAGCTGTTTACACCACTTAATGATTTTAATGATACCCACGGAAGAGAGGAAGATGGCGAGATTTGTATTCATATACCATCGTCATATGTAGAATAATTACTTCATCATCATCACAGCCCATATGTGTCCCACTGTTGGGCTCGGGCCTCCTCCGTAATAGGAGGGAAATTAACCTACTATACCGCGCTGGTCAGACGTGTTGGTATAGGGTTTTTTGGTTTTAGGGAATAATTACTTACTTCATCATTAATAAGCGCACCGGCTACAATGGGAGCTAAAATTGACAACAAACTGCTGAGCGAATTGGTGATACCCATCATAGTAGATGCGAAATTAGGCGCCATATCCAGGTGAACCAGCTAGAAATAAAATATAAAATATATTATATATAAACTCTCATACTTTTACGTATGCTAATTATGTCTATTAGTTTCTTCCATTAAAAGAAGGGATATGGGACTATTGGCCTACTAAATTAGCCAGACGGGTCAGTATACAAATTGTTCAAGATATTTTTAGTTTGAGATGTTATCTGTCTATGTTCCGTAGTTATCTCTTACCACACCCACGATAAAGGTTAGAGATAGTTTCACATAATATTCTTTAAATCCATAGATAAATTTCTAACTAAAAAGTCAATATATTATTAGAATTATTTTTGGAGTAAGCAGCTCTTAGTCCACCTCTTCCTTCGCTCTAGGCCTCGTCAGAAGCGATTCAGTACTTTAAGCAGATAACAAGAAAATGGTTTATGTATGGTGACGGAGTCAGAATACAATTCATCACCGCCTCTCATGCCCGTGGGTATCATTAAATCCAATTTAAAGGTATAATTTGTATCATACCATCGACGAAGAGACGGAACTCGATATAAAAAGCAATGCTGACAAATCTGTTCAGCGAGGTATAGTTGATCAAATTACCGTGGAGATAGGGATATTACAGTGGAGGAACGTTGAGTCTGATAATGGGATCAATATGGGCTGATGAACAAGAGAAGAAAAGTAACTAAACCCTATATCAAACCGACTGATTATATAAAAGTAGTATAATTTTTCTCATCTGGAGATGATATTACTCAATAACGATTAATTACTGTATGGTTAAAAGTAAAAGTAATGTAAGAAATCCAACACTAGATTTGGAATATTAGTAACTTTGGATTCCCTAAAAAACTTACCAAAAAGCCAGTATATGCACCTGCATTAATACCCACACCAATAGTTAAAAGTACAATAGCCGTTATAATATCAACCGGTACACACGCCAACGCTATCAATGCCACTGCTGGACCAAAATGTCCTAAAAAAAAACACTAGCATTATTAATACATTTGATTCTTACGCAGGACAAACATTTGTGCAAATGAGTCCAATAATTAATATCCATTTAGTTAAAAAGTAAGAATACAATTCACACCACCCATTTTTATTTGTTAATGTTCCAAAAAGGATATACATACATATATACATATATATATATATACATATATCATCACGCCATATCCCTTGCAGGGTAGGCAGAGAGAACAGAGTGCCAGAGAACTCTATCTCTGCATACTTCACTCGCTTCCTCAACATTCATAATTCTCTTCATACACGCTCGCCGGTTTCGGAGACTCTTGACTCCACCTTCCTTCAGTACATGACCGATCTGGTCTAGGTAGGTTAGTCTCGGTCTCCCTCGGTACCTACATCCTTCCACTTTCGCATTGTATATCTTCTTAACCAGACGTTCGTTCGGCATTCTTTCCACATGTCCGAACCATCGGAGCATTCCCTTTCGCATCTTTACACCAACACTCTCTTTCATACCTACTCGCTCTCTTACGTCGTCGTTACGAATGCGGTCGGTCAGCCTAACTCCACAGATTTTCCGCAGAGATCGCATTTCGACCACATTAATTTTACTTTCATACTCTTTTCTGCATACCCAACTCTCGCTTCCATACAGTAATGTTGGGACAAGCACTGCGTTATGTATTGCTACACGTGCCTTCTGGCTGAGGTGGTGGCTGCCGAGAAGTTGCCCCAACGCTCCGTTCACTCTATTTCCCGCATTCACTCTTCGCTCTATATCAGTGGTGTACCGTCCATCTCGGCTAAATCCACATCCAAGATATACAAATTCATCCACTTGCTCTAGTACATCATTACCTATTGTTACTCTTACATCTGTTCTGGCTTCATCTCTTTCAAAGACCATTATTTTGGTTTTGCTCACATTCACGCGTAGACCCCTTTTCTTACAATCTTCTGTCATTGTGTCGACTAGGGTCTGCAGGTCAGTCACTGACTGTGCCAGCAGGACTGCATCATCTGCATAAAGCAGAGCAGAGACCACTGAGTCACCCATCTGGACTCCCACATTCATATCGGTCAACCTTTGGAGACATTTATCCAGATATATGATAAACAGCCTGGCTGATAGAACGCAGCCCTGCTTAACGCCGATATTGACGTCAAACCAAGGCGACATTCCATCATCCAGCCGCACACAGGCTCTGCAGCCCATGTAACTGGATTGCACAGCCTGCAGCAGTTTACCGTTAATACCATACTCCGGTAAAATGTCCCAAAGTTCCTTTTTTTTTTTTTTTTTTATTGCTTATGGCGGCAAACGAGCAGACAGCACACCTGACGATAAGTGTCACTGCCGCCCATGGACCTTTGCCAATGGTATAACTAGGCCGCTGCCTACCAATACAACCCTGAACCCACCCCAGTTAGGCTTCCGGCTCTCTCGCTCACCGAACGAAGCGCAATAGCACATTGCTATTACTCAGACGTCGATCTTCTGCGAGAGTGTGGTACTACCCCGGACGGACCGGCCCGCGGCTGTAGACAGAGAACTGTCCACAGCGTGGTCCTACCACAATAGATCCTTATAATAGAATCCTTTCGTACAACCGTGTCAAATGCTCTCTCCAGATCCACAAAACTGCAGAAAACCCTCTGACCTAGGGCCAGATGCTTCTCCACAATGTTGCGCAGAGAGAACACTTGATCCATGCATTCCCTTCCACTTCTGAAACCTCCTTGTGTCTCACACAGTAAACCGTCGGACACCATCCTCATTTTCCTTTCAATAATTTTACCATACACTTTTGCTGCCAAACTGGCCAAGCTTATGGCTCTGTAATTTGCGCAGTCATAACGTGAACCCTTGTTTTTAAACAAAGGCACGATGACTGCGCTATTCCAGTCCCCGGGAACCATTCCCGAGCTCCAACATAAATTGAGGAGCAACAGGAACGCCTCCCGGACACAGGAGCCACCAAGCTTGATCATCTCGGCAGACACCATATCAATACCCGCTGCCTTACCATTTTTCAAGCTTCTTATCGCCCATTCAACTTCATCCATACTGATGCCATCGGAGGACGCCGTCGCCGAATGTTAATCTACTAGATCACATGCGACACCGGCGCCAACCGTAGTATCCGCATACATATCGCCAAAATATTCACTCCATCGGCTTAACACGTCTTGTGTTTGTGTAAGAATGTCTCCACCTTTAGACCTTATTTTATTCATTCTGAAGGCTGACCAACCACCCCGAGACTTCTTCACCTCCCTCCAAAAGAGTTTGGTGTTACCCTCGAAGTTTTTAGTCAGCCTATCTTCTGCACTCATACTTGCTCTATCACGTTTCTCTTTCACTAAGGCCTTGGTGTCATTCTTACATTGCCGATATATTTCTTTCTTCTGTTCAGTCATACTGTCATTCAGATTCAAAGAAGAGACATAGTCCAGCCACGCTTTCTTCTTTTGCTCTACGGAAGCTGCTACTTCCGCATCCCACCATGCATCACTATTTGTGTTTCTATGCTTCTTTGAACTTCCACATACTTCTTTCGCTGTGTCTATCATACTCTCTTTCAATACTCTCCAGCATTCTTCAATGTCCGATTGCGGCTGGCTTGCCATCGTCAGCCGTTCTCGGACACCCTCTGCATACTTTTCTCTTACACACTCTTCTTGCAACCTTTCAACCTTTATTCTTTCAAGCCCTCCGAAGTGGACACGCTCTCGCCAGTGCCTCCACTTTCTGAACAGACCACTAAATCTCGCAATAACGAGATAGTGGTCCGTATCGACTGTGGGGCCCCTGTAGGCTCTTGCATCCAATATTTTGCTTCGGAGGCGACTGTCTACCAAAATTAAATCTATTATACTTTTCTGTTCATTCCTTCTCCATGTATACATATGGATGTCCTTATGTTGGAAAAATGTGTTTGACACAATAAGGTTTCTCTCCATGCATACATCCGCTATGAGCCTACCTGCGTCGTTCACTCTCTTATCACCAAATGGACCAGGTACGTCCTCATAGTCGGGACGCTTGGTCCCCACTCATCCGTTCAAATCTCCGCATACAATCACGCGTTCACTGGTTTCTGCCATATCCAGAACTTCCCTAACATTATCCCAAAACTTCTCTAGGTCTGATGCCACCGAGGATCCTACGGGAGCATATGCTACAACCATGAATACCTTGGTGACACCAAGTTTTATACGGATCCAAAGAAGAATATACTATACATATAAAATAAAATACGTATCTTTTTTTCTTATATATCTTCAGATCTTTTTCATTCTTGGTGGCAAACGAGCAAGCAGCACACCAAATGGCAAGTGTTACTGCCATCCATGGCCCTTTGCAATACCAGTGGTATAGCTAACCATTGCTTACCAGGGAAAAACCAAAAATTACCCAGAAAGTTGGGCTTCTGGCTTTCTCACTCATCAAACGAAGCACAATAACTTTGACTGCGCAGATGGCGTAGTGATTAAGATAGCGACCTTTCATGCCAGTGCCGTAGGTTCGATTCCTACGAGGGAAATCACTTTGTGCGATTCACAAAGTGTTGATCTGAGTCTGGGTGTGATTTATCTAAGTTAAATTGCATGTTTGTGAAGTCTTCCGCAATACAAGGATTATTTAGAGCTTAGAGATAACATGAGAGCAGGGTCGTGGCGTCTTAAAAATAATGTAACATATTGTGACTCTCTGCTCAGTCGTCGATTTTCTATGAGAGTGTGATACTATCCTGGATGAATCGGTCCGCGGCTGAAGACAGAACACTATACTATATTACACTATAAAATTACTATATAAAATCTACGAGAAGAAAAACTCCAAATAAAACCTACTAATACGTTTGACCTACCTAGTATAACAAATCAATTTCTCTCCTAATATGGTGATTCAAGCCCAGAAGCGTGACATATGAGCTGGTATAACAACGCTGATAAATTGGTTATTTCTATCACCTCGTATAAGAATATATTATTTATATATACCGAATTGAGAATGCAATATAAATATTTGAAGTGCCTACCCATGCAACAGCTCTATTATTTTGCCAAAAATTGCTAACACCAGATCCGATGAACGTTTAGTGAAGCCGGATCCGCTAGATTACCGGATCCAGTTTTCTGGATTGCAATCCCTAGTGGGAAGGCATATGTCCGACAGTAAACGTACACTGATAGATGGATTCTTATATTAGTCATATTCACATCGATAGATAGTTCTTACCCCTATACCAACACATCTCACCAGCGCGGTATAGTAGGTTAATTTCCCTCCCTTTACGGAGGAGACCCGAGTCCAACAGTTGGACATATATGAGCTGTGATGATGATGATGATGAAAAAGTCCACACGATGAAGAATTATAAGGACATTCAGGAATCTTTTTTATTTTATTTAAGAGCTATGATATAAAATGTTATACTTACCAATGCTATTAGACAGTTTCCTGCAAGCGGTTATGCTCAACCATTGTTTCTTGAGTACATAATCAGATAAGAAACCGAAGGGGAAGCTCATGAAGTACATCGCTAAGTACGGCAGCGCCGATATAACGCCGTTCTAATGAACAAAGTATATTTTTTTTAATTAGGTATTTATGTTATGGAAGTATAATAAATAAGGATTTACTTTAAGAATTACGTAAATAGAACACATCGGTAGTAGAAGATTTATTACCCATATAACTGTCATCTGGCAATTGTATTTCTAATGTTTACGCGAGTATTACACATTTGAAATAAAACTACTTTTACGGATTCTATCGCGTTTGTATTTCATTATTTTGCACGGAAGGACCGTGACCATGATTACTGTGAAGTGTTCGAAACGTCGAGAAATTAAAAATCAAATACAAACGCGATACAATGCGTAAAAGTAGTTTTATTTGAAATAGCAATTGTATGTTTGAAATCTACATCAGAGAGTCAATTCAAGTCAAGAGAGATTCTTTTTATTGAAAATATTAATTTTAGAATATTTAGGTACTTATTTTTTGTTCATCATTTTATCATCGTTTGTAATTTGGTGTCCACAGCTGGACGTACACCTACCTATTTAATACCACATAATATGTAAAAATTTACGATATTTTCGTAAATTTTTTTTTGGTAAAGTTTTTGGTATAATAGGCAGGCTTGGTAAGGGTGGTGATCGCATTCAAGTGTTATACGTTTCTTAGGAAAGTGTTGCTACCTATTATTTTGGTGAGCCCTCAGTTGAACATATAAAGAGAAGGTGGTGACAGCAGTAAACTAAACGTTTTTTTTTCTCATTATTAAAGAAGAAAATCGTCTTCAAAATGACTATCAAAAATTATCTTTGAAAATAATAAATATTATAAAACTGTATGAATATGCAGTATTTCGTATCGTTATTCAAGTAGTTGTATTTCTTTCATTTGTATCTATTTGCTAAGTTTATAATTGAGAGTAAGGCCAGCAGCGGGACATATATGAGTTGAGATAACGCTAAATTAAAGTTTACAAATTATCACCGAATGACAGATTAGAATGAAATAATTGCACTGTTATTTTTAATAAAATCATATTTTTTTTATATATTTAATGATATTTCATCATAGAATAGAAAAATAATCTTCATAATGGTCTATAAAATATTGTTCATACTATATTGTAAAAGAAATATTACAAACAAAAAAACCTTTCAGATATAATATAGAAGGATATATAAATTGAATGGTCAAGGAGGTGATCAGTTGAAAGCAACACAATATGTACACAATATCTTTATAATATTTATCTATTTCCTTTGATATATTATTTTAGGTTTATTCTGCTCTTTATATAGATTCGTTTATTATTAATGTTTGTAATTTCGTAAATTTTGTCACAATACAGAAAATATGGTGTTAGAAAATACTTATTTTATTACATACCATAATTTGTAGAAAAGCTTCATCTATCTTTTGCTATCTTAACAATATTCATTTATAGAATAGAAAATTCTTTATTTGCACACCAATTACAATAAAAAAAAAGTTTTTTTACTTAAGAGCTAGTCTACTACGTAATGTACAAAGGGCGGCCTTATCACTTTAAGTGATCTCTTCCAGGCAACCTCAGGACGAAGCTGACAGAAAAGAGAGATGGTAGGTAGTTTGATAATATTATATGTATATATATATATATATATATATATATAAACAAAACAAATAAGATATACACATACATACATACACATAGACACATACCGATACATACACATATACATAAACACGTACATACACATATATTTACAGCAATTCGCACGCCTGAAATAAGTAGGTATATTATAACGACAAGTAGTGATCTATCAACATTTTTTTTTATATAACGTATATGTTATTTGTTGATATCATCATCTCAGCTCATATACGTCCCACTATTAGGCTCGAGCCTCCTCCGTAATGGAAGGGAAATTAACCTACTATATCGCTCTGGTCAGACATGTTGGTATAAGGTTTTGTTTCGAGTTTTTTTTCTCTCGCATTGATGTTATATGCGTTTTATATCCTTTAGTCGTTTCGTACGATCACCCACAGGTAAGATATGGGGTGGTGAATAGTATTCTTACTCCGTCACCACACGGAGAATTTGTTGATATATTTTTGGATATTTTCGCTGTGTGGTAGTGGCTACGTATATTACCAACCCTTATTTTGCTCGTAAGTGTCGTAAAAGACGATTAAGGGCTTCATAGTGACCTGGGCCAACACCACCTGATGGCGTCTGGTCAACAATGATATTCCCAAGGAGGGTTGATGTCAGGTAGGTGGCTGGTCATAAAATTATAGCAAATAGCTTTTGCAATATGTAGGAAGAGGGGTACATATTACGTCGACCCCAAGTAATTGGGATAAGAGAGAATGATGATATAAATTTTTGGATTCTCTATTTAACCAGACTTATAAAAAGCAACTACATAAACTTCATAGAAATTATTTTGTCTACTACTCTTGTAAAGAAGTCGGTTACGTCATTAAGACACTGAGGTAGATCAAGCTTTGACAAGTGATGAAATACTCACCAGAATTTGTAAAGTATTGAAGTCATCGCAGTATTATGGAGAAACAAACATGCTTGCATATTAATTATGTATATTTCGATGCTTATCTAAGACTATTATAATCAACTTAACATTTGGACTGTACAAGATATAAAAACCCCGGCCAAGTGTGAGTCGTACTCGCGCACGAAGGGTTCCGTACCATTATCTATAAAAACGTTATCAGTATTGAATTTTATTCAATTCGAGCTGAAAATTACGTTTGTTGCGTAAGAGCCCTATTAAATATTTATTATTCTATTTTTTAGTATTTATTGTTATAGTGGCAACAGAAATACATCATCTGTGAAAATTTCAACTGTCTCACTATCACGGTTTATTAAAGACAGCCTGGTGAGAGACAGACGGATGGACGGACGGACAGCGGAGTCTCAGTAATAGGGTCCCGCTTTATCCTTTGGATATGGGATCGCAAAATAACATTGCTGGATTTACATACATACATACATATCATCACGCCATATCCCTTGCAGGGTAGGCAGAGAGAACAGAGGATTGCTGGATTTAGGCATGCATAATATCAAATAACAGTTTTTAAATGACATTTCAACTAAAGATATAAATAAGACGTTATTGTTTATGTATTACAAATTATTATAACTGTTTGAGCTGTTTGTAACATGATTAAGTTTTTGACAAATTTGTAAAATATTTGCATGCTATTAGAATATGATCATCCGTGTGGTGACGGAGTAAGAATACTATTCACCACCCCATATCTTACCCGTGGGTGATCGTACAAATTTCCCTCCCATTACGGAGGAGGCCCGAGCCCAACAGTGGGACTTTTATGGGCTGTGATGATGATGATGATGATTAGAATATGGCATAATGTGTCTTATGCAAATAAACAGTTTTGAAATAAATCTTCCTAAGCGGCGATAGACAATAATTGAAAGTAAATTTTCATGAAGATTAATTTTACAATAGATAACCGATATAACATAGAGAAGAGAAATGGTAGGGATACATAATTCTAATTATTTACTTGTAATTTAAGCGTTATTTGTCACGATATCAAAGAAGTTTTACTTCAACGACGCATAATGGTCATACACACTTTAGATTTTAATATTCTTATGCTAATAAAGGGAAGATTTTATTGTACAATGTCTATATTTATATATAATTATATTTTATTACTTACCGATTTAATGTCAACACCCATAACCTGCTTCATATATGTAGGTATTTCAGTCATAAGGGTCCAGAAACCCCAAAAGAAACCACAACTCGCTATGATCAAAGATATAAACGGCATAGATGTCCACAATGATTTCCAAGGAGTTCGGAGTTTCTGAAAAACTTGTCAATATTAAAACAAAATCAAAATAAAAATTTCATCTATCCATGGCATCTATTTCTTCATCTTTCATTGCAACTCATGTAAGTTCTACTAGTAGACTCAAGACTTCTCAGTTATAGAGAAATTGACCCTCTACACCATGTTGATCAAACGGTTTTATTTCAAGTTCGTCTTTTTTTGAAATAAAACTACTTTTACGGATTCTATTGCGTTTGTATATGATTTTTAATTTCCCGACGTTTCGAACACTTAAGACACCTTAGTCCTTACATGACCAGGATCACTGTAAAGTGTTCGAAATGTTGGGAAATTTAAAATCAAATACAAACGCGACAAAATCCATAAAAGTATATATATTTCAAATGTGTAATACTCGCGTAAATATCATAAACCATTTGTCTTCATTTTTAGTGATGTCAGCTGCTTCAATCTTTTTATTGTCTATTTCAATCATCTATGAGAGGGAAAATAATGGCGATTCTTATTTTCTTACTACCTCATCATATAGACCAAGTTTTCCTAATCATTTTAGTATTGTTAAGAAGTTTTGTTTTCATATGGAATATTGATTGAACTATTTTTGTATTTCTTTCTATAGAGGCGGTATCTGGCTATTAACTTGGATTTCAAAGTGCGGAGTATTTACTGATCGGATTTCTGTAAAAGATATTTCTTAGTATAATCCTCAAATGGTTATTTACAGCCTAGATATAAATTGTATATGTACGTAAATTGAGATTGTATGCGAAATCTTCTCCCATCACGATTCTCCTGCTCTTATCCTATCTAGGGTGCAGTATGTACTTGTATATGTTGCAATAGTTTTATGACCAATTGCTTCCCTGACATCAAGCCTCTTTGGGAATGTAATTGTTGACCAAACAGCATCGTGTGGAGTTGGATCAGGTCGATATAAAGCTGTTAGTCGTCTTTAACAACATCTATGAGGGTTAGTAGTATGCGTAGCCGCTACTACACAGCTATCTCATACAAGAATTTTATCCTACATATAAATAACGCTTTTAAAAAAAGAATGTGGAGTCAAGAGTCTCCGAAACCGGCGAGCGTGTATGAAGAGAATTATGAATGTGGAAGAAGCGAGTGAAGTATGCAAGGATAGAGTTCTCTGGCACTCTGTTCTTTCTGCCTAACCTGCAAGGGATATGGCTTGATGATATGTATGTACATATGTATGTAAAAAAAGAATCATATATTCTAAGTTTCACCTTATGCCCTCCTATATGTCCTAAAGATGTTTGTATATAAAGTCGTTCTTCTTCACTGATCATTTTAGAAGATTGTGGACTATCAGCTCCCAGCAGCACATATGCGACGGTCCACACACATCCAAGGATTCCATTCACGTAGAAAATAGCCGACCAGCCCCAATAATCAGCTATAAAGCCTGATGCTAACAATTGAAGAGCTGCTCCCAGTTGTGAACCTGAGGCAATAGAACTTATAATATTAGTGTAAAATACATACATAATTTAGAGTAAAAATTCTAAAGATATTCCTGGTATTGTTAAAGACCCTTTGGTGAACAAAAAAGGATTCCTGGGAAAACCATATCGTCTACTGTCGGATATGAAGTGAATAATACAGAAAGAATAATACTTTCTTCAAACAACTGTTTTCAAAGTAGACAATACTGTTTTTCAAACCTTGATTAAAAACAGCTGAAAGTTTTACAAAGTATTGTATTTATAATTCCGAAGATAAAACCTGCTGTAGCATCCAGAGAAACACTAATGGTATATTTTTTCTTCTTCTCAGTCCATTTAAATTCCCTTTGTTGATCTCGGGCCTACTTTACTATAAAAGAAAAACGAGAAATTAATCTACGAAACTATACTGATCAGACAAGTTGGCATAAGGTGGCATGGAGTCTAAAATCAATATTTCCTTCTCTTACATATATGTTATATACGTGTAAATAAATCGTCTTTCGCGACAGTCATGAGTAAAAAAAGCGGGCGGTGCATTTAATTTTTAAGCCATTACCATATGAATAACAGTACTTATGGTAAATTAGTTGATATTTTTTTTTCTCCAGGTTGAGAGCCTTCTGCACTTACCCATAGTCCGGGTTAAGCTGTGAAAGCTATCTGCTAAGCTAAAAGTCATGACAAAAAGAAAAAAACAGATACGTTTATTTTTCTCTGGGTTAAGAGCGGAGGGCGAGTGTGAATATAAGTGGAGTATAATTCACTATCCCCTACCTTACCAGTGGGTGATCGTAAGAGATGACTAAGGGGATGATAAAATGCATATAACGTCTATGTAAGAGAAGAAAAATGGAACGAAACCTTATACCAACACGTGTGACCAGCATGGTGTAGTAGGTTAATTTTCCTCCAGTTTGGGATGTGTATGAGCTGAGATGATGATGAAGAGCCCTCAGCAGTTACCCATAGTGTAGTTGTTAAAAAAAAAAAGAATATTATCATATACCAGCATATATAATAGTTCCCATTGAGCTCTTCTCTTCTAGAGGTATCCACTTTCCAATCAGATGATGTAAAGATGGATATAGAAAACCTTGGGTTAAGCCTTGAAGCACTCTACAGGCACAGACTAATTTCCATCCTCCCTGAAAAAAATATTAATTATGTTTACTAAGAATGATACGTTTAGCCGATATTTTGGGTACATTACAACATCTATGGCTAGGAGAAGATTTCTTGCTAAGGCTTAGACACTTATATATTTGGTCTAAGATAAAATTTACTCTACGTAGTAATGACGAATACTGGACGTAAGGCATCTTATCCTTCCGCGATCATGAATATTGCAAATTGTTTGAAACGTCGAGAAACTAAAATTGTTCGAAACGTCGAGAAACTCAAATTGTTCGAAACGTCGGGAAACTAAAATTGTTCGAAACGTTGGAAAACTAAAATTGTTCGAAACGTCGAGAAACTAAAATTTAAATAAAACGCTTTAATGTTCATAGAAACAGTTTTGTATCAAATATTTTAAAATATTATATGAAATAATTTTGATAACGTTTTATATAATGAAATGCAGAGAAAGTGCTAAAATGTCATGAATGTTCATACTTACTATATTTTATAATAATGCTTTTCATATGTTTTCTTATCAACAAAATACCCAAAAAGATACCGTTATCAGTCTGATCACAGGATCAGGACACCCAGGATCTCTGATTATTCGATTTTACAACAGATAACGAAATTAAATGAAGTAATAATTTAAAACTACCCGTGTGGCGACGGGAATAGAATACAAAGGTCGTCACCCCTTACTTGCCCGTGGGAGTCGTAAAAATCGGCTAAGGGTCTCACCGGGAGATTGGGCAGCGGCTATCTCCCGGGAAACTTAATAACATCTACCGCGATCGCCAATCCGCTCGCCAAGCGTGGCGATTATGGCATTATTACCCCCCCAAAATAAATATGGATGCACAAAAAGTCACGGCCCCCAGTCACGGCAGTTCCGCTGTTCCACGGGCTCATTTTGGTAGCGGGCCTGTTGGTGGCGGGGCAGGGGGTGCTAGGAATCTCCGGCCGCGATCCGGCTACCAAAAAAATCGACCCTTGGCCCTGGTAACACACAACGTTCGGACGCTTAGGACCGACGAGAGGGTCATCGAACTGGAAGAGGAATTGAGCAAAATCCGATGGGACATTGTAGGATTATCAGAAGTGCGAAGAGAGGGGGAGGGCACGATAATCCTCCGGTCTGGAAATTTGCTCTTCAACCGGGAGGGAGATCACCCATCCCAAGGCGGTGTAGGGTTTATCGTTCGTAAGTCTCTCGTAGAGAACGGGGAGAGGATCGAAAGTGTGTCAACAAGGGTAGCGTACCTTATACTCAGAATTACCAAACGGTATTCGTTGAAGGTCATACAGGTTTACGCACCGACTTCGACATAGTCCGACGACGTAGTGGAGGCCTTATACGAGGATATCTCGAAAGCCATCCACACGTCCAAAACCCACTTCACGGTAGTTATGGGAGACTTCAACGCAAAACTAGGCAAAAGGACAGACGATGAGTTGATAGTGGGGCAATATGGATTTGGACAGAGAAGCCAAAGGGGCCAAAATCTGGCCGACTTTTTGGAGAAGGAAGGCCTCTTCATGATGAATTCCTTCTTCAAGAAACGGCCACAAAGGAAGTGGACCTGGATTAGCCCTGATGGATCCACTAAAAATGAGATAGACTTCATCTTGACGGACAAACGACAAATATTCAATGATGTCTCTGTGATCAGCAGGATTAAAACTGGGAGTGATCACCGCATGGTTCGAGGCACATTGAATCTTCGTACGAAAGTCGAGCGGTCCCGCTTGATGAAGTCTACACTCCGACCTACACCTGTCCAATATCAGAACCCCGATAGCTTTCAACTCGAATTACATAATCGCTTCCAATGCCTGGAAGAGTGCGAATCTTCGAACGATATGAACAACAGGTTCGTGGAAACTGTCCACGCGGTCGGGTCAAAATTCTTTAAGGCCCATCGCGCTACTAGAACAAAAAAGCTTTCTGACCAGACTCTTCAACTCATGGAGAGGAGAAAGGAAATGACGGTACAGTCTTCAGCCGATTGGTCCGAACTCAGGCAGCTTAATAGACAAATCTCTAAATCTATGCGACGCGATATTCGCCGATTCAATACACTGCGTATTGAAGAGGCGATAGAGCGAAATCGAGGCTCCAAAGTGTTCGCACGAGATTTGTCTATTGGGCAGAGCCAAATGACTAAGCTGAAGACCGATGACGGTACTGTCATTTCATCCCAGAGTGAGATCTTGGGAGAGGTCGAAAGGTTCTATGGGCAGTTGTACAAATCATCCCTGAATCCTGTTGTCAGCTTGGTCCAAGACCCCAGATCCAAGCTAACTCGGCACTATACCGAAGAAATCCCGGACGTCAGCTTGTACGAGATCAGAATGGCTCTAAAACAATTAAAGAACGGAAAGGCACCGGGAGATGACGGAATTACCACAGAGCTCCTGAGGGCAGGCGGCAAGCCAGTTTTAAAAACCCTACAGAAGCTGTTAAATTCTGTCATTCTCGGGGTCGACGTTCCAGAGTCGTGGACCAGGAGTGTAGTGGTGCTGTTTTTCAAGAAAGGCGATAAAACGCTCTTAAAGAATTACAGACCCATCTCACTCCTGAGCCACGTGTACAAATTGTTTTCAAGAGTCATTACGAACCGACTCGCGCGCAAGCTAGACGACTTCCAGCCGCCCGAACAAGCCGGTTTCCGAAAAGGTTATAGTACCATAGACCACATCCACACGCTACGCCAGATTATACAGAAGACCGAGGAGTATAATCGGCCTCTGTGTCTAGCGTTTGTGGACTATGAGAAAGCCTTTGATTCTGTCGAAACTTGGGCAGTGCTGCAGTCCCTTCAGAGGTGCCAAATTGACTATCGATATATCGAAGTGCTGAAGTGTTTGTATAAAGACGCTACTATGTCAGTCCGCATCCAGGATAAGAGTACGAAACCGATCCAGCTGCAGAAAGGCGTGAGACAGGGAGACGTTATCTCTCCGAAACTGTTCACCACTGCGCTGGAAGATGTCTTCAAGCTCTTAGACTGGACCGGACTCGGCATCAACATCAATGGCGAATACATCACTCACCTTCGATTCGCAGATGATATCGTAGTCATGGCAGAATCCCTGGAGGACCTTAGCACCATGCTCAATGACCTCAGCAAGGTCTCCCAACTAGTAGGGGTGCAAATGAACATGGACAAGACGAAAATCATGTCTAATGCCCATGTCATTTCTGTACCGGTCCTGGTTGGGAATGCGATTCTCGAAGTTGTCGATCACTATGTTTACCTAGGACAAACAGTTCAATTAGGTAGATCCAATTTCGAGAAAGAGGTCAGCCGACGAATCCAACTCGGCTGGGCAGCGTTCGGGAAACTTAAGAGGATCTTCTCGTCTAATATTCCGCAGTGTCTGAAAACAAAGGTTTATAACCAGTGTGTGTTACCAGCGATGACTTACGGCACTGAAACGTGGTCTCTAAATGTCGGCCTCATAACAAGGCTCAAAGTCGCTCAGCGTGCTATGGAGAGGGCTATGCTCGGTATTTCTCTACGTGATAAAATCCGAAATACGGAAATCCGTAGAAGAACGGGTGTAACCGACATAGCCCTAAGGATTAGCACGTTGAAATGGCAATGGGCAGGCCACATCGCTCGACGAACCGACAACCGTTGGGGAAAAAAGGTTCTCCAGTGGCGACCACGAATCGGACGACGCAGCGTAGGACGACCCCCCACTCGGTGGACTGATGACCTCATCAAGGTCGCAGGAAACCGCTGGATGCAGGTGGCACAGGACCGTTATAGATGGCATTCTCGTGGGGAGGCCTATGTCCAACAGTGGACGTTTACAGGCTGATGGATGGATGGATGGAATAATTTAAAATATAAATTTAGCATGAAGGTTCGAATTACTGAAATTTTGCATTTAATATGCTTGATTATTTATAAAACCCGATTACGAAGCGAAAAATGATGTCACAAGTGGGATTCGAACCCACACCTATTGAAAATTGCGTACCAATCGTGCTGCCACTTACACCACTATGAACTATTGTAGGATATTCAATTCTTGCATCGTATTAAATTTACGTCTTTAAGGAGACGTGTGCCATCTACCCGACAATGTTTACACATTGTACAGGTTTAATACTTAAAACTTTGCAGTTAGAATTGTATTAAACGATGACACAATCCTGTTATTCAAATTACTGAAATTTAGCATTTAATATGCTTGATTATTTATAAAAACCCGATTACGAGCGTAAATGATTGTCACAAGTGAGATTCGAACCCACACCTAGTAGAGGTAAGTGTGGGTTCGAATCTCACTTATGACAATCTTTTTTCGCTCGTAATCGGGTTTTTATAAATTAGCATGAAGTACATTGAAACTATGCAAAAAAAAAAATGTTCTTCAACTAAGCTATTATAGAAAATATATTAGCTATACTCACATAAAAAGCTCCAAGAGGCAGAAGTAATGATACGATTGAATTAACAGCTACACAAATAACGACTAGTATCATACCACCAAATCTATTGGCCATTTCACCGCTAGGTATTTGCAGCACTACGTAGCCCCAGAAATACGATGATAGGATCACGCTCTGAGTTTGTAAGCTCCAATCGAAATACTGTTAAAACAAATGTATAAATAAATAATATTTCTTTTAGGAATTAAGAAATATGTGGTTACAGAAATTCACGTCATCATCATCCTACTCTTATCCTAATTACCTGATAGACGCAATATATATACCGTTCCATCGTAAATATTGCAAAAGTTTTGGAAATGGTGGACCAATCGTCTACCTGACAACCTTTGGAATATAATTATTGACCAGTTCAAATGGAGTTGACCCAAGTCGGTATACAGTTCGCCTTTTGCGACACCCACGAGCAATATAGTTGACAGTAGGTATTCATAAACGCCACCACACAGCAGTAAAGAAATTCTCAAGTATATGATTAACGGACAAATAAAACACTCGGGCTTAGAAGAATAATTTGTAGATTTCAGAAGAATTATTCTGCCTGGAGATTGATTAAGAATCAAGGCAAGACATGATGATATTTATATATAGGTATATCAATCTATCAATGCCTATGTGAATTTATTTCTTTATTATGATTTCACGCCTAAATCACTCATCATTCTCCTACTGATATCCTAATTACTTGGGGTCGACGCAATATGTACTCCTCTTCCTACATATTGTAAAAGTTATTGGCTATAGTTTTATGACCGGCCGCCTGCCTGACGTCAACCCTCCTTAGAAATGTAATTGTTGACCAGACGACATCAGGTGGTGTTGGCCCAGGTCGATATAGAACTCTTAGTCATCTTTTACGACATCCACGAGAAAAAGTAAGGGTTGGTAGTATTCCTAGCCGCTACCACACAATCACGCCTAATTCACTAAACTGATTTACATATTTTTTTTACTAATGTTTAGGTATCAGTGGTCATCAGTGGGTAATATAGGCTGTATTTTATCTCCATTATTATCGAAGACCACAGAGTGGTGTATTAGGAGAGGTAGAGGGAATTTTTTATGTTCAAAAATAGAAGTAACATCGAAAATAATACTTACAACATCGTTCTCTACATCAGTCATAGCTACGATAGCCATGCTCATGTTAACTCTCATGGCATATGCCACCACCGCGCCGAGGAACAGCATAGCTACTTGGATATGTCTTACACCCAACTTTACTTCTGTAATAGATACAATAGTGTCAGGGACATATTGTTGACAGAGCAGCCTGTCCTTTTAAGTTAGTACCACACTTTTGCAGAAAATCGACGTCTGAGCAGGCCATGTACACTTCAATCGGTGAGCGAACGTGCCGAAAGCCCGAAATTTTGGGTGGGTTCTGGTTAATAGTTCTGGTATTGCAAAGCTGTATGAGCGGCAGTAGTACTTACCATCAGGTGTGTTGCTTCCTAGTTTACTACCAGAAGCAATAATAAAAGATATTCGAGAAGTTATTTGTGAATATAATAGTGGACGATGATTGCCTGATGGATAGATAGAAGCCACCGGCGTTATAAATATTGTCTACACAGATGGTGTCTTAACATATCGAACTAACTGATCAAGTATTTCGTATTGAATTTCCACGCAAGATAATATTTTGAACGATCTGCAAATTGTTTTTCTAAGTTTGGATATAATATGCGTATATTAATTGCATGTATGTAGTTCCCTTGCAATATAAGGATTACTGCTTTAGTGCAAATAGTTGCTTTGAAAAGTCCTTATTGCAAAATATGTTCACTATATAATAAGCGAAGTGCAAGCGGTATTTGTACAAAGTATTCCGTACATAATTTATATTTTAATTACTTGGGTAATATTGATAAAGATGTTCTCCCATATATTCGATAGGTATACGCATATTTGTATGCATAATCCTTACTAATATTATAAATGCGAACTCGTCTGTCTGTCGCTCTTTCACGGCAAAACCACGGAACCGATCTAAATGAAATTTGGTACACAGATATTCTAAAGCCTGATAAAGGACATAGGGTACTTTCTAATGCAAAAAAGGATTGTAAAGGGGGATGAAAAGTTGTAAGGATATATCGTCATTTTTAAAGCCAGAAGCTTGAAACTTACTTTTAGGCTATTGATTAGATATAAATAAATATGACATTAACATGTGGTAAAAATTTACCCTTAAGGGGTAAAATAAAAATAGGGGATAAAAAACTTTAGGAAAGTAACCTTTTATGCGGGCGAAGCCGCGGGCAGAAGCTAGTACTGAATAATTTATCTTTGATTAATATGAAATGAGAATATTTCCATGTGGTGATGGAGTAAGAATACAATTCACCACCCTATCATAACTGTCGGTGATCATAAGAGACGACTAAAGGATGTGAAATGCATATAAAATCTATGCAAGAGGAGGCAAACTCGAAAGAAAACCCTGACGAGTTTGGTATAGTAGGTCAATTTCCTTCTCATTATGGAAGAGGCTCGTGCCCTACAGATATATATGTGAGCTGACATGGTAAAAGAAGAAAACAATTCTGTATTTTTTTTTTTATATCTTTAACTTAATTGAGTTTTAGAGTTTGAGAGAGGTAGAATAATTACTTTTCTTCAATATTTTAAATATATTTATTTTGATATTATGAAATATATAGTTGTAATATTCACAATAAGAATCATAGCACAGATGGTCCTATAAAGTTTCTATTTTTATTCTGATATACAGAATCCTTTTATTTTTTATATTTGAAACGACCCGTGGAATTGAAAGGGCGGTGCTTGATCCCATAACCTGCCGTTTATTAATACCTCCGATTCTGGTGGCCTGTTTTGTGTATTAGTATATCAGATACCGCAATAGAGAACCCTAAAAATATATAAGAACATTTGCTTTTCTCAAGCGAAATAAAGACATTTTCTTCATTCTAATATAAAAATCTTATAAAATGTATCCTCATTTTCTTTAGCGCCGGCTGCGCGGTGCCTGCAGACAATTTTATTACATGTATTTTTCACTGAGACAATACTCAGTACTGTTACTCACTTGCTCTCTTTGGTACAGCATCTTCACTAGATGTTTTAACACTCATTTTTATACACTCGTTTTTCCGGATATTAAAATTTTCAATGCTACAATATTTCACAAAGACTTTTGTGTAAATTATTCTTGTAAGTACAAAATAATTTTTATAAAAAGCATTGAAACTATTTTAAAAATTTTTACTGAGATAGAAAAATATCTTGTACGATTATATTCTTGAACAAAAGATGAGTTTGTAGAGAAACTAAGTAAGTTATCTATAGTTGTGATAAGAAATGGGAATTATAGATACGACGTTGTAATTTATATATACAAATATTAATGTTCTGTTTGTTACTATATTTATACTTATTCATCTCAAGAACTGCTATTGCGATTTATTACAACACTAGCATTAACTTGATTTTACCCACGTAATTAATGCAGCCAAAATTACCCGCTGATAATGTAATTATCCGTGTGGTTACGGAATAAGAATACAATTCTGTACCCCCTATCTTACCCGTGAATAAACTATACAAAAAAACTCGAAACTAAATCCTATACCAATACGTGTAATCAGGGTGGTGTAGTAGGTCTATTTCCCTCCCATTATGAAGGAGGCTCGAGCCCAACAGTGGGACATATATGAGATCATAGAGACATATGTGAGATGAAAAAATTTATTAACATTAGTGAAAGAATTTTTAAAATCAGTTAAATGATTTAAGCGTGAACGCATATCAAGTAAAAAAACTTGTATTCTCATTTATTAGGATTTTGCGTAAGATAGTCTTCTTCGTCAGCCTAAATGGGGTCTATGTTCAATTATGAAATAGTTCACATAATTGAACATATTTCATTTGACTATACTTAGAAGGGTGAGTAGACGGAATGCCTGATGTTGCATGGACATGGGTTGAAATAAAGTTGTAAGGAAAGATTTAAATATGAATGTTAAAGGCGAGGTAAAAATGACGGAAGAAAATGTGTTTGGATGGGTGCTGATATAAGAAGCCTATGTTTGAAAATACATTATCACAACTATTGGTATACCTTTTCTTATTGATTATGGTGGCAACAGAAGAAGCAGCACACTTGATGGTAAGTGTTACTGCCACTCATGGTCCAGCTAGGCCACACTCAAAAATTTATTCTGCCGGCTCACTCGCTCACTGAACGAAGCACAAAAGAACATTACCACTGCTCACGATTTTCTGCGAGTGTTGTAGGTACAGATTCGGACGGACCGACCCGCAGCTGTAGACAGAAAAATTATTAACCTATGAGGTCCTGCTACTATTAACCTAAGAGGGCTCTTAGATATACAGAGTGGAAACGACCATACGACAATAATTTTAATTTAGTGTATCTGATGACTTGCCCAGCCTGTATACGAACCTTGAATACAATATGTCGCATAGTTTAGCCCACAGCACATTACTTTGTATTATTAACATTTTCTACACTCTATATTAAAAATTAAAATTATTAGGCTATCACTAAGAGATCAAAGACCTCCCGCGCCGCATCGGTATAAACAAATATGAAGGTAGGTACCTACATATCTCCAGTTTACCACTTAAAGTCTTCGCCAAACGCAATACAAATTAATGCATATTATATCTTATTCCTGACCCATAAGATCCATATAAACTGCGTCATCAGACGTAAATAAGACAATTAAAAATACCTAATGCATGCGGCATTACCTATTCGGTCAGATTACAGGTCAGTGAACTAATATTTACCAACGGTGTTCTATTTTATTTCAATATTTATGATAAAAAGTTTGTTAGATTTTTTTTTTTTAAATTTGCATGTGAGTAATTTTTAGATAGTTTCAAAATACTCATATACACCGGTAGTATTACCGGTGTTTTCATTTATTGTCGTATTGAAATCTCCACCTTGCGGGTTTAATTTACGCGAACAATGCCACGGTTTACAACAAGTATATAATATTAAGCCACCGTTTGTTTATATACAGACAGGTAAATCTTTTACTGCACATGTCATATGATGAGAACATTAAAAATACGCATATTTCATATCAATGTATTTATCTTAAGTATTAGCGGTTTAAATATGTGAATTGTGTTATGATAAGAATGTATATAATATCTTTAAAAGAGAAATACTTGTGCATTTCTTTATATTTAAAATATCTGCAACGATTTTTTTTTTGGCAGCGGGCTACGGTACGTAACGCCCCGCTATCGGCAATGATACCAGCGATCTCCTTATAATTTAGTATGGAGGTTTTCGGTTCCATAAATCAATCTATCGAGGCTTCATTTATTGAACTTTTATATATTTAAAAACAACGCCTGGCACTAAGGAAATAGTCCTGGTATTACGGAGGACTTTACAAATTACACCTAGACTTCGTACAACAATTTTTAGATCGCACAAAGTATTGTTCTACCCAGGAATTGAATCCACGACACTGGCATTGTTAATGGGTATCTTAACCAGTGCGACATCTGTGTTTTGTTACTGTTTACAGCCAATGAAAAAATATAATTACAAACTTACCTTGTTTGGCTCCTGTTATTAAGAATAGACAGCTCGAGTAGTATAATCCGGCAAGGCCCGGTTGGATCTTTGGTTAGCCATTTTTTTATATATATTTTTTTCATTAATTATTTTTGATGTTATATTTCTTTTGGGGTAAATGATGAAAGTAAATTTTCACAATGCGCGCGCACACCGTCACAAAAAACTGACACCCTGAAGTGAGCTATAGTAAACATATTAGATTTTTTTGTGATATTTAAATGAACTTTATTTAACTAGATTTATAATAAAACTTTCATTGTATTAAATACCTTTTTTTCTATTGTTAGTGTCGTTTTTTCTACAAACGTATGTAGAATAAGGCGAAAGATAAATTTTTTTAAAAGATTTTTATCTTGTTACGCTAAAGAAGTATAACTTATAAAGCGTGTACATAAGTACACACACACTTTTTTCAATCATCTCAGCTCATATATGTCCTCCAGTTGGGTTTGAGCCTCTTCCATAATGGGAGGAAAATTGACTTACTATACCATGCTGGTCAAACGTGTTGTTATAGGATTTTATTTCAAATTTTCCGTCTCTTGCATAGATGTTATATGCGTTTTATATCCCTTAGTCGACTCTTACTATCAGCCACGAGTAAGAAAACAGGTGACGAATTGTATCCTTACTCCGTCACCACACGAAAAATTACATTATCAGCGAGTAATATAGGCTATATTTTATCCTCGTATTCTCAAAAGACAGGGAACTATGCAAGTGAAAGCGCGAGCACTTTTTTGAAATCAGCTAGTTTTGAAATAAATAGAAATAGCGAGTTCCTGAAATGAATACGAATGAACATAGTAACAAACGGAACATTAAGATTTTACACAAATCTTGGATGTTATTCCTATTGTAACGTTATTTCTAATATTATATTATAATACAAAATTATTACACTTTTTTATTACAAAAACCTGAGTCTAATTTATAATTGTATGATAGACACGCGTAGATTGCAGCTGAAAATCAATATCAAGCTTGGATTAAGCAAACGGCACTAACGCATTACTAAGCTATTCGCGCGTTTGAAAATAATAATATAAATGTATTTTTTTTTATTTAATTGTGCAGATGGCGAAGTGAATTATGATAGCGACCAAACGTACCATTGTAGCAGGTTTAATTTCTGTGTGGGATAATACTTTCTTCGATCATATAATAACTTACGAAATAAGTTTAAAAAAAGACTAAATAGAAATTATTATACAAAGATATTGTGTGGTTTTATTCTAGGTAGAAAAGGCTGGGTACCTGTAATGTCCTTCGATAACTCACTGATCGCAGCAATCCATATTTTCCTTCGGCTCGCTGTTCGTATTGTTCCCACACAAAGTTCATCACAAATTACACTACATGAACAATATTGATTATTTAATGATTTTTAGCTTACGGCGCGCGCGCATTGCGTTTATTAGTTTAGAAGTACAATTTAGACTTTATGAAAACGTAGCGATTTTCGAGACAAACATTTCTCGTCTTTTCTCTTCAATTATTGTATAACGGAAGCGGACATGAGAGGGCGTGGCCAAGAAAGGATGCGTTCGGAAATGTATATAAGGATTGTGTACCTTTGTAATGCGTTTAGGGTGAAGTGTATTTTAATATCTTATTTAAATTATAAAGGGCGTGTACAGATATAATAACTTAATGACTAACTTTATACGATCCAAAAATGGTTGTTAAGGTCTGGGTGTAATTTGTTTTCGTTAAATTTAATGTTTCTAAAGTAAATATGTAATAAAAGGTTTGTTATCTTAGTGCATTAAAGAAATACGAAATATTATTGATCTTTTTAGGTTTACGCGAGTATTACACATTAGAAGTTAAAATATTTTTACGGCTTTTATCGCGGTTGTATTTGATTTTTTAATATCATGACGTTTCAAACACTTTTAACGTTTATGGTCACGGAAGGAACATATCCCTCCCGTTCATGGTCACAGAAAGAGCACGTCCCTCCTGTGACCATGAAAGTTGTAAAGTGTTCGTTATGTCGGAAAATTAAAAATCAAATACAAACGCAATCTCTAAAAATAGTTTCATTTTAAATAAAATATTTTTCTTTCTTTCTTTTTGTACTTTTGCATTTTCTTTTTTACTTATTATTGCTGTGATTAATATTAAAATGGCGGCAATACGTCAGTTGTCAGCATAATATTATAATTATTGCAGGCGTTTCTTATTTATTTAAGAGTTTATTTATTTAATTAATTATACTTTATATTACTTCTGTACAAATTAAAAAGGTAATAATAATAATAAAATTCGTCGTTATTTCGCCATGAGATTAATGAAAGACTTAGAGGAATTATTATATGGCTTTCTAAGTTATTTCATTAAAAAAAATGTTTTACAAGATTTACAGGAAAACCAATTTGGGTTTACCCCAGGACAGTTTATGGTAACGGATGGCAAGGAAGCGGTACCAGTGGCCGGCCCAATGGCGATGGGGAGAGAACACGGTGGGTTGTGGGTCACGCGCTGCCCTACCGTCGCCCCGGATGGAACGGGCGGCGTGTGTGTGGACCTTAGCCAGCCCAAAAAAAAAAAATATGTGTAGGGCGGGTCTACGGGATCGCGCGCCGTGTGCCTCCGCCAAAAAAAAAAGAGCAGTTTATGGTAAGCTGAATCTGAATGTGAAACTACAGTCTTGAATGCCCCAGAGAGTTGGCGAGATCTTCGTATCCAGCTCACCTTTATTGGCTGGTTGTAATGGAAAACGAAGAGTACTCACAAGACTCTCAACTCCAGCTTACCTTCAATGGCTGATTAGAGAGGGGGTCGCCAGAGCTATATGATCAATGGTGGAATTATCATTTTTAAGAGCATAACTATGGGGAAACCATAGTTAGTCTCTGTTTATCGCAGACTCTCAATGGTGAAACCGCCGCCGCACCGCATGACACCCTCAGTCACTCTATCAGATGCCCCCTGCTGCCTGTATGAACCGTGTATCTGTGGTGACAGTTTGGGGGACCCATTCAGTAAGTTGGCAAGTCACCGTATACCAAAGCAGTAAAACTATATGATATGGAAGGCAGACAACATATTTTAAATCAATAACTTTTTGCCAAACCGGTTCATTAAACACCCAATCCCATATACAGATCTCAGATAACATAAACTGGAACTAGTTCTACACCTATCGTTGCCAGTTCACGAATGATATGTGCAAACGTGAAACGTAATTGGTAGATTTACCATCATCGATGTCAATTTTTAGAACCAATTTCTCCAAAACCTCTGTGTGTTGGATCCATGTCGCCCTGTAAGACTTCCAAACGACCGAGCATCTTTCCTGTAGAAGATCCCGGGCCTAGTAACAAGATACAGATGATAATAAAAATAGAACTCCTTGAAATCAATCGCAGCGCCCCCTAATAAATCCAAATTGCGAATCTAAAACATTCTTGGATCCATCTTTATGCCATAAAGACAAAAAAAAAGTAAGTTATTTTTACGAGAAAAAAATAATTGTCCAGAAATGGAAATTTTATTTCTTAATCATAATATATTTTGAAGATTTCTTTAAAAATTTAGAATTGCAGTGTCAACATAATTTAATGTATTTCAATGGATATTTTTCATATACCTACAGAGACCCTACCACTTATCTTCATCCTATATAAATATAATGCTGGGAAAGTGTTACAATATTACAGTGTATTTGGGGTATCGGGGATTGAATGTCATCAGACGGCTCTCTCCGGCACCCCGTAAAAGTGCGGAAGGGGCGGCGGTCGCCCAATGGCCGGCGAATTTCACACAAATTTCCACGAATAGATTCACCAGTGGGGGATAGACTGATGCGTTAATGCATTTCCACAACGTGAATAAAAAGAAAGTTGCAGTGTATGAAATAATAGTACTTTTATGTTTTGGCAAAATTCAAAGAGATGTTCTGTAAGCTAGTCTTCAGTTTACTGAAGTTATTGAACTATTATCTCGGGTAATACACCTCCCATTGCTATTCTTGAGCCTCCTTTATAATAGGAAGACAATGGACCTACTATACTACGCTGGTTAAACGTATTGCTATAAGGTTTATTTCAAGTTTTCCTTCTCTCAAATAGATATTATATGCAAATTATAGCACTTAGTCGTTTTTTACAACACATACGATAAAGATAAATTGTATTTTTACTTTTTTACTTATTAAGAGTCCAATTACTTTGAAATAAACTATGCAATACAAATAAAGTATTAGATTATTTTATAACAATAATTTCTAATGTTTACACGAATATTTAATTTGAAATAAAACTATTTTTACAGATTTGTATTCAATTTCTTAATTTCTCGACGTATGAAAATTAAATAAAATCACGATAATATCCGTGAAAAAGGATTTTATAATGTTTGAAAAAGATATAAAACTTGGCTGAATGATGCTTATTCCCTTTGTCTATTTAAATATACTTATCGAAAAAAAAAGTTGTGTTATACTTATTCACCACCGACTAAATAGTAATATAGACGGACATCTGTAGAACAAAATTTTTAACCGTGAGCAATTTAGAGCATGACAGTTCACACACACACACACACACACACACACACACACACACACACACACACACACGCACACACACACACACGCACACACGCAGAGAGAGAGAGAGAGAGATAGCGAGAGGGAGGGAGAGAGAGAGAGAGAGGGAGAGAGAGAGAGAGGGGGAGAGAGAGAGAGGCAGACACACACACATATATATTTATACGTATTTTCGATTTTATAATCGATTTTATAAATAACTACACACACTTGTTAAAAGACGCTTTAGAAGATTTGATCACAACAATGACGCCCTTTGTGATCTTTTGTAATCTTGGCAACGAGGGGTAAGTACAGAAGTGAGGAGGAAAAAATAAGAAACGTCAAGTAATATTTCACGAATATGCCATAATTAAAAAAAAAGAGTTTGTACGGTATACAGCCAATGTTCCATCATTTCTGACCGTGCTTATTCACCAATTATTGCCCTTCATTATATTTTATTTCAAATTATATATAAAACAAATATTAGGTTCAATAAAATAATTTGATATCATTACATATTAATTTATTTATTGTTTCATGGCTCCTATAATTATATAAATTTATTTACAAAATTTACAAATCCTTTGATATGTCGCTTCGGTCTAAATGTGTCTCTCAATTTTTGTCGACTTTTCCGATTCTGAAACAATACAAAATAATATATTAGTACCTACAAATAAATTAGATGCTACTAGGAAAGATAACCCATCTCCCTGTCAAGTGGCGATTAGAGCATTATCCTTCAATTATATTTAACAGTAGAAATAGATAGATTAAGAGCTGGACATTATTCTCCTCTTTTTTTAACACCTTCGGCGCCAGTGTGTCATTTATGCACACACTTGTTAATACAATGTGTTTCAAAAATGCTACACCGTGTCCGTTGCGTTTAAGTTGTTGTATATCACAAACATTATTATTAGCCGAACGAACGTCTGTTTAAGAAGATATACAATGCGAAAGTGGAAGGATGTTGGTACCGAGGGAGACCGAGACTAACCTACCTAGACCAGATCGGTCATGTACTGAAGGAAGGTGGAGTCAAGAGTCTGCGAAACCAGCGAGCGTGTATGAAGAGAATTATGAATGTTGAGGAAGCGAGTGAAGTATGCAAGGATAGAGTTCTCTGGCACTCTGTTCCCTCTGCCTACCCTGCATGGAATATGGCGTGATGATATGTATGTATGTATGTATCGCAAATGCTCACGATTTTCATACATTTGTTCAAAGATAAAAAAAGACTTTGGTCTGGGCGAATCTTTTGGTGTATTTGGGTTTGGGGTACCATAAAACTAACAAAAAAAAACAAAAATATATATGATTTTGGAAATCATTCTTGGCGCCGAAGGTATTAAATGCTTCACTTTGATATCGGGCAGGTGATTGATCATAAAACTAGGCAATAACTTTTGCAATCATAATTAATAATTTTTGTGTGGCGACGCAGTAAGAATGCAAATCACCACTCCCTATCTTACCCGTGGGTGACTGTAAAAAGTAAGGCTCAAAAGGCAGTTCATATATATTCCACTGTTGGGCTCGAGCCTCCTCTATAATTGGAGGGAAATTGACCAAACGTGTTGGTATAGGGGTTTTTTCGAGTTTTACCTTCTCTCGCATATATGTTATATGCATTTTATATCCCTTATTCGTCTTTTACGATCACACACGGGTAAGATAGCGAGTGGTGAATTGTCTTCTTACTCCGTCACCATACGCAAGAATGATGATAATGCTTACCATTATTACTGTCATCGATTTCTTAGGGGGTGTTCCAAGATTGAGTTTCACAGGTACCAAATATTACGAAGAACAGGTTAGAGACGAAGTATATAGCTGATGATAGGTAGAACACGTGGCGCCACTGTTCTGGATCCGACTGTAACATAATAGAAACAATTAAAATAATTCTGATATTAAAATATTTCTCTCCTATCTCCTCATTTTAGATTTGCTGTGTGATAGCGGCTTTGAATACTACCAACCCTTGCTTTGCTCGTGGATGTCGTAAAAGACGACTAAGAGCCTTATAACGACCTGACCCAACTCCATCTGATGTCGTTTGGTCAATAATTACAATCCCAATGAGGGTTGACGTCTGGCAGGCGGCCAGTCATAAAACTATTGGCAATAACTTTTACAATATGTAAAGATGAGTACATATTGTATCGACCCCAAGTAATTAGGATAAGAGTAGGAGAATGAAGATCTCTTCATCTTATATGGGGAAGGCTAGGACGACTAGGAAGATTAAATGATGAGCAAGAATGAAGCTATATACTATGCCATTCAAAAGTTTTGATATTTAGTTTTCTTTAAGATTTCTTTTTCTTCTTTTACTGTGATGTTATCTGATTACATCCCTTATTCCAAGAAAAGGCAAACTCGAAACAAAACCCTATACCAATACGTCTGACCAGCGTGGTGTAGTACGTCAATTTCCCTCTCATTGTGGAGGAGGCTCGAAGCCAACAGTGGGACATATATGAGATGAAGATGATCCCTTTAGCGTTATTTATGACACCGCGCTTTTTTTTGTTATTATTGGTCTTTGGTATCATACTAGTAAGCAGTACATCTGGCGGTAAGTATTAATGTCGCTTTTGGACTTTTACAAAACAGGGGTACAGATAGGCTGTTATCATCATCATCACCATGTCAGCTCATATATGCCCTATTGTTAGGCTCGAGCCTCCTCCGTAATGGACGGGAAATTGACCTACTATACCACGCTGGTCAGACGCGTTGTTAGAGGGTTTTGTTTAGAGTTTTCCTTCCTTATAGATAGGGTGCTTATAGAACCAAAACCCATTAGAAATTTGGACAGCCGATTCTTTTGTTCATCAAAGGTAGTGCAGCAACATATTGCCACTACTCAGAGACGTGACAAGCGATGGCTTGTCTGCGGGAGAGAGAGAGTACGGTACTATCACGAAAAGACTATACAATAAAAAAATTATACCCTGCTAAATTCTAGCGTGCTAAATTCTACTGCCGATGTCGCCAAAATTGAACTATTATCGAAAAGAAACATATTACATAAGAAGTATCCTCTGTTACTCTAGGAAATTATCAATCTATGTGCCAATTTTCATCCAAATTTGTTTAACTGTTTACGTGTGATCGAGTTATACAAACATCTTGACAAACTTTTACATTTTTAATATAAACAAAGCTTTAAATTACTGAAATTTTGCATTTAAAATGCTTAATTTTTTTTTAAAAACGTGATTACGAGTGAAAAATGATTTTCACAAGTGGGATTGTGACAATCATTTTTCGCTCGTAATCGGGTTTTTATAAGCAAAGCTTTGTCAAAATTGAAATATGTAAACTTACCTCATCTTTAAGAATAAGTCCGGCCACAAGTGGTGAAATAATGGAGACGACGTTGGCGAAGCAGTTAGTGATACCCATCAGGGTGCCGGCGAAGTTGGGCGCCATGTCGATATGAACAATCTGAAAAGAAAAGAAATTCACATTTTTAAGTAATCAGATATCTTAACATCATCATCATCACAGCCCATATATGTCTCACTGTTGAGCTTGGGCCTCCTCCGTAATGGGACGAAAATTAACCTACTATACCACGCTGGTTAGAAGTGTTGGTATAGGGTTTTGTTTCGAGATTTCCTTTTCTGGCATAGATGTTATATGCGTTTTATATCCCTTAGTCGTCTCTTACGATCACCCACCGGTAAAATAGCGCGTGGTGAAATGTAATCTTACTCCGTCACCACACAAATTATGTGTTAACATACTTTTTTAATTTAGCAGGACTGTTTACCGCTAAAGGTAATAATGAGATAGCGTAGGCCCCTTATTAAGTAAACAATCTCTAATGACAGACGTGCCAAGTTTTATCTATTTCACCTAGAAATATCATGGTCTTTAATTATACGTTTTCAACAATAATTACTTGTATGTGCGTGCAGGATCTAGTATAGATTACCAGCTACTGTATTTCTTGAGTGCTATGATATATCTTTTAAACGAAGGTTTAAGAAGAACACTTTCTTCATAATACGTAGTTGACTGGCTGTGCACCTGATATTGCTAAGGTCCATGAGCGACTGTATGACTTACCATCAGCTATGCTACTTGGTTTATCATCATCAGCAATAGAAAAAAAAAGACGAAAACACTGCTGACCATCAGGTCAAATCATCAGATCTAAAGCGATAATTGAAGCTCATGCACTTCTGTAATACCAGTGGTACAATCAGGTATCCACCGTAGATTCGGGTTCGGATCTCCCATTAAGGCTCATGCAATTCTGCAGTATCAGTGGTGTAATCAGCAAGCCAAAAGCAAAGTTGCTAGTACTAGATTTCTTGCTCTGGCAAAAGTAGCATATTTATGTCTTCAGACAGATTTCAATCTGTTTAAAACTCTTGTGCAATTGTTACCAAAGCGATTGGAAAAAACATATGACGACCATTGTACTCTTACTCTAACCTGAAAAGTATTTTCATTGATAATATTTTAGTACTTACCAAAAAGCCAGTATAATGTCCAGCATTAAGGCCCACCACTACTGTCAACAGTGCCACAGCGAGTGTGATGTCTCCCGCCGGTACATATGATAGACCAACCAAGGCAATAGCCGGACCCCATATACCTGAAAACCATAAACAATATTATAGAAAGAAAAAGAAAAAACATAGCTATGGTTTCATTCGTTTTCATCAATGATATCGAAACTTTAGATAACACTTTGTTGTAAATGCCTTAATAAAAGTGTCATGCAAGTTGCTACACCTGCGTGACACTTTTTTCATGATATGCTGATTAGTAGGCGTCTTTTATAATTCATGTATTTTATTTGTACATTTTTCCGTGTGGCGACGGAGAAAAATACAATTCACCACCCTTATCTTACCCATGAGTGATAACTAAGGAATATAAAATGCATATAACATCTATGCAAGAAAAGGTAAACTTGAAACAAAACCCTATACCAACACTTGTGACCAAAGTGCTATAGTAAGTCAATTTCCCTCCCACTATAGAGGAGGCTCGAGCCCAACAGTGGGACATATATGAACTGAGATAATGAAGATTTGACCACTATCTACATTTATAATATATTATAATATACTGTCCATATTTATACAAGCAAATACGTAGCCACACAGCGACGTGTGATAGCGACTACAAATCCTACCAACCCTTATTTTGCTCGTGGATGTCGTAAAAGACTACTAAGAGTATTATATTGACCTGGGCCGACACCACCTGATGCCGTTTGGTCAACAATAAGTAAATATTGCGTCGACCCCAAGTGATTGTGATAAGAGCAGGAGAATGATGACGACAAGCAATTTTCTCGATCATCGAACGAAGCGCAATAGCATATTTCCATTGCTCATAAGTCTCTCTTCTACGAGAGTGTAGTACTACCCCGGATGCACCGGTCCGTTGCTGTAGAGTGTAGACAGAAAACTGTTAACAGCGTGATCTTATCGTGGCGGTGGATACAAAACTGTCAACAGCATGGTTCTACTATTATATTATCAATCAAATGCTGTCTGATCAACAATCTCATTACCAAGGAGGAAATGACGTCAGGCAGGCGGTCGGAAATAAAACTATTGCCAGTAACTATATATATATATATATATCCTTTATCGTGGGTTAAATTCCTACGTAGGACAATAATTTGTGCCCTGCACAAACTGTTTTTCTGTGTCTGAGTGTAATTTGTGTCCGTTTATTATATGTTTGCTATTTGATTCCTATGCAGGACAATACTATGTGCGATGCATAAACTATTGTTCTGGGTCTGGCTGTAATTTATTTGCGTTAATTAGGTTTTTTTTTTTTGCTTATGGTGGCAAACGAGCAAGCAGCCCATCTGATAGTAAGTGGTACTGCTGCTCATGGGCCTTTGCAATACAAAGGGTACAGCTCACTGCCTACCACAAACCCCAAACCCACCCAGTTGGGCCTCCGGCTCTCTCGCTCACTACAACAGCACATTGCCACTACTCAGACATTGATTTTCTGCGAGAGTGTGGTACTACCTCAGACAGACCGGCCCGCGGCTGTAAACATAAAGCTGTCAACAGCATGTTCCTACCACTAAAATAGTTTGTAAGATCCCTCGCAATACAAGGATTATTTCCTTTGTGTAGAGTGGTGTCTATAAAAAAGAAAACAAAAATGGAATACGAAAAGGATAATGTTGATTCTTATATAAAACTTTATTTTTATAAAAAAAATCCTTAAATGCAACGCTCAAACTAGTTATAAGTTAAGTTTTATTTTAATTTATCCTTATAAGAATTGATTTGAAATTGTATGTTGTGTTTTATTAATCGATAAATTATTTTCAATATGTAACATTAATAGGTTATGTGTTTTTTGAGAGGACCACTGATTTTCAAATATCAATTCAGCATATTAAAACACGTCGGCAAAGTATTATTCACGCACAACCGAATCTTTTTTTACCCGACTGCAAAGGAGTGGTATTGTGTTTAACAGTCTATGTATGTATGTATGTATGTTTGTATGTTCCTTTGAAGCACTATATATTCCAAACGCCTGGGCCGATTTTTATGTCAATCGATTCCTCTTAATCCGGCGAGTGTCACTAAAGATATGACGTTATTAAAAATTCAATATGGCGACTACTGGACGCCATATTGTGAAAATTAAAAAAATTAAAGTCAACAAACTATATCGAGTGGGGTATCGTTAAATAGGTATTTAAAAATCATTATTAGTTTTCTCTCAACATTTTTTGATTTGACTGGCCGTTTAGGATCTATATCGATTTAAAGTTTCGTAACAACCTTTCTCACATATAGATTTTTTAGACAGTAGAAATTTACGATGAAAAGACGAAAAATTCATATAACTGGATGTGGATGGACATATACTGAAGTATCTAGTAGGTATATTGTCCAATATACCATAGGTAGTCCTACCTAAAGTATCTAATATCTGTCGCGGTCGCCCATCTCCAATTTCTAACGATTTAGTACTCAACTTCAGGCGAAAAACTATATATAGTTAGGTACTTACCTAATTATTAATAAATAAGATAACTATATCTACCTATGTATTTATAACTAAAAAGTATAAAATAAAAAAAATGATTAAAAAAATCAAAAAACCCGACTGCGTAAAAAGTCACCAAAACTACGTACCTACATAATAAATAAAAAAACTGAAAAGAAAAAAACAAGCACTTAGATGTCCGGTGGTCTAGAATTCCATAATATATTATTGAATAAATACTATTGCAGAAAATGAAATATATTTTAATAATAGAACATGACAACTGAACAGTCGGGATCCTTTATTCGACAGTAAATCTAATTTTTCAATGGATTTATTCGACAGTAAATCTAATTTTTCAATGGATCTGTTCAGTTGTCATGTTCTATTATTAAAATATATTCATTTTCTGCAATAGTATTTATTCAATAATATATTATGGAATTCTAGACCACCGGACATCTAAGTGCTTGTTTTTTTCTTTTCAGTTTTTTTATTTATTATGTAGGTACGTAGTTTTGGTGACTTTTTACGCAGTCGGGTTTTTTGATTTTTTTAATCATTTTTTTTATTTTATTGGGCTATTATTATTTTGTTACATTTTTATTGCCCTTTAATGGAACCCACTCAATAAATATGACACTACCTCGAACGGATCGGCCTGCAGCTGTAGATGGAAAGCAGTCGACAGTGTCCCCCTACCACTTATGTATACTATCAATAAATAGTTAGTTAGTACTTACCAATAGAGTTAGAAATCTTCCTGCAGGTACTAATGGGTAGCCATTTCTTTTTAAGGACGTAGTCTGATATAAAACCGAACGGGAATCCGAGCAGATACATAGCCAAATATGGAAGCGCCGACATAACACCGTTCTGTAAAAAAAAATATATTGTCCATTTGATGACGAAGTAAGGTGAAGTTCGACTTGGTGAAGGTTGCTGGGTGTAGTTGGATGGGAGCGGCACAGGACCGCACTTTGTGGTGAAATATGAGAGTGGCCTACATCCATTCACCCGTAGATGACAAAAGGCTGAATGATGACGAAGTAAGGACATAATAATCATCATAATTGCCTTTTACGAATATGTAGAAAAAAATTGTTTGAAATTTAAGCGATTAATGTCAGTAGAATAGAAAAAAATCTTGAAATATGATTCGATGATAAACCGCTTTGGCTATTGTATTCTTTATATAAATAACAATACTTTTTAAATTTAAAGAACCGGTCAAGTGTGAGTCGAACTTGCGCAAGAAGGGTTCTGTATCATTATTTATAAAAGCGGCAAAAAAATCGCGGTATGCAAGCGGCAAAAAATGTTGTATGGGAAGCCCTCTTAAATATTTATTTTATTTTGTTTATTAGTATTTGTTGTCATAGCGGTAACAAAAAACATCATCTCTGAAAATTTCAACTGTCTAACTATCACGGTTCATGAGATAAAGTCTGATCTGAACCTGAATCATTAATTGTATATTTGAATGTTCCATGCGATCCAAGGATTCTTTTCATTGTACAAGATGTCATCTTATTTAAGAAGAAAAGGAATAAACTAGAACAAAATCAAATCCAAAAGAGTTAGTTAAAAAGTAACAAACATATTTTTTTTTATTGCTTATGGTGGCAAAAGAACAAGCAGCACACCTGATGGTAAGTGTTACTGTGCACCTTTACAATACCAAGGGTATATATAGCTAGGCCGCTGCCTACCAATAGAAACCCCAAACCCAAGTTAGTCTTCCGGCTCTCCCGCTCACCGAACGAAGCGCAATAGCACATTACCATTACTCAGATGTCGATCTTCTGCGAGAGTGTGCCACTACCCCGGACGGACCGACCCGTGTTTGTAGACTAAGAACTGTCAACAGTATGATCATACCACTAATAATTAATAATAATAAGCTAAAAATAGCGAAATAAAGGAACTTTTGAGTGTATAAAGATCATAACTAAAAATAGGATGAAGCCATGTATAGAGATGTTAAAACCAAAAGGTCTATAATAAAATAATTATAACTTACCGCTTTAATATCAACACCAAGAATTTGTTTCATGTAAGACGGTATCTCTGTCATCAAAGTCCAAAAGCCCCAATTCTGTCCACTGTGTGTGATGATCAGTGCAATGAATGGGAGGGAGGTCCAGATCGACTTCCATGGAGTTGTCAGTTTCTGGAATATGGGAAATGTAATTTTTATATATACTTACGGTAAGTTTTATTATCTGTGTATATATGTGGTGAAGGAACAAGAATTCAATTCCTCACGCTCTTTCTTAGCCTCTTGTGTCTGGGTGCAATTTGTGTCCGTTAATTCTATTTTTGTAAAGTTACCCGCAATATAAGAATTAGTACCATAGTGCAAGATATTGTCGACAGCAGCTGATTCTCTTTCGTATCGGATATTGTCTTTTGAAAGAAAAGGAAAAAGTATTGCAGATTCACTTTCGTAAATATTATAAGGGTATCCCTTAAACGTTCATTATGACACCCACATGTAAGACCGGAAGTGGTAAACTTACTATTCTCACTTTGTCATCGTCATCGTCTCAGTTCATATACATTATTAGGAGGGAAATTGACCTACTGCGCTATGCTAATCAGATAGGTTGATATTGTACTTCACTTTGAGTTTTTCGTCTCTTAGATCGATGTTATCTGTATATCAAGCACGTTAGTCGTTATATCGTATATTTTTAGGACAGGCTATTTATGGGTCTTGTCATAACCTGCCTAAATTGTTGGGTAGGTGAAAGAGATGGCGTGCGACCCCATACCCTGCTTTAATTTATTTTTCGATCGATGTTTGGGTGCATTATTACCCATTAGTGCCCTAGGACTAGTAAAATGAATTTCGTCTCTGTCAATGTACAATTATAAAACTAGAGAGGGACGGAGGGACTACGGAATACTTGAAATTCCATTTTTTTCTCTCTAAAATGAGGATTCTGCAGTATAAAGGGGAAATTAATAAAATGATTCCTCACCTTCCTCTCACCGACTTGTCCTAAAGATGTCTGAATATAAAGTTTTTCCTGACTGCTAATCATTTTCGAATTCTGTGGTGAATCAGCTCCAAAAATAACATATATAGCTGTCCATATTGCACCCGTAGCTCCGTTAACATAGAAAATACCTGGCCAGCCCCAGGAGTCAGCGATGAATCCTGATATAAGCAGCTGCAAAGCAGTTCCTAGCTGAGCACCTGAAATAATCAATACAGATTTAATACAGGTAATAATTTATTTACCTTCTTCATCATCATTATCACAGCCCACATATGTCCCACTGTTGGGCTCGGGCCTGCTCCATAATGGAAGGGAAATTAACCTACTATACCACGTTGGTCAGACGTGTTGGTATAGGGTTTTGTTTCGAGTTTTCCTTCTCTCGCATAGATGTTATATGCGTTTTATGTCCCTTAGTCGTCTCTCACGATCACCCACGGGTAAGATAGGGGGTGGTGAATTGTATTCTTACTCCGTCACTACACGGATAATTATTTACCTTATCGACCTAAAATACACATCGTATTCTTTATTATTAACAATAACATTCACCACTTCCTACCTCTCTAATAGACAGCTATTGGAGAGGTAGGGTGTAAAAGAAAGAAAGAAAAAACAAACATATTTATTCAGCTCTCGTTTTACAATTTCTACAAAAAGCTAATTAAAAAGAAACATAACTAAATTAAATAATCTTATTTCAACGAAAGACTATTGACTAAATAATTTTATTTTAATAAAAGGGTATTAAGCTCATTTTGTTCTTTGCTATGTCGTGTTCATATTCCGCCCTATAAATACAACTCTGTGTCGTATTTCTAAATGTAAAAACATATTTGATATTTCTGTTACGATGTATTTAATTACATTTTCATATGATTATATTTTGCTTGTGGTAACAGAATAAGTTTAGATCCCCATGTCACGCATTCATAACCGTAGATATGTATGTACATATGTATACAATCGTATTTATTCTACGGTATACGGTAATGAAAACCTTCGTGAAGAAATCCATATATCAGTATCTGTGAGATACAAAATAATGGTTTTCGTAGATAAGGATCGAACTGTGTGGTAGCGGTTACAATACCACCAACCCTTACTTTGCTCGTGAATGTTGTAAAAGATGACTAAGAGCCATTATAAACGACCTGGGCTAACTCCATCTGATGCTGTTTGGTCAACAATTACATTCCCAAGGAGGGTTGACGTCTGGTAGGCGGCCGGTCATTATTGCCGATAACTTTTAAAATATGTACTATGAAAGAAGAGTGCATACTGTATCGACCCCAAGTAATTGGGATAAGAGTAGGAGAATAATGAAATAAAACTATTGTTACGGGTTTTATCGCATTTTTATTTGATTTTTATTTTCCATTTTCGAGCATGTAAGCACTTATTGATTCGGGAAGATTCTTGTTGCTTCCATTCGGGACATTAAAAATCAAATATAAACGCATTAAAATCCGCAAAAATAGTTTATTTTATATTTTAGTAAATACATGAAATCTGTCCCTCGGATAGAAAGTTAAGCCGACGATAGCGGCTGTTATAAACAGTTATAAAAAACGATATGAATAGTCAGCCATCATTCATCCATCTGCCTGTAGACGTCCAGTGTTAGACATAGCCCTCTCCACGAGAATGCCACTCAGAATGGTCCTGTGTCATTTACATCCAACGGCTTTCTGCGACCCTCAAAATATCGTCAGTCTACCTAGTGGTCGTTCTACACTGTGGCGTCTGTTTGGTGATCGCTACTCGAAAACTTTTCTTCCCCATCGGTGGTCGAATCGACGAGCGATGTAGCTTTTCCATTATCTACCTAATTAGAATGTTTATTCTAAGTAAACATATTGTTCAACTTCAAGAATTCGAAGCAAGACCGGTACACAAATGACATGGGCATTAGACATGACTTTCGTCTTATCAATGTTCATTTGTAGACCTAGTAGTTGATAAATCTTGATTGAACATGGTACCTAAATCTTTCAGCGATTCTGCCAACACTAGGATATCAACTACTGACTGACGACTTCGGTCCAGTCTTGAAGACATAAAGATGTCCGAAGCAGCACAGTGGTGAATAGCTTCGGAGTAATGATGTCTCCCTGACTCACACCTTTCTGCAACTGGATCGGTTTCGTAGTCTTATTTCAGATGCGGATGACTTAGTAGAGTTTCTATACAAACACTTCAGCAATTCAATAGGCTATGATGTGGTCATGCCTCGCCAAATCGGTCCGGGGCGATGGAAGAAACGGCGCACGACCCCTTAAACCCACCCTGCAATGCGCCTCTCATCGGCGTGCGAGCGGGCCACCGGAACCCGATCTTTATCTTGGGTTGCACGCACCAGCGGTTTACCCTCACGGGTTCCTCTTTTTGACAGCTGACAGCTTATGCCGTCGGGGCATCGCCCTCACACGGTGGCCTCACTTCGGGCGACCGGACTAGTCCCCAGTCCGATCGCCCGATGCTTCGGCTAGGGTGGCATCAGGCGCAGGGCGGAATCGGAAGGCGGCGACAGCGTCCCAGTTCCTGACGCTGTCGACCATTGCTTTCACACCAGTCGGCAGCGTCAGGTCGGCACCGATGGCAGCGACGAGGTCACAGCGCTGCTGAGACAAACCGATCCAGAAAGGTGTGAGACAGGAAGACGTCTACTTTAATTGCAAGTTTGTAAAGTCCCGCGCAATACAAGGATTATTTCGTTAATGCAGGATGGAGTTTAAAAAAAAATAGATAAAATATTACACTTGAAGTTGCTCACCGGTTTTGTTATCTTAGCTTAAACATGATCTGTGCTCATGTAACTAGATCTAATCACAATTGTATCTAGTCAATGTTATCGTATCATTTACTGGACACCATGACTAGTTACCATTATCATTATGATGTATCTACCCTCACGTTTGTCACAAGGGGTATTGTTTATCTTCGATCATTTTCATCGACAGTTGTTTTTATTCACGTGATTATATTTTGCATAGGTAAATGACGTTATCATAGATGATACGATCTATATGATTGACTGCATATATGGAATAGTGCCAGTGTCGTTGGTTCGATTTTCAATTAGAACAATACATTGTATGATACACAAATCGTTGTTCTGAGTCTTTTTTTTTATTTTTTTTTTTTTGGAGTTTACTCCTTAAGAATCGATTTTCATATAAGGCGCCCGGTATGAGAAAATATTGAGGAGTAAAATCTAGTGACCGAATGACCTCGTTGCGTTTTTGGTGCGCAACCTATTCTGCGCATCTTTCACTTTCTGACGTGAGATAATAATACTTCACTGAACAGTTTTAATAAATGTATTATAAATAAAAATGTATATATTATTTTTAGTCAAATGAGCTTTTTTTGCGCCTGTTTTGATAATCGTACTTAAGGAGTAAACTCCAGTTGTGCGTCGAGCTGACACACACACTTTTTTTTTATTGCTTATGGTGGCAAACGAGCAAGCAGCACACCTGATGGTAAGTAGCATTGCCGCCCATGGACCTTTGCAGTACCAAGGGTATAGCTTAGGCTGCGACCTACTAATAGAATCCTAAAACCCACCTAGAGGGCTGCCGGCTATCTCGCTCACCGAACGAAGCGCAATAGCATTAGACATTGCCATTACTCAGGCGTCGATCTTCTGCGAGAGTGTGGTACTACCACGGACGGACCGGCCCGCGGCTGTACACAGAGAACTATCAACAACATGACTAGTAAAGTCTGGGTGTAATTTATGTCTAAAACGCAACTGGGGTGGGTTTGAGATTTGTATTGGTACGCAGCGGCCTAGCTATACCCTTAGTATTGCAAAGGTTCGTAGGCGGCAGTGATGCTTACCATCAAGTGTGCTGCATGTTCGGTTGCCATCAAAAAAAAAATCCGTAATAATAGTTTTTATTTCAAATACGTAATACTCGCGTAAACATCAAAAATCATTTATTATTAAAACTATCTAAGTACTTACTTAGATAGTTTGACACTTGTCAAGATTGCCACTAATAACGATGCCATTTGTGCATTTAATGTATGTAAAATAAAAACTTTATGTACATAAAATAAACTTCCTCGTAGCAATATAAATTGTTCAATTAACATAATTTTAATTAAACAATATAAAAATAACAAAAAAATGAATTAATAAAATTTAACCTTGATATAATTAAACAATAATGCCGTTTAATGTTTTCAGTTAAATAACTGCATAGATGGCATAATAGTTAAAATATCGATTCGATTCCCACGCAAGATAATATTTTCTCTCTATCCGAGTCTGCGGGTGACTGGACCGGGGAATAGTCTGTCACTTGCAGAGGGACTGACCGCGGGCCACCGAAGACAAAGATCGGGTACCGGTGGCCCGCTCGCATGGCGAAGAAGAGGTGCTTGCAGGGTGGGTCAATAGGGTTGCGCGCCGCCTCTTCCGTCACCCCGGACCGATTTGGCGGGGTGCGACGTCCATGGCCCACCACAAAAAAAAAAAAAAAAAAAGACGGACTGACCGCGTGAGAGCGACGCCACAACAGCAAGCCGGGGTGTCAACGGGGGGTGTACCTGAAAGGATAACCCACCGGGCTGGCCAAGGACTTCAAGGATTTGGATCTCGTCTGATCTGTATGATGATTTTAAACTTAATTAGATATTTGAAGGCAATTACTATAATAATAATCTGCTATACTATATATGGATATATGACGGCACTTGTATTTATTGCACGTACTAAAATATGTTACAACGTGTTAACATGTTCACTGACCACGCCACCTAGCGCGTCATACACTCCCCGCCACGCAAATTTATTTTAAGACACCTATAAAAGAAAGCGAAAACTCTGTTTAGTCTCGGATTGAGAACCCTCAGTGCTCACCCACAGTCCGGGTAAAGTTGTTATAGCAAGACAAAAAAAAAGAAAGTCTGTTTAGTCACTCTATGTAAGCTCGCGAGTGCTACGGCGTACATGTCATATTTGTTACGCATGCCGACTTGCGCTAGCCGTGTCATTTATTTGTTTCTTGGTCTGTTTAATCAATTTGAGATCGAGCGCTTCCCATCTTCTGATACAGTAGCAGGGTTCATCCATTTCACCTAGAAACGATACGGTCCGCGACTGTACGTTTCCAGCCATCATTTCTCCCATGTACGTGCAAGATCTGGAATGAACTATTTGTTGCTGTATTTGCCTAAGAGAGAATTGCTGCTCGTTCTCTTGGTAAACTCTTGGCCGAGAATTCCAGGGACAAGTAAAAGAGTAGTGACAAGTGTGATCTTCCCGTAGTAACACGGGGAAGACTATCCTATTTCATCCTGTATCCAGACCAGTGTTTTTTTGTACAAGCAACGATTACCTGAGTCTACAGTCTGGATTCACTTAAGATGTGAATTGTGATGGACATATAACTTTAAAAGTAACTGCGATTACTCGCAGTACGGGTATTTACAACTTAGTATCCGTATTATAGTTCCTTATGCCTGACCCATTGCCTACATATTTTAAATTTCCATTGCATAATTTAAAAAAAAATCTCACTACAATATATGAAATAAATCTATTTTTACAGATTTTATACTGCGTTTTATTTCATACGCGTAAGTATGAAATAAAAATGTTTTTTTTTACAAATTTTACCTCCCGTGACTATAAACGCTGTAAAATGTTAGAAACTTTGGGATTTTAACAATCAAATACTACTAAGATGCGAAAGGGCATGCTCCGATGGTTCAGACATGTGGAAATAATGCCGAACGAACGTCTGGTTAAGAAGATATACAATGCGAAAGTGGAAGGATGTAGGTACCGAGGGAGACCGAGACTCACCTACCTACACCAGATCGGTCATGTACTGAAGGAAGGTGGAGTCAAGAGTCTCCGAAACCGGCGAGCGTGTATGAAGAGAATTATGAATATTGAGGAAGCGAGTGAAGTATGCAGAGATAGAGTTCTCTGGCACTCTGTTCTCTCTGCCTACCCTGCAAGGAATATGGCGTGATGATATGTATGTATGTAAATACTAACGCAAAAAAATCCGTAAGAACAGTTTTATTTCATTTGAAATAATCGCGCAATCATCAAAAACCATTACGATATGTCACCTACATTACTTTCTATTAACATTTGTAAGAACAAATCGAAGGATAGGAAAAAACAGCAGTAGGTACTCTTCTGAGAGATTTATCCTTACTAATATTATAAATGCAAAAGTAACTCTGTCTGTCTGTCGCTCTTTCACGCCAAAACTACTGAACCGATCTAAATGAAATTTAGTACACAGATAGTATAGAACCTGATAAAGGACATAGGCTACTTTATAATGCCAAAAAAAAGGAAGATGAAAAAGAAGAGGAAGATGTAAAGGAAGATGAAAAGTTGTAAGGAAGTATCGTCATTTTTAAAGCCAGAAACTTGAAACTTATTTTTAAGCTATTTATTAGATATAAATAAATTTGACATTAAAATTTTGTAAAAAAATTACACTTAAGGGGTAAAATAAAAATAGGGGATGAAAACCTTTAGGAAAGTAACCTTTTACGGCAGAAGCTGGTAACACCTATAAATGTCAACTCGTCTACATATGATGATTAGGTAGATGATATCTGAAAGGCTAACCCACTGGTCAGGTCATGGATGTCAAAGAATCGATATCAGTGGTTGCCCTAATGGTGAAGTTATATATATATATATATATTTTTAAGGTTATGTCCAACAATGAATGTCCATGGCCTGATAAAAAGATGGACATAGCAAATCAATCATGATAATATTTCTACAAGTGGAAGTACCGATCAGATGTAAAGCCGTAACTATCCAAGATTATTACAAATGTACAGATATCATATAGATAAAGTAAAGGCCCAAATAATAACGGGATTTTGCAATAATGATAAAAATTCAATGACTTTTTATTGACGCAAATCTGAAGTGAAAACAAAATAAGATTACGATTTTTATCTTGAATCTCGAGTGCCGATGTCATGACGAAGCAACATTTCAAACTGGAAGATTTCTTACATAATGTGATTTTTTTTTATGATTTAAAAAGATATTAAGGATTAAAAAGAATTACATTGCTCGTGGATGTCGTAAAAGACGATGGTCATACTCCATCTGATGGTATCTGGTCAATAATTACATCCCAAAGAGGGTTGATGTCAAGCAGGCGGCCGGTTGAAAAATTGTTGCCAGTAACTGCTTGCAATATGTACGATAAACATCTATATGCGAGAGAAAGGAAAACTCGAAACAAAAGCCTAACTAACACGTCTGACCAGCGTCATCATCTCAGCTCATATATGTCCCACTGTTGGGCTCGAGCCTCCTCTATATTAGGAGGGAAATAGACCTACTTATACCACGCTGGTCAGACGTATTGGTATAGGGTTTCGTTTCGAGTTTTCCTTCTCTTGCATAGATGTTATATGCATTTTATATCCATTAGTCATCTTTTACGATCACCCACGGGCAAGTTAAGGGGTGGTGAATTGTATTATTACTCCGTCACCAAACTGACTAGCGTATAGAAGGTAAATTTCCCTCGCGCCCAACAGTGGGACATATATGAACTGAAATGATGAATGATGATGATAAATATCTACGATGGAAGAAAAGTAGCTACATATTGTGCTGACCCCAATTAAGTGAAGCAAGCAACATGATGATGATAAGGATTAAAATAAAAATATTGTAAAATCCACGATCTTAATATATCGATCGATAAAGGATTTATTACATAATTAAATATGATCTAGTAACTACTCGTACATATTTATATACATTTTAAGCATACATTTTTAAACATAATACAATGAATGAGAATCAATTGAATTTTGCAGGATTTTTTTTTTATTTTAATCATTAGGTATTCTTTCATAGTTTCCCAAAGAAAAACCTTTTTCAACCCCCGCTGCAAAAATAAACAGTGTAAAAAAATGTCAGTATATATCATAGCGTGCGGCTATCGAACGAATACCGCATATAAATGGTTCAATATCGAAACACATCAGGTACTTAGTAGACCTTCTAAGATAGATTGATGTACAAAACTAAATGCATAAGTACAATTAGAACATTCGTTACATGTTACATAGATATAATTGATTATGATATATCTATGGTGGGGGCTACGAATACTACCAACCCTTACTTTACTCGTGGATGTCTTAAAAGACGACTAAGAGCCTTATAACGACCTGGGCCAACACCATTTGATGCCGTTTGGTCAACAATAACATTCCTAAGGAGGGTTGACGTCTGGCAGGCGGCTGGTCATAAAACTATTACCAATATCTTTTACAATATGTACTATGAAAGACGAGTACATATTGTATCGACCGCAAGTAATTAGAATAAGAGAATGATGATAAGTAATTATTGAACTTCATCACTTAGAGCTTCTTCGACGCGATAATGCACTTCTTAAAAGGTTAGGCTTCTTTATAGTTAGGCTGGAGTCATTTAAGAAAATTTTAAAGCTGAAAGAACTCTTTTAGAGACCTTGTCCTTTTTTTGTTATATGTACTTAAAACTTTTAATTTTATCATTATGTTTACCTGTCCACCTTTAACCAAAGTTATCCGGGTTGACAAAATGGCGGCGTTATGCTTAATGACCCGCCGTATCACCCTACATCGCCAATTGAGCGAGATATCGGATCAATTCCCGGGCTTTGATTTCCCGTTCACCGGAATGGCATACAAAAAACCCCTGAAATGTTCCGAGGCTTTCTGCATTTTATCTCTCAATTAACATATTCATTGAAACTCATCAACATTATTCTACTGCTAATATCCCAATTACTTAGATGCGACGCAATGTGTACTCCACTTCATTGGTATATATACCAAAATTTAGTGGCAATAGGTATATGACCAGTCGCCGGCCTAACATCAACCTTTAATAGTAATAGGATCACGCAATTGACAGTTTTCTATCTACAGCCGCGGGCCGGTCCATTCGGGGTAGTACCGAACTCTCGCAAAAGATCAACGTCTGAGTAATGGCAATGTGCTATTGCGATTCGTTCGGTGAGCGAGAGAGCCAGAAGCCCAACTGGGTGGGGATTCCATATGCAAAAATAAAAGCCTTCCGTGAGAATGAAATTGTTGACCAAACGGCATCAGGTGAAGTTGCCTCAGATCCATATAAAGCTCTTAGTCATCTTTTACAAGATTCACAAGCAAAATAAGAGTTAGCAGTATTCCCAACCAACTACCACACAGCATTAATTATAAAGAATACTAAATATAAAAATACTTCGTGGTGACGGAGTTAGAATACAATTCACCACCCCCTATCTTATCCGTGGGTGATCTGTAAAAGACGACTAAGGCATAAAATATGGCAAGAGAAGGAAAACACGAATAAAACCCTATACCAATATGTCTGATTAGCGTGGTGTAGTAGCTCAATTTCCCTTCTAGTGTGAAGCAAGCTCGAACCCAACAGTGGGAGATGAGCTGAGATGATGATGAGATGAAATATAACTATGATAAATATTGAACAACCACAAGAATCGATTTACATATAAGTACATACTTATAGAAAGATGGAGATTCTCTCTCGCATGTAATTTGTAAATGTTATCCTTAAACGAAAACTTTCACGGTGAAGTCCAATCAGAATAAATTTGCATTCAGTTTTGTGATCCCTTCTATATCGAGTTCTATCAGATAACGAAATTGGAAATGGTATACAGATTTAACAATGGTAAAAGTTTGAATCTTATAATTGGTTTTTTTTTTTAATGAATACATTGTAAAACATAAGTCAAACACTGTGGGTGCGGTAGTGACTACAAATATTAACAACCCTTACTTCTATAAAAAACCCGTTTACGAGCGAAAAATGCTTATTAAAAATTACTCCTTAAAAAGACGAAAATATTATACGAAGCGAGATTTGATTGTCCTACAATAGTTCACAGTGGCGTAAGTGGCAGCACGATTGGGACGGATTTCCAATAGTGTGGGTTCGAATTCCACTTGTGACATCATTTTTCGCTCGTAATCGGCTTTTTTTAAATAATTAAGCATATTAAATACTAAATTTCAGTAATTTGAACCTTTACGTTGCTTGTAGATATCGTAAAATATAAGACTTATCTATAATTTTTTTTTTCTTTTTTTTTTTTTTTAAAGACACCACCCTGCACTAAGGAAATAAACCTTGTATTGTGGGGGACTTTACAAACATGCAATTAACGCAGACAAATTACACCCAGACTCAGAACAACACTTTGTGGATCCCACAAAGTATTGTCCTGCGTGGGAATCGAACCCAGGGCACTGGCACGGAAGGTCGGTATCTTAACCACTACACCATCTGTGCAGTACAGTATAATACTTAGTATGCGCTTTATATTGACTTAAGCCAACTCCAACTAAAGCTGTCTGGTAAATAACTATATGCTCAATGAGAGTTAATATCAGGCAGGCAGCCGATCATAAAATTATTGTCAATAACTTTTGAAATATGTACAATGGAACTACATATTGCATCGATCTCAAGTAATTGGAATAAGAGCAGGAAAATGGTGAAAGTGTTTATTATCAATGATTAAATGTGGTGATGATACGTTGTTTGCAAATGTTGGCTTCATAACAAGACTTAAAATTAGTATATATTTATTAGTCTACTGAAGACAAGGAATTGGTTCTAGTATTTTTTATAATGGTAGGACCACGCTGTTGACAGTTTTCTGTCTACAGCCGCGTGCCGGTCCGTCTGGGGTAGTACCACACTCTCGTAGAAGATTGACATCTGAGTAATGGCAACGTGCGTTTCGTTTGGTGAGCGAGAGGACCGGAAGTCCAACTGGGTGGGTTTGCGTATTTTATTTGTAAGCAGCGGGCTAAGCTGTACCTTTGGTATTGCAAAGGTCCATGGGCGGCAGTAACACTTACCATCAGCATCATATTGCTGTTTGCTCGTTTGCCACCATAAGCAATAAAAAAAAAAGAAAAAAAATATGTACGATGGAAGTACATATTGCATCGACCTCAAGTAATTGGGATAAAGCAGGAGAATGAGAATAATGTATTAATATACATTAATAATTTAACGAAGACTTATATATAGATAGATACAGGTACGTGGTCTCTGAATGTTGACTTCATAATAAGACTTAAAGTTAATAACTTTAAACTAATTTAAGTACACCTAAGTAATTTTTCCGTGTGGTGACGGAATAAGAATACAATTCACCACCCCTTACGATATCGTACGATCACTCTATCATCCCCGTGGGTGATCGTACGAGACGACTAAGAAATATAAAACGCATATAACATCTATGCGAGAGAAGGAAAACTCGAAACATAACCCTATACCAACACGTCTGACCAGCGTGGTATAGTAGAGGAGGCTCGAGCCCAACAGTGGACATATATGAGCTGAGATGATGATGATGATGATGAAGTAATTTTGAGTCGACGTCAAACAATCAATGAATAATGACCACTAAATTACCTCCGATATGATCCTTTAGTGATGCAAAAAAGTCACAGTCAAAATTTCGAAGCCTATAAAATTTCATTTCAAATAGCCGTACCTACTATTTAGCGGCTTATATTCGATATTTTTTGTGCAAAATAAGATCCAAAATACGGAAATCCGTAGAAGAACAGATATAAACGACATAGCTCGCTAAAGTGGCAATGGACGAATCGATAAACGATTCTATAAGTATATGTATAGGCACGTTAATGAACGTAATTATATTTAAAATTGCGACAACTTTCGTTTCGCTGCAAAATGACCTTCAGTAGTCACTGTCAATGCAACTTATATTAAGTCACTTTAGTAAATAAAATAATAATTGAATAATTCGAACAGTAATTCTTATACAAGCGTAGAAGATTATAATTCAACAATCAAACCTTTAATGGACTTTATAAAGGGAAACTAAGGGATATAGAAAAAAAACAAGACAAAAAGAAAACTGAAAAAAAAATACGTTTTTTATTGCAAATGGTGGCAAACAAGCAAACTGCAGCACATCTGATGGTAAGCGTTATTGCCGCTCCTAGACCTTTGCAATGCTAGGAATATAACTAAGCCACTGCGTTCTAACCAAAACCCACCCAGTAAGTTAAGCTACCGGCTTTCTTGCTCACCGAAAGAAGCGCAATAACACTGTTCAAGCGTCGATTTTTTGCGAAAATGTGGTACTAACCCGACCGAATCGGCTCGTGGTTGTAAACAGAAAACTGGCAATATTAATCCTACCACTATAAAACTATTTTGATAATCTGTCTGATTAGTTTAGTATCAGATCAACAAGATGTGAAATTCTATAGATACAGAGATATGAAATTCTATTCCCGCGTTGTAAAAATATAAGAATTTTATTGGTATCTACATAATAACGTACGAGTATATTCTTATATCGTAATTATAGAAAAGTTGAAAACTATTTTGACTGTTCACCAAAGCACATACTTATTCCTGATCACAACCAATCTATCCAGCAGGTCGATAATGACATCTGGGCCTCAGACTATCACCCTCATCGACCAGAACACAAAACAAATCATTATTACTCAGACATCAACTTTATGTGAGAGTATGGTACTACTCCGGGTAAACCTACCCATTTATGGTTATGGTCGAGGATAAGAAAGTAGTAGCAGCGTAGCCTTACACTCAATTCATACATACAACTCTTGTATCGAATAAGATATTAAGCATAAACGCATAATAGTATGCGTTCATTCTTAGTGGTTAATGGGTAAATGGTAACTCAATGGTTGCTAGACAGTCTGTCTAGGACACAAATAAATCAAAAAGTTGGATAGATCTGATTTTGATAATAATTTGGATCACTAGAAGAGCGTTTGATCGTTGTTCTAGTGATATGGCATCTCCAACATCATCAAATTACTTAGGTGTACTTAAATTAGTTTAAGAACTTAGTTATTAACAATGTTCTTTATTTTCTGCTTTTCAGTTTTTTCGGCAGTTTAATTTTTTGTTAAAAAATTCATAAGATACCCAAGGGCAAGGAAGCATTAAATTGTATTTTCACGAAGAATTAACAAGAAGAAGAAGGAAGAAACTAAGCAGTTTAGTCGATACAGCATTGGTATGCACATGAACTTATTACTTACAAAATTATATACTCGTACCTAATTACTTCGTCACCACTGTACAACAAGTGATAAAATATTATTACAATAGCTCATTAGTTTTATAATTCGAGTGGTCAATGCATCATTCACGTCAAGGTCACTAATTGTTATTAGAACAGTTACTAACAAGACATTACATATAATATATATCTACCTGGATTCTTTGCTCATGGGCAATGTTATTTTTTTTTTATTTCTTATGGTGGCAAACGAGCAAGCAGCACACCTGATGGTAAGTGTCACTGCTGCCCATGGACCTTTGCTATACCAAGGGTATAGCTAGGCCGCTGCCTACCATTACAGTCCCCAAACCTACCCACTCTCTCACTCTCGCGAACAAAGCGCAATAGCACATCGCCATTACTCAGACGTCGATCTTCTGCGAGAGTGTGGTACTATACCGGACGGACCGGCCCGCAGCTGTAGACAGAGAACTGTCAACAGCGTGGTCCTACCACTATTTAAATACAGTTGCATAGTCCGTATTTATATTAATTTTGGCGAGGGCTATGTATAAAATAATATGTATATGTATTATTTTATACAATGTATAAAATATATGAAAGATTGTAAGAAAAGGGGTCAACGCATGAATGTGAGCAAAACCAAAATAATGATTTTTGAAAGAGATGAAGCCAGAACAGATGTAAGAGTAACAATAGGTAATGATGTACTAGACAAGTGGATAAATTTGTATATCTTGGATGTGGATTTAGCCGAGATGGAAGGTACACCACTGATATAAAGCGAAGAGTGAATGCGGGAAATAGAGTGAACGGAGCGTTGGGGCAACTTCTCGGCAGCCACCACCTCAGCCAGAAGGCACGTGTAGCAATACATAACGCAGTGCTTGTCCCAACATTACTGTATGGAAGCGAGAGTTGGGTATGCAGAAAAGAGTATGAAAGTAAAATTAATGCGGTCGAAATGCGATCTCTTCGGAAAATCTGTGGAGTTAGGCTGACCAATCGCATTCGCAACGACGACGTAAGAGAACGAGTAGGTATGAAAGAGCGTATTGGTGTAAAGATGCGAAAGGGAATGCTCCGATGGTTTGGCCATAGGAAAAAATGCCGAACGAACGTCTGGTTAATAAGATATACAACGTGAAAGTGGAAGGATGTAGGTACCGGGGGAGACCGAGACTCACCTACCTAGACCAGATTGGTCACGTACTGAAGGAAGGTGGAGTCAAGAGTCTCCGAAACCGGCGAGCGTGTATGAAGAGAATTATGAATGTTGAGGAAGCGAGTGAAGTATGCAAGGATAAAGTTCTCTGGCACTTTGTTCTCTCTGCCTGCAAGGGATATGGCGTGATGATATGTATGTGTGTATGTATAAAATATAAAATCCAAAATGTAGAAAAACAGTTTGAAATGACTATGGGCAGCAACGATATGTCGAGATTTTTTTTTATTGCTTATGGTGGCAAACGGGCAAACAGCACTTGATGGTATATGGTAAGTGTTACTGTCATTCATGGTTCTTTGCAATACCAGCTGTACAGCTAGGTCACTCAAAACCAACCAAAACCTACCCAAAATATTGAGCTCCCAGCTCTCTCGATCACTGAACGAAGCGCAAAAGCACATTGTCACTGCTTAGATGAAGATTTTCTGTGAGGGTGTGGTGCTACTCCGGATGGATTGGTCCACAGCTATAGACATAAAACTGTCGACAGCGTGGCCTTTCCACTGGTAAACATGACAAACATTGAGGAAAATGTTCCTAACTGGCCATTATGAATTGGATGACGTGAAGCTATATATATAACGATAGCGACAAGGGCAAATTGGAAAGGATATCCTGCTGGATGGGCTAAGGAAATTTAAGCCGGTGGACACCTGATTTGGCAGAGAGAGAACCGGAGGATAATAGGAACGGTTGGCGGAAGTATTCGTATGAACATATTATAGCCGACTAACATATTGACTTTTTTATTTCTTGTTTCTTTATTTATTTATTTAATATATTTATTGATCAAATACTTGTTACGATAATGCAAATATTATTTATTGGTAACTTATTTCTATAGTATACGTAATTTATTCTAGATTTAAGCTTACTCTATAAAGCTGTATGGCTACGAATACTGCCAACCCTTACTAAGAGCCTTATAACGACCTGGGCCAACTCCATCTGATGCCGTTTGGTCAACAATTTCATACCCAAATAGTTTTGAAGTCAGGCAGGCGATCGGTCTTAAAACTATTGCCAATAACTTTTGTGTACTATGAAAGAAGAGTACATATTGTATCGACCCCAAGTAATTGGGATAAGAGTAGGAGAATGATTATGATGATTTACTCTATAATTCAATGTGAACAGAAAAAATAGTTTAGAGAATTCATTTAATGATTAAATGCGTATCTTTATATACAACGAAGAAGGCCCTAGCGTATTCTCATAGATTGCTTCTACGTCCCATTTGTTTGATTATAAAAAGGAGTATAATTATTATTTTAAACATTGTAAATAAAGTTGTTTTAGTTTTTAATTAACCTCATTAAAAATCTAATTGAGTGTTATAAATTTTATACCTACGATCTCAATTCTTCAGACTGCTTTTTTTTTTCTTTTATATGTTTTCGACGAGTAGGTAGATTAAATAAGATGTATTTTACCTTTTTCAAATGTTTATAATATAAGTTATAATTAAAATTGAATGTAGATAATTTGAATACACACGTCTGACCAGCGTGATATAGTAGGTTAATTTCCCTCCCATTACAGAGGAGGCTCGAACCCAATAGTGGGACATATATGAGGTAAGATGATGAATTTGAATACATGTATATTTTTTATTGCTTATGGTGGAAAAGGAGCAAGCAGCACACCTAATGGTAAAAGCCACTGCCGCCCATGGACCTTTACAATACAAAGGGTTATAGCTTAGGCCGCTGTCTACCAATAAAATCCCAAACCCACCCAGTTGGGCGTTCGGCTCTCTAGCTCACCGAACGAAGTGCAATAGCATATTTAGCTATTAATCAGACGTCGATCCTCTGCAAGAGTATGGTACTACCCCAGACGGACCGGCCCGCAGCTGTAGACAGAGAACCTCCTATCAATATTAAACTCGTCTACGCTGTGTGATGGTAGCTAATACTAACTACTAAAAGCTTAATATCGACCGGCTAACTCTATCTGATATTGTCTAGTCAACAATTATATCCCCAAGGAGGATTAACATCAGGCAGGCTGCCATTGATAAAACTATTGCCACAATTATTACAATATAGACAATGGAGAAAAGAGTAAATAATGCATCAACCACAAGTAATTGCAAATAAGAGCGGGATAATGATGATGGTGTGGAGGAAGTCTAGGATAAGTAGAAGGATAGGTATTAAAAAAATGAATCCTTACTCGAACGGCATCTCACTGGACCTAATGTCAATTAAAAATGTAACCGATCACTTTCGTGAAAATATATAATTTGAAAAATGACGAGCCCACTGAGTTTCTTGCCAGATCTTCTCAGTTTGTGACCGCTTTTCGATCCGATGGCAGATAAAATAAATTTGAAAAAAAAATGTCTAATTGACAATATGTAAGAGCTCCTACGGGACTTATGCAAAATAAATAATTTGATTCTATTTGATATATATATATATCAAATAAAATCAAATTATTTATTTATATATATATATATATATATATATATATATATATATATATATATATATATAAATATCATCATCTTCAACCTGCTCTTATCCCAATTTATTTGGGGTCATATATATATATATATATATATATATATATATATATATATATATATATATATATATATATATATATATATATATAAATTGAGATAATTATGATAAAAACCCACCAAAAACATAGGAGTTATTGAGCCAAATTCAGTAGATATTTAAATTATATTTTCCTTGTGGTGACGAAGTAAGAATACAATTTACCACTCCCTATCTTACCCCCTGGTGATCGTAAGTGATGACTTAGGGATATAAAACACATATATGTAAGATGTATACAAGAGAAGTAAAACTCAAAACAAAACCCTTATACTAACACGTCTGACCAACGTGGTATAGTAGGTAAATTTTCCTTCCAATATGGAGGAGTTTCGAGCACAATTGTGAGAATTATATCAACTGAGATGAAATATAATAGATTAAACATTTTTTTTCTCCTACAAAAACATTTGCATTTGTAATTCATTGATTGTAAAAAAAGTCTTGTTTACATTTTTCAATTCTATAAATACATTTTTATATGATTTGATGGATTTCAAATTGTAGTTTCAAGTATTCCAACTGGAAACGAATTAAATAGGAAATAAGTAGCTGGATGCACAAAATCAACTGGAGATGAAACCATACATCTGAAGTGTTCTATTGATAATGTTGTCTATTTGTATATCAAGGGGTTCGCACTTAAATTCTGGTTATTATTATAGAATTATTTTGATCTTCAACATATAAGTTGACGTGGCTTGAAAATCTTTATATATGTCTCATTATAAACCAAATATGGTGTCTACATATTAGATATTTTTGAGTTACAAAAGAATAAAAAAAAGAGCCTTGTAATGTATGTACACACGTTGTGACTCGCCAGTTCTCTTGTCTTGAACTGGATTGAATATGATACCATATGTCTAGATAAAAGTAAAACAGATGTTACAATATCCAAGATAAGGACTTACATAACAATTTTATCACAGATATGCGGATGCATATCTGTGATAAAATATGGATATATGAACTGATAATTTAACTTTTAATCTTTCTAAGGCATAACTATCACAAATCTCGTTCAGATATTCATCATACTGTAGATTACGTCCAGTATGATTGATTATTATCTCATTATTTCTAGATAATCTCTTTATATCGTTTAGTTTGCATGTAGTATTTATTTTCTTTTATGCACTATCATAAAGTTACAAAAAGTTTCAATGACCAAATGAATTTCATCATCATTCTTCTGTTCTTATCTCAATTACTTGTGGTCGATGAAGTATGTATTCGTATATATTGCATAAGTTATTAGCAGTAGTTTTAAGAGCAGCTGCTTGTATGACATCAACCCTCCTTGCGAATGTAACTGTTGACCAAACGGCATCAAGTGGATTTGGCTTAGGTCGATATAAAGCTCTTAGTCGTCTTTTACGACCTTCACGAGCAAAGTAAGGGTTGATAGTATTCGTAGCTGCTACCACACAGGTTGAATTTTTTATCATTTATTTGATTATAATTTTTGATCAGCGATTATATATCAATACTAAACTAATTTGTAACACAAATTTATTATGTTCAATAATACTGGTTTTGGTTTACTATAATAATACTCAATTCTTTAGTAATTCTTTTAAGATCATTTTATTTTTTTGTTTAAATGATTTCTGTATCAGAGCAAACAAAATGAAAGGATTCTTTGGTTTTTATATAATTTGAATATTACTTTTTATATACTCTATCTGAGGCCACGAATAATATGAACTCTCATATTACTCGTGGGTGTTGTACAAAGTTGAACATAGTTCTGTGCCAACTTCACTTGATGCCGTTTGGTCCACAATTACATTACCAAGAAGGTTTGATATCAGCCAGGTGGCCAGTTATAATACTATTGCTAAAACTTTTGTAATATTTATTCTAAATATTGCGTCGACCTCGATTAAAACTGGCAAATACAGGAGAAAGTCTGGCTTCTAACTTTCTGTAACTTAACAAATTATTCCAAAATTAGTTTAAAAGCTTTTTAATTTTCTCAGTTTATAAACTTACCAGCATATATAACAGTTCCAAGCCGACTCTTCTCTTCCAGCGGTACCCATTTGCCTATAAGGTTATGCATTGAAGGAAATAGAAATCCTTGCGCTAATCCTTGTAAGACGCGACATACGCAAAGGGTTTGCCAACCACCCTGAAACAAAAAAAAACCTTCTAAGCTAGATACATTTATATCTCCTTTCACCAACAACCAATTTATGTAATACCTAAGAGCTTAAGGGTTCAATCAATTTTTAATTTTATTTAACGTTTATTAACGTAATTTCTATGTGGTAGTGGCTAAGACTACTACCAACCCTTCCATTGGTCAATGGCTTTGGCGTAACTTGCCTGATGAAGGACCCTGTATCAAAATATACTGGTGGCTCAAAAGAAAAGTAATTGTTTTTTTATAAAAGAAACTAAAAATGCTCGAATTGAATTAAAATAAGTGTATGCAAGTGTTCGTTATATAATACAATTGAAAAAATAAACTGTTATTAATAAATAACAAAACTGATTGTTATTTATTATATCAGGCAAGAGTTATATTTTTAAACGTCATTTTACCATTGAGCTCAGATATTGCTTGCTCCTTTGTCATCACGACAATAAAAAAGACGTTTTTTTAGGAATTTTTACTTCCATACTTTTGGCGTCCCTTGTAGCCTGAGCGGGCCGGATTGATACGGCGGTCACTATGCCCCTGCTCATGAGTTTCATAAAAGATGACTAAGAACTTTCAAATAGACCAGGGACAAATGCAACTGATGCCGTATGGTCAACATTTACATTCCTAAGAGTGTTTGAACTCACACAGACGATTATAAAACTAATGCCAAATCTTTTAGAATATGTGCGATGGTAGAATAAATGGTACATAAGCGTCGACTCTAAGTAATAAGGATAAGAGCAGAGAATAATGATGATAATATTTTATTAACATCGAAAAACTTAATCTCATGATATGATCATACATATTGCTTTTGTGTTACCTAAAATTTATGACTCGGTGAAATGGCCGTTAGCGGTATGTCATTATATATGTTAACTAATAATGCTTGTTTTTAATAAAGTATTATATGAGCTGCCAGGAACCAGAGTGGTAATACAAGAACCATGTTTTACAATATAGAGGTAATTAAAATTTAATTCAATTTAATCGATTTGAATAAAAACCGAAAATGTACTTGTACTGCCATCTATTGTTAAGAGCTTGTAAACAATTTTAGGCCACTGTGGTTTTGTAGATTAACATTTTTAGATAACGAAATTGCAATTAAGTTAAAATTGCAAAAATGCAGTTAGGCCACTCTGGTTCTGGCAGCTTTATATATAGGTGATACTATTAGATACGGATAGCTGTGTGGTAGCGATTTCGAATACTACCAACCCTTACTTTGCTCGTGGATATCGTAAAAGACGACTAAGAGCCTTATAACGACCTCGGCTAATTCCACCTAATGCCATTTGGTCAAAAATTACATTCCCAAAGAGGGTTGACGTCTGGCAGGCGGCCGGTCATAAAACTATTGCCAATAACTTTTACAATATGTACTATGAAAGAAGAGTACATATTGTATCGACCCCAAGTAATTGGGATAAGATAGGAGAATGATGACTATTAGATACGGACTTGTTTCAAAATGATATCAATTCTAAGTCTGTATAATTTTAGCAATATTTAGAGCCACTTGACTAACTAATAGTTCAAGGTGAAAAGTAAAAGTTTCCAGTTAATTAAGTCTGACAGTATTTCTACAAATAAGAAATATAGTATACTACAATTTATTGTTACTAAGACTGGTAAGCTGATTCTATCGGCACATTTTCATTGTTGGCAATTCTCTCATAGAAAATGAACATCTGATTAGTAATTAGTCATACGCTTTGTTTGGTCACTGCAAGAGCTGGAGGCCAACATCTCTACTTAGGTTAGGTATCTGGCTTTGCATCTGGTATTGCAAGGTTGGTTGTCACTTGCATCAGGTGACCTACTTACTCATCTACCATCATCATACTTCTCTTATTACAAGTGGTTGTGGTCGATGCAATATGCTCCTCTTCAATTGTACATATTTCAAAATTTATTAGCTTTAGTTTTATCTTCCGCTGCCTGTCTGACGTTAACCCACTTTAGAAATGTATTTTTTTTATTGCTTATGGTGGCAAAAACGAGCAAGCAGCACACCTGATGGTAAGTGTCACTGCTACCCATGGACCTTTGCTATACCAAGGATATAGCTAGGCCGCTGCCTATCATTACAAACCCCAAACCCACCCAGTTGGGCTCCCGGCTCTCTCGCTTACCGAACGAAGCGCGATAGCACATTGGCAGTACTCAGACGTCGATCTTCTGCGCGAGAGTGTGGTACTACCCCGGACAGATCGGCCCGCGGCTGTAGACAGAGAACTGTTAACAGCGTGGTGCTGCCACTATTAAAATTATTGACCAGAAGGCGTCAGATGGAGCTAGTCCAGGTCAAATGTAAAACTTGTATTTGTCTTTTACGACACCCACAAACATAGTAAGGGTTGGTAGTATTTGTAGCAGCTAACACACAGCACATTCGTCTACTAACAATCGTGGTAAAAAGGCGTAGCAAAAAGAATAATTATTAATTTCTGTATAATGACGTAGTAAGAATACAATTCACCACCCCCTATCTTACGCTTGGGTATCGTAAAAGAAGACTAGGGGATATAATATGCATATAACATCTAAGCAAATGAAGGTAAACTCGAAATAAAACTCTCTAGCAACCCATTTGATCAGCGTGGTATAGCAAGGCAAGTTCCTTCTTATTGTTGAGCAGGCTCGAGCCCACCAGTGAGATGTATATGAGCTCATATGATGGTGATGATAATAATAGATATCGAATGAAACATACCTATATTTATTCATATAAAAAACAATAAAAATATATTGTCCTAATTATGTCTACTGTGAAAATGAAATAAATATTGTCCCAGTGTTTGATTCCTCTGACATTTTAGTTATCATTTTTGTACTACAAAATGAATGGAGACCAACACGTTCAAATCATGTTAAGTGTTCAAATCATAATAAGTGTTATGAAAACCGGCAGAAACTTTCAGATTTTCAAAAGGAGATTCTCAATTGGACTTTAAATATTTTCTTATTATTTATTTATTTATGCATTAATTTAGTTTTTTTTTTTGTTACAAAGCGGATGTTTTAATTCATCAACCTTGACCTCGAGCTGGCTTGAAGAATATTGAAGGCTCTACCTCTATATTTAAGTAAGGTTAAGGGTTCACTTTAATAAAATTTTAATAATAAAAAACCGCCTTTAACTAGTAACCAGCACTAACTATCAAAAATAAAAATAAAAAAGAATCAACCAAATTGGTTAACCCAGTCGAACTGAAAACCTCTTTTTGAAGTCGGTAAAAAATCAAATAGGAAATGTATAGTTAATATAATATTGGTAGGTTCCCCTTTTAGTTTATAACAACCAAAACAAAAATTTCAATACAAAAATATGTAAATACAATTCACTTCATTCATTCCACCATTCATTCATATACAAAATAATAATAAAAAAAAACTTTACACTTTAATTAATTTTATAAAGCTTTGCAAATTTAAAACGTCCTTTGTTATTTAGTTATTTCATAGAATGTTAAATACTTGTTAAAATGCGTTCGTCTGTGAAACAATAGCATTTCTTACGACTGGTATTTCTTGAAACAATGTATTAATTATATTTAGTTGACTGAAAATATATATGTACATAAAATTTACATATAAATATATATACGACGCACTGAAAATTTTATTTACCTACATATGTTTTGAATAATAAATAACACCAGAACAGCCATAGTGATATTTTTAATGTATTCTGATCGTTGCTTGAATATTATACATCGTCATTCTCCTACTCTTATCCCAATTACTTGGGGTCGATACAATATATACTCTTCTTTCATAGTACATATTGTAAAAGTTATTGGCAATCGTTTTATGAGCGGCCGCCTGCCAGACGCCTCCTTGGGAATGTAATTTTTGACCAAACGGCATCATATACGAGTACATATATGAAATAAAAATATTTTTACAAGTTTTAACACTTATAGTAGTGGTAGTTATATACTGTTGACAGTTTTCTGTCTATAGCAGTGGGCCGGTCCGTTCGGGGTAGTACCAGTGTGGTACTACCCTCGCAGAAAATGAACATCTGAGCAGTGGTTATGTATTGCTGTGCTTCGTTCGGTGAGCGAGAGAGCCGGAAGCCCATCTTTCTGGATAGGTTCGGGATTATTGGTAGGTACCGGCTTAACTATACCTTGACATTGCAAAGATCCATGGGCGACAGTAACACTTACCATCAGGTGCGCTGCTTGCTCGTTTGCCACAAAGAGCAATAAAAAATCTTTGTATTTGATTTTTAGATGCTCGAAGTATTGAACACTTTTTAGCATTTCTTTCTTTTTTTTGTATTGGCAACTTTTTAGCATTTCTTTCTTTTTTTTTTGCATTGGTTGCCAGTGTTGAATTATAATATTTTTCACTAATAATATTTTTTTTTTTTTTTTTTTTTGTTTATATTAATTCATCATCATCATCATCACAGCCCACATATGTAACACTGTTGGGCTCAGGCCTCCTCCGTAATGGGAGGGAAATTAACCTACTATACCGCGCTGGTCAGACGTATTGGTATAGGGTTTTGTTTCGAGTTTTCCTTTTCTCGCATAGATGTTATATGCGTTTTTATGTCCCTTAGTCGTATCTTACGATCACCCACGGGTAAGATATGGGGTGGTGAATAGTATTCTTACTCAGTCACCACACGGAATTATCATATTAATTATTATCCTTTATTAAGTCAAATCGTCACTTTCAAGACTATAGTACTGTTAAAAGTATATTCTGGGAATTTTGTTGGAAACGAAAATGTTGTAAAGCATTTTTATATTATATTTACTACTATCACAGCAGTTCCTTCGCATCACATTACATAAAATGCCATCAATATCGTTAAAACACTAAGATATTGACTATAATATAAGACCACCGTGTGAAGCTTTCATATTTCCACTAAAACTCCTTTTCAGAGTTTATAGATAGTGCATTGCAGAGATATAAACATCGATATATGAAATTTTATCGATACTTTTCATGCCGTATATCAGATTTATATAATTTTTTGATAAATATTGCCTTTTATCGATATATTTATTTATTAATATATCGTGTCTTTGTTTTGTTGTATCGATTCTGGATAAAAATAACTTTCTATAATACAATAAAATAAAATACAATAAAATAGAATAAAAAATACAATAAAATAATTACAATAAAATAAAATAAAAATAAATTGTAATAATACGTAAAGATTTCAATTGTAAGCAAATGTCATTGACAAATAGTAAAAAATTGGAGTGACTAAATTATTTATCCCGAGTGATTGAAGATAGGTAAAGTACAATGTTTATTTATCCAGAGTGATCGAAAATAGGTATAGTTAAAGGTTTGTAGGTCGATTACGATAAGTACCTACTTTAATTTTTTTTTTTTTCTTGTTTTTGGTATCTATGTAATAAAATTTCGATTAATTTTTCGTTTTTGTGTCACTTACAATAATATAACTGGCGTCTGTCACCTCACCATTAATATTTGTAGTACAAGTCCATTTATGTAACCCTTATAAATTTATTACACTAGTTGTATATGTATGAAAGTATGGTCTCTGATTCTACATTTCGCATGGTATGACCATGTGATATCAAAGACAGTGAACTGTCTGTATTTGATTGGAGGAAGTTAATATTAAACCTCTTATGTAAAGTATTTAATATTAAAAAAATATAGATGTTTTACATAGGTTCGATTTTCAAATCGTATATAAATATCGATATATTTTTTTAGTGGACAGCACTAGTGGGAAGGCATGATTCTCCCGTGAATAATAACACTGAAAAATGTTCGAAGCGTCGGTATAAAAATAAAATATGAATGCAATAAAATTAGCTGTAGATATTCAACGTTGTAATACAAATAATTAAATAGTTTTTTTCTCTCAAGTCTCGTGAACTTGACTGCATATTTATGCAAATCTTAATGCAGATGTGTATTATGATAAAAATATAAAAATGATTAGGTATAAATAATATATTTCTGATGTTTTGTTGTCCTCTGAGTTTTCTTGCTGGATCATTCTTAATGTGGCCGCGTTTAATTTCTATGGTAGCTTATTATATTTGTCAAGTTTAGATTAATAAATTATAGTAATTGTAATAATAATTGACCAAAAACCATATATTTTTAATTCACGTAGAAGTATTTAACTTTCCTACTGGTAATAAATTTGAATCAATATAAGTGTTGGTCAAAATTTAATAACTAATACTGTAGCGAGTAGATATAAATCTCTGTAATAAATGTGACTTGTTGGACGTGAAACACCTTAGTCTTATCGTGAACATTAAATAATATTCGAAAAGCTGTGAAAGTAAAAATCAAATAAAAACACGACGACACGGCTGAGTTTAATAGTTTCATACATTACACATTTTTTCTAAGTAAGCTTTTTGTTTATTAAAATCTTATAATAATAAAACATAGAAACCAATATCACGCACAATATTTGACGCAACTAAATTGGTGTCTGAAATGTCACCCTACGCCGGCTCGTTCCGTAGTGGATAGGGTCATTGCGTTCCATAACGTCTATACTCGTGTAATCGCTTGCACACTAACAGGATTTTTGATTTCAATATTTTTAACACTTAAAGTACGTACTGAACTATCCTTCTATGTGTTTTTATTCTAAAATTAAAAACCTTATACGAGTAACTATCACTATACGAGTGTTTTCAACCCATACATATTATAAATCCTCTCCAACTACCACTAATTTATTATTTTAAATCTAAATTAAGTCGTAACGACGACGTAAGAGAGCGAGTAGGTATGAAAGAGAGTATTGGTGTAAAGATGCGAAAGGGAATGCTCCGATGGTTCGGACATGTGGAAAGAATGTCGAACGAATGTCTGGAAGAAGATATACAATGCGAAAGTGGAAGGATGTAGGTACCAGGGGAAACCGAGACTCACATACCTAGACCAGATCGGTCATGTACTGAAGGAAGGTGGAGTCAAGAGTCTCCGAAACCGGCGAGCGTGTATGAAGAGAATTATGAATGTTGAGGAAACGAGTGAAGTATGCAAAGATAGAATTCTCTGGCACTCTGTTCTCTCTGCCTACCCTGCAAGGGACATGGCGTGATGGTATGTATGTATGTATGTAAATTAAGTACCTATAATAAATATAATAAAGAAAAAATGGACAAAGAATATAATATTTCCATACTTCTGTTGTACCACGGATGTTGTGGAAATTGAATATGAGACATTGACGTATTTATACATACAATGACTAGTAATAGACAGCAGTCATTAATTTAACAAATGCTGCTTAGTAAAGCACACATGTTGAGTAAAAAACAAAATTAAACGCGAGTATAATCTTGTCTTAAACATTGATTAGACAATAGTGGAGGACTAACCTGTGGACAGTTCTCTGTGTACAGCAGCGAGCCGGTCTGTCCGGGGTAGTACCACACTCTCGCAGAAGATTGACGACTGAGTAATGGCAATGTGCTATTGCGCTTCGTTCGGTGAGCGAGAGTGCCAGAAGCCCAAATGGGGTGGGTTTGGGGTTTGTATTGGTAGTCAGCGGCCTAGCTATACCCTTGATATTGCAAAGGTCCATGGGCGGCAGTGACAATTACCATCGGGTGTGCTGTCTGCTCGTTTGCCACCATAAAAGTCACAAAAAAAAAGTCAAATACCCATAAAAATAATGTTATTTCATTTTTTTTTTTGTAATGTTTATGGTGGTAAACAAGCAAGTAGCACACCTGATGGTAAGTGTTGCTGCCGCTCATGGACATTTGCAATACCAAGGTTATAGCTAGGCCGCTATACTACTCGGCTGCCTACCAATACAAACCCCAAACCCACCCAGTTGGGCTGCCGGCTCTCTCGCTCACCGAACGAAGCGCAATAGCACATTGTCATTACTCAGACGTCGATATTCTGCGAGAGTGTGATACTTATAAAAATATCAGATATTAAATAATCAAAACCTTGTTTGTTTGTGAAGCACACACATATGAACACATAAATGCATACACACAATCACACATACATACAAACTTTAGTTTTAAAATAAATAACACATTATATTATTACCATAAATAAGTACAAAACCCACGGCTATTGGAATTCTTTTGAGAGTTTTTTTACTGCGACGTATAATTTTTATTGTGAATATATATTTTTTAATCCGTATTGTGACGGAGTAAGAATACTATTCACCACCCCTATCTTGCCCGTGGGTGATCGTACGACACGACTAAGGGATATAAAACGCATATAACATCTATGCGAGAGAAGAAAAACTCGAAAAAAAAACCCTATACCAACACGTCTGACCAGCGTGGTATACTAGGTCAATTTTCCTTCGCGCTATGGAGGAGGTTTGAGCCCTAAAGTGGGACATATATGAGCTGTGATGATGATGATGGTAATACATTTTTATTCTTAATGATGACAAACGAGCAAATAAATATGAAGTTAAATATAGCTGCTTTGAACCTTTGCAATACTATGAGTACAGTTAGGCATTTGCCTATCAACCAAGACCCACTCCAGAAAGTAGGGTTTCCGTCTCTCTCACTCACTGAACGAAGCGCAACATATATTGCCATTACTTAGAACTTTCTGCGACAGTGTGGTACTACCCCGAACGGACCGGTCCGCGAATGCAGAAAGAAAATTGTCAAATGTATGGCGGCCCTATCACTAATTATGTAACAGATAAAATAATATATCCTCTCAGCTCACACATGCCAAAGTGTAGAGCTGAGTCTTCCACATAATTAGGGAGAAATTAACGTACTACACCAGGCTTGTCGGACCTGTTGGTATAGGATTTTGTTTTTCCTTCTCTTGCATAGATGTTATACGCGTTTTATATCCCTTAGTTATCTCTTACAATCACCCATGGGGTGGTGAATTGTATTCTTACTCCGTCACCACACGGGTAATATAATAATATGTACAAGATAAATTTCATTTTCGTTTTATATAATAAATATTCTTGTTGATTATAAATACTTATGTATGATAATTTAGTTATAAAATATTAAATATATTTTTTAAGTTTTGCCATGATATTTAATACGTTACTTTTTTATTAGCACGAATTACCTATTTAAGTTGAAAGGTCAACATAAATTGTTTTAGTTTGTAAAAATTTACTACTACATTATTTTTAAACTCAGTAAAAGCCGGTAATTCAGGTATTGCTTAAAATAGCTATTTTCTCTTTAGCTGAATAGATTTATTAGTTTCTAAACTTGTAAATTGCCACAATATAATTATTAACATAAATTAAATGTTTAATAAAAAATAATCATAATATAAAACTTTATACATAGAATTACTTTTTTTTGTACAGGTAATGAATTTGTATTAAAATGTTGGTCAAAATTTAATAACTGATACTGTAGTGGGGAGATATAAATCTCTGTAATAACGAACTTGTACGAGATCAGAATGGCTCTAAAACAATTAAAGAACGGAAAGGCACCGGGAGATGACGGAATTACCACAGAGCTCCTGAGGGCAGGCGGCAAGCCAGTTTTAAAAGCCCTACAGAAGCTATTTAATTCTGTCATTCTCGGGGGCGACGTTCCAGAGTCGTGGACCAGGAGTGTGGTGGTGCTGTTTTTCAAGAAGGGCGATAAAACGCTCTTAAAGAATTACAGACCCATCTCACTCCTGAGCCACGTGTACAAACTGTTTTCAAGAGTCATTACGAACCGACTCGCGCGCAAGCTAGACGACTTCCAGCCGCCCGAACAAGCCGGTTTCCGAAAAGGTTATAGTACCATAGACCACATCCACACGCTACGCCAGATTATACAGAAGACTGAGGAGTATAATCGGCCTCTGTGTCTAGCGTTTGTGGACTATGAGAAAGCCTTTGATTCTGTCGAAACTTGGGCAGTGCTGCAGTCCCTTCAGAGGTGCCAAATTGACTATCGATATATCGAAGTGCTGAAGTGTTTGTATAAAGACGCTACTATGTCAGTCCGCATCCAGGATAAGAGTACGAAACCGATCCAGCTGCAGAAAGGCGTGAGACAGGGAGACGTTATCTTTCCGAAACTGTTCACCACTGCGCTGGAAGATGTCTTCAAGCTCTTAGACTGGACCGGACTCGGCATCAACATCAATGGCGAATACATCACTCACCTTCGATTCGCAGATGATATCGTAGTCATGGCAGAATCCCTGGAGGACCTTGGCACCATGCTCAATGACCTCAGCAAGGTGTCCCAACTAGTAGGGCTGAAAATGAACATGGACAAGACGAAAATCATGTCTAATGCCCATGTCATTTCTGTACCGGTCCTGGTTGGGAATGCGATTCTCGAAGTTGTCGATTACTATGTTTACCTAGGACAAACAGTCCAATTAGGTAGATCCAATTTCGAGAAAGAGGTCAGCCGACGAATCCAACTCGGCTGGGCAGCGTTCGGGAAACTTAGGAGGATCTTCTCGTCTAATATTCCGCAGTGTCTGAAAACAAAGGTTTATAACCAGTGTGTGTTAACAGCGATGACTTACGGCACTGAAACGTGGTCTCTAAATGTCGGCCTCATAAAAAGGCTCAAAGTCGCTCAGCGTGCTATGGAGAGGGCTATGCTCGGTATTTCTCTACGTGATAAAATCCGAAATACGGAAATCCGTAGAAGGACGGGTGTAACCGACATAGCCCGAAGAATTAGCACGTTGAAGTGGCAATGGGCAGGCCACATCGCTCGACGAACCGACAACCGTTGGGGAAAAAAAGTTCTCGAGTGGCGACCACGAATCGGACGACGCAGCGTAGGACGACCCCCCACTCGGTGGACTGATGACCTCATCAAGGTCGCAGGAAACCGCTGGAGGCAGGTGGCACAGGACCGTTATAGATGGCATTCTCGTGGGGAGGCCTATGTCCAACAGTGGACGTTTACGGGCTGATGGATGGATGGATGAATAACGATTATTGGATGTGAGACACTTTAATCCTCCTGTTAACATGAACGTAGTAAAGTGTTCAAAACGTCGGATAATTAAAAATTAAATACAAGCGCGACGAAATCCGTAGAACTAGTTTTATTTAATTTGAAATAAAACTACTTTACGGATTCTATTCTGAGTCCTTCCGTGACCATGATCACTGTGTAAAGTGGTCGAAACGTCGGTAAATTAAAAATCAAATACAAACGCAATACATACATATATATCATCACGCCATATCCCTTGCAGGGTAGGCAAAGAGAACCGAGTGCCAGAGGACTTTATCCTTGAATATTCCACTCGCTTTCTCAACATTCATAATTCTCTTCATACACGCTTGCCGGTTTCAGAGACTCTTGACTCCACCTTCTTTCAGCACGTGACCAATGTGGTCTACGTAGGTTAGTCTCGGTCTCCCCCGGTACCTACATCTTTCCACCTTTGCATTTTATATTTTCTTAACCAGACGTTCGTTCGGCATTCTTTCCACATGTCCGATCCATCGGAGCAGTCCCTTTCGTATCTTTACACCAATACTCTCTTTCATACCTACTCGCTCTCTTACATCGTCGTTACGAATGCGATCGGTCAGCCTAACCCCACAGATTTTCCATAGAGATCGTATTTCGACCGCATTAATTTTACTTTCATGCTCTTTTCTGCATACCCAACCCTCGCTTCCATACAGTAATGTTGGGACAAGCACTGCATTATATATTGCTACACGTGCCTTCTGGCTAAGATGGTGGCTACCGAGAAGTTGCCCCAACGCTCTGTTCACTCTATTTCCCGCATTCACTCTTCGCTCTATATCAGTGGTGTACCTTCCATCTCGTCTAAATCCACATCCAAGATATACAATTTCATCCACTTGCTCTAGTACATCATTACCTATTGTTACTCTTACATCTGTTCTTACAATCTTCTGTCATTGTGTCGAATAGGGTCTGCAGGTCAGTCGCTGACTGTGCCAGCAGGACTGCATTTACAAACTACTACTACTACTACAAACGCAATGCAATCCGTAAAAGTAGTTTTAATTCAAATGTGTAATACTCGCGTAAACATTAGAAATCATTAGTTTTATTTCAAATAACTATTTTCGTTCAGTACTGATTAATTTTTTAATTTTTTATTTCATATAAAGAACTGCACTAAGGAAAATAAAATTTTGATTATATGCGAAAAATTATTATCACATATGCGATCCCATGTGTGACAATAATTTTTCACTCTTAATCAAGTTTTTATAAATAATCAAGCATGTTAAATGCTAAATTTTAGTAAGAAAAATAATTTAAAGGCACAATTAAATAAGGCACAAAAGACTTTTAAAGGCACAATTAATAGATAAAATTATAATTAAACTGAATCTCCTTTCTGTATTTTTTTTTAATTTCATTGTTGTGGCGGACGTCACACGCAAGCAATTAAATTGACAGTAATTACACCCAGATTTAGAACAATCACTCGCATAAAAAACCTTTGACGTTCACACGATAAGTTGGTATTTAAAATACTCTTATATCTGGGCACTCTTCTCAAACAACCTTAAAGTTTGAAGCTAATTATTTCACTAGTACTAAAGTTTGAAGCTAATTATTTCACAAGAGCGACAGATCGGGAGAGTTTTTGGGACCAATAACATTTAAGCTTAAAACGATTATCACTGAGGGGGTTTTCGTAAATTTTAGTTGTTGGTATATAAGCATCAGCTGATTTATTCATTAGATTAGTAAGTTGATCATAAGCAATCTGATTGTCATGTGGTATTATGTAGTTGCATAGATCTGCCTCTATCCTATTTCGATATTGCGGTCAATCCGCCATGGAATCGTCCGGTCACCCGACGTGAGGCCACCGCGTGAGGGCGACGCCCCGACGGCGAAATCTGTCGGGGCGTCGACGAGAGGAACCCACGAGGGTAAACCGCGGGCGGGCCACCGAAGTCAGAAATCGGGTACCGGTGGCCCGCTCGCACGGCGAAGAGAGAGGGTTTTACGGTGGGTCTATGGGGTCACGCGCCGCCTTTTCCGTCACCCCGGACCGATTCGGCGGGGCAAGACGCATCCATAGCCCACCAATAAATAAAAAAAAAAAAAAAAAAAAAAAGTCAATCCACCACTTTGTAGATTCGCCGTTTTCGGAAACTTCGTAAGGGTGTAATACCGATCTTTAACCTGAGCACTAAGTGATCACTATCAAGATTTTCGTTCAACACATGCCAAGTGAAATTAAGTGCTATATCTGAAGATGCTAAAGAGAGATCAGGGGATGTTTTCTGTATTACTCCATTTACGAGCTTAATTCTTGTGTGGCTGCCATCGTTTAATATAACGAAGTTACTATCAGACACCGAGTCCATAATTTTAGTGCCTCTCTGATTTATGAATATTGACCAGTTGGGTGCCCATTGAAGTCTCCAGCAATCAGGCCAGCTTTGATTAAATTGACTTCGCACTGTTGCGCCTTAATAGACCAGTGGATCAATATGGCTGCTCCACCCCATCCGTCGTCTCGATCACATCTAAAGATATTATAGCCATTAAGGTGAAAGGAGCTCTCTGGGTCTAGCCAAGTTTCGCTGACTATGGCAATATGTATCTTTTCCTGATATAATAAAGCCTCAAAAACGGCAGTCTTTGGCCTTAAGCTATTCGCGTTCTACTGCATTATATTCACTGTATTGGAATTTGTTATGTAGTTATCTTGCTGTGTGTGTGTGTTATCCATACTTATTTAAGAAATCTAAGGAAGACCATTCACTAATGTGCTGCATTACCATTCTAAAAATCTCTTTAAATATAATATGCATGCTGCCTGTAATCTTTTCTTCTCATGATATATTTTTCTCAAGTATAGAATTCTTCAGCTTTAATAAAATTTGCCACCATGTTTTATTTTCGTTCTGTTTTCCTTCCTGATTCTCATTTTCTATTTCTCTCAATTCACTAATTTCTTCATCCATTCGTTTTGGATTTTTTTCCACATCCTCATGTTCTACTGGCTGCTATTGCTTTATATATTTTTTTGCTAACAACTTTTGCATAGGTATCTGCAGCAGTATTCGATGTGCGTATATTTCCATTAGATATGGTATTCGTCAAATCTAAGTTATTGGTTTCGGTGAAACTTACAGCTGCCGTGGGAAATAACTACTCAGGTGTAGTAGGTTGAGACGGTTGTGGTGAAACAATCAAAGGGTTTGTCATGTACATCATAAGATCTCGTTTATATGAGTAGTTATGATCAGCCATCAGTTATCGAATCTTTTTCTCTTTATTAAATATAGGGCAAACCTTTGCCAAGGCCATGTGATCACCTCCACAATTATTACATGTAAAATGTGTAGTCTCACAATTAGGATGGTCATCACCACATTTTGGACATACAGTTTTAACAGAGGAACACATTCTGTTTGTGTGGCCATAACGCCAGCATCGAGAACACTGTGTTACCGAGTGCATGTATAGGCTAACATCAGTTTTCACGTCGAATATGTGCAGATATTTGGTTAGTACTGACCCTTTAAAGCAGACACGAACTGATTCACTTTGCTCCCATCGACCGTCTAAGCTATTTCTGCGTTTTAATCGTTTTACTCCCATAATCATAATCTCACATCCCAGTCCTTCCAATATTTCTTCTTCACCTAACTCTAAATCAATCCCCTTGATCACACTATAAGATTGACTCATTAATACTTTGGTGAGTGAGCTAGGACTTAACATCTCACATCAGAAATCTAAGTCAATAATGTTTAGAAGGGGTAAGTCAAAAAATAATATTAAATTAAAAATAAATTGTGACAGCGTAGAAGAGGTGTATGAAGTGAAATATCTTGGTATGTGGTTAGACTTAGGTTTGAGATGGAGAAAGCACATTGAATTCACTTGCAATACATACACATACATACATATCATCACGCCATATCCCCTGCAGGGTAGGCAGAGAGAACAGAGTGCCAGAGAACTCTATCTCTGCATACTTCACTCGCTTCCTCAACATTCATAATTCTCTTCATACACGCTCGCCGGTTTCGGAGACTCTTGACTCCACCTTCCTTCAGTACATGACCGATCTGGTCTAGGTAGGTTAGTCTCGGTCTCCCTCGGTACCTACATCCTTCCACTTTCGCATTGTATATCTTCTTAACCAGGCGTTCGTTTGGCATTCTTTCTACATGTCCGAACCATCGGAGCATTCCCTTTCGCACCTTTACACCAATACTCTCTTTCATACCTACTCGCTCTCTTACGTCGTCGTTACGAATGCGGTCGGTCAGCCTAACTCCACAGATTTTCCGCAGAGATCGCATTTCGACCGCATTAATTTTACTATCATACTCTTTTCTGCATACCCAACTCTCGCTTCCATACAGTAATGTTGGGACAAGCACTGCGTTATGTATTGCTACACGTGCCTTCTGGCTGAGGTGGTGGCTGCCGAGAAGTTGCCCCAACGCTCCGTTCACTCTATTTCCCGCATTCACTCTTCGCTCTATATCAGTGGTGTACCTTCCATCTCGGCTAAATCCACATCCAAGATATACAAATTCATCCACTTGCTCTAGTACATCATTACCTATTGTTACTCTTACATCTGTTCTGGTTTTATCTCTTTCAAAGACCATTATTTTGGTTTTGCTCACATTCACGCGTAGACCCCTTTTCTTACAATCTTCTGTCATTGTGTCGACTAGGGTCTGCAGGTCAGTCGCTGACTGTGCCAGCAGGACTGCATCATCTGCATAAAGCAGAGCAGTGACCACTGAGTCGCCCATCTGGATTCCCACATTCATATCGTTCAACCTTTGGAGACATTTATCCAGATATATGATAAACAGCCTGGCTGACAGAACGCACCCCTGCTTAACGCCGATATTGACGTCAAACCAAGGCGATATTCCATCATCCAGCCGCACACAGACTCTACAGCCCATGTAACTGGATTGCACAGCCTGTAGCAGTTTACCGATAATACCATACTCCGGTAAAACGTCCCAAAGTTCCTTTCGTACAACCGTGTCAAATGCTCTCTCCAGATCCACAAAACTGCAGAAAACCCTCTGACCTAGAGCCAGATGCTTCTCCACAATGTTGCGCAGAGAGAACACTTGATCCATGCATCCCCTTCCACTCCTGAAACCTCCTTGTGTCTCACACAGTAAAACATTGGACACCATCCTCATTCTCCTTTCAATAATTTTTCCATACACTTTTGCTGCCAAACTGGTCAAGCTTATGGCTCTGTAATTTGCGCAGTCATAACGTGAACCCTTGTTTTTAAACAAAGGCACGATGACTGCGCCATTCCAGTCCCTGGTAACCATTCCCGAGCTCCAACATAAATTGAGGAGCAACAGGAACGCCTCCCAGACACAAGAGCCACCAAGCTTGATCATCTCGGCAGACACCATATCAATGCCCGCTGCCTTACCATTTTTCAAACTTCTTATCGCCCATTCAACTTCATCCATACTGATGCCATCGGAGGACGCCGTTGTCGAATGTTGATCTACTAAACCACATCCAACACCGGCGCCAACCGTAGCATCCGCATACATATCGCCAAAATATTCACTCCATCGGCTTAACACGTCTTGTGTTTGTGTAAGAATGTCTCCACCTTTAGACCTTATTTTATTCATTCTGAAGGCTGACCAACTACCCCGAGACCTCTTCACCTCCCTCCAAAAGCGTTTGGTGTTACCCTCGAAGTTTTTAGTCAGCCTATCTTCTGCACTCATACTTGCTCTATCACGTTTCTCTTTCACTAAGGCCTTGGTGTCATTCTTACATTGCCGATATATTTCTTTCTTCTGTTCAGTCATACTGTCATTCAGATTCAAAGAAGAGACATAGTCCAGCCACGCTTTCTTCTTTTGCTCTACGGAAGCTGCCACTTCCACATCCCACCATGCATCACCATTTGTTTTTCTATGCTTCTTTGAACTTCCACATACTTCTTTCGCTGTATCTACCATACTCTCTTTCAATACTCTCCAGCATGGCAGCATATGGATGTCCTTATGTTGGAAAAATGTGTTTGACACAATAAGGTTTCTCTCCATGCATACATCCGCTATGAGCCTACCTGCGTCGTTCACTCTCTTATCACCAAATGGACCAAGTACGTCCTCATAGTCGGCACGCTTGGTCCCCACCCATCCGTTCAGATCTCCGCATACAATCACGCGTTCACTGGTTTCTGCCATATCCAGAACTTGCCTAACATTGTCCCAAAACTTCTCTAGGTCTGATGCCACCGAGGATACTGCGGGAGCATATGCTACAACCATGAATACCTTGGTGACACCTAGTTTTATACGGACCCAGAGAAGTCTGGGATCATACGTTCCGTAATCCTTCACACCTGAGGCCAAGCGAGAGGACAACAGCACTCCTACCCCCATGCTGGCTCGATCGCCCTGTGGTACACCAGACCACAGAGCCATCCCGCCACCAGGAAGATCGCAGGCGTCGCTGCCCCTTCGCTTGGTCTCTGTTACACAGAGCACGTCTAGCTGTTTGTCCGCCATGACGGATATCAGCTCGTGCAACTTACCTTCCACACAACCTCTTACATTCCACGTGCCCACCCGGCACTCCGTTCTCCTCGACTCGCCTAACTGGGCAAGGCGTGATGGGTGGCGGCCCCCATCGCCGCAACTGCCGATGTTCGTACCGACGGGGGCGGGTCGGTACGCGTCGCCTCCGGGGGACGCCCTAACCCGCATTGCGGTACGCATATCGAGCCGGATTAGCAGTCTAATTAGACTGGCAGGGGACGCGAACGAGCACGCTCCGGACTATGCCCCCCACTTGCAATAAAGCGTTAAAATTCTTAAATCTTTTTAAGGTGTTGGCCGGAACAGGATAGGGTATTCACCCAAAACATCTCAGACAACTTTACATAGCTTTGATACGCAGCAGGTTAGATTATTGTAGCTTCCTCTATGATACCAGTGCCAATTGTCACTTAGACAAAGTCGTTAGGGTACAAAACCAAGCAATGCGTATAATTGGAGGCTTCATTAAAAGCACTCCTATCCATGTTATGGAAAGTGAGCTCTGTTTACCATCGTTGTATATACGTAGAACCTATTTAGCGTCCAAATTTTGGCTTAAATCAAAATCTCTCGAAAACGATACTAATATGAAGTGTATATTAGAACTTAATTCGATTATAGATGATCCCTATTGGCTTAGAAAGAAAATCCCAAAATTAATATTAGTCAATAAAATGTTAAAGGATCTACCAATGCAATCATTTAGCAAAATACATATTTATTCATTGGATAGCTGGATAACAAGATTTAATTTAGCTAAACTTATTGTTACAGAAATAGATAACTCACTCCTTCCTAAAAGATATGCTAATGTTAGTACATTAATAATTTAAGGAACATTTGTAATGATTATCTATACAAACAATACCCATTACACTATAAACTGTTCACGGATGCCTCTTTAGGTGTGGGGGCTCTGGTGCAGCATTTGTTGATCCACAAACAGGATTAAATGCAAAATTTAAGCTCCAAGAAAATATGTCAATAATGCACAGTGAGCTTATAGCGATATTGGAATCCTTGGCCTACATTAGTTCTATAGACAGTAACAGATTCATTATACTGACTGATTCAAAAAGTGCGCTTTTACATCTGGCTAGATAACCTCGACTTTTCGAGGCTACTCTATAGCCTATAGCATTCTGAATTCCATTCGCAATCTCACATGGCAAAATAAAACAGTAGTGCTGCAGTGGATTCCTTCGCATATCGGTATCATGGGGAACGAGGAGTCTGATCGAATGGCAAAAGAAGCGATAACTGATGGGATTTTCTGTCATCATCTCCAGATACACAGTGAATTGTTGAGCCAAGTCAAAATTAAATGTCAACAGCTATGGCGAGAATATTTCGATGAACGATCACGATTTAGGGGAATATGGTACAAAACAATAGAGTGTGAGCCTCCTCGTCACCCATGGTTCGAAAAGATACCCAAGAACAGAAAGCAGGTAGTTGCCATGATGAGGATCCGCTCTGGTCATATTCCGTCTAATGTGTTTAAATACCTAATGGGCAAGGTGGATTCACCGAATTGTGAGTATTGTAACTCGGTTGAAGACGTACAGCATCTGTTGGTGGAATGTGCTCGGGGCGATGCCCTACGTAATAATAATCTTCTACAGGATAGCATTATTTGCATGAATGTGGGTCAGTGTAATAGCATTCTGGCTTCACCTGTATCAGATGAAGCCAGGATTCTCATGGATATTTATTTAGATATCTTAGGTTAAGTTAGTATAATAAGATAATTTTACTATAGGAGTGGCATGGTCGGTTACCGACAAAACTCCTAATTAATAAAATAGAATAAAAAAAAAATACTGAAATTTAGCATTTAATATGCTTGATTATTTATAAAAACCAGATAAGGAGCGAAAAACGATTGTCACAAGTGGGATTCGAGCTCACACCTATTAAAATTCCATTCCAATCGTGCTGCCACTTACACCACCGTGAGCTTTTGTAGGACATTCAATTCTAGCATCGTATTATATTTTCGTCTATTAAGGAGACGTGTGCCATCTACTCGACAATGTTTACACATTGCACAAGCTCAATACTCAAACTTTGCAGTTAGAATTGTATTAAACGATGACATAACCTTGTTATTCAAATTACTGAAATTTAGCATTTAATATGCTTGATTATTTATAAAAACCCGATTACGAGCGAAAACAATTTTTCGCTTGTAAACGGGTTTTTATAAATATTTACATTTTAAACATTTTTGATTCTTGATTTCTATTATATTCCGCTATAGGGCTAGTGTTCTCTATCACAGGTCGATAATGTCTTACGTCAATTTTGTTAATACAAGATATTACATATATGGATGCCATCAGAACCCTGATATTATTTAGGAGGTCGATGAAAAATTTACTCTTACTTCGTAGTAAATTATACAAAAGTTGTTTAAAGAGTTTTATAATAACAAGCCGCCTGCCTGACGTCAACCTTCCATGGGAATGCCTTTATCGATGAAAACAACTGAGTCTTCTTTTGCAAGACCCATGAGCAATGTGTCTTTTTTGCTTTCTTTTAATTTTTTTTTAAACAGCACCCTGCACTAAGGTAATAATCCTTTTATTACGGGGGACTTTACAAACATATAATTAAACGACACAAGTTACACACAGACCCAGGCAAATAATCTGTGGAGCGTACAAAGCAAGCTATTGTCCCGCGTGGGAATCAACCTCCTAGAACTGGCACAGTAGTTCGTTACCTTAACCACTATGCTCTCTTGGCAGTCATCTGGGTAGATAGCATTCGTAGCCACCATCATACAGCTACATAATAGGTGTATATTTTAATTGGAGATTTTTTTTGTATCTTCTTTCAAGTCATATATAATGTATAAAAAAGGTAATAATTCAATGTTTTTCATCTACCTCACTACAGTATTTGTATTTTATAGTACATTACTGCAGCGGCCAGTTAAAGAGACATTGATGGACGAACGTGTAAATGTGGGCCGAGGCGTAGCCGAAGCACACATACGTAAGTCCATCAATTCCTAGTTGTGGCCAAGGCTTGTATAGTGCTTTTCTCAAAAAATGCACGGAAATTAAAACTAAGTAGTACTAAGTAGAACTGTATACATGACGAACAACGAACAACATTTTTCACGTGCTAAAGGGTTCATTTGATTTTCATTTCAAACAGGTTTCTTTTTTAGGCCAGTTCGAAATTTAAATAAAACTCTGATAAGTTGCCTATTTGGTTGCCATGTTTCGAAGTAACAAATTGTTCCATTTTTAAAATACACGATAGATATGAATTAACATATATATTTATTTGGCCGCTAAAACACGACAGATATGGATTTTCATACATTTTTTGGCGGCCGCTGCTCGCATGTATTTGATCAGTACAGCAATATCGATTTATCTCGAAGAAGTTTGTCAAAATAATGCTCAAATTTCCAAGCATGTTTGAGAAAAATATTTTAATTACTTACATAATATGAAGCTATTGGTATCAGCAACGAGATAGCAGCGTTACAAGCGATTACTACAGTGACGAGTAAACTACCACCGAATCTTGCTGCCATTTCACCAGCCGGGATCTGGAGTACTATATAGCCCCAGAAGAATGACGATAATATCACACTTTGCGTCTGCATATTCCAGTCGAATGCCTGAAAGAGATATAAAAGATATTAGAACCATATCATCTGTAGGAATTCATCACATTTTCTTTAAACGTCTATTATGGCTACAAATTGCTTAAACCGCCCAGGCCGATAGAAGCCAATTGAGCTATCGGAACAGATTCCTTAATTTCGATTGCCCTTCTGGTGGATTAATGTCTCAGGTACAATTTACAGCGATCGCGTGAGCTCTGACCTCTAAGGCGCTCGACCAGAGAGACTTATTATAGATAGGGTCCTGCCTGTCCTGCTGGTGTGCCGTACAGTGCCACGGACGGAACCACCTTGGGTATTAGGACGATGAATTGTATTAATAAGCCTGTCATCCCACATATCATCATCATCATTATCGTACGCTTATCCCAATTACTTACGGTCGATATGTACTTGTCTTTCATCGTATATATTATTATTGCAAAAGATATCCCTACTAATATATAAATGTGAATGTAAGTTTGTTTGTTACGCTTTCACGCTAAAACTACTCAACCGATTATCATGAAACATTGTACACATATTCTTGGAGGTATTAAAAGTAACATAGGATACTTTTTATTAAAAAAAAATCAAAATTTTTATATGAAAAATACAAAAATTGTTTGTCAAAAAATCTCAAAATCTAGCTTCTTCAACGCCATCTAGCAGTCCAGTAATGAAGTTCTAACCTTGAGTATTGTAATACCGTTGCACTGTATTACCGACGGTCAAAAATAAAAATAGGGGATCAACAACTTTAGGAAAGTTACCTTTTACGCGGGCGAAGCCGCGGGCAGATGCTAGTTGGTAATATTTTTATGAACGGCCATTTGCTTGATGTCAGCTCTATTTAAGAACGTAATGATTGACCAGACGGTATCAGGTAGAATTGATCCAATTATTCGTAGCCGCTACTTCACATCAATATATTATACCACATAGAAATTTTATATTTGCATCATCATTCTCCTATTCTTATTCCATCTACTTGGAGTCGATACAATCTGTACTCTTCAGTCATACTACATATTGTAAAAGTTACTGGCAATAGTTTTATGACCAGCCGCCTGCCAGACGTCAACCCTCCTTGGGAATGTAATTGTTGACCAAACAGCATGAGATGGAGTTGGCCCAGGTTGTTATAAATTTTATATTTGTATATGGACTAAGAAATACAAAGTCAATAGTTAATTGCCAACATTGATATACAAAGCTGTCAAGGATAAAGTTTAGCGATTATGTTATGACTCATTGTGTTACATTGACTCTGTTGATATTAATCCACAATTGTATAAGTGTTATATTTACTTGTTCTTATGTCAACTTACGATAGTTATTGCTATGATTTTTATAACCACCTCTAAAATATTTTACATTAGAATATTTTGTATCACTTCAAGAAAATGAATGCAGTGTTTTTGGATATGTTCCAGCATAATATATAAGGAAGTTTGAAAGTTGCGCCAGTGATGAAAAAGATAAGGAATGATTGACATGGTATGGACATGTGATGAGACGGAGTGAAAATAATGTTTTAAGGAAAGTTTTAATTATGAACTTTGAAGCATTTAGAGGTAAAGGAAGACCAAAGAAAAGACGGGTGGACTGCGTGAGGCATGACATGGATTGATAAGGATTGACTGCAACGATAACGTCCGATAGGACTGTATGGAAGAGGATGACATAGTGCGTCGAACTCCGTGTAAAATTGGGATTATTATCTCAATTGCTATTGCAAGATGATGATATTCTGGCATTATTCTGTCATATATAAAAATTGTTTTCTATCTTTGCCAAAATGGTTACATTTAAATTTCGTTTAGGGCTAAAGTTAGGAATAAAGTTAGAGCTCTCTAGTGCCTATCGCAGAGAGTCATGAAGCCAGGGATATATGCGGTTACGATGGCTGTATGTTCGTATTATGCTTTATTGGTAAATGTTGATAATTCGTGAAGAGGGCGGTAGTATGTCGCCTGGTGTAGTGGCCGTCTGACACAAAGACGCTCGTTGGGAGGTCATCGCCTGTAGCAGCACGGCAGGGCAAGGCATGGTTTTTGTGTTTACATGAAAACTCCCGCCGGTGCTGATACAGTGAATGGAGTAGGGGAACAAAACCTTTGTCTTTTCGGGTTTCATTTGCGTTCTTTAATTATATATTTAGAAAGTCCCCCGTAATACAAGGATTAGTACAAAGTGTTGTCTATTATTAAAAAAAAAATATATCATAAAACACTTGAATTTCTAAGCTACTTAGTTATGCCAGAACACAATTTTTAGCGGCACAACTGTCAATTGATCCTCGTTAACCAAAGGGATAATGATATTCCAGGACTAAATCCGTTGTCAAGATATCCGATGGTACTGATTTACAACGGTCACTCATAAATATTAATAGCAGTTTTGGAATTGTCTAAACTGCTTCGTCGATATCGTACATAAATTTAAGAGAATTTGTATAAAACCGTTTAAAAATACTTAAAACTGTGAACGTACTTAACATCATCATCATCTCAGCTCATATACGTCCCACTGTTGGGCTCCAGTCTCTTGCTTAATGGGAGAGAAATTGACCGACTATACCACGCTGGTCAGACGTGTTGGTATAGGCACAGATTAATAAATAACAGATACTTCACTCGGTAGAAAATTACCTACTGCTATAATAGCCTACTCTGTCGCGTCAGCAACTGCCGCATGCTAAAATGTGCCTAAATGCTCAAGCGTACAATTGTAATTACTTAGCACCTCGCGATCCCACAGCAATCACAGGGCTGCCTCTACGATAAAATGCATGAGTACTTCCGGGTTGAGAGCCCTCAGCGCTCACCCACAGTCCGGCTAAAGTTGTCATAGCCATCTGAGGCTAACAAGTAAGTCACAAAAAACAAGCATATTTCAAAGGAATAATTTTGAGAATGCCCTCATGAACTGTATCGGTGTAGGGTCTCGACAATTACCACCCTGTTGAGGGCGGTGACAACATTTTTTTCTAGGCAATCCTGATGTAAGCGTTTCGTAAACATAAAATTAATGCCTTCTTTCTTCAAATCCTCGCATAGCCTGATTAGTTAGATTAGATATTTTTTCTTAATCGTGTACAAAATTATTTGTCAGTAAGTTATTCCTGATACATTTAATTAAATGTGGGACTTCAAATATGTAGCAATTTTTTTTACCCCTTTTTTTTTACTTGATTTGGACCCATTTACTGCACATAAGGCACCAGACGCCATCGTAGGTACAAACGAATGGAAAGAATAAAATTTAACAACGTACATACGCTTCGCTTGCGAAAACCGCACTGTATTTGGTCCGCAAACGGCCCGCCGAGCGGTAGGCAATTATAGCGCGTAAGTACATGGAGTGACGTAGGCCTGGTATAGGTATGGGTTTCGAATTTGCCTTCTCTGGCATAGATGTTATATGCGTTTTATATCCCTTAGTCGTTTCTTACGATCACCCACGGGTAAGATAGGGAGTGGTGAATTGTTTTCTTACCGTCACCACACGGAAGAAAACTAAAGAACTAAGTACAATCAGTTCAATTATGACGCACCGTTGTCTGCAAAAAGTGACACAACTCTAAAATTTAAATTTTATTATATTCCAATTTTTGATGATGGTTGGGGATATATTATTATAATTTCTCCATATCAACTCTTGATCGTCATTCTTAAGGCAATTATGAAGACGGTCTTACATTTAGAATTGTATTTTAGGAAGCTGAAAAAAAATCTTATTTTGACTATCCTGAAACATTTTGTTTTTAGAGTTGTATCACTTTTCTTTCGGGCCATGATAATCGATAACAAATTAGATCTATAAAACTACTTTTCTAAGACTGAATTTACTCCATGCCCGTTAATAGTATATTTTTAACAAGTACAACCCATAATAATACGAATTATTTATTTCTGGCACAATATTGTGTTCATAATAAGAGTAAATCAAAGTAACACGTACAATATCTAGCATTATATATTGCCCGTCGAGTCATAGAAAGAGACAATAGACTAATTTCGGCTTCGCTAGCATTGTTCTTCTCGTAAGCTAACTGTGTGACGTCACATAAAGGACGAACAGTCCGATATCTATGAACTATTACAGCAGCAATGGCTTTTTGTTCTTTAATAATAATTTGCGATTATCATTTTTTTTTTACTATTTTCATTTTTTTTTATTGCTTACAGTGGTAGACGATCATGCAGCACATCTAACGCTTAATGTTACTGCCGTCTTTGCAATAGCAATAGCAACAGCTAGAGAACGGACTTAGCTTTTGTCTAATACCAAAGATACAGCCAGGCTGCTTCCTATCAATGGAAACTCCAAACCCACCGAGTAAGTTAAGTTACCGATTCTTTCACCCATCGAACAAGGCACAACATCTATCACATTGTCGTTGCTTAGACGTCGATTTTCTACGAGAATATGGTATTGCCACGGACCGTCCCGCGTCTGTGAAAGGAAATCTGTCAACAGTGTGGCCCCACCACTATTAAAGATTAGGCACACCTGCACTCTCTTGCATTTGAACAGCGACTGACAAATGGCATACAGGTAGTGTGCGAAAGAGACAACGCTATACGAAGACGAAATTAACCGAATGCTTCTTTTCAAAGATCGATGTGCATTATAATTAATATTGCCGGATAATATAAAATAGATAATATAAATGACGTAGATTGGATTGCTGTGTAGTAGGTAGCGGCTAAGAATACAACCAACACTTACTCTGTTCGTGGATGTCGTAAAAGACGACTAAGAGCTTTATATCGACCTGGGCCAACTCCACCTGATGCCGCTTGGTCAACAATTACATTCCCAAAGAGGGACGTCTAAGCAATGACATTGATTGACGTCAGGCAGGTGGCCGGTCATAAAACTATAGCCAATAACTTTTTGCAATATGTACGATAAAAGCTGAGTACAAATTGTGTCGTCACCAAGTAGGTAATTGGGATAAGAGTATGAGAATGTTGATGATAAAGTGACGTAGATTGGAATTCATATCCGAGGTTTATAGTAATCTATTTTCATTATATGTAATGTCTGCAAGAGTTATTTGTAATATATTATAATGGTGTCTGATGTTTAGGCGAGTATTACATATTTGAAATAAAAAGTCCTCTCATGATCATGATCACTGTTAAGTGTATGAAACGTCGGGCAATTAAAAATGAAATACGCGATAGAATCCGTAAAAGTAGTTTTATAATATATTATTATTATTCAAGTAAATGTATAAATAAATCACATGTATATGAGCAATTTAATATTTGAAACTAATTAATAATTATTTTCGTATTTTGCTCAATATTCTGTTGTAATTTATGAACATTAAGTTTAGTAATATAATATTTACTCCAATATTTCTGATAAATTTTAATGATTTTCTACTACGCTACACGTGTTCGCATGTAAAAGGAATTCGGTTTCATTATTACGATGGTTAGATATTTTATTTGATGTTATATATTTTTTATTATATTTTTCATTTAATTATTTCATTTTACGAACGAATTAAATTACGAATTTTTACCATTTTACCATAGTTTTACCATGTTATTAACTCACTTTCTTGAAATTGAAATTTTGTAATTGATTTTAACCTAATTGACTGATGAGCTAGATGACCTGTTTGGAACATAGCACAGAAGCGGATGACAATAGACAAAGTGTGAAAAAAAAGAGAGAGAGATAAAACCGCTGAGTTTCTTGCAGGATCTTCTCAGTAGCGGTCTCATTCCGCTCCGGTGGTAGTTTATTAGATTAAAATGTAAAAAATGTCAATATGTAAGTGCCCTTACAGGATTTATGAACAATAAATGAATTTGAATATTGAATTTGAAGATAAAAGAAATTAAATAAAATGATAAAAAATAATAAAGTATTTAAAATCAATTCCAAAACATGATCTGTCAGCGGCGACAAGCACGTCTTGCCTTAAGATTTATACTGTTTGGAGAAATAATTGGCCGAAGTCATCGTAAGGCAGTTTAACTGTAGAGAGCCTTAGTTTCAAACATCAGTGCTAACCGCTGCCGATCATTGTTTTTTTTTTTAACTATATGGTTGGCTATATCAAGAGTTGGGCAGTGGTTGTCGCCTTCTGTGAAGCAGTTGTTTCACGACAGGTTAGCGTTCACGCTCACTTTTTTCTTCCAACGCTTCGTACTATTAGAAAGGTTGTGATTGGAACATAACCAATCCAAAAACAAAAATGTTTTATCCCTCTATAAGCAGTAATCAACATCTCTAGTAAATTCCACTTACATTTTCATCATCTTTATCTGTCATGGCCACAATAGCCATACTCATGTTGACTCGCATGCTGAAAGCAAGCACCATTGCCAAGAACAACATCAGCACTTGCAAATGGCGGATGCCCAGGATTGAATCTGCAACAAGAAAAAAATCATCATAAAAAATTATCTCAAGTCAATATATGTGTAATAGTTGGGTCATCCTGTTGACAGTTTTCTGTCAGCCGCCGACAGTCCGTCCGAAACAGTACCACACTCGGACAAAAAATCGACATCTGAGCAGTGACAATGTGCTATAGTACTTCGTTTGATGACCGAGAGAGTTGAAAACTCAACTTTTTGGGAGGATTTTGGTTGGTAGGTCGCGCCTTAGCTGTACTCCTAATATTTCAAAGGTCCATGAGCGGTAGTAACACTTACTATCAGATGTGCTGCTTGCCCGTTTGCTACCATAAGCAATAAACAAATAGCTTTACGTCACTGCTGGTAGGTTCAAGCCTCTTTCACAATGGTAATGAAATTGCCGCACCATACCACGTCGATCAAACTTTAGTCGTCTTTTACGATCAACTACGAGAATTGAAGGGGTAGCGAAGAATGTTTCATTTAAAAAAAAATCAATAAACCTGCCTGCGTAAAAAGTGAACCAAAACTACGTGCATAATAAAAAAAAACTGAAAAGAAAAAACAAGCACTTAGATGTCCGGTGGTCTAGAATTCTATAATATATTATTGAATGAATACTATTGAAGGAAATAAAATATATTCTAATAATGTAACATAATAACTAAACAGTCGGGATCCATTATTCGATTTTTCAATGTCTTTCAGTCCGTCCGTTTGATTTAATGACTTTTCGCGTCGCGTCTTTCGACCCCGGAGGCGGAGGCGGAAGTACGGATGTTTATGTTCATGTTATGGCCGCGCGGGCATCGTCAGAGTCCGTCAGCAAATGTCGAGGAAGTCAGATTGCGGATATTTTTGATGGGACGTAGTTATGCGATGGGACGTAGTTATGCGTTATGCAGCCCCAATCACTAAGGGGTTGGGGTGTGTCATGGCAGAGACCATCCAATTATCTTCACAAACTTTCATATTTATAATATTAGTAGGATAATCGAACTTAAGATTAACTAGTTTTCAACAAAAAAGACTAGATGCACCGACACGAATTGTTTTGCTGCCGTTTTTTTATAGAATCGCGTTATTCGAAGGCTGTCAATAGTGTTTTTATAATATTTGTATCAATTATTTGACCGTGATTTCAGCAGATCGTTTTTATTGTGAACGTAATTAAAAATATTTTACTGTATTTTTGTAAATTTCATACATTCTTTTACTTAAGTAGTAAAAGAATGTATTAATTCAACAACGATAATGTTAGGGAAGTTCTGGATATGGCAGAAATCAGTGAACGCGTGATTGTATGCGGAGATTTGAACGGATGGGTGGGTACCAAGCGCCCCGACTATGAAGACGTACTTGGTCCATTTGGTGATAAGAGGGTGAACGACGCAGGTAGGCTCATAGCGGATGTATGTATGGAGAGAAACTTATTGTCTCAAACACATTTTCCCAACATAAGGACATCCATATGTATACATGGAGAAGGAATGAACAGAAAAGTATAGTATATATATGACGTCAATATCGGCGTTAAGTAGGGGTGCGTTCTGTCAGCCAGGCTGTTTATCATATATCTGGATAAATGTCTGCAAAGGTTGAACGATATTAATGTGGGAGTCCAGATGGGTGACTCAGTGGTCACTGCTCTGCTTTATGCAGATGATGCAGTCCTGCTGGTACAGTTAGCGACTGACCTGCAGACCCTAGTCGACATAATGACAGAAGATTGTAAGAAAGAGGGTCTACGCGTGAATGTGAGCAAAACCAAAATAATGGTCTTTGAAAGAGATGAAGCCAGAACAGATGTAAGAGTAACAATAGGTAATGATGTATTAGAGCAAGTGGATGAATTTGTATATCTTGGATGTGGATTTAGCAGAGATGGAAGGTACACCACTGATATAGAGCGCATAGTGAATGCGGGAAATAGAGTGAACGGAGCGTTGGGGCAACTTCTCGGCAGCCACCACCTCAGCCAGAAGGCACGTGTAGCAATACATAACGCAGTGCTTGTCCCAACATTACTGTATGGAAGCGAGAGTTGGGTATGCAGAAAAGAGTATGAAAGTAAAATTAATGCGGTCGAAATGCGATCTCTGCGGAAAATCTGTGGAGTTAGGCTGACCGACCGCATTCGTAACGACGACGTAAGAGAGCGAGTAGGTATGAAAGAAAGTATTGGTGTAAAGATGCGAAAGGGAATGCTCCTATGGTTCGGACATGTAGAAAGAATGCCGAACGAACGTCTGGTTAAGAATATATACAATGCGAAAGTGGAAGGATGTAGGTACCGGGGGAGACCGAGACTAACCTACCTAGATCAGATCGGTCATGTACTGAAGGGAGGTGGAGTCAAGAGTCTCCGAAACCGGCGAGCGTGTATGAAGAGAATTATGAATGTTGAGGAAGCGAGTGAAGTATGCAAAGATAGAGTTCTCTGGCACTCTGTTCTCTCTGCCTACCCTGCAAGGGATATGGCGTGATGATATGTATATATATATATATATATACAAGAATTGCTCGTTTAAAGATATTAGATAGATAGATAAGTACAGACACATATGTGTCTATATCTATACAAAAAAAAAATTCTTATAAGATTCTAGTTAGATGGACTGTCCATAATTTTCTTGTGGTTTAAGAATAAAATGATTACCCAACTCTTACTCGCTTGTTTGAAGTCGGTTAGAGTGGTCGAGTTATAAGAGAAGGACATTAGTTTTTCTGGTTCTTTTTGTTGATTGGTTGTTTTTATTGTTGGTAGATAGCATCCTACCTATACCCTTGATATTACAAAGGTCCATGGAGAGGAGTAACATATATCATTAGGTGTGCTGTTTCCTCGATTGCCACCATAAGCGAAAAAAAAAGACATCATAAATACAGACTTATCATATAAAAACTTGACACCGGTAATGATGGATTCGTATTAGCAGCTGATTTCCATTACAAAAAAACTTCTGTAGACCATATTCAGTCAAAAATAAAAACAGACCACTTTACCATCTGTACAGTCCACGCAAACAGTAGCGAATGCGTTGTTCCGTAATAGATCGAGTTTGAATCCGAATGTTTATTTAACATTGGGTTACAGAGAAGTCAGAAGTTTGTACTTCTAACATAAATATAACTTAGAAAACATTTATATAATTGTTATAACAGCTTCTCATCAAAGAAAATATCTTAATAATTAGAATTCGTCTGTTACAACAGATCCCATTACGATCCCTCGTGGTATTTTCCAAGGCGACTCATTATCACCCCTTTTATTTTGCATTGGTATTAATCCACTATCACTCGTACTAAACAAATATATTAACAAAGGATATAATTTTAAAAATAATACCACAATTAACCATTTACTGTACATGGACGATTTAAAAGTATACGCTAATAATAAAAATGATCTTAAGATTCTATTAGATAGCACCGAAATCTTTACTAGGGACATAGGGATGGAGTTTGGTTTAGAAAAATGTAACGTTTGCACTTATCAGCAGGTAGAAAGACTGAACAAAGGGGTGACGGGCATATGTTATTGAGCGGATTAAAGTTTGAATATCTTAAAGGAGACGAAAATTATAAATATTTAGACATCAATGAAGCAGGAAAAATTGACCATAATGAGATCAGAGATCATGTAAAAAGAGAATATTTTAAAAGAATAAAGTCTATCACTAATTCACAATTAAACGCCAGAAACTTCATCAAACACTTATACGGTACCAGTTTTATTATATATACATTTGGAATAATAAATTATAAAACCAGTGATTTAAATAAAATAGACACTAAAACACGCAAATTATTAACTATCTACAATGCTCAAAAACAGAAAGCCGAAATCGAGAGATTATATTTACCTATAGATGAGGGCGGCAGAGGACTCATAAATATAGAAACGTTATACAAAACACAGATTATAAAGTATAGACAATATTTAAACAGAGAACAAGACCATATTTTAGAAGCAATAGTCAAACATGATAAACATAAAGATAAATACTCAATATACAAAGAAGGAAGAAGTAACGCAATAAGTATAGGATTAACGGAAGATCAAAACTACACAGAAGAAGAAATAAATAAGGCAGCAATATAAGCAGTAATCAACAGATGGAGAGTAAAACCACTACATGAACAGTTTTATAGATCAGTAATAGAAAAGGAGAATGTAGATAAGGAATACTCGTTTAGATGGCTCAAGAAACAAGCGATATCGGCCACATTAGAATCTACCGTATTCGCTATACAAGATCAAGCAATAGTAACTAGACAAATAGAAAGAGATATTCACAAACAGCCTGTCAGTGGTAGATGCCGGTTGTGCTTAACAAAGGATGAAACCATACAGCATATTGTTTCAGGATGTGAAAAATTGGCGGGCACTTATTACGTGAACAGGCATAACAATATTGTTAAGTACATTTGGTGGGCACTAGGAAATAAACATAAATTAGGAACAGATAAGCTATGGTGGAAATTAAACCTAATACAACCTCAGATGAAAGAGTCCGATGTGGCGAAACTAATGTGGAAAATACCAGTGCAAACAGATTTAACAGTAACACACAATAGACCGGACATTACATACGTAAATAAAGTAAAAAATAAATCCTATTTAATAGATATATCCATACCATCTGACTATAATATAGGACCAAAAGAAATTGAAAAACTAAGTAAATGTCATCTTTTAAGAACAGAAATAAGCCGGCTATGGAATACACATGCGGAAACCATACCAATAGTGATAGGAGCAACAGGAATGGTAACTAAAAGCGTCCACCGATACATACATAAATTAGAAGCTAATATAGACATACATATAATACAAAAGCAGGCAGCCATACACACAACTATAATTAGTAAAGTTTTGGGGGACACAGTTTTTTTTTAAATTCTAGGGAATCTGAAAATCCTCTTCCCTGAAAGTCTCAGGGCGGGATTTTGGATATAAAACAAACCGAGCAAAAACTCGTGTAAAACTAAAAGAAAAATAATAATAATATTGATTTATTTTGTGTTTGGTGTTTGGTAGCGGCTGCGAATAATACCAACTCTATAATTTGCTCGTGGATGTCTTAAAAGACGACTAGAAGCCTTATAACGAAATGGGCCAACACCATCTGATGCTTTTTGGACAACAATTGCATTCCCAAGGAGGGTTGACGTCTGGCAGACGGCCAGTCATAAAACTATTAGCAATAACTTTTACAATATGTACTATGAAAGAAGAGTATATATTGTATCGACCCCTAATAATTGGGATAAGAGTAGGAGAATGATCAATAACATTGAATTAATTGCATGTTTTCATTTGAAGAGAATAGGAAATATGTGGATTAATTATTGTATTATTATAATCTACATGATAAAAGAGAAATAATGATATTATCCCAAACCTCACTTGCCCGTAGAAGTAAAAATTTGCTGAGAGGTCACCAGGAGAATAGGCAGAAGGTCTCATGTATGTATAAAGCTTTACTATAATCGCCTAAAAATCTAAAATGTGCTGCTTATTCGTTTGCCGTCATAAGCAATAAAAAAAAAGAGAATTACGTCCAATTATATGGTGATGAAGGAAGAATACAATTTACTAACCCCTATTCTGCCTATGGGTGTAAGACGACTAAGGAATAAAATATGCATATAACATTTATGCAAGAGAATGAAAACTCAAAATAAAATCCTTTATCAACACGTCTGACCAGCATGGTATACTAACCTGGATGGCCACAGACGGTAAGGAAGCGGTACCAGTTGCCGGCTCTATAGCGATGGGCCTTCCTCAACACGGCATGTTATGGGGCTGTACGCCGCCCTTCTGTCGCCCCGAATGGAATGAGTGAGGTGGGTCTAGGCCAGGGGTCGACAACCTTTTGAGTTGGAAGAGCCAAAAATAAGAATTTATAAAGGCTTAAAGTTTTTAAAGAGCCACATTTTTTTGTCAACAATAAATTGAGCCTAATCCTCATTAATCAATTCAGAACCATTTTTATTTTTTTTTTCTTTATAAAGTATTTTATTTTTGTGTATAGAACTAAAGAGTCGCAACTTCACATCCAAAGAGCCGCATGTGGCTCGCGAGCCGCAGGTTGCCGACCCCTGGTCTAGGCCATAGCCTGCCCGAAAAAAAAATAAAAAAAATATGGTATAGTAGGTCAATTTCCCTTCCATTGTACAAGAGGCTCGAGCCTTTTAGAAGATATATGAACTGAGATAATAGTTAAGTTTAATAGTAGACGACAAAAATCTGAATTGTAATGATGAATACCAAAGGACTGGCGACACGCAGTCCAGTTAAAAATAATGACCTTGTTAAGTTTCACTAGGAGTGGTCTAACATTGTAGACGAGACTTTTATCGTCAATAAATCTGATATTGTATTGATACTCATTGAAGTGCAATGTAATGATTGTTGATAACGCAATATGGTTTGACAATAATCTCGTGAAGGTCGTAAATGAATAACAAATAAAATATTCCGAGACGTGATTTCTGACGTTTAAGTTTTTTCATTCAACAACCAATGCTCAGATAGTACTATCAGTCAGTGATTGACTGACCAGGTAAGTATCAATGCTGAGATAAAGTAGATATTAAAGTAACCATCTTCATGCCGAGTGTGAGAGAATCGATACCCATGTACAACAGTTTATGTCGCGATAAACAAATTATTGTTTTGAATTTGGTTGTTATTTGAGTTTATTAATTGTATATTCTTAAAGTCCCTCACAATGAAAGCATTTATTCCTTACATCATTATTCTCCTACTCTTATCTCAATTACTCGAGGTCGATACAATATGTACTCTTCTTTCATAGTAAATATTGTAAAAGTTATTGGCAATAGTTTTATAACCGGCCGCCTGCCTGATGTCAACCCTCCTTGGGAATGTAATTGTTGACCAAACGGCATCAGATGGGGCTCAGGTCGTTATAAGGCTCTTAGTCGTCTTCTACGACATCCATGAGCAAAGTAAGGGTTGGTAGTATTCGTAGCCGCTACCACACGGCTTCATTTATTCCTTACATATAGTTATATTAAATAAAAAAAATAGAAAATTATATAATATGTTGCAACTTTTTTTTGGTGGCGAGCTATGGAGCGATCATACCCCGCTAAATCCGCCCGGGGCAACAGAAGAAGCGGCGCGCGACCCCATAGACCCGCCCTACATGTACCTCTCTACGCCGAGCGAGCGGGCTACCAGAACCCGGTCTTTGTCTTCGGTGGTCGACGAATATGTTGCAACTTAGAAGTTATTGCTACTTTCATCACCTCAGATCACACACGTCCCGCTGTTGAGTTCGAGCCTCCTCGAAACCGGAGGGAAATTAACCTATTACACCACGCTGATCACACATGTCGGTATAGGGTTTTGTTTCAAAATTTCCTTCTCTTGCATAGACGTTATATACGTTTTATATCCCTTAGTCATCTCTTAAGATCACCCACGGGTAAGATAGGGGGTGGTGAATTGTATTCTTACTCCGTCACCACATGGAGAAATTGCTATTTTAATGACCGGTAATACATAATTACAATGTTTTATTGTAGTTATTACCACGTAGTACAGGCGTGCATTTACGCATATAATAAAAACAGACACAGGTCTATGTCTGACACTATAGATACTGAAGATAAAGTTATAAGTACAGGTCTTTATTAGAGCAAATGTAATGCTTCGAATTGAAAGTAGTTTTCACCGATGCAGCAGTGTAGCAACACTACAGATCTAACTTAAAACATGACGTCATATAGGACAAAAAAATATGAATAAATCTCAGTTAATCATAGTCATAGAAGGACTGTGTTCCCATAGTCATGAACGCTGTAAATTGTTCAAAATGTCGGGACATTAAAATCAAAAACAAACGCAATAGAATCAAAAATAAAATAGTTTTGTTTCAAATGTATTTACGCGAGTATAAATCTTCAGAAATCAATAAATATCATCATAATTAATATCTAAATATCTGTGTGCTGACGGAGTAAGAATACAAATCACCACCACCCCTATTTTACCCGTGGGTGATCGTAAGAGATGACTAAGGGATACAAAGGGCATAAAACATCTATGCAAGAGAAGGAAATCTCGAAACAAAACCCTATACCAACACGTCTGACCAGAGTGGTATAGTAGGTTAATTTCCTTCCCATTACGGAGGAGGCTCGAGCCCAACAGTGAGACATATTATGAGCTGAGATGATGATGATGAAATAATTTATAGCTATGCAGCAGGAATAATTAGGTACTTCATAAAAGTGAAAATGCATTTAGCTAATAATATGACTATTTGTAACTAAAGAAATTTTCTCTATACTGTTTATAATTTCTCATAATAATTTATTATCAAGTTGAACGATTTCATTGTTCTTTTCCTATAGATAAAGGTCCGTTTATGGTAGCTACGTGGAGCGGACCTCACCTTTCTCCGTAAGATGGTTGGGAGAAAAGTCTGCTTTAGTAGTTAGCTGGGGAATCATATCGTCCATCGACATTGTTGCATTATATTATATTTTCTCAAACATGTTTATTTAACAACCTTTTATTTATTGTATAGTGTCGATCTGTTACTCCAAAACAGGCAGCCAAATAGGCAACTTATTAGAGTCTTATTAAAATTTCGAACTGGCTTGAAAAATAAACCTGTCTGATAATGAAAAAAAAAACAAATGAACCCTTTAGCACGTGAAAAATGTTGTTCGTTGTTCGTCATATATGCAGTTCTACTTAGTACTACTTAGTTTTAATTTCCGCGCATTATTTAAGAAAAGTACTATACAAGCCTTGGCCACAATTAGGAATTGATGGAATTACGTATGGGGGCCTCGGTTTCGCCTAGGTAGACACCTACACGTTCGTCCATCAATGGTTCTTTTGCTGGCCGCTGCAGTAATGTACTATTTTAGTTCAAAAAGACATGACACTGCAGCTATTTTATATAACAAAAATCATTGAAAAATTATAGACAAATTCTTGCTGAATATTCTCATTGGTGGTTACGTTTCGATTCTGTTATAGTTTATTGGATAAATTTAAGGCAAAATGTTAAAGTTGTTACTATATTCGTCGTAGTGCTCCAGGTTCGTGTGGTGATGGAGTAAAATTACAATTCACCACTCCCTATCTTACATGTTGATGGAGATTAAAGAATGCAAGAAAAGGAAAACTCTACAATAAACCCGCTTGACAAGCGTGGTATAGTATGGTCAATTTTCTCCCCTATTCTGGAGGAGTCTCTAGCCCAGCATTGGGATATATGTGAGCTGATATGACGAAATGCTCCTAAAGGGCTTATACATATTATTTTGAATTTGTTACTGTTGTATTTGTTATTGTTGTATTGAACACATGATATTACTTTTCAAGTCCCTCCTTCGGATAAGGAAAATTAACCAGTTAAGCTAGCTAAACGGGTTGGCATTTAAGTTTTATTTGTTTCGGATTTTAATTGGAGTTTACCTTTTGCTGTGTAATATATCCGATTACAACTCTTAATCGATTTTTTATAATAACCACGACAAGATAATGAGGAAAACATAATATTCTAAGGCCATTACAACATGGTTGCATGTTGGAAGTATCATCTCAGCTCATATAACATGAGCTGAGATGATACTTCCAACTGTCCCACTGTGGGGCTCGAGTCTCCTTCATAATGGGAGGAAAACTGACCTACTATACCACGCTGTTCAGGAGTATTAATATAGGGTTCTGTTTCGAGAATCCCTTCTCTTGTTTCTATTATATACGTTTTATATTCCTTAGCCGTCTCTTACGATCACCCGCGGGTAAGATAGGGTGTAGTGAATTGTATTCTTACTCCGTCACCACACGGATTTCTTTTTTCTTTAAACATATACATACATACATACATATCATCACGCCATATCCCTTGTAGGGTAGGCAGAGAGAACAGAGTGCCAGAGAGCTCTATCCTTGCATACTTCACTCGCTTTCTCAACATTCATAATTCTCTTCATACACGCTCGCCGGTTTCGGAGACTATTGACTCCACCTTCCTTCAGTACGGGACCAATCTGGTCTAGGTAGGTAAGTCTCGGTCTCCCCCGGTACCTACATCCTTCCACTTTCGCATTGTATATCTTCTTAACCAGACGTTCGTTCGGCATTCTTTCCACATGTCCGAACCATCGGAGCATTCCCTTTCGCATCTTTATATCAGTACTCTCTTTCATACCTACTCGCTCTCTTACGTCGTCGTTGCGAATGCGGTCGGTCAGCCTAACTCCACAGATTTTCCGTAGAGATTTAATTTAGATTTTCTTTAAATAATAAGTGCTAATAAGTAAAATATTTTTGTATTGAAATTATTGTGAGGTTGATACATATTTACGTAAATATATATAAATAACTATCGAATCACGTGTTAGGAACGATTATACCGTCTCGGTTGTCGAGCATAACCCATGTCATTGTCATACGTACACGCTCCATCATACATATCTTAACGCGTGATGCTCCACTGCACAGACGGCATAGTAGTTTAGATAACGACCTTCTGTGTAAGTGCCGTGGGTTCGATTATTACGCAGTACAATACTTTGTGCAATCCACAAAGTGTTGTTATGAGTTTGAGTGTAATTTGTCTACGATAATTATAGGGTTGTAAAGTCTTTCCTTTTAAAAAAAGTCAACTGTCTAATAAATTTTAATTCATAAATATAAAATTACCGGACACAAATAACACTACTTAGATTCGGTATAATCATATTTGTGTATTGCACAGATGTGACTGTACGGATGATGAAACAAACTACCGACCTCTCATACCGAATGTCACGGGTTCAATCTTTTTTTAGAACAATCGACACATGACTATTCTGAGTCTTTGTATATACTTGCTTTAACTGCCATTTCCAAATAAATAAAAAACAATAAACCATATGTTGAGTTGGTTTTTGTTAATATATCTAATTTTTACTCAATAACTTCGACTGCGCATATGGCGTAGTATTTAAGATATCGACCTTTCGTGCGCACTGTGAGTTCGATTTCCACGCAGGACCCGCCCTAGACGGAGTGGTGCGAGGAGTACTCCAACTGCAGCCCAACACAAAAAAAAAACAAAAAAAAAATGGACCATACTTTGTGCGATTCATAAAGTGTTGCTCTGAGTCTGGATGTTATCTGTTTTTGTTAATTTATATGTTTGTAAAGTCCCCGTAATACAAAGATTGTTTCCTTAGTGCAAGTTGCAGTTCCATATACACATAAAAAAAAACTATATAAATAAAACTATATAAATACCTAATAACGTTTTAATTACGTCTTAGTAAAAGAATTTTAATGACTAGGTTCTAATTGATAGGCTATCTAAACTGACTTCATTGTTTTAGTGAAACGCAACGCTTGCTCTCGAGTTTAAAGGTTCGATTCTTAGATACAGTAATGCATTTCCCGTTATGATGATGATGAAATTCTTAGCACAGTTTGAAGTAATTTATAAGTTACTAGCTTCTGCCTGCAGCTTCGCCCGCGTAAAAGGTTACTTTCCTAAAGTTTTCATCCCCTATTTTTATTTTGCCCCTTAAGGTTAAATGTTATACAAAATTTTGATGTCAAATTTATTTATGTCAAATTAATAGCCTAAAATAAGTTTAAAGCTTCTGACTTTAAAAATGACAATACTTCCTTACAACTTTTCATTCCCCTTTACAAGATTTTTTTGCATTTAAAAGTAGCCTATGTCCTTTGTTAGGCTCTAGACTATCTGTGTACCAAATTTCATTTAGATCGGTTCAGTAGCTTTGGCGTGAAAGAGCGACAGACAGACAGTTACTTTCGCATTTATAATATTAGTAAGGATTTCTTATTGTTTACTGTCACTCATAGATCTTTGCAATACCAAGGGCATAGTTAGGTATCTGATTCATTCGTAGAGTAGAATTTCAGATTCTAACTCGAAAATATGAAACTCGAAACAAATACGAAGAGCAGTTGCAAATTACCACTGACATCGATTTTCTGCGAGTGTGCGGCACTATCCTGGATGCCAATGGCTACAGAAAACAGCAAATATGACACTGCAGGGTCCACTTCACATTTCCGAAGTTACATTAAAATAAATAATAGTTGATCTCTGATATACACTCGAGAGAGAAAATCTGTAAAATAGTTTTATTTCATATAGACTCGTATTAAGTAAAACTATTTTTAAGGAACTTATCACGTTTGTGTTTGATTTTTTTACTTCACTAACGTTTCGAAAGTTTCGAAATCCGTAAAAATAATTTTATTTTCTAAATATCACTTACATTTGATTACGGTTACGCGATAACCATTCATCCAGCGTGGTATAGTAGATTTAATCTATCCTATTGCAAAGAACAGCCTAATAATAACATTAATATAGGCTAATAGATAAAAATAGGAGAACTCTTCGCCAAACAGTAGAAGACTACTCATAAAGAAATTAAGTAATCTATGAATTCATTACATTTCTTTTTCCACGATCGTATATATCGCTATTGTTAATCGATGCTCGTGTGTGCTGTATCGTGGTTTATAAGAATACTACCAAACCTTACATGCCTCGTGGTATGGTAAAGACGATTAAGTTTTATATAGATCTCGGGCCACTCTATCCGATGCAGTCTTGTCAACTATTACATGCTCATAGAGGGTAGATAGATAGATCATAAAACTGTTGCTAAAACTATTCCAAAATGTACAAGTAGTAGAAAAGTACATATTACGTAGATCATAAGAAATTGGAATAAGAGTAGGACGCTGCTGATGATTATGATGATGATGACACCATTACTAGTCATAAACTCCAATTACAGTAAAAAAAAACAATGTATATTTTACTTCAAACCTAAGATGGATTAACATAAAGTTTCATTTCGATTTGTAGCTTGTCTCGACGTTGTCCTTGTCCTATCCATGATAAACATTATCATCTTAGCCCGAATATGTCCCACAGCTGGCCTCTGGTCTCATATATAAAACGCTCTGATCAGAGCTGGTATTGGGTTTTATGTCGAGTTTTCCTTTTTTTCACAGATGCCATATTTATATTATATACCCTTAATCGTCTTTTACGATACTCACAGGCAAGACAGGGGGTGATGAATTGTATACTTACTCCGTCACCTCACGTAAAATCTTGATAATCACGGAATTTCAATTTAGTCGATTACGTCGAATGCCTTCACAAGTTACAGAGTTAAAAGTGAGAGAGTAATATCGATCAAGTTATTAAATGATAATGACATTGCCGTTATCACTACTTTTGGCAAGCGATCTGGTGAAGCAGTCATCGTTATGAGTTATTCAGGATTATCCCTGTAGTAGTCGTTCAAGAGGTTTACATCTCCTACGATAAAGTAAGGGGTGCTTACCCACTGAAGACTTAACTTGTCGCGACACAGGAAATTAATTACCTAGTTACGTTTAATTCCGAAGCATTTAAGGTAAGAATGAGATGTTTCCTTATTCATGGTAATTACAGTAATTCTCCAATGACCTTGAGATGTACAGAGTTCAAAGCGGATCTTGAAATTTATAAACATACGCTTGAATAAATTAAAAACTTAAACGTAATGATTGTTTTGAAATAAATGGTTTTGTTTTGTTTTTATCTATTTATTTATATTCGACTAGACAAATGGCGTGGTTGTAAATAATGACTTCGAATGTTAAGCGTCGTGAGTTCAATTCGCATGCAAGATAGTTCTATGCACGAAGTATACAAGGAGTCCGAACGTAATGTTGAACAAGTGGTCTCAATTTAGGGGATAGAATTTTTGCCGGTAGAGAGCGCCACTTTTCAAGAAGTACGTTTAAATCCTTACGAGAGAAGTTTTGTTACTATTGACAGCTCTGGAATTATTATATTATATTTAAATTAAATAAATTCAACATATAATATAATAAATTATCCGTGTGGTGACGGAGAAAGAATACATTTCACCACCCCATATCTTACCCGTGGGTGATCGTACGAGACAACTAAGGGATATAAAATGCATATAACATCTATACGAGAGAAGTAAAACTCGAAACAAACCCTATACCAACACGTCTGACCAGCGCAGTATAGTAGGTTAATTTCCCTCCCATTACGGAGGAGGCCCGAATCCAGCAGTGGGACATTTATGGGCTGTGATGATGATGATGATGAAAATCAACATTCGTCGAGCGTGTATACGTGTAATAATAATAATAGCATCGGTATGTCCTAAACCCTAGCGCAGTCAGTGGCAGAAAAGAGAACTAAGAACTGAGTTCATTATTGTGTCCATGAATACTATGGAAAAATCTATTCTGTTTGGACTCCTTGTATCTATACTTCGTGGTTCTATGTATCAAATATGAACATGATAGATCATTCAATTGTGAATCGCACAACTTATTATTCTGTAAGGTTCAAACCTAGAACACTTGGCATAAGAGGTCACCACTAAGACTATTTACTAAGTCTTTCGTGTAGTTCTTTTTATATAAAATGAATTAAAGAGAAACAGAGAAATAGTAAGACGAATGGGGCTGACCGAGGTGTTGTTTCAATTGTATTACCATATTATCACATTTTTACTTTGGACCATATCATCTTGAATTGCTCCACGATCTTTTTGTCAGTTAATGTCTCAGAAAATTCTATTTCCGTATCCTAGTTTCTGACGCAGCCGATAATCGTTACATCGACGGGCAGTAACGATAGATCAGTACCAAGGATTGTAGCAATTTCGCGACTCTGTTTTGCCTAGGTCACAGACATCTCAAGCATATGCTACACCATGTCAGCAACTTTCAGCCGCCAAAGACATAGATCGGGTTCCGATGGCCCGCTCGCACTGCGAAGAGGCGCGTTGCAGGGTGGGCCTATTGGCACCGCTTCTTCCGTCGTGGTCATACTATAACTCACCGCAAAAATAAGAAAGCGATCCAAGAACTATTTATATATGTGAGCTAGTTTTTAAGAAATTGACAGGAATTAAAGATGTAAGTGTTGTATTGTTAATATGTCTCCATCATCATCATTATCTCGGCATATATATCCCACTATCGTCGAGCATACTCGAAAATAATAGAGAGAGATATGGACCTACTATACCACGTTGGTCAAATAGATTGAGTCTTAGGGTGTTATTTCGAGTTTCCTCTTGCAGGTGATGTCTGCTTATTATATTCCTTAGTTATATTTTAAGTTAAATTTAAAACTTATTTATTTTACTGGCTATTAGATAAAAAAAAATATAGTGTCATGAATTACTGAATACCAAATTTTAATATTCTTGTATAAAATTTTAATTAATATATTCCATTATTTTATAGTTATTATTAATTGTGTTATTTTAATAATTTCTAATGTTTACGCGAGTATTACACATTTCAAATAATACTATTTTTATGAATTCTATAGCGTTTGTATTCGATTTTTAATTGCCCGGCATTTGGAACGCTTTATATTATTTTATTAAAATCTATAATTATTAAGTTATAGAAAGAAGTGAAACACTTCTTTCTATAACATATAATACTTCAGTTTATGTTAGAATATGTGAGACGCACAAAATATTAATTACAAATAAATAAACTATTAGTTATATTAAAAAATAAAATTATTATTTAGATAAAAAAAATAATATAATTATTAATTAATATTATATAATTAATTATAATAATTAAATAATAAAAATACATAATAAATAAATAATATTAAAATTAAAATAAATGATTATAAAATAAATAAAATATTTTTTGCTAATGAAGTCATCATTCTCCTACTCTTATCCCAATTACTTGGGGTCGATACCATTTGTACTATTCTTTCATAGTACATATTGCAAAAGTTATTGGCAATAGTTTTATGACCGGCCGCCAGCCAGACGTTAACCCTCCCTGGGAATGTAATTGTTGACCAAACGGCATTAAACTGAGTTGGTCCACGAGCAGAGTAAGGCCAACATTTACTTTGCTCCGTGGATTGTAATATTCGTAGACGCTACCACACAGCGATTAATTTATAACTAGTTATAATATAATGCGAAAGTGGAAGAATGTAGGTACCGGGGGAGACCGAGACTAACCTACATAAACCTGATTGGTCACGTACTGAAGGAAGGTGGAGTCAAGAGTCTCCAAAACCGGCGAGCGTGTATGAAGAGAATTATGAATGTTGAGGGAGCGAGTGAAGTATGCAAGGCAGAGAGAACAGAGTATCAGAGAAACTCTTTCTCTGGTACTCTGTTCTCTCTGCCTACCCTGCAAGGGATATGGCGTGATGATATGTACCTATGTATGTATGTGTAGTTATAATAATTAAATAATAATCAATGTTATTATGATTTTTTTTTATAGCTTTTGGTGGCAAACGAGCAAGCAGCACACCTGATGGTAGGTGTTACTGCCGCCCATGGACCTTTGCTATACCAGGAGTATAGCTAGGCCGCTGCCTACCAATATAAACCCCAAACCCACCCAGTTGGGCTTCCAGCTCTCTCGCTCACCGAACGAAGCGGAACAGCACATTGCCATTGCTCAGACGTCGAACTTCTGTGAGAGTGTGGTACTACCCCGAACGGACCGGCCCGCAGCTGCTGACAGAAAACTGTCAACAGCGTGGTCCTACCACTATTGAAATTAGTTATAATTATAATTATTATAATTATATACAATAATATTTGGTAACGAAGTAATCAGTAATAAATAAACAATTTTATCATACATTTTCATTTATTTTTATAAAGTACTTCATATAACTTAAAAATGTAATCTAAACACTTATGTTTCCTTTTGTGGAAAAATGTACGGTTTCACACGGCAATATTCAGAGTAATAAATATTTACGTCGAAACCGGTTCTTTTTTAATATAACAGTCTAATTAAAACGAGTTAAATATTAACACCTTCTATCATTAAATATAATCGGTACGCGTTACTTATTAATAACTAGCTGTGATAAAGGTTTAACTCGTGTGTGAATGAACGATTAATAGCTGTTTACCTATTCTGTAAGAATAAACCTTTTCTGTATCATTACCTATCTACTAGTATATTAAAATTCCTAATAATTAACCGACAAAAGTGAAAACTTAAACCTATGATATACAAGTAGGTATTTTAGCTAATTTAATGACGCTTACATTGTTACTTCGCTGCATAGCAAGTATAATACGCACATTTGCTTGGGATCTACCGACTCACTCTCTTTTTCTCTCCTACTTTCTACCTTTGTGTATTTTCTTTCTCTCTCACTCTCGCGTTGGAATATTAGACGCTACTTGTTGCTAACGCTCGCGTTGGCCTGTAACAGGTATACTACGCGTATGCGTTCGAATGCCGTTGTGTTAAACGTTTAACGCAACCTTGTTGGATGTAGCATTAGAAGTTTCACTTCAACAAACTCACTCTTTTTTTAAATTATAATATGCATTAAAGAAATAATCCTTGTATTGCGGGGGACAAACATAAAGTTAACGGACACAAATTACCTCTAGAGTCAAAACAAAAAAAAAATATAAATTGCACAAAGTATTGTTTTGCGTTTTTTTTTTTAATTTTTCCGTGTGATTTCTATGTGGTGACGGAGTAAGAATACAATTCACCACCACCTATCTTACCCGTGGGTGATCGTAAGAGACGACTGAGGAATATAAAACGCTTATAACATCTATGCAAGAGAAGGCAAACTCGAAACAAAATCCTATACCAACATGCCAGATCGGCGTGGTTATAGTAGGTCAATTTTCCCTCCCATTATGGAGGAGGCTCGAGCCCTACAGTGGGATATAATATATGAGCTGAGATGAAGAGAAGATGATTGTTTTGCGTGGAAATTAAATCCGTGACAATTATTACGGTGGATATTTTAACACCACGGCACTTACTATCAGTCACTCTCGTACTCATAAGTATTATTGCTAACTAGCCGGCTGGACCAGTTTCAAGCGGTAACTAAGCAAATGTTAAAAGCAATATGTCCACCCTGTCGGGTTAAGAATTTTTTTTTGTCGGTTATATAATTATCACGTTATAATTTGAATATTTTATTAAACAAAGATACAAATAATTTACTAATATATTTATAGTTATACTTGTATCTTTTTTAACAGACAACATCTAGTGATAAGGAAAAAGATCCTTTTATTGCGGGGAACTTTCCATACATACAATTAACTAGCACATCCAAATCACTGAGATTTAGCATTTAGAACTCTAGGTTATTTATAAAATTACCAGCAAATAAATAATTATCATACATGGGACTCAAACCTATACCTCATTGGAAAGGATTTCCAATAATTTTACAACTTACAATCAAATTGTGACTCATATATATAGCAATAGTAGTCTTAATAGGATATCATCTTTTAATACAATTCTAACTTAAAAGTTAGAGTATTAAATCGGTACAATGTACACATTGCCATCTACCGGATAACGGTTGTAACCGTTACGTAGCGTAATAACGGTTATAACCGATGGCACATGTCTCCCATAAAGACGACAAAATTATATGAGCCCCAATTTGATTGTCACACGATAGCTTACATTTCTCTAAGTGATAAAACGACTAGAATGGATTTTCAATCAAATGCGCGAGTTCCAGTCTTAAGTGTGACAATCATTTTTCAGTTTCACAACAGCTTCAGCAACATATTAAACGCAAAATCAGAATAATAATTTGAATATAATAAATGGTTTTGCATCGACCTGGGCCAACTCCATCTGATGCCGTTTGGTCAACAATACATTCCCAAGGAATGTTGACGTAAGACAGGCGGCCGGTGATAAAGTTATTGCCAATAACTTTTGCAATGTGTACGATTGAAGAGAGGTACATATTGAATCGACTACAGGTAATTGTGATAAGAGTACTAAAATGATGTTGATAATGATAGTTGAGGAAATACAATTTTAAATATTTGTTATTAAACAGTTGCAGGATACATATAATTTAAATCATAATAGCCATTAAAATTGTGAAGTTATAGAATATCCGTTTGGTGACCTAGTAAGAATAAAATGATTAGAATTTATTCCTCTCCCAGTGGTTATAAATTAAATAAGGAATATAAGCAGATAATATAATGCAAGGAAAATTCATAATTAAATTAGGCTAACCGAAGCCTACGTAGACTATTTCATCTGAATCGTGCCCAACAGTAGGACTTTGATTTTGACTTCTTTTTATTTTTGATTTGACTATTGATTGTGAAAAAGACGAAGAATATGATTTAGGTCGAATAATTTGTAACATTGTCATTTGTCATTTAGTAGAGAATCATTCATTTTTCTGTGTGGTTACTGAGTAAGAATACAAATCACCGCCCCCTATCTTACCAGTGGGTGATCGTACGAGACGACTAAGGGATATAAAACGCATATAGTCTATGCGAGAGAAGGTAAATTCGAAAGAAAATCCTATACCAACATGTCTGATCAGTTTGGTACAGTAGGTCAATTTCGCTCCAAGTACAGAGGAGGCTCGAGCCCAACAGTGGGACATATTATGAGCTGAGATGATATCTATAAAAAAGGATGTTTGTATATATGACGGGTTGCTAGTATTATGTATAAATGTGTAAAACCAACTTGAAATATTTTATTAAATCTTTAATAACAAATGTAGCAGATGAAAATCAAATATAATACATACATACATATCATCACGCCATATCCCTTGCAGGGTAGGCAGAGAGAACAGAGTGCCAGAGAACTCTATCCTTGCATACTTCACTCGCTTCCTCAACATTCATAATTCTCTTCATACACGCTCGCCGGTTTCGGAGACAAATATAATCTAAATATAAAATAAATACTTTTTAAATATCCCCCTAATTAAAACGAATCCAATGAGCGGAAACTTCATAGGTGAGGCATTTCATGTGAAGCGGACAGGAAAAAAAAGCTTTTGGATTTTGTTCGTAATTGGGTCAATTATACTTTTATAGGATATAAATAAATGTACAGCATTATTTTTTTTTTTTTTTGCCGTGTTAAGAATTTATGGGGATCTTCAAAGAATCATCGAAATTTAAGGAACTGATTTCTTCGATAGCTATTAATAAATTTAACTAGATGGATTAAGTTATAAGTAAGCGGTGTTAATTTATATTTTTCCGTGTGGTGACGGAGTAAGAATATAATTCACCACCCGCTATCTTACCCGTGGGTGATCGTACGAGACGACTAAGGGACATAAAACGCATATAACATATATGCAAGAGAAGGCAATCTCTAAACAAAACCCTATACCATTACGTCTGAACAGCGTGGTATAGTAGGTTAATTGCCCTCCCATTACGGAGGAAGCCCGAGCCCAACAGTGGGACTTGTGTGGGCTGTGAAGATGATGATGATGATAATAGAATGATGTGTATTCGTGCCGGTGCTACGGGTTCAATTCCCACGCAGGACAACACTTTGTGCGATCCACATTAAGGTGTTGTTCTGCATCTGGGTGTAATTTATCTCCGTTATTGCATGTTTGTAAAGTCCCCCATAATACAAGGATTATTTCCTTAGTGTACGGTGGTGTTTAAAAATAAAATGTATTGAAAAACTGGTATGAACTTATGAAGGGTCCTGGAAATTCCGATTTGGCCTACAAGAAATTAACATAAGGATATTTTAACTATGAGAACAATAATATTTCTTATTTAAATTGAAAATTATATGGGCTTCAGAAGTTTTATAAACCCATCCATCCGAATCTCAAAGTACCTTTTCGACTTCCACAGGAGGATATTAATGCCATAAATCACCATGTTTGCGGCCTAGTTATGCCTTTGGTATTGCAAAGGTCCATCGGCAGCAGTATCACTTACCATCAGGTGCTGCTTGCTCGTTTGCTACCATAAGCAATAAAAAAAATGTTTTGTTGTCTGATTAGCGATTACAGTTCACTTCATAGTGCTGCTGGCGATCTCCTAGTAATCCCTTCCATCATTTTCATTTCTCGTATAAAAGAGTCAAGAGTGGTAAAAAAATTATAACGCAGACTCTTGGGTTCGATTCTCATGTAGAACAATACTTTGTATGGTCCAAAAATTGCTGCTCCGAGTCTAGATATCATTTGTTTCCGTTAATTTTATATTTGTAAAGTCCGAAGTATGAATATTATTTCCTTACTGCTGGTTGTTTAATAAAGGCCATAACAGGGTCACATCCCGTTAAATCCATCTGGGGCGACAGAAGGATCGGCGCATGACCCCATAGAGCCGCCCTACAATGTACCTCTCTTCGCCAAGTGAGTGGGCCACCGGAACCCGTTCTTTGTCTTCGGTAGCCCAAGAAAGACCATACCCTACCGTATGCCCGGTATGTCCTTTCCAACGATATTGGACTGGCCACTGGTATTGATTCCTTGAATTTGGTGGGTGAACCTCCACGTCTAGCATGCGAGTTGGTTATACTAGTTTGTTTTATAAGTTATCCAAAATGAGTTCTACCTAGTCTACTAGAGTTTCCTTTAAACTTTCAAAATGCTTATAAAATAATAATGATGATAAAAATAATGATACTTTTTTTATTTGTGTGGTGACGAAGTAAGAATACAATTGATCACGCCCTATCTTACCCGTGGGTGAACGTAAGAGACGACTAAGGGATATAAAACGCATATAACATCTATGCGAGAAAATGAAAACTCGAAATAAAACCCTATACCAACACGTCTGACCAGCGTGGTATAGTAGATCAATTTCCCTCCCATTACGGAGGAGGCTCGAGCCCAACAGTGGAACATATTTAAGCTGGATAATGATGAATTATACATTTTATTAATTCGTTAACATACCGGAGATATTATAAATACAATTTAAAAGGTACCAAAATTGTTAGATTATTGGTTGTTATTTTACCGTAAACCTACTCTTAATTTAATTAAATATTTGAACGAAGGTTAGTGTAAACACATATATATATTCAACGTTTCCAAGGATATTCGTTATTGTAATAGTATAATTAATTGCGAAAAGGGATTTATCATCTTTGTATATTATTTCAAATTCCTTTTTTCTTCCATTCTTTTGTGATGATTAACTAAGAAAATATACATATTTTTTTCTTGATCATCATCATCATCTCAGCTTATATATGTATCACTGTTGGGCTTGAGCCTCCTCCATAATGGTAGGGATTAGTATAGGGTTTTGTTTGAAGTTTTCCTTCTTTCGCATAGATGTTATATGTGTTTTATATCCCTTAGTCGTCTCTTACGATCACCCACGGGTAAGATAGGGGGTGGTGAATTGTATTCATACTCCGACACCACACGGAAAAGACAAAAGACTACTAGTGGCTTAGCAGCCGTCTATTAATCACGTGAGGTTTTTTTTTTTTTTTTTTTTTTTTTTTTTTCGCTGAGGAAACGCTTTTACGCGCTATCCCCCGCTGGTGAGAAACGGGGGGGAGTGTGGGACTCGCCGGTCAGCTGCCCGACCGGAATACCCACTAAAACCACAGCGGCCCCTTCCGCGCTTTTACGGGGCGCCAGAGAGATCGTCTACTGACATTCGACCCCCGGCACCCCAACGCTTGGCCTTCTGGCCACGTCCTGTCAGCCCTTAAGGCGGTGTAAGGAGGTGCGCATAACGGCGCCTCCTCCTCCCCAGTCGCCGGCCGCGGATTGAGTCAGCGGACGCAAGCGCCTCGCGTTCCCGCTCCGCGGCCTCCTTCCTTTCCATGATGGCCTCACAATAGGAGGCCATCGACGACCAGCACCTGTCGCTGTCAAGCATCTTCGAGATGATGGTTGACAGCGACAGGTCTCTCCCAATGACCGCCATCAGGACGTGGCGCTGGGGACCCCAGGCGGGGCATACCTCCAGAGTGTGACGCGCATCGTCTAACGGCGCGCCACACTCGTGACATCCTGGGGTCCCTTCTCTTCCAATTCTGTGCAGGTACTTACCGAAGACCCCGTGTCCGGTAAGCACCTGCACCATCCTGAAGCATAGGCTGCCGTGCCTTCTATTAATCCAGCGGTGGAGATGCGGCGCAACCGCCTCCACAGTCCCCCGCCCTGCAACGGGGGACTCCAGTTCTTCTCTCCACCGCCGGATGACTCCCCTTCGGGCCACTTCTAGTGCTCTGCCCAGTTCCCTTGTGGAGACTTGCTCGCCGTCGGCCCGCGCCGCAACGCGCAGCCGGTAGGCCTCCGCCAGGGCCTCAGCCACAAGTGGCCAAGGCGGGTCACCCGCCAGCAATGTCGCCGCGGTCCACGACACCGTACGGTAACCCCTGATAGCTCTCACCGCCATGACCCTCTGTGGACGTCGCAGAAGGGCCCTGTTGCGGGCGGTGAGGGAGTCCGCCCAAATAGGGGCACCATACAGTGCCATGGACCGAACAACTCCGGCGTATAAACGTCGGGTGGACGACCCGGGACTGCCAGTATTTGGCAGAAGCCTACCTAGCGCCGCGGCTGTCATGACGAGCCTCGGGACGAGCTGGGCAAAGTGTGGCCCGAAATTCCATCTAGAATCAAGGTGCAGACCCAGATATTTTATCTGGGCCCGCACCGGCACGGCAACCCCAGACACGCTGATGTGTGCTCCTCGGGGGGGTCCTCGACGTGGGCCATGAAATAAGAGGGCCTCAGTTTTCTCCACCGAGACCCTCAGGCCCAACATGTCGATCCGGCTCACGACGAGCGCAACCCCCTCCTCTGCCAATCGGGCAGCCCCCCGGAAGTCGGACCTCCTCGCCGTGACGAGGGTATCATCTGCATAGCAGATAACCCCCATCCCGACGAGAAGCCGACCCCGTAGGAGCCAGTCGAATCCGACGTTCCACAGGATCGGACCGAGTACCGAACCCTGTGGAACACCGCACTCCACCCGATGGCGATGAATGCGCCCGTCACCCCCCTCCCAGAGCACGTGCCTTCCCTCGAGGTACGCCTCCAACAACCTTCGGAGATACGGCGGCACTCCATGATATAGGAGCGCCTCTTTCAGGGTCTCATGCGGAAGGCTGTTGAAGGCGTTCTTTATGTCCAGCGAGACTGCCAGGAGGACTTCCTTTTTGGCCACCGCATCGGTGGCCAAGGACTTTAGGGTGGCCAGTGCGTCAATAGTAGACCGGCCGGCTCTGAATCCATATTGCCTCTCCGACAGTCCCGGCCCGACCTCCTCGAGGTGCCGGACAAGACGGTCCGCGAGCACCTTCTCGAACAATTTGGCCGTCTCGTCCAGCAGCACTAGCGGTCTGTATGCAGAAGAGGAGTCAGCTGACCGACCCTCCTTCCGCAACAAGCAGAGCTTGCCCCACTTCCATTGCTCCGGGAACTGCCCGGATCTCAAACACGCATTGAGCAGTTCCCGGAGCCCATCTCTGAGGTATTCAGCGGCGACGCCGAGCACAAGCCCCGGGACGCCATCCGGACCAGGCGATTTCCTCTTGCCCCGAAAACGGGAGAGGGCCACTTCCATTTCTTGGTCGGTGATGAGTGGGGCCAAAGTCTCCACCTCCATCACCGACCGAGGTGCCATTTGGGGAGGAACGTGTCCCACGGAGCGCGGGAACAGTTCTCCCATTAGCCTCGACAGGTGAACCGGATCCATCGATTCAATGATGGGGGCGCCACAGGCGCGTAGTTTGTTGCGCGCCCGCTGATATGGGCGCCCCCACGGATCCCTGTCGAGGCCCGTAAGAAGTTCCTCACGGGCCCTCTCCTTCGCCTGGCTGATGGTAAGCTGCAGAGTTTTCTTGCTGGTTTTATACTGCATCCGCAGCTGACCCTCAAGGACGTCGTCCCGGTTAGTTCGCTGTCGGCATCGGACGTAGGCACGCCGCGCTCGGTTGACGGCCACCCGGAGATCAGCAATCTCGGGCGTCCACCAGTACACCTGACGACGCGGCGGCCTCCGCCGAGCCCTCGGCATCGCCGCATCACAGATTGCCTCCAGGGCACTCCTTATGTAGCCTGCAAGCCCCTCCACATCTGTGGGCAGGCGTCCTGCCCCGCTCCAGCGCTGTACTATGGCAGACTCCCTAGCCATTTCGGGATTGAATTGCCCAAGGGCCCATTTTGGGAGCCTGCCCCTCCTTCCACGCCGGGGCTCTGGTGGTCCCCTGGGGGCGGAGATCTCGAATCGCACGTAGCGGTGATCCGAAAGAGTCTCCACCCCTTCTTCCACTCTCCAGTCGCTCACTCCGCGAGCGACACCGGGGCTGGCGAACGATAGATCCACCACGGACCCACCCCGATGTCGCACGCAGGTATGGACCGTCCCTCTGTTCAGGAGGGACAAACCAGAGAGCAAGGACCACCTCTCGACGGCCGTGCCCTTAGCGTTTGTGGTGGGGTTTCCCCACGCACGAGACTTCGCGTTGAAGTCGCCGAGGACAACAATTCGCCTCGGCGACTGACGACGAACCGCGGCACTGACGGAGTCTAAGAATAACTCAAACTCCGCCAGCCCGCGGTTGGGGGAAAAGTACAAGCCAATAATGGCGAAGTCTCGCCACCCCACCACAACGTATCCGTTGCCCCTCTCCAGTGTAGAGAGGGTAGGGCCGGCACAACCTCTGGACAGGACAGCCACGTCTTCCTTATTGTCCCCTGCCCAATTGGGTGAGTGGGGGACGAAGTAGGGCTCGCAGGCCACAGCCAGATCTATGTCCCACTGCGCCATGGACTGCAGTAGCAGGTCCTGAGCCCCGGCGCAGTGGTTCAAGTTCGCCTGGAGGAAGCGTACTTTGTCTCCCATTTAGGTCGACATTTCGGCTCCCTCCTGGGTTGTCTGGCTTGATGTGGTGGCCCGAGGTTCGTGGGCCACCTTGCCTCTTGATGAGGGGGCTTTACAGAGCCGCCCTCCCATTGTGTGCTCTGCAGAGCGACCAGCGGCGGCGCACACCGCACAGTGCGGCGTTGCCACACAAACAACCGATTTATGTCCGCTGTCGCCGCACCTGTAACAAAGTGCAGAGCGGTCGACAGCAGACGGGCACAGCGCAGCCGTATGACCCAGCTCCAGGCACCGGAAGCACCTCAATGGGAGGTTCTCCAGCACCTGGACCCCAGCCGAGCTCCAGCCGACCAGGAGCCTGCCCGAATCGGCGAGCATTTTTGCGGCGGCGACGGGGCAACGGACTTTTACCATGCCCATACCGCGGGGCCCACGCTGAATTGGTCCTACCTGGATCTCCGCGACATCGCAGCTGCATGTACGGGCAACTGCCGCACGCACTTTCTCCTCCGTGGCGGAGTCGTCCATCCCGGTCACCCGGAGATCAGCCCGTTTGACCGGGCGGATGACATCAGCCACTCCTGCGAGCGCTGTGCGCAAACTCACCGCCAGTTGGTCGGCAACCTCTGCCGACTGGGATTTGGGCAGCTGTAGAATCCTAGCCCCAGTCACTGAGCGCCTCATTTTGAGGCCCTCTTTGATCCCCATCTCCTGAAGATTTACAGCCTGCTCGGCACGAAGCATTGCGTCGGCATACGTCGCTCCCTGTTTTTCAGCTTCCGGGTGCAATTTCAAAATTACAGCCGGGGAACGTGGGGCAGCGAGCGCCGACATTAGCTTCTTCTGCGTCGAAGCAGCCGGAGCAGGGACCACGGAGGACACAACAGCCGCGGAGGGCGGCGCAGATGGGGAGGATTTCTTCTTCTTCCCCTTCTTTCTCACAACTGTGGCCCAGCTGTCCACGGTTGTGGGCTGGGCCGGTGAAGTAGCGCCCGAAGAGCCGGTGACCAGCTGTCCGGGAGGCACCAATGCCGTTGTACGGGCGGTGGTGCCTGCGGACGTTGCACTCTTCCTCTTATCCGCAGCCAGGGGCAGTCACGTGAGGTTTGATAGGTCAAGGTATTTGACAAAAATCACGAAATATCACAAGGGGAGGAGGGGTGTAGCTTACTACACCCCTCAATACAGAATCAAATACAGGTGATATCTTAATATCACGTGTATTTATTTTTTCGTCAAAAGCTGCGATTTGTAAACTGAAAAGCGGCGTGTAGTGTGACTTTGATATGCCGAACGAACGAGATTTAAATAAGTAATCTGTATAAAGACCTTTTTGCGAAGTATAAAATAGCAAAATACCGAGAATATAATGAGCTGTGGGCTACTTCTTTGTAAGTCCTAAAAATTCACGTGATGTTAGTGGGTGAAGGAGGGTCATAGTGTTAAACCTCACCACGTATCACCAAGGGTAGGGGGGGGGGGTTTGGGGATTAAAAATGCTAAAAAAAGATCACGTGATTAATGGACCTTCCTTATATCGGTATTCATAAGATCACTGGGGTTGTAAATTGATTATTACAAGTACATAAGTTTATTACATTTTAACAAGACCACAAACACGCAAGAAGATAATATAATTGCAAAAGAAGGAAAACTCGAAATAAAACATGCCAACCCGTTTCATCAGTGTGGTGCTGTAGGTAATTTTTATGTACAAAAGAAAATATTTTTGTCCTTATTTTAACAGTGTTAAAACTTATTAACAGCGCGAATCTACTCACTGGTTTGTAACTAGCAAACAATTTTTTTTAGATTATTTTTCAATTTAATTCACATTGTCTTATCTTTTTCTCTTTAACTTTAAATTCAATTGCATCTGGTTTGTACACATCTCGTACGTACTTCGACTTGTAAGTTATTAAGTTACATATTTTAAATAAGAAAAGATGGATGGACTGGGAAAGGCATGACACGGATAGACAAAGCGTGTACTGCAGAGATGACGTTTGATACTGCGTCGATCCCAATTAATGGGATAAGAGCAGGAGAATGATGATGATGACTGGGTTCAAGCCTCCTCTATAGAAGAGAAATCCACCTACTTTTCATGCTGGTCAAACTGGTGTATCTTTTTTTAAGATTCGAAGATTCGATTTTTTCATTCTTACACAGATGTTTGTGCATATTATCTCTACATCATATTTTAAAACACCCACGAGTTAGATAGGGGATGGTGAATTGTATTTTTACTTTGTCATTCCGTGGAAAGATCCTCATCCAATATCGTAAAATGCTTTAAGTGGGTTTTGGACCTACAATGAATTAAAAAAGTTAAAACAGAAAGATTTGGAATTATCTTTGTATATTATTTCAAAATTTTTCTTTTACGTGCGGTGATTGAGTAAAAATACAATTGACGACCCTTATCGTCTCTGTTGGTGTCACAAAAGACGACTAAGGGATATAATTTGTATGTAACATATATGCACGAGACGGATAATTCGGAATAAAAACATTACACCAACCAGTCTGAAACAGGATGAATTGGAAAAGATTGATTCCACTTCCCTTCTGTGCAATGCGGGAGATGCAAAGCGGACTAAAATTTACGATATATATATAACAAATGTATTTAACGGCAATACTCATGCGTTTGAGTCGATCATGTCGATCCAGGTTTCTAGCCGCGTCTGTGAGCCACTGCTGCCCACTTTCCTTGCCCATGATAAACGTCGGATATACTCGAAACCCGGGTCGATATGATCGATTATAACGCGTAAGTACTGCCGTTAAATACATTTTTTATAATGTCAAATTCGTGATAATTTTTCAAACTAAAATAGAATTTACGAAGTTTAATTTAACGAAGGAACTAGCAATAGTTTTTGTAAAATTAGTTTCTTTTAATTGATGCATAAAAATTCGTAACAACTCTTGAATAACTTACTTGGTTTCAAAGATAGAACATCTTTTACAGCTGCTTCGGTACTCATTGTTTTAATAAAATTATTTATAAACACAAAACCACAAAAATATTTAAACTAATTATTATTATAAAGTTATAATAATTATAAAAATAATATATTTTGTATAAATATGGATAATTATTAACAAATATTGTATTTTGAATTTCGATCGCTGCGCAGTCGACGCGCGAAAGGCGTGCGCGCGTTACTCGACCACAGACTCGATTGTTTTTTTTTTATTTGCAGGCAAAGGCTGTTAATATTGCGAATGAAGTTTAAGTAAGAATATGTAATAACAGATGAATTATTACTTTACGTCATTTGAGTGATACATTTATGTGTTGGCAGTAATATAGAAAATACTATTTTGTACGTCAAAAGATTTTTTATTAATGTTTATGTTTTTGTTTTATGGGTTCGATACTTATTTTATACTTTTTAATAGTGTAAGTAGGTATGATTTATAATAATTTATTAATTTTTAATAAGTTCTATGCCAATAGCCATAGATTTTGATAAGTTTTAATTACAATCGCCAACTAGTAAAACGGTGATTCTAGCAATGTTCCTTTTGTGGGGAGACCAATATTCAACAAATATAAATAGAGTAATATATAGACAGAATTCTATAAGAATATAGAAACAAAAAGTGATAGACAAATATTAATATTTTCTTAAAAAACAAAGCGAAGAATTGAAGTATGAGAGAGAATTTCGTAAGGCTAGATAATAATAAAAAAATATATTATCGGAATAGGCCATGTGCATTCGGTCTATTATTATTTCCTATTCAGAAAAAATATTCCAGCTTCCTAGTATTAAAATTATGCAGTACAAATTTTCTTTGAATATTTCAACTATTCTATTTCGACGATCATCGTCGAAAAGCTATCACTAAACATTTTCTATTATAACTTTCGTTTCGTATGTACAGCTAACCGATCAAATAGACAACGTAAGCTGATGTAGTAAATAAAAAAAATGATTAAAAAAATCAAAAAACCCGACTGCGTAAAAAGTCACCAAAACTACGTACATAATAAAAAAACTGAAAAGAAAAAACAAGCACTTAGATGTCCGGTGGTCTAGAATTCCATAATATATTATTGAATAAATACTATTGCAGAAAATTAAATATATTTTAATAATAGAACATAACAACTGAACAGTCGGGATCCATTGAAAAATTAGATTTGCTGTCGAATAAAGGATCCCGACTTCAGTTGTCATGTTCTATTATTAAAATATATTTCATTTTCTGCAATAGTATTTATTCAATAATATATTATGGAATTCTAGACCCCGGTGGTCTAGAATTCCATCTCAGTGCTTGCTTTTTCTTTTCAGTTTTTTTATTATGTACGTAGTTTTGGTGACTTTTTACGCAGTCGGGTTTTTTGATTTTTTTAATCATTTTTTTTATTTTACACTTTTTAGTTATAAATACCTAGGTAGCTATAGTTATCTTATTTATTAATAAGTAGGTAAGTACCTAACTATATATAGTTTTTTGACTGAAGTTGAGTACTAAATCGTTAGAAATTGGAGATGGGCGACCGCGTCAGACATTAGATACTTTAGGTAGGACTACCTATGGTATATTGGACAATATACATACTAGATACTTCAGTATATGTCCATCCACATCCAGTTATATGCATTTTTCGTCTTTTCATCGTACATTTCTACTGTCTAAAAAACCTATATGTGAGAAAGGTTGTTATGAAACTTTAAATCGATATAGATCCTAAACGGCCAGTCAAATCGAAAAATGTTGAGAGAAAACTAAAAATAATTTTTAAATACCTATTTAACGATACCCCACTAGATATAGTTTGTTGACTTTCATTTTTTTAATTTTCACAATATGGCGTCCAGTAGTCGCCATATTGAATGTTCAATAACGTCATATGTTTAGTGACACTCGCCGGATTAAGAGGAATCGATTGACGTGCGAATCATAAAAATCGGCCCAGGCGTTTGGTATATATAGTGCTTCAAAGGAACATACAAACATACATACATACATAGACTGTTAAACACAATACCACTCCTTTGCAGTCGGGTAAATAGCAGGCGTTTGAATAATCGTCGAATATAAAATAATTAGGTGGTTGTAAAGCAAATGATAGATTATTAAATTCGTCTTCATTCCAATTTCATATTAAGTCGTCACTTATAGGTCCAGTCGGACCAATAAGTCAATATTTTTTATAATCAATAATTGAAGCTACCTCATTGAATACTTGATCAATGACATATATATGCCATAGTGATTGTGCCCTAATAATAGTTTCAAGTATCGCTTAGGTTTTAAAAATTTACCCGAAAAAATCTCAGAAATCAAACAGCAACACTATTTTATTTCGGGAATGCATTAAAACTATAATTTTTCACCGCCGTTCTAAGTAGTGGGTGACATGATGGGCGGGCCACCGAAGACAAAGATCGGGTACCGGTGGCCCGCTCCCGGTGGGTCTATGGGGTCACGCGCCGTCTCTTTCGTCACCCCGCACCGATTTGGCGGGAACGAGACGCAATCATAGTCCACGGCAAAAAAAATTGTGTGTGACGTAAAAATCGATTAAATAATATGATTATTCAGTTCAATACATCAAACCACTATGGATGGAAGGTCAATTTCCCTTTCGTTATAGAGGAGGCTCGATCTAGCATTGTGACTTATGAGCTGAGAAGATTAAGAACAAAGGCAATTCACTGGTCCTTGAGTACCGAACCCTACGTGTTTATTATATCTATGCTTAACCTCTTGGGGTACTAAATTGCTTCAAGGAATTGGCACCAGTTGTCGGCCTAATGGCGATGAGGCGTATCCATACCGTAGCCAGTCAAAAGAAAAAGAAAATGGCTGTAAATAAAATATATAAAAAAAACAATAATGTAAATTTTCAAATATATATTTTAATACTAAAATTTATCATATATTTTTATTGCCTTCTTTTTCGCCTGCTTGATCTGAAACAATGGAAATATTATGTATTATTATATACACTATATTATCATTTATATTATAAAAACAAACCTATTTGATAGTAAAATAGACTCGCAATATGTTAAACTAACTGACTGGAATACATCAGACTGACTAGTATAAGTTTTGTTATTATTTTTCTTTGTATTTTTAGTGATATTGACTGTTTATATCCCAAATTTTTTTACGACTACACTAAGATGGTTAGGGGTAGTCCTTAATACTTTTCTACTTCTCCTCTACCTCCATATGGAAACTAAATATTTAAAGACAGATCAATTTAAATAATGTATGGCAACTAAACACTTTAAGACTATTCAATTTTGGTATTATATGGTTACTATACAGAAACCAAATACGCAAAGACAAATAAATTTTAGTATTATATGGTACTATACAGAAACCAAATACGCAAAGATAGATCAATTTTAGTACTATATGGTACTTTGTATATAGAAACTAGATAGTTAAATATAGATCAATTTTAGTATTATATGGTAGTATACAGAAACTAAACACTTAAAGATAGATCAATTTTAGTACTATATGGTACTTTGTATATAGAAACTAGATAGTTAAATATAGATCAATTTTAGTATTATATGGTACTATACAGAAACTAAACACTTAAAGATAGATCAATTTTAGTACTATATGGTACTTTGTATATAGAAACTAGATAGTTAAATATAGATCAATTTTAGTATTATATGGTACTATACAGAAACTAAACACTTAAAGATAGATCAATTTTAGTACTATATGGTACTTTGTATATAGAAACTAGATAGTTAAATATAGATCAATTTTAGTATTATATGGTACTATACAGAAACTAAATACGCAAAGATAGATTAATTTTAGTACTATATGGTACTTTGTATATAGAAACTAGATAGTTAAATATAGATCAATTTTAGTATTATATGGTAGTATACAGAAACTAAACACTTAAAGATAGATCAATTTTAGTACTATATGGTACTTTGTATATAGAAACTAGATAGTTAAATATAGATCAATTTTAGTATTATATGGTACTATACAGAAACTAAACACTTAAAGATAGATCAATTTTAGTACTATATGGTACTTTGTATATAGAAACTAGATAGTTAAATATAGATCAATTTTAGTATTATATGGTACTATACAGAAACTAAACACTTAAAGATAGATCAATTTTAGTACTATATGGTACTTTGTATATAGAAACTAGATAGTTAAATATAGATCAATTTTAGTATTATATGGTACTATACAGAAACTAAACACTTAAAGATAGATCAATTTTAGTACTATATGGTACTATACAAAAACTAAACACTTAAATATAGATCAATTTTAGTACTATATGGTACTTTGTATACAGAAACTAAACACTTAAACATAATTATATCAATTTTGGTACTATATGCTACTTCGTATATAGAAACTAGATAGTTAAATACAGATCAATTTTAGCACCATATGGTATGGACACCAAATAATTAAAGACACGTCAATTTTAGTATTATATATTCTATTTAGAGACTAGATACTAAAAACAGGCCGATTTTAATACTATATGGGACTATATAGAAACAAAATACTAAAAGACAGGTAAATTTTAGTACTATATGGTACTATACAAAAACTAAACACTTAAAGATAGATCAATTTTAGTTTTATATGATACTTTATATACAGAAACTAAACACTTAAACATAATTATATAAATTTTAGTACTATATGCTATGTACTTCGTATATAGAAACTAGATAGTTAAATACAGATCAATTTTAGCACCATATGGTATGGACACCAAATGATTAAAGACACGTCAATTTTAGTATTATATATTCTATGTAGAAACTAGATACTAAAAACAGGTCGATTTTAATACTATATGGGACTATATAGAAACAAAATACTAAAAGACATGTAAATTTGAGTACTATATGGTACTATATGAAACTATATGGAGCTCAATGTTAGACGTAAAGATGTAAAGACCAGGTCACTCACATGTGAACAAAATTTACAAAAAGGTAATAATAACTAAATAAATCAGTGACGTTACAAAATGTTACTTAAATTATCTATATCTGGATAACGAAGCTTTCACTATGATATGATATTTTATTTTTATTATGATATTTTATTTTTATTGTGTTTTGAAGATATATTTAAATATAAAAAATAATGAATTAAATAATAATACATGAATTAAAAAGTCAAAAAGTAATAAAAAAAAGAAACAGGATCCGAACCGGCCTCGATTAGACTGCTCGATTATCCAATTGAGGTGTCTTAATGATAGCGTCAAAATTTGCCTTCATATTTAAATAGCTGTCAGCCAATGCAAAATAATATTTTTTCATTGCCTGAAAATAATGACAAAACAATATTTTCTAAGAATGAAACTTAGCTAGATCGATTAGTCGTCCCCGGAAACTCCCGTATGCTAAATTTAAAGAAAATTGTTGGGGCCACTAAGTCGTTTATCTCGTATTATAATAATATAATAAAAATATAAAAATAAATTTATCAACTACAAAGATAGCGTAGTGGTTATGTCACTGAGCTACTGCACCAAATGTCGTAGGTTCTATTCCCACGCAGGACAATAATGTTTACGATTTATATGTTTGTAAAGTCCCCCGCAATACATGAATTATTTCCTCAATACAGCGTGTGGACTGCAAAAAAAGTAGAGTTACTATTTTTCATGTCATTAAGAATAAACATAGTTCAGTAGGGAAACCGAGCTGTCGCTTAATCCACAGTCCCGGTGCGATCTTTTTTTTTTAATTTCTTTCATTATTTTTTACATTATATTTATAATTATTTTTTTTATTTATATAAATAACCAGTTTCTTCTTATATTAATAGGACATAAAAATATTATATAAAATCTAGATATTACCTGAATTATCAGAGCTATCATCAGTAGAATCATTCCATGCCTGTTTCTTACTGGTGCCAAATATAAGATGAAGTGTATTACCAGCTATCCATATTGCTGATGATATATAAAAAACTCTTCGCCACTCATTCGGATTCGTCTGAAAATAAAATAAGTTATCAAAATATTGCATATGTGATGATGGAGTTATACAATTCACCATCACTTATCTTACCCAAAGATCACGTAAAACAACTAAGGGATAGAATCCAACCAAACCGTTTGACTAGCATCATCATCATCATTCTCGTACTCTTATCCCAATTACTTGGGGTCGATACAATATGTACTCTTTTTCATAGTAGGTATATATTGTAAAAGTTATTGGCAATAGTTTTATGACCGGCCGCCTGCCAGACGTCAACCCTCCTTGGGAATGTAATCGTTGACCAAAGGGTATAAGCTAGAGTTGGCCCAGGTCATTATAAGGCTTTTAGTCGCCCTGTACGCCATCCACGAGTAAAGTAAGGATTGGTAGTGTTCGTAGACGCTACCACACAGCTAACCGTCTGAGTAGCATATTAGATCAATTACTCTTCTATTATGGAAGGCTCGAAGCCGGCTGTGAAACGTGCATGTGCTAAGATGGTAATGGTGTGGGTTGTTTTTATTTTATAATTTTTTATAACCTCCTTCTTTCTGAGCTCATATGTCACATTATTTGGAACAATGCTATTCTAGATAACAATAATTAGCTTTCAATTAGTTTTGACTGCACAAATGGCGTAGTGGCTAAGACACCGACCTTCTGTACTAGTGTCGTGGCTACGATTTCTATACAGGTCAATACTATGTACAATTCACAAACTTTTGTTCTGAATCTGAGTGTAATTTGACTGCGTAAATTATATGTTTGTAAAGTCCCCCGCGATTATTTCCTTAGCGCATGATGGTGCCTTTAAGAAAAAAATCACCTGCGGTGACTCCCCTCTCTTATTTAAAGTATTTACCACCTGTGAATATTGAAAGAATCGTCATGATTGAAGTAGATAATATCTATGCAAAATAAATGAAACTCGAAATAAACCCCTAAAGCAACTCTTCTAATAAGCTTGGTGTAATAGAATAATTTTGGAATGAAATACCCGCTGCTGCTTTTCTTAATGATTGGTCCTTCTCTAAATGAGGTTTAAGAAAAGCAATTTTTTGCAGTACGCAGCGGCTTGGTTGTACCTTTAGTACTGCAAAAATCTATGAACGTCAGTAGTGGGGAGTGCCCCATCAGGTGTGCTGCATGCTCAAGCAAAAAATAAAAATTCTTCATCTAGGAAACGTTTGACTTACATAGGTAGTATATAGGCTAAGAAGAAGCTCTAATGCTCTACTGATGTGCTTATCCTGGTTGTATATTTTTTTCTTTGTCAGCAGATTACTTAAGTTTTGCCTGCTTATCTTTTTCTAATGGAATTTGTTTCGAATTCTAAGACAGTTAGAAGTGTTTCCCGATACTTAAGCTGCAGAAAGTTAAATCTCGCCGAAATATTCGGAAATCGTTGTAAATTCTGGCTTAAATTAATTGCATTATATTATATAAAAAAGAAGCGCCTTAAAAATTTGCGAAGATGTTATCTGATCAAAAATTGTTAAAATGGAAACTTAATATATATTTTTATATCAACCAAACTTGTATTTTGAATGCCCAGATTTCATAATAGCTAAAGTTAAGTTAGAAGTGATTATATTATGAGAAGCTTGAAAATGGAACCAGTGATAAAGAAGTTTGGAAATGGAACCAGTGATAAAGAAGGTTGTCTTAATATGAACATGTGATGAAAGCAAATGAAAGGTATGTGACAAGGAGGGTTATGAAGATGATTATGGATGGACATAAGAATCACGATAAGACAAAAAGAGATGGCAGAATTATGTGAATGAAGATATGGTTATAAAAGCATGAAGTGCAGATGGAATTGGTCCAAGTTAATATAAAACTCAATCGTCTTTTACGACAATAACAGTTAATGTAAGAGTTGGTGGTATTCGTAGCCGCTACCATTGAGGACCGCGTTAATGTAATTATCAAATTGAAATATTATTACATACATACATACATATAATCACGCCATATCCCTTGCAGGGTAGGCAGAGAGAACAGAGTGCCAGAGAACTCTATCCTTGCATACTTCACTCGCTTCCTCAACATTCATAATTCTCTTCATACACGCTCGCCGGTTTCGGAGACTCTTGACTCCACCTTCCTTCAGTACGTGACCAATCTGGTCTAGGTAGGTGAGTCTTAGTCTCCCCCGGTACCTACATCCTTCCACTTTTGCATTGTATATCTTCTTAACCAGACGTTCGTTCGGCAATATTATTCAAACGAAATAAAACAATTTTTATAGATTTTATCGAGTTTGCATTTCATTTTTACTTTCCCGACGTTACTAATGCTTTTCAGCGTTCATGGTCATATACGAAGGTAAGTCCTAATAGTTTTGTTCTACTTATTTAAACATCAGAAATGATAAAATATTACGATTTATAATACATCTTCTCTGTTGTTTTTCTTCATATATGGCCCACATGTATGTCAGTTAAGGACCCACGTCTTCTTTTCTCGACCCATATATGATAATAGTAGGACTATTCGCCACTGGTCTCTTTCATGTGATAGAAATTAGTCTACGTGAATTTGTTGATAGCAAGGTTTTGACTAGACAGATGCAGCAATGGTTAAATTATCAATCTACTATGCCAGGTGTCATGGGTTTGATTCCCATCCAATACTTTGTGGGTTTCAAAATAGTTGCTCTGAATCATTAGGTTTAATTTCAAATTTGTCCTCACTCATAATATAGTTGCTTAGTGTTTTATTTTATATCCACCGAAAATCCAACTACTAAATGGGTAGTTTTTTTTATTATTCCGTCAATACCACAACAAAATTAAAATACATAAAACACCAAAAATTTAAAGCTGGACGTCCTATTGTTTGAAACTGAAACCTTTACGGAGCAATCTAGTTGTCTCTTATTTAGATATTCTAGTTAAACATAAAATAAGATAGGTGGTTAAGAAAAAATTAACTGACGCACATGTCTTTGTAGATAACGATACTATAAAGTGCGATGCAGAAAGTGGGGATAGCGACATCTATCGAGTCATGCCAAAGTCTCAGCAATACATATAAAGGAATCGCGAATTTGCAAGAATAATGGGACAATCTATTTAAATCATTGCATTATTATCAATCTTTGATAAGTTGGCACAGTTTCAAATTAATCCTACGTTTAGAAGCGAGTGAAAATCCTTTTCAAGTATTACCTACAAAAAATATTATAAGCGTATTAAAAATAGTGGTATATTTGCAATATACTATTAATTTTTCATAGGCACCCAAATTTTAAAAATTAAATTCAAAACTCTAAAACCTAAAAAACCATAAAAAAATTTAGATAAATCCATACATAATATTACACATTACAAAATATTAATAGAAGTGTGCTGTTGAAAATCGTGATGGAGTCTATATAACCGACCGTGCATGACTTTATATTGCCCATTATGTAGCCCTGCCCGAATTTGCTTACATTTTCGAACGAGCAAGAAGCACGCCTGATAGTATTACTACCGTCCATGGATCTTTGCAATACCAAGCGTACAGCTAGCAACCTAAACCCACCCAAAAAATTAGCCTTCCGACTCTCTCACTCACTAAACAATGTACAATAGCATATTCTCACTGCACAGACGTCGATTTTCTGCGAAAGTGTGGTACTACCCCGGATAGACCGGCCTGCGGCTGTAAACATAACTGTTAACAGTGTAACTCCACCACTTACAACACTTATTTATATTCTGAAAGGTTGATTAATCGTATTTATACTACATTCATTATCATCATCATCATCATTCAGCCTTTTGTCATCCACTGCTGGACGTAGGCCTCCCTCATATTTTGCCAAAAAGTGCCGTCTTGTGCCACCCGCATCTAACGACTCCCAGCAATCTTTATACTACACTAGCTTCTGCCCGCGGCTTCGCCCGCGTAAAAGGTTACTTTCCTAATGTTTTTGATCCCCTATTTTTATTTTTGACCGTCGGTAATACAGTGCAACGGTATTACAATACTCAGGGTTGGAACTTCATTACTGGACTGCTAGATGGCGTTGAAGAAGCTAGATTTTGAGATTTTTTGACAAACAATTTTTTTATTTTTCATATAAAAATTTAGATTTTTTTTTAATAAAAAGTATCCTATGTTACTTTTAATACCTCCAAGAATATGTGTACAATATTTTATGATGATCGGTTGAGTAGTTTTAGCGTGAAAGCGTAACAAACAAACTTACATTCACATTTATATATTAGTAGGGATTATAGTTCACTATTACTACAAGCAGTTATTTTTTTAATGACAATATCTAGTTTTAAGCAATAATAACTTGTATTACGTTGGCCTCCCTCATGTTACGCCACAGCGTGTGGTCCTGTGCCGCCTGTATCCAACGATGCCTAGCAACCTTCACTAGGTCGTTTGTCCACCTAGTCCGTCCCACACTGCGTCGTCCGGTACATGGTCGCCACTCTAGAACCTTTCTTCCCCAGCGGTTGTCGGTTCTTCGAGCGATATGGCCTGCCCATTGTCACTTCAGCGTGCTAATTCTTCGTGCTATGTCGGTCTTTATATACTCATAAATAATGAACAAAAATAGCACCCAAACTTAGGCCAACCTCAAATCACATAAAATTATGCTAAGATTGAATCCATGACATACAAAGAAGTCGTTATTCAAACCACTCTGTCATTTGTGCAGTCAATAACAGTACTTACTTCATCTTGTAGAATAACTCCAGCAACAAGCGGTGCTATGATAGATATGATGTTAGCCGTCATGTTGGTTATACCAAGTAGAGTACCGGCATAATTTGGAGACATGTCCAGATGTATGAGCTGAAACAATAATGTGGTGATCAAGCTACATTCTTTTTTGATTACTAAAAGACCTATGGATACTTCGCATCGTTAGCAAAGGATTTATTAGCCTTAACCTTGCAACATAATAACATGACAAAATCAATCAGATGGGGTTTATAAATTTATAGGCATAATTTTAACGATACTTTCATCATCTCAGGTCATGGATGTCCTGATTACTGGGTTCGAGTCTCCTCCAAAGTGATATAGAAACTGAAACCACGCTTGTGAGATGGTTTGTTAATATATATTTTTTGTTCTGTTGCTGACGTTTCTTTTTTACTTTTTTTATCACTTATAGTGTCAAATGAGCAAGAAGTACACCTGATGGTGTGTTACAGCCGCTCATGGACCTTGTCAATAATAGAAGTACAGCATGGCCGCTGTCCACCAATCCAGAAAGTTGGGCTACCGGCTCTCTTGTTCAGACGAAGCGCGGCAACACATTGCCACAGCTCAAACGTCGACTTTCTGCGAGACTGTGGTAATACCCTGGATAGACCGGCACAAAACTGGCAACTGTGTGATCCTACCGTTACTAAATGTTAAATTTTATCTACTAGGATGAAAGATTAACTTATTTTGAAGAAATTATTTATTTTTTATCATCATCTTGGTGTGAGTGTCCAGTGTAAGGAAAATTGATCAACTATACCACGCTGGTCAGACTTATTAATACCACATAGGGCTTAATTTCGATTTTTTGTTATGCAGATAATATCTATATATTATCTGCATAGTAACCAAGTTTTAGTCATAAGTAAGAAAGTGATGAATTATTTTGAACTCGTCCACAATTTTTTTAAGAGATGGAAACAGATAACGTTGTCAGTAGAGAACAGAATCTTGAAATAAAATAATGTATCTACTAATCAGCGTGATATATTAATTGACTGTTTTTCCATTGAGTAGGAGGCATATATCCAATAGTCGGGCGTAATGGATTGATAAAGGAGATAGAATTAATATGTTTAGTATATTTATTTATACGTCCATATACACAATGTATAAACACCATTTTACTTTTTTCCTGTAGGAGTGGTAATATTATAATTTCTAATATCTACACGAGTATTACAGATTTGAAATAAAACTTTTTTTTTTACGAATACCATGTCCATAGCGTTTATGCTTGATTGATTACTTCCGTGACCATGGACGCTGGAAAATATTCGAAACGTCGTGAAATTAAAAAGCAAAGACCAACTCGTCAAAATTTTAAAGGATTGGTAAGAGTTGACATAGGAAAATATTTAATTAATTTAAATAAGACACAAGAAAAACTAGAAATTAGATGAAACTTGATAGGTAGTATGGTACGTTTTTGACGTAATTATATGTTCATTTTAGATTTAAATTAATGCATTGTTTTGTTTTTTATTTTGAAGCACGTTCATGGATAGTTTGCTACGATAGGACTCGTTTCCTTTTTTCTCTTTCTATCTTTTTACGAGCAGCCCCATAACCAGCTATATTACCTCCCTAACATTCTATACATTAATGAGCTAAGAATATATAGACATCGCCCTTATTATTGCTATATGGTGATGGGTTAAAAATCCAAAATGTCGTTGCCTCTTGCTTACCAGTGAGTCATTAAAAACCAACTAAGGGATGCTGCCTCCATGCTCCCTTAGCTGGCTTTTTTTAAACAAGGCAGAGTCACACGTCGGCACGTCAAATTTGATCACAAATTTGGCCTCACAAATGTCGTTAAGGAGGTTTATATCCAACTGTGAAAGTCTTTCACTGAATTATATATTTGTAAAGTCTGTCATAACAGAAGGATTTTTTTTTTTTTTTTTTATTGTCTACGGTGACAAACGAGCAAACAGCACACCTGATGGTAAGTAATGCTGTTGCACATGGACCCAGCAACACCAGGGGTACAGCCAGGCCGCTGCCTACCGTGAAGGAAGAGCTCTTCTTAAACCTCGTTTGAAGAAGGACATGTCATAGCGCTCGGGAAACACAGCAGCAGGTAGTTCATTCCAGATCTTGCATGTACGTGGGAGAAATGATCGCTGAAAACGTACGGTCGAGGACCATATCGTTTCCAGGTGAAATGAATGAACCCTGCTACGGTGTCGAGTGGTACGGTGGTAAAATGGTGACGGTGGTACCAAGTCAAACAGTTCCTCAGAGCACTCTCCGTGAAAGAGCCGGTAGAGTACACAGAGTGACCCAAAGTCTCTCCGCCGCTCCAGCGACTCTAGTCTGTCCGTGAGATTGGGATCACCGACGATTCGAACTGCCCGCCTTTGTAGGGAGTCAAGTGGGTCTAGCTGATATTTAGGCGCGCCTGCCCAGAGATGAGAGCAGTACTCCATGTGAGGACGAACTTGTGCTTTATATAGCACAAGACGTTGACTCGGCGTGAAGTACCGCCTGGCCCTGCTCAGCACGCCCAACTTTTTGCTTGCCAATTTGGCTTTGTCCTCCAAATGACTCCCAAACTGGACTTTGTTCGATAGCTCGACGCCGAGGATCCCAATACTCTCGGAGATTTGGAGAGTTACTCCTTGGAACTGAGGCGCCATGATAAAAGGGTCCTTCTTCGCAGTGAACGCGCAAACTTGTGTCTTAGTGGGGTTGAACTGGACTAAATTCCGTTCACCCCATTTTGAGGCCCGCCCTAGAGAGCGCTCGACTTCAGACACAAGTTGAGCCCGTCTTTCCTGTAACATACTCCGAGGGACATTCTGATGCTCGGTGTATCGCTCGTCACCCGTGCTGTCATCCGCATAGCAACGAATACTCTCTATGGAGAGCATGTCATTGATATGCAGAATAAACAACGTCGGGGAGAGCACCGAGCCTTGTGGTACACCAGCATTAATGTGCATGGTCTCGGAGCAGGAGCCATCGACGACTACTTTTATGCTCCGACCATCCAAAAAACTGGTGATCCAATTACAGAGTCCCTCGGGGATTCCATATGATGGTAGCTTCGATAGAAGGGCCCTGTGCCAAACCCTGTCGAACGCCTTCGCGATATCTAGGCTGAACGCTAGCGCCTCACCCTTGCCCTCCAAGGCCTCTGCCCAACGGTGTGTGAGGTACACAAGAAGATCACCAGCCGACCGGCCATGACGAAACCCATATTGGCGGTCACTGATCAGCTGATGATCCTCAAGGTACTGCAGAAGCTGATGGTTGATTATTTTCTCCATTATCTTGGAGAGCAAGGATGTAATCGCAATCGGCCTGTAATTCGACGGGTCCGACCGGTCTCCCTTTTTTGGGATCGGGTGGACATGGGCTATCTTCCACGAAGATGGAACCCTACAAGTATCATAGGAAAGTCGGTATAAGCGCGTGAGGACGGGGGTCAACTCGGGGGCGCACGTTTTCAGGACCACTGCAGGGATGCCATCCGGCCCGCTCGACTTATGTACGTCTATTAGCCGCAGCTCCCGCCTCACCGCTCGCTGCGTAATGCGGATTTTAGGCAGAGAGCTTTCACACCGCGGGATGATAGGTGGTGTGGCGGTTCCAGCGTCCAAAGTCGAGTTACAGGCAAAGAATTGACCTAAAAGATCGGCCTTCTCCTTTGCACTGTGGGCTAGACTGCCATCATTTTTCTGCAGTGGTGGGAGATTGGACTGGCAGAAGTTGCCTTGGGCAGCTTTGGCGAGCGACCAGAATGCACGACTCCCGGCGGGATAGCTCTCCAATCGCTCGCCGATTCTGGCAACATGTTCCGCCTTGGCTCTGGCAATAGCCTTCTTACTAGATCTAGAAGCAGCATTAAATTTTCGCTTCTCCTCCCTGACATTTGGGTCCCGACAGTTTTGGGCCCTATTCCAGGCCTGGTATGCGGACTGCTTTTGCTGTGCAGCCGTCCTACAGGTTTTATTAAACCAAGGCCGGCTGCGGCCACCGACCGGTATTTTGTTGTTGGGGATGAATAATTCCATCCCCGTAATAACGGTATCGGTAACGCAATCCGCACAAATGCCAGGGTCCCTAGAGGCGAAGCAAAGCTGCTTCCATGGGTAGGATGCGTAGAACTCGCGAAGCCTATCCCAATCTGCTGACTTATATTGCCAGACTCTGCGAGTCCCAGTCGCTTTAGAGCGATTAGGCCTCGCAATAGGGGCTTTGCTACGGACCAAGCAGTGGTCAGATGACCCAAGAGGAGCTTCGACCACTACCCGGTATCCGTGCTGGTGTGTAGTCAGCAGAAGATCCAGTAGAGACGGCTCATGGCTCTCAATGTCTGGAACACGGGTGGGCTGTGTTACCAGTTGTGAGAGACCATAGGCCGAGACCATATTGAAGAGATGCCTACCCAAGAGGTTAGTGGTTCGGGACCCCAACCACTCTTTATGATGAGCATTAAAGTCTCCAAGAACCACCACCTCCGCTGATGGACACTGCTCCAATATTTCGTCAATCCCCCATTGAACGTTCTCGAATAACTGAGTTGACCCTGAATCACTGCCATGGGACCTGTAGAGGCACGCGTAGATGCGGGTATACCCTCCATAGTCTACGCGTAACCATAAAATTGACAGGTCACCATGCTCGAGGGCCCTAAGGCGGCGACAACAGATGTCATCCCGGATGAACACGCACACCCCAGCTTTACGGTGGAAGGAGTGTTCCAACTCGTAGCCTGGATAATTTAGGTACGAAATATCATCCGGGGCACTTATCTGCGTCTCCGTTAAAAAGAGCAAGGCAGGCCGCGCCGTCTCGAGGTGTTGGTGGACGGCGTCGAGATTGCTGTGTAAACCCCTAATGTTACAAAAGTCCACGTCAAATGTGGATAAAGGGACCACCGTGTAAAACCTTCTCTTTTTGTGTTTCCTTTTCATGGGTTTTGTATAAGAAGAGGAAGGGAGTGTACTTTCGTGGAATGGGGTCCGGTGATGCCAAAAAAAAAAAGGTGCGGGGCATAGTACATGGTTGGAGGGTGGGTTTTGTGAGGAGCTGACACGAAGCACGGAAGGGCCCCCGGTGCCCCCCCGCCCGTAGTCGTCGGGCTCCACTCCGGTTTCCCACTCCGGCACGACGACTCCGCAACGGGATTTTCGCCGGTTGGCGGGACAGCCTCCCAGGGGGGATAGTCCTGGGCTCGGGTCCCCTGCTGACCGGCAGGTGGCCGGCGGTGACCATTCCCACCGGGGTCTCCCTGTACCCCATATCAGCTCCTCACGCCCAATGCCCCAACCAAGACCTTACCACCGTAAATTTCAAGCATCACCAGAACCCACCACACGAAAACACACCCGGAAAGTTAGGCTCCGGCTCTCTCGCTCACTGAACGAAGCACAGCGGCAAAAGCCACCATTCATACGTCGATATTCTGCGAGAGTGTGGTACCACCCCGGTCGGGCCTGCCTGCGGCTGTAGATAGAGAACTATCAACAGTGTGGCCCTACCACAATAAGGATTTATTATTAAATCTGAATATTGTCTTTAAAAAACAGTTAAACATACCATAAGACCAGTAAGATGTCCCACGTTGAGACCGACAACCACGGTGAGGAGTACCACTGCCATGATGATATTACCAGCTGGCACATATGAGAGACCAACCAAAGCTATGGCGGGACCAAAGAAACCTGATAAAAGAAATCATCATCATAATGCTGTCATCCCAATTACTTGGAGTCGACGCAATCTATATTCTTCCAAAAATTTTGGCAATAGTTTTATGACCGGTCGCCTGTTAAAAGCTAATACTCCTTGGGAATTCAATTCTTGATCAGAAGTTGGCTTAGGTTAATGTAAAAATCTCAGTAATATTTAACAAAAACCACGAGCTATATAAGAGTTGGTATTATTCATAGCCGCCACCACATAGCATATATTGTCTCATATATGAAGATTGAATACATAACGACTTGGCTCAACTCCATCTGATGCTGTTTGGTCAACAATATCATTCCCAAGGAGGGTTGACGTCTAGCAGGCGGTCGGTCATAAAACTATAGCCAATAATATTTAAAATATGTAGGTACTATGAAAGAAGAGTACATATTGTATCGATCTCAAGTAGTTGTGATAAGAGTAGGAGAATGATGATGATATGAAGATTGAATAAAACCCATCACTATTATCAATCTTGTCAAGTTGATATATATACCTATTGAATTAGATAGTTTTCTAGTTGCAGTAACGCTCAGCCATTTCTTGTTTGGTAGATAATCAGCAAAGAAACCAAACGGGAAACTCAAGATGTACACAGCTAAATACGGTAAAGACGACATTACACCATTCTGTAAAACATTAACATATTTTAAATAGTTAATAAATAACAAATTTCGTACAATAGAAGAACTTTTAGGCATATTACAATATGTATTACTATACATATAACATACATTGTGAAATTTGCGCCAGTTATGAAGAAGTTGAGGAGTCAACCCTTAACGTAGAATGGATATATAAGGAGACGGGATGAAAGTAATGATATGAGAAAGTTCTTTACTTGTAGGACCACGCTGTTGGCAGTTTTCTGTCTACAGGCGCGGGCCGGTCCATCCGGGGTAGTATCATACTCTCGCAGAAAATCAACGTCTGCGTAATGGTGAATTGCTCTTGCGCTTTGTTCGGTGAGCGAGAGAGACGGCAGCCTAACAGGGTGGGTTCGGGGTCATTGCTAGGCAGCGGCCTAGTTATTACACCTTTGGTATAGCAGAGGTCCATGGGCGGCAGTAACACTTACCATCAGGTGTGCTGCTTGTTCGTTTATCACTATAAGCTATAAAAAAAATGTCTTAAGAATGTTTTTTTAAGTATGAAGGCTTTCGGGGTATGAGAAAATCAAAGAAAAGATGGATGAACTGCGTGAAGCATGATATTCATAGAATAAATGTGAACGTAGAGATAATATCTGATAGGGATTGTATGGGAGACTAGGATCTATGTGTAGACTCCAAGTAGTTTGAATACGAGCAGGGTGATGATGATACTGGATATAGGTAATCTGGATAAAATCAATGATTGGATAATGATCTAATACTACTTTTCGCTAACTCATTGTGAGTGATTGGCTTTTGCATTGATGGTAGGTATAAGTTTCTTAGCAAGCTGCTGAAGAGTGTTGCTTAAGACTTCCATGATACCGACGTTAAGGAATCAGAACCAGTGGTAATCCCCAAATTATGATGGGAGGTAAGACGGCAGGTTATAGGGCTCCACGGCGTCCTGAAGTCATGCCTGACATTTACAGTTGGGGTATGTCCAGATTATATCAAAGACAAAAAGAAATTACCAAATAAATTATGTTCCTAAATCCTCATCCCACGAAGAAGTTCTTTTTACTTACTGCTTTGATATCAACGCCAAGGATTTTCTTCATGTATGAAGGCATCTCCGTCATTAGAGTCCAGTAACCCCAATTCTGACAGCAGTGTAATACTATCAACGATAGAAATGGAACTGAAGTCCATATTGCCTTCCATGGAGTTTTGGCGACCTGAAAAAAAATCATCACTAGTTCAATAACTTTTATATTTCTTATTATGGTCAACTTATGCGTAGTTTGGCAAACTTATTTACGTTGCTAAACTACATAGTAGAAGTTGCAATACATGAACAATGGCAATACTACGGATATATCTCCATTGGAATTCAGTAATAACATTTAATTTAATAGATTCTCAAGAAGTAAAGAATTTCAGAGAGACACTTCAAGAGAAATGTGAGTATTTTATGTACTTGTTGGAAATAACATCCCATACAAATCCATTTACCCAACTTGATATTGGACATCAATTTACTTTCTATTATAGAAAAGCCCCATACGTCGGAGTAGAATATAGAAGACTACACAGAAGAAGGAAAAGACATAGATATACATAACAGATGCATACATGAAGCACCAGGCTTTACACAAAATATTTTGCATCGAAGTTAGTGGTGAATTTATGACTTAACATAAGGATTACGAACTAAATTGAGGAATTTAGTAACAGCCGTACAAAAGGACTGATACATTTCCATCTACTAAGTGGATGACGGAAACTAGAGCCTTGATTGTGGTGGTGCGCTATAGTAGAAAATAATCATAACCAACTTAGAATCACAGATGATCACAGATCACAAACAAATCACAGATATTTACAAATATTTGTTTAAATGGTAAGTAAGCATTATGCTTATAGTTTCTAACGGGATAATTAAACTCATATTAAACATTTATAATACCTGTGGTTTGCCAATTTGCCCCAAAGAACTCTGTATATATAACCGCTCCTGATCACTGGTTAGTTTAGATTTCTGAGGACTGTCAGCTCCAACTATGCTATAAATTATAACCCAAACCAACCCAGCAACTCCATTCACGTAAAAGATCGCCGACCAACCCCAAGCAGCTGCTATGAATCCTGATATTAACATTTGAATTGCATTCCCTAGTTGAGATCCTGTAAATACCAAATTCGTTGTTTATGGTCACATGTGAAATCTACTTTTTTTTGTATCAACCCTTCTAAAGAATCCATTTATTTTTGTAATAGCGTAGTTGACAGAATGAATCCATAAAAACAGCTTTCTAATTAATAAGAACTTTTATTTTCTGGACAATTTCCTAAAATGCACGGTCAAGCTGGATATTCGGAGCCATTCACATAAAAAGTATTCTATAAGCTACTCCGGTAGAAGTTTTCTAATTATTACTTATCAGTAAGTTACTTACCAGTCTTTCACTGTCGACTAACTGGATTTGTTGATATAATGCAATAGTTTCTTTTATATATCTAATGCTATCTTAAACTAGTTTGTTTCTAATTTATTCTTTATTGTGAAATTCCTCTCGACAAGGATTAATTATTTTTTAACACAGGTTGTATATAACACCCAGCCGTCCTAAATTTATATAGATTAGTAGTTTACCATACCACGAAGCTCACATAATAGCTGTTGGATCTGCACTTAATCTCTTTCCATTGCCCTTGAATTGATGCCTTATAATCCTATAATACGTCAGCAAATAGAGGACGCATTTGTTTAAATCCATAAGGATTGCGCGTCATCTGCATATCCTACACACATATCTCATCTTTAACATTAATTACCGAGACCAATATCCCTGTTACAATATTATCATTACTAAAAATGTATTTATGATCGAAAATAGATTACCATATTACTGAAATTTAGCATTTAGTATGCTTGATTATTTATAAAAACCTGATTACGAACGAAAAATGATTGTCACAAGTGGGATTCGAACCCACAGCTATTGGAAATCCGTTCCAATCGTGCTGCCACTTACACCACCGTGAACTATTGTAGGACATTTGAATTACATGGTTGTGTCATCGTTTAATACAATTCTAACTGCAAAGTTTGAATTATTAAGCCTGTTATGTGTAAACATTGTCGGGTAAATGACACAGGTCTTCTTAAAAACGTAAATATAATACGATGCGAGAATTGAATGTCCTACAATAGTTCACAGTGGTGTAAATGGCAGCACGATTGGAATAGATTTACAATAGGTGTGGGTTCGAATCCCACTTGTGACAATCATTTTTCGGTCGTAATCGAATCGGATTTTTATAGATTACTATACGTAAGGTTTGGACCCTTATCTAGTTTTTAGATACTAGTCATATTTAGCTAATAAATTTAATATATTTATTTCATATGATTGTTATTGTTTTTATATTGTTACGCTTGTATTTATCTAAATATTTGATTTAATTGTAAAAAATAACCATGTCCAGATTTAATTGATCAGAAGTTATTTGAATGATGTAAATAATACGTCTATACAAATTGAAAAAGTCTTAAGTTTAAATATCAAATGTTATTCTAGCAGGAAAAAAAACAAGAAAGAATGTTATAGGTTCTTCTAATAAACCAATTTCAGTATTCTCTTTAGAACTTGGCACCCATTTAGATTTCAAAGTCTTTTGTCAGTGAAGTCTAAAATCACATCATAATTATTATAATATTCAATTTGATTCCTGTATGTTTTGGTGAGATTGTTTTGCACGCCATCTATTAGGAAATGTTGGCACTATAATTTCAACTATAATTGTATAAAGTAATGATACGATTCAATAATCTAAATAACAAAGATTTAGCATTTGATAGGCTAGCTTTGGATCAGGATTTTGGCTAGGATCTGAACCCACACTTCCTATTGGAGTCATTAGAATTATCAATATTTTTATAAATATCTTCGAATTTATAGAAAATAAAAATAATGCCGTTCTATAAACCTACCAGAGTTTATTACAGCACCAATTCGACTTTTTTCCTCAACCGGTGCCCATTTACCGACACAGCTATAAATTGAAGGCATTAAAAGTCCTTGCGATAAGCCTTGAACTACGCGACAAGCGCACACTAACTGCCAACCTCCCTGAAATATAAATATACTCGTACTTTAGAAAATCTATCAGATATCATGGGTAGACATTTTCGATTTGAATTGCTAATGATGAGTTGAAATACGATATTACCACTTACCGTATGGTGATGATGTAAGTATAAAATTCACCATCACCCAATAAACGAGTATATGTATAAATAGGTCATTTTCAAAGGGAATAGAACGGGTGGGAACCAGAGAAATGTTTATTTTCTTTCTATTATAAAATAAAAAACATTCCTTAACACGATGATAATTGGTAACTATTGAATAGTTACCATCATCATCATCTCAGATCATATAGATCCCATAGCTGGGTTTGAGCCTCTTCCACATTAGGAGGGAAATTGGCCTACTATACCATACTAGTCAGATCGGGTTTGTATTGGGTTTTATTTTGCAATATTTTATCCAAGGGTAAGATAAGGGCACTGTTCAACTGTTTTCTTTCTACTTCGATAGTATTCAACTAATTTGGATAAGGTTTTTAAAATGAAACTTTTATTACATCGCCTTAAACTTTTTCGTCCATCTATTGCATGTCGTGTGAAGGTCAGCCGCTACTCGTCAGAGCAGCCGAGGCCAATATGCCGGCGCCTATGTTTCGCATCAGCTGCCGTGTGAGTGTATTTTAGTTAAATGTCTACAATGTGAAAAAAGTTTCACTTTTACCATGGTTTCATAAAGCTACACAATATTTTTTTTAATTACCATTAACGTAATTTGAAAGGTTTTAATAGCAACAAACACCACACCTGATGGTAAGTGCTCATGAATCTTTGTAATACTAAAAGTACTGCTATGTCATTACTGTCTACCTAAACCTACTCAAAAATTTAGGCTTTTAGCTCTCTCGCTCATCGAAGGCAGCGCAACAGTACAGTGTCACTGCTCAAACGTTGATTTTCTGAGAGTGTGGTACTACCATGCAACATACATATATGCTATATGGTTCCTATAGGCGTCCGTGACATCACTCACAGGTTCCATTTGAAAATCAGCGCCAGGGCTTTGTAGCCTGGCACATGCTGAAATGGAATCCTGGTTGATACATTTCAAATACACATATTCTATTGTTATATTTGTATAATTTTGTACTTAGTTAAATGAATTTATCAATAAAATTTTCTTTCTTTCTTTTCTTTCTTTCTTTCTTTCCCTTCTTTCCTTTCTTTCTTTCTTTCTTTTATTTCTTTCTTTTCTTTCTTTCTTTTCTTTCTTTCTTTTCTTTCTTTCTTTTCTTTCTTTATTTTCTTTCTTTCTTACTACCCCGTTCGGAGCGGCCCGCGGCTAAAGACACAAAATTGTCAACAATATGGCCCTAGCACTACAAAATTCCCAATCTTTTTGTTACATTATACATGTTTTGTCAATTAGTTTATATATATTATAATAAAGGCATAAAAAGATATTTTTGATCTATTAACACAACCTCATACCTCATGTACAGACTGTCTAAAAATACACTATGTGATGGATGAATGTATTAATGGTATTTCCATTCACATTGTGATAATACATTATCTGTATTTTACTCCCACGCAAATGTAATAAGTGTTATTGAAGTGACACTTCTTAAGTCTAAAATTCGCAACCATTTTCTGTAATGAAAAGTTCCCGAGACAAAGAGATTAAGCGACAGTCTGATGCTACATACTCGATTGCGACACAGAATTTATCAACGAATATGTGCATCGCAACAGTCACTTAAGCTTTTCTTCTCGCCATCTTGAGATGAGGGAGAGAGATACGCTCATTTCATTTTTATAATTTTATAGTTATAAATGTATTGTAAATAATAGTTGCATGTTTATTACAAGGGAATATTTTTTTTGTACCTACCTTTATCACGTGTCTTTATACACAACCTAGATAGGTTAGATAGGTTATATTAAAAGAACTAGATAGTTCTTTTAATAATAATACAGTATTTTTTTAACTGATACCACCCTGCACTAAGGAAATAATCCTTGAATTGCGGGAGACTTTACAAATATGCAATTAACGCATACAATTTACACCCAGATTCAGAACACTTTGTGGATCGTACAAAGTATTGTCCTGCGTGGGAATGGAACCCATGGCACTGGCACGGAAGATCGATATCTTAACCACTACACTATCTGTGCAGTCAAGTATTAGTATAAGAAGTATATTTTGTTCGTGTTATTTATATTAAAGCACGTAAATAAAAACCCTTCCGAAATTTAGACACACCATACCTAGTTCTTTTTATAATAATACAGTATTAGTATAAAATCAAATTAATAAATACTATAATATAAGACCCAATTAATAAATACAAAGTATATTTTGTTCATATTATTTATATAAAATCACATAAAAGGCACTTCCGAAATAACAGCAAAACATATTATATAAATAAAATGAAAGTATAATGATAACAATAAAATAATATGTATAAAAATAAACTAAGAAAATAATATAAACAATTTCGTTATATATATATATATAACAAACGGGAACTTTTCTTCATTAATAATTCAATTATTGTAATTTATAAATAAATATATATAAAGGATATGACGTGATAATATGTGTGTATGTATGTATAAATAAATATAGGAAATTTTCCGTGTTGTTACGGACTAAGAATACATTTCGCCACTGTTTTTCTTATCCGTGGGCGTCGTAAAAGACTACTAAGTGATACAATAGGCAGACAATATCTCTGTAAGAGTAGGCAAACTCAAAACAAAACTGCTCTTCTAATATGGTGGAGGAGAACAAAAGTGGGACGTATATGAGCTGATATGATGATGATGATGATTGTGTTCTTTAATTTATTTGCTGACCATATTGTAGCCACATTTTACTCGACTGAGGCGATGAAATGGTGGCTTCAGTATCATCATCATTAAGCCTTATGTCTTACGCTGTTCTACAAAGTCCTCCCTTATGCTCAATGTGAGTTACTGTGCCACCTGCGTCTAACGACTCCCAGTGACTCTTCCAAAGTTCTCTGTTGGATGAAATACGGTCTTATAACCCGCCATAAGAATTCTCTTCATCCTTAAAGCAAACCACCATTACCTCCTCCGTCACATACCATCGCGGAGCAAGCGGTATCCAGCACAGGTATTCGATAATATACGTATTCATTTTTTATTTTAAACTAAACGAAAAACAATACTTAACTAAATGATTAACGAAAAACCTAGACAGATTTATCGTTTTTCGATACTATAATTTTCCACGAATTGTATAAATGAACTTAGGCAGACACATTAAAAATAAAATTTAAAAAAATAGGTTTTTTTAAAGTTAAAATTCCATTTTTTACTCATAAGTATTTGTGACATTGGAAGATTAAAAAAAAGTGCCAAAAGGCACGTTATAAAAGGAATAATGAGAATGATTTTTATCTCAGTGATACAAAAACTATATTATGCATTTTAATCGCAAGCGATTTAGCGAAAAACAATAAATCACTAATAACTAATGTGGCAATTCAATTATTACTAATAAATGCTTTGGACTTAATATAGAAATACTATATTATTAATTTTTTGATATTAATATAATTTCAAATAAAAAGCTAAATTAATACTTTGTGTGAGAAAATAAATATTAATTTATTATTTGAAACACATTATAGCGAAAGATGTTAATAAACTTTTTCAAGCCATTCATCTGTATTGAGGCTAACTATTCATAAATATCACTTATAAATATAATTTTTGATTTATATTTTTTACTAGCTGATGCCCGCGACTTCGTCCGCGTGACATTCAATTATACTACGCACCCCTATTCGAAACTTAAAAATTCTAACTCGACCAAGTATTTGCGGCAGCCACTTGAGCATTTTCATCAATTAGGACGCTTTCTCCAATTTTCTTTAAAACATCGGCAAGTTCTTAAACATGTGATATAGTGTTGCCCAAATGCAAGACTCTTGCGAGGCTCGTAAATCTTGCAACTTTTGCTTTTAGAATAACATAATGTCACTTGTTTTGATAGAAATAAAAAATCCCCATAGACATTAAAAATCCAACTAAATTAATGAAATTCTATTCATCTAGTGGCAGTAACTGTACAACTATCAATAATTAGGTACATAGCACTAAACCGAAGTAGGGCTATTATCCTTCCGTGTACTGGTATTACTCGTAAGAATACGAAATGTTGACAATCCTTTCTGTGCTAAGAAAATCGTAAAATCATGTCTAAGGGAGCACTGCGAAACTCTTGCAGCAAGTCTTGGTCTTGCATTTGGGCAACACTAATGTAAATGGTGACCTTGGGTTTGCTTGCATGTTGATGGTTAGGGTCAGCTTTCCTACTTGGAGCCACAGATAAGAACACTTCAGTGAAGCATTGATCTCATCAGTTCTATTTCCCCGAGTTTTAACAGGAAGGATTTGCCAAAAATCTCCAAAGAAAAGCACCATTGACTATTCATTACGATCTCGTAGTGCTCGATCTACGGCCTCTACGATTTCCTTTTATTTATCATTGTCCAATCAACGCAAACGATTAGACAGCAATCCTTAATAAAAACACTAATAGTGGTAAAGCCACAGTTGATAGTATTCTTTCTACAGCCACGGGCCGGTACGACCCCCAGTCGGACTTAGTACCCCACTCTTGCAGAAAAGCAACGTCTGAACAGTGGCAATGTGTTATTTCCGCTTCATTTATAAGAGGCGGCGGGTGGCGCAGGTGCGATTACCTGCGTCTACTTGCCTTAGCCGAAGTCGCGGGTAACTGAAGCGGGGAATAGTATCACCCGCGGAGAGGCTGACCACGTGAGTGTGAAGCCCGATGACCCGGGGCGTCATCGGGGATGGTACTCGAAAGGCCCAATGGAGATGGGGAGGGAAAACGGTGAGTTATGGGTCCACGCGGACAGAATGCAAGGCGGTGCAAGGGTGTGTCCAAAAAAATAAGTGCATGCTGCTTGCTCGTTTACCACCGTACACAATAAAACAAAAATCACTTTGAATGTGTCGCAGTTTTGTGTTATTGAACATCTGGGTGTTTCATCGCTTTATAAATCTATCGGGTTTATAAACAATGTGCATAAATCTATCGGGTTTTTAAACAAAGCTCTTTTACCACCAAGAAATAATGCAGCTGCAGTTTCTGACGTAGTTACTTCCAAAGTTATTTTACGCTGTCTCCTCATTTTAGTTAGATTGCTCTGCTCAGATAAGTCTTTTCAGGGCTACGTGGGGACATGGACATCTATTATCTTAGCTTATATACGTTCCACTATTGGGCTTAAGCCTCGTCCGTAATGGAAGGGAAATTGACCAACTATAACACGCTGGTCAGATGTGTTGGTATAGGGTTTTGCTTCGAGTTTTCCTTTTCTTCCATAGATGTATGATATGTATGATAGTTAGTCAAGTAAGACCTCTAGTCGTCTCGTGGGTGATCGACCCACGGGTAAGAAAGCGGTTGGTGAATTGTATTCTAACTGCGCAACCGCACGGATTAATATATAATAAATGGCTTTCATTACGAAAGAATTAATAAAAATGAAATTCTTGGTTCATGTTGCATTTTAGTAGCGTAGAATATCTTCAGATGGACATCTTTTATATTTAATAATAATGTCAAAGGATTTGAAAGACTGTAAAACAATAACATCGTTAAAAGCAAAAGACTCAAACGAATGGGGCTATGACTGTTACAGGTCTACTCTAGGGTGTCATCTCAGCGCTGATCACCTTCAAGTGCTCTGCAAGCTGCTTGAAACGTACTCTATGCTATCAACAGTGTATAAAAATGTAAAAAAGTAGGCCCTCGCACAATATGCAGCAACAGGCGGCAGTAACAGCACTATTGCTAAAGTGACTGGTGTAGTGATGGGGCATGGTTGCTTCGGCGTGTACCTGCTCACGGTCGCAAGGAGGGAGAGCACACCGTCTAACCACTACTGCGATTGCGAGGTGGACACGGCGTTGCAGACGCTTAAAGTTTGCGTGGCTTGGACAAAGCAGTGCCGTGCACTCATCGCAATCGTCGGGGTCAAACTGGCACTGTCGACTATCGCAAAGACGATGTTCGATAGCTGGACCATGGGAATTAATCTACCATCCGCAGAGACACCGATCGCGTGAAGGCGATACAACACTGTTGTTTGTCGGGGTGTAGACGGAGACGATACCTGGAAGGGTAAACCCCGGACCGGCTACGGATGTCAAGTAAGCGGTACCAGAGGCCAGCCTGATGGTTTGGGCAGAGAACACGATGAGTTATGGGGCCACACGACGCCCTTCTGTTACCACGGAAGGAATGGCTATGTCCAGACCATAGCCTACCAAACAAAAACTAAAAAGAGTGCACTTTGCATACTCGCCCCTAAGTAGCATCTTAACTAAGAATGTACGTTTTGTACGCTCTATGATGTAGACTTTACTTTTCTTTTTCGTGTTTGACTTAGTTGTTAGTCGCAGATGGCTATGACAACTTTACTCGGACTGTTAGGTGAGTGCTGAGAGCTTTCTACCCAAAGTACCTTTACTAAGTTCAAGAAGTTAATGTAGTAGCTTTTGAAAATATAACGAAAAAAATATTTTAAGTTTTAAACTAAATTATAGTGCCATCTATTGCTCATTTAACAAACTAAATAAATCATGCATTTTATTAATTTATAGCTAAATTATATATTATTAACTAATTAAAACATTATTTTTTATCACAAATAGTTTTAATAGTTATTTTGACTACCTGACTAATGTTATGTATTATGTCAACTTTCCTTCAACTTTGAAGAAGGTTTGAGCCCAGCAGTGGGAGGTATATGAGCTGAATTGATGAAACTATTATATATTAAGTAATACAAATACTTTCCTTACACTATAGATAAATTAAATAGTTATTTTGAATCGAAACCTTCTAGTGACATAAAAGGCGAGCGGTGGTTTTAAAAACTTAAATGACCATAACTTTTTTTACAGACATCAGATTTCAATGAAACAAAGACAAAATGTTGCTCTGAATTGGGCTTAATCTTTTTATCAAAACTGCGAAACAATCCGTTCAGTAACTTTGGAGATTAGCGATTACAGACATACAGACAGACAAGAAATACCAAAAAATGTTTTTTGTTTTCTGTTAGTGTTTTCTTACTGCCTAGGTTCATTTTTATATAGATTTATCAAATGTACAGACACGGGATTTCTACTCATTTATTATATGTATAGATTTATTATATGTATAGATATATATAGATGTATAGAAGATTATATTCTTATAAGTTTTGAAAAGAAATAAGAAATTATGAAACAAGTCGTTTTTTTTGTCACTAATTAAATTATAGTAAAGGTAGGTACTTTATCAAATTAGATTGTAGCAAATTATTATTTAATTTTATTTTTAATTCGACCTGAATTTTCTTATTTTTCTTTATTGCTTATGGTGGCAAACGAGCAAGCAGGACACCTAATGGTAAATGGCACTACCGCCCATGGATCTTTGCTATACCAAGGGTATAACTAGGCCGTTGCCTACATATACAAACCCCAAACCCATCCAGTGAGGTTTTTGGCGCTCTCGCTCACCGAACAAAGCGCAATTTAGTTAATTTAGTTTTTAAACGGTTACTTTATCTATAGTTACGTGAATCGGGTCTTTATCCAATCAAAATTGTTGAGGGGAGTGATGGGTGCTCTAGTAGTTGACTCGTTACTAAATGTAAAAACCAACTCCTCTACCCAGCGTAGTATAATATATCAAGCTCCCTCCCATTATGGAGGAGACTCAAACCCAGCAGTGGATTGTTTATTAATTGAGATAACGATAATGATTATTTTGTACTGTATATCTAATATTTTTAAATGATCAAAAGTTATTGCCAATAGTTTTATAATCGCCCGCTTGCCAGATGTTAACCCAGCTTGGCAATGTAATTGTTGACCAAACGTCATCAAATAGAGTTAGCTCAAATTGGTATAAAGCTCTTAGTCGTTTTTTACGATATCTACGAACAAAGTAAGAAAATGGCAGTATCAATCAATATTTTCTCAAATAGATATTAATATCTAAATCTTTCCGTATGGTGAGGCAGTAAGAATACAGAGACACGCACACACACACACACACACATACACAACACACGCGCGCGCGCACATGCACACACACACACACACACACAATACAATAGATTCATGGGGATGGCTGAAAATCAGCGCTGTTCTTGTGACAGCAGAAGCTGAGCCAATTCCTTTTGCCTACTAGATTTAATTTTGCTTTATTATAATTGTTAGATTTAGTTTAAGTTCTGAAAAGGCAATAAATTATTATTATTATTATTATAACATTTATGCGAGAGAAGACAAACTCTAAATAAACTCCTATACCAACACATCTGACCAGCATAGTACAGTAGGTCAATTTCCTTCCTATTATGAAAGAGGCTCGAGCTCAACAGTGGGACATATGAGCTGAGATGAAGATGATGATCTAAATATATTCAAAAAAACTATTTTATAAAAAAAGGAAATACCAATCTAAGCTTGGTCATCCAAATATTTTTAGTTACATGGGAATAAACACTGCTTTTATTTGTTTATACATATATAAAAATAATATAAAAAAGATTAAATAAACAAAACTTACTGTATATGCGCAGTAAGGTATCAAAACTGATACAAAAGCGTTGACAGCTATAGCGACAGTGATTAGGATCCTTCCGCCGTACTTAGTGGCCATCTCACCAGCTGGTATTTGTAGTACGATGTAGCCCCAGAAGAAAGACGATAATATCACACTCTGTATCTGCATGTTCCATTTGAATGACTGTTGATATTAAAATAATTTATTATTAATTCTTTATAAGTATTACTCTACAAGGTGCAACCTAACAAGACTAAAGTACTCTGCAACCTAACAAGACCACCAGCGCAAAAAACCCCAAAAAGACATGTAGTCACTTAACATCTATGACACATGCATTGCGCTCTTAAAGCTTTAATCAACTATAATAAAGCCACTTCAAGAAAATTAATTTTGTAAACAAACCACTATAATAATTAAATTGAAAATAAACAAAGCACGAAAAAAAGTCTGTGGAATAGCTTAAAATAAAAATAAAAAAAGGTGCAACGAAATCAGAGGTCTAGGATTCGTTTCGACCACATTTATGCACTTTTCGATGGTTTCAAAATGTAAATTGTTAATAATTGCTTAACTCAAGCAATTATTCAATATTATTATGCTCTTGTCCCAATCACTGGAGGTCGACGGAATATGCACTCTTCTTCCATACATTTCTATCAGACATTATCTCTGTGGTCACTCCCTGTCAATTCATGTCATGCTTCAAGGAGACCATACATCTTTTCATTGGCCTTCTTTTACCTATAAAACTTTGAACATTCATTATTAAAACTTTCCTCACAACATTACTTTCATCTCGTCTCATCATATTTCCATACCATGTCAATCGTGCACTCCTTAACTTTTCCGTCACCGGCGTAAGTTTCAAACTTTCTTTATATGTTCATTCTATATCGCTTTATTTAATTGAAAAAGGAAAACATCGTGAGATAACCTAACTTATTTATGACTCTGAAAAATATTAATGTTGATGTATGAACTCAGGAAGTCAATATTGACTGCACAGATGGTGTAATTGATAAGATACCAACCGTCCGTGTCAGTACCGTGGGTTCGATTCTCACGCAGAACAATACTTTGTGCGATTCACAAAATGTTTGTTCTGAGTCTGGGTGTAATTTTTCTGCGTTAATTATATGTTTGTAAAGTCTCGAGTAATGCAAGGATTGTTTCCTTAGTGTAGGGGTAAATACCCTTAAATATTCCGATATCGCTTGTCCGAGGTATAGTTATTTCTTTAGTCAATGGGGGTCAGATGGCGATTGAAAACAAAAAGAAATATACTCTAATGAGACTAGTTAGGCCAAAAAGCTGGACCCAATTAAGTTGGACATGTTAAAGTTTCTGAGGAATTTGTATAAGAATTTAGTCTTTACCATTATTTTGAGATAATCTCGTTAACTGTCTTGTTCGTCGAATGGAATATATATGCTATTGTAATCGTTGGATCTTAGGTTTCAATTTTGGATCGGGCACAATAATATTATTGTTGAATTTTCTGTAATTTTACTCGAATTACGTCATCCTCAAGAATTTCTCAGAAACAAGCTAGAAGTTCAGAACAGAGTCTGGTTACAAGTAATAATATCACTTCTAATTACTTCGGATTAAGGATTATATAAAGAAATCTATATATATCTACGGCGCGAAATGCGTACCGCACGGCTCGAAATGCGTACCGCAACGCGGGTTAGGGCGTCCCCCGGAGGCGAAGCGTACCGACCCGCCCCCGTCGGTACGAACTTCGGCAGTTGCGGCGATGGGGGCCGCCACCCATCACGCCTTGCCCAGTCAGGCGAGTCGAGGAGAGCAGAGTGCCGGGTGGGCACGTGGAATGTAAGAGGTTGTGTGGAAGGTAAGTTGCACGAGCTGATATCCGTCATGGCGGACAAACAGCTAGACGTGCTCTGTGTAACAGAGACCAAGCGAAGGGGCAGCGACGCCTGCGATCTTCCTGGTGGCGGGATGGCTCTGTGGTCTGGTGTACCATAGAGCGATCGAGCCAGCATGGGGGTAGGAGTACTGCTGTCCTCTCGCTTGGCCTCAGGTGTGAAGGATTACGGAATGTATGATCCCAGACTTCTTTGGGTCCGTATAAAACTTGGTGTCACCAAGGTATTCATGGTTGTAGCATATGCTCCCGTAGGATCCTCGGTGGCATCAGACCTAGAGAAGTTTTGGGATAATGTTAGGGAAGTTCTGGATATGGCAGAAACTAGTGAACGCGTGATTGTATGCGGAGATTTGAACGGATGGGTGGGGACCAAGCGTCCTGACTATGAGGACGTACTTGGTCCATTTGGTGATAAGAGAGTGAACGACGCAGGTAGGCTCATAGCGGATGTATGCATGGAGAGAAACTTTATTGTGTCAAACACATTTTTCCAACATAAGGACATCCATATGTATACATGGAGAAGGAATGAACAGAAAAGTATAATAGATTTAATTTTGGTAGACAGTCGCCTCCGAAGCAAAATATTGGACGCGAGAGCCTACAGGGGCCCCACAGTCGATACGGACCACTATCTCGTTATTCCGAGATTTAGTGGTCTGTTCAGAAAGTGGAGGCACTGGCGAGAGCGTGTCCACTTCGGAGGGCTTGAAAGAATAAAGGTTGAAAGGTTGCAAGAAGAGTGTGTAAGAGAAAAGTATGCAGAGGGTGTCCGAGAACGGCTGACGATGGCAAGCCAGCCGCAATCGGACATTGAAGAATGCTGGAGAGTATTGAAAGAGAGTATGGTAGACACAGCGAAAGAAGTATGTGGAAGTTCAAAGAAGCATAGAAACACAAATGGTGATGCATGGTGGGATGCGGAAGTGGCAGCTTCCGTAGAGCAAAAGAAGAAAGCGTGGCTGGACTATGTCTCTTCTTTGAATCTGAATGACAGTATGACTGAACAGAAGAAAGAAATATATCGGCAATGTAAGAATGACACCAAGGCCTTAGTGAAAGAGAAACGTGATAGAGCAAGTATGAGTGCAGAAGATAGGCTGACCAAAAGCTTTGAGGGTAACACCAAACTCTTTTGGAGGGAGGTGAAGAAGTCTCGGGGTGGTTGGTCAGCCTTCAGAATGAATAAAATAAGGTCTAAAGGTGGATACATTCTTACACAAACACAAGACGTGTTAAGCCGATGGAGTGAATATTTTGGCGATATGTATGCGGATGCTACGGTTGGCGCCGGTGTCGCATGTGGTCTAGTAGATCAACATTCGGCGACGGCGTCCTCCGATGGCATCAGTATGGATGAAGTTGAATGGGCGATAAGAAGTTTGAGAAATGGTAAGGCAGCGGGCATTGATATGGTGTCTGCCGAGATGATCAAGCTTGGTGGCTCCTGTGTCCGGGAGGCGTTCCTGTTGCTCCTCAATTTATGTTGGAGCTCGGGAATGATTCCCGGGGACTGGAATAGCGCAGTCATCGTGCCTTTGTTTAAAAACAAGGGTTCACGTTATGACTGCGCAAATTACAGAGCCATAAGCTTGACCAGTTTGGCAGCAAAAGTGTATGGTAAAATTATTGAAAGGAGAATGAGGATGGTGTCCGATGGTTTACTGTGTGAGACACAAGGAGGTTTCAGGAGTGGAAGGGGATGCATGGATCAAGTGTTCTCTCTGCGCAACATTGTGGAGAAGAGTCTGGCCCTAGGTCAGAGGGTTTTCTGCAGTTTTGTGGATCTGGAGAGAGCATTTGACACGGTTGTATGAAAGGAACTTTGGGACATTTTACCGGAGTATGGTATTAACGGTAAACTGCTGCAGGCTGTGCAATCCAGTTACATGGGCTGTAGAGCCTGTGTGCGGCTGGATGATGGAATGTCGCCTTGGTTTGACGTCAATATCGGCGTTAAGCAGGGCTGCGTTCTATCAGCCAGGCTGTTTATCATATATCTGGATAAATGTCTCCAAAGGTTGAACGATATGAATGTGGGAGTCCAGATGGGTGACTCAGTGGTCTCTGCTCTGCTTTATGCAGATTATGCAGTCCTGCTGGCACAGTCAGCGACTGACCTGCAGACCCTAGTCGACACAATGACAGAAGATTGTAAGAAAAGGGGTCTACGCGTGAATGTGAGCAAAACCAAAATAATGGTCTTTGAAAGAGATGAAGCCAGAACAGATGTAAAAGTAACAATAGGTAATGATGTACTAGAGCAAGTGGATGAATTTGTATATCTTGGATGTGGATTTAGCCGAGATGGACGGTACACCACTGATATAGCGCGAAGAGTGAATGCGGGAAATAGAGTGAACGGAGCGTTGGGGCAACTTCTCGGCAGCCACCACCTCAGCCAGAAGGCACGTGTAGCAATACATAACGCAGTGCTTGTCCCAACATTACTGTATGGAAGCGAGAGTTGGGTATGCAGAAAAGAGTATGAAAGTATAAATTAATGCGGTCGAAATGCGATTTCTTCGGAAAATCTGTGGAGTTAGGCTGACCGACCGCATTCGTAACGACGACGTAAGAGAGCGAGTAGGTATGAAAGAGAATATTGGTGTAAAGATGCGAAAGGGAATGCTCCTATGGTTCGGACATGTGGAAAGAATGCCGAACGAACGTCTGGTTAAGAAGATATACAATGCGAAAGTGGAAGGATGTAGGTACCGAGGGAGACCGAGACTAACCTACCTAGACCAGATCGGTCAGGTACTGAAGGAAGGTGGAGTCAAGAGTCTCCGAAACACGGCGAGCGTGTATGAAGAGAATTATGAATGTTGAGGAAGCGAGTGAAGTATGCAGAGATAGAGTTCTCTGGTACTCTGTTCTCTCTGCCTACCCTGCAAGGGATATGGCGTGATGATATGTATATATGTATATATATCTACATCTATTATTATTTTTTATTTTATGCGCCAGACTATGCTCTGGTCACACCCGCTAAATCCGTCCGAGGCGACAGATGAAGCGGCGCGTGACCCCATAAACCCATCCTGCAATGTAGATCTCCGTGTCATGCGAGTGGGCCACCCCCTCTTTGTCCTCGGTGGCCTAATATATATCTATATCAAAGACTGTACTGATGCCGTAGTGGTTAAAGTTACCGATCTACCGTTCCATTCCCACACAAAACTATACTTTGTACGAACAACAAATTGTTGCCCTGAATCTGGGTGTAAATTTGTGTCCATTTAATTATATGTTTATTAAGTCCTCTGCAATACAAGGATTGTTTCCTTTGTGCAGAGTGCTGTCTTTTAAAAAAAAACCTCTTATATATTCCTTGGGCATAAATGAGTTTCTCAAGAGCATCATTTAGAGACAAATAAGGAGTTACCAGCAGATAATATTACATTAAGAAATGGGACACTCTTTGTAGGAAGTACATAAGTACACCATATATATGTTATACAAAAGAAAGAAAGAGAAGAAAGGTTCTGTTTTATTCTCTAAATGTTCTTATTATAGAGAATAGGAGTTATCTTTCTTGAAACTTTATTAAAAAAGTTAAGGCATCAGACCCCGTAGTACACTCAATAGCAAGAGCGCACGGCGTGCTATATGGTCCCTTATCATTCTTTTACCTCAGCTGGCTAGATCGTGAGCTCTGACGTAAAAACCGACTGAAGTAGCATCAGGGCAATGGTAGCAACATTCTACTAGAAACAATTCAAATATCACAAATTCTCTTACAAAAGTGGCATACGACCCTATACCTTGCCGTGAGAGACGTAATAGTCTTTTAAGGTACCAGGAGAATAGAAACTAGTACTCTCCAGGTAAAGATATAACACTAACTACGAATAACAAGCCGACTATAAAGGCAGTTATGTCTTTACTCTCCCCATTTGGGGAGACCTAAGTCCAATAGTGGACGTTGACAGGCTAATGATTATGAGCATGATATATGGAGGCCTTATTTAATAGCTATATCAAATAACCGTTTGGTGACTGAGTAAGAATACCAACCCACCACCCCCTTTTTTGTCCGAGGGCCTCATGATGGCATGGTGAGTCTATGGGGTTGCACACCGCTTCTTCCGTCGCCCCGGACCGATTTGGCGGGACGCGACCGAGTCCATAGTCCAACGCAAAAAAAAAGGGCGTCATAAAAGTCGACTAAGGAACATAATATGAATATAATATCTATCCAAGAGAAGGAAAACTCGAAATAAAATCCTATACCAACATGTCTGACCAGCGTGGTTGGTCAACTTCTCTCCTATTTTAGATGAGGCTTGAGCCTGGTAATGGACTTTATTCGTGCTGAGGTGATGATGATGATGATGTCACATAAAAGACGTTGCTAGTCTAGTAGATAAAACAAAAATACTAACTTCTTCTACGTCAGCATCTGTCATTACAACTATAGCTATACTCATGTTGACTCTCATTCCATAGGCCAGCACCATGGCGAAGAACCACATCAGAGTCTGCAGGTGCCGTATACCAAATCCTTCTAAAATAATATATTATTATTATTGATTGTAAATAAGAATTAATGGAACTGCATTTAGTAGTGGTAGTAGTAGCACCACACTATGGAGAGTTTTTTATCTTCAGCTGCAGTGCGGCCCTTCTGGGGTAGTACCACAGTCTTACAGAAAAGACAGAGGCCGCGGAGTGGGAACGCGAGACACTTGCGTTCGCTGACTCGGTCCACCGCCGGCGACCGGGGAAAAGGAAGCGCCGTTATGCGCACTTCCTCTCACTGTCTTGAGGGACAATAGGACGTGGCCAGAAAGCCAAGCATTGGGGTGCCGGGGATCGAATGTTAGGAGACGATCTCGCCGGCGCCCCGTAATAGCGTGGAAGGGGCCACTGTGGTTTTGCTGGGTATTCCGGTCAGGCTTCAGCTAGCCGGTGAGTCCCACACTCCCCCCTGTCTATCACCGACGGGGGATGGTACGTACATGCGTTTCCACAGCGATAACAAAAAGAAAAAGCTAACTAAAAGATATACCTAATATGCATTTAAAATATATGCAATAGGCGAAAAACTACAAATAAATCATTATACCAATCCATTTGACCAGCTCGGTATATTAGTTCAATTTGCATTCTATCATGGAGGAGGCTTGAGCCCAGCAGTGGGACTTATATGGGCTAAAACAATGATGATATAATAAAATTTAATTTAGTTAAAAACATGTGTATAATTATAGGATGTAGGTACTGGGGGAGACCGAGACTAACCTACCTAGACCACATTCATCACGTACTGAAGGAAGGTGGAGTCAAGAGTCTCCGAAACCGGCGAGCGTGTATGAAGAGAATTATAAATGTTGAGGAAGCGAGTGAAGTATGCAAGGATAGAGTTCTCTGGCACTCTGTTCTCTCTGCCTACCCTGCAAGAGATATGGCGTGATGATATATATGTATAACTATAATTTTATTAAATAACTTACTTGGTTTAATATATTCTTGAATCGTTTGGACACTCATTTTGTTCGGTTAAAATAAATACTGTATATATTTTATCTAAATAAAAACGTTGCGGTTCAGTTATCAATATATATGACATAATCGAGAAGTTTGATAACGCCAAAAGAGATCAAGGCGTTTGATAACAGATGAGAGTGCCAATGATTATAAACGAAGACTATTTACGTATGAAGACGAAATAATAATGCAAAATTCGTAATTAATCCCTTCCTTAAGGGTGAAAGGAGTGATGGCTGCTGTACTAGTTAACTGGTGATCGGGTACCGCTATTAGAATCTGGTCGAGCCATAACTTTTTATGCTTTATATTTGGAAAATAAAAAAGTAATATATTCTAGTTTCAGTTTAAGTAGTGTTCCGTGTGATGACGGAGTAAGAATACAATTCACCACCCCCTATCTTACCCGTGGGTATCGTAAAAGATGATTAAGAGATATAATATGCATATATCATTTGTGCAAGGGAAGGAGAACTTGAAATAAGACTTTGCGAGCGTGATCTATGCCGTGGCCATGCCTATTGTGTAGCCAACGTATACATAACAGATCTCTATCTATCAATTGAAAGAAATAGTTATTTTTTAAGATTACATCATAATAAACATTAAAATTAAAAAGAAATAAATATTTGAGTCTAAAAATACAGTGAGTATTACAATAACTTTCAAATCAAAACGTTGTCCAATATAAATTGTTTAAGTATTGCAACACTAGTTTCTAGTAACACCTCCATGGTATCTGCTTTAACATGTTCTACTATTTATAAAACCTTGATTACGAGCGAAAAATGATTGTCACATGGCATCCCATAAATGACAATCATTTTTTGCTCGTAATCAAGTTTTCATAAATAATTAAGCATATTAAATGCTAAATTTCAGTAATTTGTTTTACTATTTTTTTTATATTTATTATCTCAGACGATAAATATAATTTAGATAATATAGCTTTATATTAATAATAAAAATTTGTTTTTATATTATAAATAAAAATGTAAGAAGGCAATATAATTTCAGTAGCTAGGGCTTGAATTTATTCTCTTACCCCAATTACTCAAAGAAGTGCTTAGTGTCAAAATTTTTTTACGCAATGTTAATTTATGAACCAGCTATGACTTACGATTCTAAAACTTAATCTCTAAATGTCAGCCTCACAAAAAAGTTCAGAATTGCGTCAGTGGACTATAGTTAGGGCAATACTATATTTGGGGCTGTCAAAAACAGACTATGTAAAAGAGGTTATTATAAATTCGCGTATTATCTAAGCGATGCTACAGACTGGCTATGAGCAGCTCCTCATTCAGCAATTACTATATCTTTGCAAACTGTTCGTTTTTATTTTATAATATTTTTACATACTTGTAAAGCGTAGCGTGTTTTGCCTAAAGGACTTTGATTTTGACTGTTTAGTGTTTGTAGCTCATGGTATTGGTCATGCTCACTGAAAGGTCTTTTTGCGGTAGCTGCGTGGGGCGGGTCTCTCTCTTCCCTCCAAGGTGGTTGAGGGGAGTAATGGCTGCCCTAGTAGTTAACTCATGATCGGGTGCCGCCTGTGAGATCTGGTCCAGCCGTGGTTATTTTACATTCTATTTGAACTATTGGGTTCGAAGGGCATCCCACTGGTGCTATTTCTTATTAAACATGTTGTATCATATTTATTTTTATAAAAAAAAATTGAATGGTTATAACAATAATAGACTAACGCGTTGAGTTTCTTGCTGGATCTTCTCAGTAGTGGTCTACTTCCGATCCGGTGGTAGTTTATTGTATTAATTTAATATGTTAAAACTGACAATATTTAAGTGCCCTCGCAGGGCATAATAAATGAATTTGAATCTTCTTTATTTTTCTCTTCCTGATAAAAGCTGGTATATGAAAATCTCTAGAGTAACAAATGTAATCTGAAATCTAAATAGTCTGAAGAATTAGCATGTTGAAGTAGCAATAGGCAAGCTACATTACTCCTCGAATCAAACGCTGTTGGAGAAAAAAGGTTTTCAGGTTGCAATCACAAATTGGAAGACGCATGCAAAGAAGAGTATATCTTGGATGTGGATTTAGCCGAGATGGAAGGTACACCACTGATATAGAGCGAAGAGTGAATGCGGGAAATAGAGTGAACGGAGCGTTGGGGCAACTTCTCGGCAGCCACCACCTCAGCCAGAAGGCACGTGTAGAAATACATAACGCAATGCTTGTCCCAACATTACTGTATGGAAGCGAGAGTTGGGTATGTAGAAAAGAGTATAAAAGTAAAATTAATGCGGTCGAAATGCGATCTCTGCGGAAAATCTGTGGAGTTAGGCTGACCGACCGCATTCGTAACGACGACGTAAGAGAGCGAGTAGGTATGAAAGAGAGTACTGGTGTAAAGATGCGAAAGGGAATGCTCCGATGGTTCGGACATGTGGAAAGAATGCCGAACGAACGTCTGGTTAAGAAGATATACAATGCGAAATTGGAAGGATGTAGGTACCGAGGGAGATCGAGACTAACCTACCTAGACCAGATCGGTCATGTACTGAAGGAAGGTGGAGTCAAGAGTCTCCGAAACCGGCGAGCGTGTATGAAGAGAATTATGAATGTTGAGGAAGCGAGTGAAGTATGCAGAGATAGAGTTCTCTGGCACTCTGTTCTCTCTGCCTACCCTGCAAGGGATATGGCGTGATGATATGTATGTATGCCAAGAAGAGAGTGTAGGACGAGCTCCCTCTAGCTGGACTAATAAAGCCACCGAAGACAAAGATCGGGTTCCGGTGGCCCGCTCGCACAGTGAAGAGAGGAGTTGCACGGTGGGTCTATGGGGTTACGCGCCGCCTCTTCCGTCACCCCGGACCGATTTGGCGGGGCGAAACGCATCCATAGTCCACCGCAAAAACAAAAAAAAGGTAGACTGATGAATCTGAAAAAGTCGCAGAGAGCCGTTGAATATAAGTGACTCAGAATCTTGAAAATTTAATGTTAAGACTAAAAATAAATACAAAAAATTAACTAAGTAAAAATTCTATGTAGGCAGTGCATACACTGATGACAGTCTTTCAATCAGACATCAGTTCGGGACCCACACAGATGATCGTAAAAGCGCGATGTTCAGGCACCTTGTTGACAGAAATATGTGCCCGAAAGTGGCCTATTCAGAATAAAAAAGACAGCACAAATATAGCAAATATATTATCATGATAACAGATCAGTAATAATAAATCATATTGTTCGCTATGTCCACTTATTCCTCTTTCGCTTTGTAAGTACATTTAACGGTGACTTTCAACTGAAACGTGATACTATTGTAAATTCAACCATAAATTCACTAAGTTAAGATCATAAATTGATGTCAGTAGAATTGAAGAAATAAATCAACCTTATAAATTGAGTTATCTACCTGGCAGTTTGTAGTTGGACTGAAACACAAGTATCAGAGGCTGCGGGTAGTTTGAAATTTTAGGTAACTAACAATTGAGTGGGTAAATTAAAATTTCACTTTACCTTTTTTAATTTTTTTTTATTACTTATTGGGGGCAAACTAGCGGACAGCACACTTGATGGTAAGTGTCACTGCCGCCCATGGACCTTTGCAATACCAAGGGTATAAGCTAGGTCATTGCCCACCAATACAAACCCCAAACCCACCCCAGTTGGGCTTCCTACTCCTCGCTCACTGATCGAACCGCAATAGCACATTACCATTCCCCCGACGTCGATCTTCTGTGAGAGTGTGGTACTTCCCCGGGCGGACCGGCCCACTGTTATAGACAGAAAACTGTCCAAAGCGTGACTCTACTACTATTCACGTTTATAGCAAACGAATAGTTGCATAGTTTTTTGTCAAACGAAGATAGAATACTTGTTGGCCCTTATTTTAAAGTTACAAAATGTAGGTACACACATATTTATATTTTCATCAACTGACTAAGGAAGAGGTACGGCGATCTGGAATCGCCATGAAAAAAAAAACCTTATACACATTATTAATATACGCCCACCGACAATAACATTGTAATAACATACTTGCTTAATTCCATTGTAATTATAAATATTCAGTAAACGCTTCAACTACTTAAACGACTTTTTCTCCAGTCCGAACCCATATACGCAACAATACTCCATTCATAAACACAAACATTTTAAATGATCTTATCGCCACCTTTATATTAAACTAACAAAAAGATTTCTGATATTTACGCGATAAACATATACATACTATCCGTGTGATGACGGAGTAAGAATACAATTCACAACCCCCCTATCTTACCCGTGGGTGATCGTACGAGACGACTAGGGGATATAAAACGCATATAACATCTAAGCAAGAGTAGGATAGCTCGAAACAATACCCTATACCAACACATTTGATTAGCATAGTGTAGTAAGTCAATTTCCCTCCCATTATGGAGGAGGCTCGAGCTCAACAGTGGGTCATATATAAGCTGAGCTAATGATGATGAGATGATGCTGTAAATAAATACAAATTTATTTATTTGTACCCAAAATAAATGTTTGTGGGGAGTGTTTACTGCACCGATTATTTCTGATATTTACGGTTAAAATATCTTACTAATATAAAGTTGAAGAGTTTGTTTGTTTGTTTGAATGCGCTAATCTTAGTTGGAGTTTAAAAACATTTATAAAACTTAAGTTATAATATATAATATACTAGCTTCTGCCCGCGGCTTCGCCCGCGTAAAAGGTTACTTTCCGAAAGTTTTTCATCCCCTATTTTTATTTTACCCCTTAAGGGTAATTTTTTACAACATGTTATTTATTTATATCTAATCAATAGCCTAAAAATAAGTTTCAAACTTCTGGCTTTAAAAATAACGATAGTTCCTTACAACTTTTAATCCACCTTTACAACCTTTTTTGCATTAAAAAGTAATCTATGTCCTTTATCAGGTTCTAGACTATCTGTGTACCAAATTTCATTTAGATCGGTCCAGTAGTTTTGGCGTGAAAGAGCGACAGACAGACAGACAGAGTTACTTTGGTCTCCAGAGTTGGCCTCGGCCTACAGGCCTATCGTGCTGCTCGACGATGCGGGTAAGCTATTGGAGAGGGTGCTGGCTGCCCGCATCGAGCGGCACCTCGTTGGCACGGGGCCCGATCTGTCGGACGCCCAGTTTGGGTTCAGGAGGGGTCGTTCGACGATCGCGGCTCTGCTGCGCCTGAGGGCCGTGGCGACTGAGGCTGTCGCCGGTGGAGGGGTGCTGTTGGTGGTGTCCCTGGACATCGCCAACGCATTCAATAGTCTGCCATTTAGCTGCATCAGGGAGGCGCTCCGATACCACGGAGAGCCAGTTTACCTGAGGCGGCTAGTGGCAGACTATCTGGAGGGGCGCAGCGTCCTCTACACCAACCGAGTAGGGGACGTTGTGTGAACGCCCATGACGTGCGATGTCCCACAGGGGTCGGTCCTCGGACCCACCCTGTGGAACATCGGCTACGACTGGGCGTTGAGAGGGAGCCTCCCACCCGGGCTGGGCGTGATCTGTTACGCCGACGACACGCTCGTCACAGCCCGCGGTGGGACGCTGGAGGAGGCGGCAGGCCTGGCGACTCTCGGCACCGAAGAGGTCGTCAGGCGGATCGAGGCGCTGGGGTTGAGGGTGGCCCTGGACAAGACGGAGGCCCTCTGGTTCCACGGGCCCCGCATGGGCTCTCCCATCGGCGTTTCGATCACCGTCAATTCGGTTGACATCAGCATCCGGGCCCATATGAGGTATTTGGGCCTGGTGCTCGACGGGCATTGGTGGTTTCCGGAGCATTTCCGCAGGCTCGCTCCGCGGCTCGTCGGCTCGGCGTCCGCCCTTTCATGGCTAATGCCGAATGTGGGCGGACCGAGCGCTACGTGCCGACAGCTGTACACGGGGGTCGTTCGGCGATGGCCCAGTACGGCGCACCGGTGTGGGCGGGGTCCTTGACCGTCCGACTCAGAGCTCTTCTTTGGCGACCACAGAGGGCCATGGCGGTCAGGGCTGTACGCGGGTACCGCACGGTGGCGACGGAGGCAGCGTGCCTGTTGGCCGGGAGTCCCCCGTGGGACCTGGAGGCGGAAATGCTCGCCGATTTGTATCGGCAGGTGTCGAGGGTGCGCGCGGAGGGCGGTGTGGTCTCTTTGAGGGAACTCACCGCCTGGCGCGTTGACGCCCGCCTAGATGTCATTGCCCGTTGGGCAGTCCGGCTGGAGAGGCCTCGGTTCGGTGTGCGGACCGTAGAGGCCTTCCGGCCGGTGCTGATGCAGTGGTAGGAACGGCGGCACGGGGTGCTCTCCTTTCGACTGGTGCAGGTTTTGACGGGGCATGGATGCTTCGCCAAATACCTGCACAAGGTCGTCAGGAGGGAGAGTACACCGTCCTGCCACCACTGCGATTGCGACGAAGACACGGCGCAGCATACGCTCGAGGTTTGTGCCGCTTGGGCAGAGCAGCGTCGTGAACTCGTCGCAATCATCGGTGCCGACCTGACGCTGCCGACCATCGCCAGGGCGATGCTCGACAGCGTCAGGAACTGGGACGCGGTCGCAACCTTCTGCGAGGCAGAAGTCTCGCGGAAGGAGGCGGCGGAGCGCGTGCGCGAGGAGCGTCTCCTCGACGGCGCGAGCCGCCGCCGGCGACTAGGGCGGCGCAAGCGCGATTACCTGCGCCTGATGCCGCCCTAGCCAAGGCCGCGGGTGACTGGATCGGGGAATTAGTCCGTCAGCCGCCGAGAGGCCGACGGCGTGAGGAAAGACCGACATCCTACCCGAGGGGGGGATGTCGGTCGAGGAGAGGGTACTCCTCAGGAGTATTCCGTCGGGCCGACCACTGACGTCAAGTCACTCTGCTCCGGTGGTCGGCCCAACGACGAAGGCGACGTCACGGGTGGGTTACGGGTGTGCGCGCTTGCGCCCCTCTGTCACCCCGGATGGAGTGGTGCGAGGAGTGCGCCGACCGTAGCCCAACCCCAAAAAAAAAAAAAGACAGAGTTACTTTCGCATTTGTAATATTAGTAAGGATTGGATCAGAGCTATATTAATAAACGTTAGCGAATAAGGCAATGATTATGAAGCGTTCTGCTGTGCGCATATTTGTCATAACGATTGCTGACATAACAAAAATTGGGATCGATTTATTGTAAAAATTATTAATATTAACATACATACATACATATCATAGGCAGAGAGAACAGAGTGCCAGAGAACTCTATCCTTGCATACTTCACTTGCTTCCTCAACATTCATAATTCTCTTCATACACGCTCGCCGGTTTCGGAGACTCTTGACTCCACCTTCCTTCAGTACGTGACCGATCTGGTCTAGGTAGGTTAGTCTCGGTCTCCCCCGGTACATACATCCTTCCACTATTAATTATATTAACATTATTATTAATATTATGAGACGCATAAGAGTGTTTAAACAACTTTTTCGTCATAAAGACAACACACTGGATTAGTCCAGATTTCCTTAGGGAAATAATCTTTATATTGCGGGTGACTTTACAAATATGAAATTAACGCAGACAAAATACACCTTTTTTTTTTTTTTTTTTGGTGGGCTATGGGTGCGTCACGCCCCGCCAAATCGGTCCGGGGCGACGGAGAAGGCGGCGCGTGACCCCATAGACCCACTGTAAAATCCTATCTCTTCGCCGTGCGAGCGGACCACCGGAGACAAAATACACCTAGACTTGGAACAACACTTTGTGGATCGCACAAAGTGTTGTCCTGCGCGGGAATCGAATCTATAACATTAGCACGGAAGGTCGATATCTTAACTACTACGGCATTTGTGCAGTCAGTAAATTATTATATTAGTTGATAAATTGTCGAAAAATAAGTGAATAAGTATATTATAAAATAAATAATCAACACAAGGAAAGCTGAAATAGCTGATATATTATACAGCCATATTGAAAATAATACGGAATACACATTATTCATCATCATCATCTCAGCTCATATATGTCCCACTGCTGGGCTCGAGCCTCCTCCATAATGGAAGGGAAATTGACCTACTATACCACGCTGGTCAGACGTGTTGGTATAGGGTTTTGTTTCGAGTTTTCCTTCTCTTGCATAGATGTTATATGCGTTTTATATCCCCTAGCCGTCTCGTACGATCACCCACGGGTAAGATATGGCGTGGTGAATTGTATTCTTACTCCGTCACCACACGGAATAACATTACATTAAACTAAAAATATTGTATTTTATCGAATATAAATTTGTAATTTATTCAAAATATTATATAAAATGATATAAGACAAAATGTTTTATCAAACTATGTGTGTACTTATAAGTTTGCTTTAACGCCAGTTCGGGTTCATAATTTACTAGCTTCAACTTAATAGTTTATGTAAATTATAATAAAAATTTAAAGTCATATTTATGCCTTTATGTTCTATATTTTAACACTTATTTTCTTATAATATTAAATTCTACATATAATATCGCAGTCCTGTTATATTTTTTTTGACATCATCATCGTCCTACATTTACCCCAATTTTTATTGCTTATGGTGACAAACGAGCAAGCCGCATACCTGATGGTGAGAGTTAATACCGCCCATGGATCTTTGCAATACCAACGGTATAGCTAGGCCGCTGCCTACCATTACAAACCCCAAGCCCACCCAGTTGGGCTTCCGGCTCTCTCGCTCACCGAACGAAGCGCAATAGCACATTGCCATTACTCAGACGTCGATCTTCTGCGAGAGTATGGTACTATTCCGGACGGTGCGGCCCGCGGCTGTATACAGAGAATTGTCAACAGGGTAGTCCTACCACCAACTATTATACTACCACTAACTATTGCAAAAAGTTATGGACAATAATGTTATGATCAGCCAACAAACTTGACTTCAATTCTTCTTGGGAATATAATTGTTGACTAAACGGCACTAAATTGAGTCAGCATAGGTCAATAAAAAACACTTAGTCATCTTTTACATATCCACGAGCCAACTAAGATCCCCTTCTCTCACCACCAGTTCACGTAAGTATATAATATCCAACTGAGACTAATAATCAAGGTCGAAGAAACATCATCATCATCATCTCAGCCCATATATGTCCCACTGTTGGGCTCGGGCCTCCTCCGTAATGGGAGGGAAATTAACCTACTATAACGCGCTGGTCAGACGTGTTGGTATAGGGTTTTGTTTCGAGTTTCCCTTCTCTCGCATAGTTGCTATATACGTTTTATATCCCTTAGTCGTCCCGTACGATCACCCACGGGTAAGATATGGGGTGGTGAATTGTATTCTTATTCCGTCACCACACGGATAGAACATGAATCGCGAAAAATATAGTTCGCTAGTAAAATGCAGAAAGAACTGAGGTTCGACGTAGATTTTTTTTTATATGACTTCATCATTGAAGCAAGGCGTAAATTTAAAGGACCAGGAATCGATGCACAAAGTTCTTAGTATAGTGAACAAATAGGTTAAGAATAAAATAATTTTCTGTCTACATTCGTGGGCCAATCCATCCGGGGCTGTACAACACTCTCACACAAAATCGGCGACTAACCAATGGCTATATGCTGTTGCGTTTCATTCGGTGAGCGAGGGAACCGACAGCCCAACCAGCAAGCAACCCAAATGTGGTAACCCAAATACGTATTGTTCACGAAACGCCTGCTGAAATTTCATAGCAATACGCCAGATAAAATTATCACAAAATTTTATATAGATTTTTAAAATGATCACCTCCCATGCATATACGTTTCACCCACAGTCCGGGTAAAGTTGTCATAGCCATCTGAGGCTAACAACTAAGTCACATAAAATAAAAAAATCATATATGTTTTATTGAAGAATTCGAGCCTCCAACATGAGGAGAAAAAATACCTACTATACCACGTTGATCAGACATGTTGGTATAGAGGGTTCTAATAAATTTTGTAATATTTTATTTACGATTGAAAGAAGTATATTATTATATAACACGACCTCAAGAAATTAAGATAAGAGCAGAATGACTATGATTATCTTTCATCAATCTGTTCTAAACTGCACCTTTAATTACAATGTTTTTTTTCTTGATATCAAAAATGCCCTTTGCCAATTATTTACCAAAAAATCACTGAAATTTTATAATCTTTATTGACATTATGAACCTGCATTAATAAATAGCCTTGCACTGAGTCTGTACAACGGTATCATTTTTATACAAAATTATTACTTGTAGTAACCAAGTTCTATTTTGCTTTTCAATCCTCTCTCTATACTTACCAGCACTTAATTTAATTACACTATTCACAGTAAATATTCAAGCCAAGCAAGCGTGGTTATAAGCACAACTTATTTTCAATAACGAAATTAATTTCCAATTTAGGTGAAGAGTATAATTTTCAAATGTTATTACCTACTTGTGCGTTTTCTTTGGCCATATTCATACGTACTTGATGTTCTTAACAACTTCCAGGGTAGAAAATTTGGAGTTTATTTAACGAAGCAAATTATACTCATTGAAATCCATGCTCGCTACGATAAATGAGTTTTGACAAACTTTTGCATATCATATGTGTATTATACTTGACTTCGTGCTATATTTACATGGCCTTTGTATTTTACTGTTATTAAGTTACTCGTTATTTTATTGCTTATATGCAAACGAGCAAGCAGTACTGTTGATAGAGTGTTACTTTTTTTTTTTTTTTTTCCGCTGTGAAAATGCTTTTGCGCATTATCTCCTCACCGTTGAGAGCGGGAGGATTTGTGTAGGGCTCACCGGCCACCGTGCGACCGAAATACCCACTAAAACCACAGCGGCCCCATCCGCGCTTTTACAGGGTGCCGTGGAGATCGTCTGATGACATTCAATCCGCGACACCCCAACGCATGGCCGTCTGGCCACGTCCCGTCATCATTCAAGGCGCTGGAAGAAGAAGCGCGTATCTGCGCCTTCCTCTTCCTGGTCGCCGTCGTCGGAGCGAGTCAGCGGACGCAAGCGCCTCGCGCTCCCGCTCCGCGGCTTCCTTCCTCTTCATGACGGCCTCACAAAAAGAGGCCATCGACGACCAGCACCTGTCGCTACCAAGCATCTTGGAGATGATGGTCGGCAGCGACAGATCCATTCCCAGTTCCGACGACAGGTCGTGGCACTGGGGCCCCCAGGTGGGGCATACTTCCACTGTGTGGGGGTGATAGAGTGTTACTGCGCTGGAACTTTACAATATAAAAGGTACGGAAAGTTTCAGAAAAAAAAGAGAGTAGAGTAGCGACCACGAAACGAATGCCGTAGCTTAGAACAACCCACCACTAGGTGGACTTACAACATTTTGAGAGGCGCAAGAAATCGTTGGATGTAGGTGGCACAGGACGATTCTGAGTGGCATTCTAGTGGGGAGGCCTTTGTCTAACAGTGGACGTATACGGCCGGAGACATCAATTCCGTGCAAGAGTGTGATACTACCCTGAACGGATCTGCCTGTAGCTGTAGACAAAAAACAGTCTTCAACAGTTAAAAATCGTAGCCCCACCACTATAAAATATAAAAATACGGACTCATTACAAGATTTACTTCTATTATTGCATACTAACTGCCACGTTCCCGTATTTATAAATTCGTATAGGTGTGTTGATTCATCATCATTTCATCATCATTCTCCTACTCTTATCCCAATTACTTGGAGTCAATACAATATATACTCTTCTTTCATAGTACATATTGTAAAAGTTATTGGCAATAGTTTTATGACCGGCCAGATATTAACCCTCATTGGGAATGTAATTGTTGACCAAACGGCATAAGATGGAGTTGGCCCAGGTCCTTATAATGCTCTTAGTCGTCTTTTATGACATCCACGAGCAAAGTAAAGCTTGGTAGTCTTGGTAGTGGTCGTATCCGCTACATATAGTGTGTTGATGGTTATACATAAACTCTTTTAAGTATTGTCAATTTTAACATTTTGATGATGATGATGCCAGTCCTACCGATTTCGGTAAAGGCGACCGCTTTAACTCCTAGTTTATTTGTCTTTGGTGTGCTTTGGTGTGGCTGACGTATCCGATCTTCTTATTGAAGATCCGTCCGCAAGTAGGGCACGAGAGCACACCGTCCACGTAATTATAGGTTATAGCCGCTGGTGGTCGGGCTTTCAGCTCATCACGCTTAGCATCCAGCTCGATAAGCCTATCATTTTCGAATGTATGTACTTTGGTCTTAACCAAAGCCCTCCACTCTGGCCGTTGTGCCGCCAAATTCTCCCATTGTGCCGGATCTATTTTACACCTCTTCATGTGCCGCTTAAGCACATCCTTATATCTGAGAAGTTGTCCGCCCTGCTTGCGCTTGCCCTTCTCTAACTCGGAATAAAAGATGCGCTTAGCGATGCGTTCGTCCGCCATACGTGCCACATGACCGGACCACCGAAGCTGTCGCCGCATGAGGTAAGCCTCGATGCCACTGACATTAGCTCGTCGCAGCACCTCAGTATTTCGCACGCGATCCGACCAATGGACCTTTAATATTTTCCGAAGATATCTCAGGTGGAATTGATCTAAGGTGCGGATATGTTGACGGTACATGGGCCAAGTTTCAGCGGAGTATAAAAGATTTGGCAGCACAATTGCCATGTAAACCGAGATCTTTGTAGCCAGCTTTAAGTCGTGTGACCGGAAGACCTTGGTATCCAGCTTGCCAAATGCCGCTGCTGCGGCTCCTAGCCTGCTGTTGATTTCAGCAACAAGGTCGCACTTTGATGAAATAGTGCTCCCCAGATATCGAAATTTATCGACCTGCTGCAGTACGTCCCCTCCAAGTTTAATAGTCAGCGTCTCATGACTGTGGATATCTACAGACATCACTTCCGTCTTCTTGACACTGATTTTCAGGCCGAACTTCTGGCACGACTTATGGAAGAGAGACATTAGCTGCTGCAAGCCATCTGGGGATTCCGCTGCAAAGCATAAATCGTCCGCATACATGATCTCAGTGATCACGGCGTTCGATACTTTTGTATGTGATTTAAGCCTAGCTAAATTGAAAAGCTTGCCATCAGTGCGGAAGCGGATGTGAGCTCCTTCAGAGGAACCATGTAAGGCATCCTTAACTACAACTGCAAAGTACAATGCAAACAGTGTGGGTGCCAATACGCACCCTTGTTTCACCCCACAGGTAACGGGAAAGAAAGCTGACTGTCCACCATCGACTCCAACACAACATTCCATGTCATCATGCAGGAGTCTAAGTAGCCTTACAAATTTCTCCGTGCACCCCAGTTTGCTAAGAACCAACCAGAGAGCTTCTCGAGGCACACTATCAAAAGCTTTCTCAAGGTCAACAAAGCAGAGGTATAGCGGCTGACATTGTTCCCGGCTTTTCTCTTGCAGTTGACGCACTGAGAAGATTGCATCACATGTGCCTCGGGCAGGCCGGAAGCCAAACTGGGTCTCAGGCAAGAGCTTTTCAGAAAGGGTCAAAAGGCGGTTTAATAGTACTCTGGCAAAGGCTTTTCCAGGGACCGAGAGAAGCGAAATTCCGCGGTATGAGTTGCAGTCAGAGCTGTCGCCTTTGTTCTTATAAAGGGTACTGATGCGAGATTTTCTAAAATCAGAAGGAGCCCGCTCCTCCTCCCACATACGAGTAAAAAGTTCTCGTATCCACGACTGCAACTGATCACCGCCACACTTTATCAGTTCCGCTGGTATACAGTCAATGCCCACCGCGCGCTTGTTCTGAAGTTGTTTCAGGGCTTGGATGACTTCATCATGCGCTAACGGCTCGTCGAGCTCATTAGCAGTAGGGTGCTGTGGCAGTAAGCGAATGTGCTGTAGATCAGCTGAACGATCTACGTTAAGCAGATTGTTAAAGTGTTCTGCCCATCGACTAAGGATGTCTTCTCTGCTCTTTAGAAGGGCTTCGCCGTTAGCAGTTTTCAAAGGCACCTTAGAACACTTCGCATTACCTACCAACTTACGCACCTCGGCGTGGAACTCGCCAAGTTGGTTAGTATCGTAGAGCCGCTGCACATGCTCAGCCTTCTCTAGCCACCATTTATTTTTGGTCTCCCGACATAACTGACGCAACTCACGGTCACTTCGCTTGATCTCCGCTGAGTCAACGCTTCGATTTCCACTATTTCGCTGAAGGCAATCTCGATGCTTGCCGAATGCCGCTGTTAGAATCTCACAATTCTCATCGAACCAATCTTCATTCTTTCGGACCTTGGAGCCCACTATCCTTGAAGCGGTATCTAATATGTGAGAATTGAGAGCCCCCCAGTCAGTTTCAACATCATCGGTTGCTCTATTGATAGGCGTTGGCGAACTTGTTAAAGCTTTGACGTACTTTTCCTTCGTCTCGAGGTCATTTAGCCTTTCCACGTTTATGCACGCCGGCTTTACTGTACGAGATCTCAGGGGCTTCCGAAGGCGGAGACATAGCTTGGTGACTACGAGGCGGTGGTCGGTCCAACAATGCGCTCCACGCATGACACGGGTAACCTGGACTTGGGCAACGTCGCGCTGCCGAACAATAGCATAGTCTATGAGATGCCAATGCTTGGATCTTGGGTGCATCCATGTAGTTTTGTGCTTAGCTGCGAGTCTGAACATAGTGTTAGTAATGGCAAGATGGAATTGTGCACACAAACTAAGCAGTAACTGTCCATTGCTATTCATGTTACCAACGCCATGTCTGCCTAGAATTTTTGGCCAGGCTTCATAGTCTCGCCCGACTCTGGCGTTAAAATCGCCCAGAAGAAGGATCTGTTCTCTGGGCCGTATGGTATCTAAGCATCGAGTCAACTCCTCATAAAACTTATCCTTGATGTCATCAGACTTGTCTAACGTTGGAGCATAGACACTGATAACATCAAGAAAGTTATCATTGTCTAGATGAAGGCGTAAAGTAGTTACGCGATCAGAAATATGTACAGGATATTCCTGAAGACGCTTCACTAGGTGATTTTTGATCGCGAATCCAACACCTGACCTTCTTGGTTCTGAGGAGGTGGTACCTTTCCAAAAGAAAGTATAGCCACCACCGTCTTCTACCAGCTCACCTTCATCAGCAAGATGTGTTTCGCTGAGTGCAGCCACATCAACGCAATAGCGATGAAGTTCCCGAGCTACTATGGCAGTTTTCCGCTCCGGACAGGCATTATCATTACGGTCAAGAAGCGTCCGTACGTTCCACGCACCGAATGTTATTTTAGGTGTTATTAATATTTTATTTTTCTTGTAGCGTCGACCACGAGTTAAGATGCAGAGGCAGCCGTGGTTACTGCCTTCCTTTAGGGGTTAGGGCAAGCATTTGTTTGGGACACCTTTTCTAGTCCCCTCCCCGGCTGAGCGGGGAAAGCAGTGCCTCCCTGTAAAGGGCTGCTTTGTCACTCCAGGTGCTGCCGAATCCACTCTGTTACCCTAATGCAGAGCAGAAGCGACCACGATGCTCTTACCGCACCCCTAGAGCCGCCTGTGTGCAGGTTTCAGACAAAGCCCAGCTTACATCAAACCAGACCTCTCTACCTCAACCCATCGCCACAGGACTCTCACTTACTCGGAGTCCAATGAACGAAAGCAGTCAGGTGCGCAGGAGATATTAAAGTGCACAAGCGTACGCGCAAACGCAGATGCACTCACTCGTCCCACCCCTTCTGAGCCCAGTGGAACGGAGACCGCTACGACCGGAGAAAGGGTTGGATGCTGTGTCTGGCCGAAGGTTGCTTTTGCCCTCTACCATCGCCCTAAGCCATTCACGTTGCCTTGCTGCCCGCCGAGTCCGCCAATCCCATTACATATCTGTGTTGGGTCGCCTTCCGCGCCGGAGCAGACTTTTTTGTGTGGTCTGCGTAGGAGGGATCCACGCTATGTGGTGGGATAGGTGAAAGGGAGGGGGGATATTTGGGCTGGGAGTAATAAGGGTTGGGATACCAATGTTACGACAAAGGATATCAGGGTCATGTAACATTAGTAGCTCGAGGAAGCCGGGGCCGCGTACCCGAATACTCAACATTTCCACCGGACAGGTAAAAATGCTGAAGTACCCTCTGGCGGTAACATTTAACATTTTATAAATTTATTCATCAGCCTTTGATGGCTACTATTAGATATAGGTGTCTCCTAAGAGGGATAATGTCATACTTGCCGCGCTCGATAACCTGGTTGGCAATCGCAGTTAGTGCTATAAATTTCCCTGGCAAGCGTAGTTATCTATTCTTCTCTTCTATTCGTTCGTGACATCTCAGCCGGTTTTTAAGAGATTTCCAAGTTCAAGTACGAGAGCGATATATTATAGTTTTAATTTGTGACTTGTATATGGTTTTGCAGTAAAACTTATTTATCAAAAGTCTATTTTATATATTTTATCTTATAATCTTTTCTATTTCTTCATATAATTTTTAGGAATAGAAAAATGGAATTGTACCAATGCCTACTAATTCAGCTTAGTAAAATATTTTTGAGAGAGTTAACGAAAATCGAGTAACTCTGCAGATAATCTCTCAAAAATTTTTGCACGACCCATTCGAATTTGAAATCAGACTAGCATATTTATGCCATTAGATCAATGACGAAATCGCATAATAGTAGGAAAACCTTACTAAAATTACCATTCAACAACAAAAACAAAATAAAGCTCCGCCAATACAGATAGAATAGGAAAGATATCACAATAACTGGAGAACGAGGCAAAAAGTTTTTCGATTTAAAGAACAATCATTGCTTTGTGTAAATATCTCCAATCGAACTATGCAAATTATGAATATGATAGCAGTTACTGTTTATTATAGAATATAGAACTACATAGTAGATTCTATGCCTAATAAAGTTTAATAAAATATGGGAATAGGTACAACAATTTGAGATGAGTATCATAAAATACAACTAAGGGTACAGCATCTGTGCAAAGAAAGGAAAACTCAAAATAAACCCTCATACCAACCTGTCTGACCAGCGTGGTATAGAAGACAAATGCTGCTCCTATTACGAAGAAGGCCTGAGCGCAGCAATGTGACATAATATATGAACTAGGATGACGATTAAGTGTAATAATAATCACGTAAAAAAAAGTTTCGAAATCTACGAGGTGATGGAGTGCGAATAACTTTTCTTTTTCTTATGGGGGATTGTATAATATGCCTTAAAGACACTAGTAGATAAAATCACTCCAAATGATTGAAAGTTCTAAGTAAAACCTTATATCAATCCATCTGACCAGCATAGTTTCGTAGGTACACTTCTCTCCCTCTGTAAAGGAGGCTTGAGCCCAGCAGTAGTACGCATATGAGCTGAGATAACTAAATATTTTTTTAATTCCAAATTCAAAAATGAATGACTCAGATTAAAGCAAACAGTCGTCTAGCATCATACAAAATCTACTACCAAAACATTTCCGTTAGAATGCTTTTTTTAATTTAGAAGCATAGTTTATAGTTCCAATGGACGCAGTAAATCAACGTGTCAAGTCGCAAGCGTCGCATCGATCGTCGAATCTGATATATTTTAGTGCTTGGAAAACAAACGATCCATCATCGAATCCGTTTACGTTCGAATTTCGTATTAGAACTTCAGGCACACGCCGTTAAAATTTGCTTCACGAGTTTAGGCATAGTATTCACTCTGTTACTACTTATATTGAAAGGGGACGACGATTTAGAATTTTTATGCTGGCATCTATATTCGGAAATAGTGATCTAGATGAAGTAGTGATAACAAAGTTTAGAAAGATATTATATGAACTATCTATTCAAAGTATCAAGGCGTCTAAAAATATAAAGATGAAAATGTATTTATTTCCCTATTTCTGTGATAGTTTTCTCCATCATGGGTACATTTTCGTCATCTTCATTGGTGGGTCGTTCAGGTGCATTATCCCAGTCAGCGTGTTCACTTGTTGCGAATATAACGTATATGAGATTTGTCACGAGATATAATCCCGCAGCCAGGAAGAACACTTGCCTCCACAAATATTTATCACCCTGTAAACATATAATGTAAAAAATGTAACGAAAACAAAAAATAAAATTTCCGCATAGTAATGGAAAAAAATAATTCACCACTTCTCACTCTCCAGTTTTTATAGTAATATAAGGTTATTAAGTTAAGGGAACTATCAATAGTGTAGGATACGCTATCATTTTAAATAATAATAATAGTTTATTTATTTTCACAAAAAGTAATACACAGGGCATACATACAATTTTAAACATGAATGGTTTGAAACATTATTTATTTGGATATTGGTAGCCAAGGTAAGATTAAACTTGTGGTATGGGTACCAGGCTATCGCAATTTTTACATTGATATCGGTCTTTATTATAACACAATGAAATTAGTATGTAAAGTGACTGTTTAGGTGTGGCACAAGTGTTTAGAAGTATTACTACATGGATAAAAGGACTAAAAATATATGCCATTAATGAAGAGAATTATGAATGTTGAGGAAGCGAGTGAAGTATGCAGAGATAGAGTTTTCTGGCACTCTGTTCTCTCTGCCTACCCTGCAAGGTATATGGCGTGATGATATGTATGTATGTATTAACTTACTACAAAAGCAGTAGAAAACTCAAAAAAAAAGTCTATAGAAATAAGTCTTACAAACAGCAAACAATTATTGGCCTTCAATTACAGAGAAAACTCGTGCCAGTCTCGTAGTCGGGATTAATAATAAAATAAAATATTAAAAACATTAAAAAAGGCAGTGATAAGTATGAAAAACGGAAAGTCTGTAGGGCCGGACGGTATACCAGTGGAAGTATGGAAAGTTTTGGGTGAGGATGGATATATGTGGCTGACTTTGTTCCTCAATAAGTTGCTGCAGGATGAAGTAATTCCCAATGAATGGTGCAGTAGTGCGCTAGTGCCCATTTTTAAAAACAAGGGTGATGTTCAGGACTGTGGCAGTTATCGGGGAATAAAGCTCATGTCACATAGTATGAAAGTGTGGGAAAAAGTGGTTAAGAAGCGGTTGCGAAAAGAAAGCAAGATCACCCAAAACCAGTTTGGTTTTATGCCGGGTCGCGGGACAACGGATGCCATATTTGCAGTGCGCCAACTGTGCCAAAAATATCGTGGTGCACATAAAAACTTGCATATGGTATACGTTGACCTCGAGAAGGCCTACGACAGAATACTGAAAACTGTTTTGTGGTGGGCACTGAAAGAGAAAAGTGTGCTTGTGAAGTATACTAGGTTAATCTGTGCCATGTACCAACGATCTAGGTCGTACGTAAAATCAGCGGCTAGAGACTCCGACGAGATCAGTGTGCAGGTGGGTTTGCACCTAGGGTCGGCGTTAAGTCCTTACCTCTTCCTGCTGATAATGGATGCGTTAACATCGGTGATATAGGAAGAGGCACCCTGGTGCATGCTATTCGCTGATGACATTGTTCTCGTCGGAGAAGAAGGACTTGAGGTACAGATCATGCTGGAGAAGTGGCGCTGTAAATTGGAGAATGTTGGCTTGAAAATCAGCAGACCTAAAACGGAGTACATGTTCTGCGATTTCGGCGGTTTCTCCAATTTTACACCCATATGCCTAGATGGAGTACCTATACCAGTATGCTCAGATTTTCGATACCTGGGTTCTCTTGTCCAAAGCGATGGCGACCTGGATCATGCGGTGAAACACAGAATAGATGCGGGATGGATGAAATGACGGCAGGTCACGGGTACAACATGCGACCCCAAAGTACTCCCTAAATTAAAGGGTAAAATATATAAAACCCCAATAAGACCTGCTGTACTGTATGGATCAGCATGTTGGGCGACAAAAGTGACGGAGGAGAGACGACTGCATGTAGCGGAGATGCGATGTTGAGATGGATGTGTGGTGTGACGAGATTGGATAAAATAAGAAATGAGCATATAAGAGGAAGTTTGAAAGTAGCATCAGTGACGGAAAAGTTAAGGAGTGAAAGGTTAACATGGTATGGACATGTGATGAGACGGGATGAAAGTAATGTTGTGAGGAAAGTTTTAAATATGAATGTTGAAGGCTTTAGGGGTAAAGGAAGACCAAAGAAAAGATGGATGGACTGCGTGAGGTATGACGTGGATAGACAGGGAGTTACTGCAGAGATGACGTCTGATAGGACTGTATGGAATAAGATGACATATTGCGTCGACCCCAAGTAATTGGGATAAGAGCAAGATGATGATGATTAAAAACATTACACATCTACAGCAAAAAATAGCGATACCTCAGCTTAATAGAACAGAACATGCTTTTGAATACTTAAAAAAGTAACTCAAGCAAAATCATCATATATCAATCATTATATAAGCGGAAAGGTGTCATATGTGAGATAATGAAATCCCATCCATCCTTCCATCAAACTAGACTTGCGAACTTTAGATTTAAAAAAAAAGACTAGATAAAGTATAAATAATAAAATTACTTACAACATCAGTCAATATAAAACCAACTATTATAGGACTAATCGAGGAACCAATGTTTGCTGTGAAATTGCTTATAGTTATTATCGTTCCAGCATAATTTGGCGACATATCAATTTCACTCAGCTGAAAGTTGTAAAGTGTTTTTAAAATAAAATATATTATAACAGAATTCAATGGCTACTAAGTAAAATATATATATATATATATATATATATATATACCATTACACAATAAATAAACATCCATAATATAATTCTCCTGTAAATTTTGTAAAGAATCTTGACAGTCAGGGACATATGTGGTTAGCGCAAGTTAAAAGAAGGCTAGTCTTTACTGATTTATTTAATCGTACTGATGCTCATCAGAATATCATGAACAGAGGAATTGTAGACAGTTACTAGCAACCAGTGCTAATGTAGTGGATCGGGTGGTTACATGAATTCTCTCCGTTTTCGATTGGTACTTTCGGATTATGCTAGCTTCAGTAAAGAAGCGATGACAAAATCAAATCCATGCTGTATCACAAGTAGTTTACGCTGTTCATGAATTCGATGTAATCATTGAAGTTGTCCTGCTATCGGTCATTCTCAAACTGATAAAAATAAAGCTTTGTGTTATTTATTACTAAAAACTAAAGGGTCTTGGAGTATAAACGAAGATGGGTCTGAAGCAGCAATTTTCTCATTTTAAAAGTTTTTTTTAATAGCGTAATAAGAGCATTTACTAAATCTTCTTACCATAAAGCCACAGTTAGAAGCTATTTTGAATGAACAGATAAGAATAAGTAATGTCTCAACATAATATATATTATGTGGTGCATATGCTAAAGCTATAAGTCCCATACCAGCAGGCACATATCCTGGAAACAATGAACAAAAAATTTCAATTACCAAAAGCCCATCAATAAAGTTTAAATAACTTTATTGAGCTGTTTGGATTTATTGCTTTGAATGATGACGTATTAATTTACTATCTGATGTCCGTAGCTTCTTTTTCGTTAAATTTGATTAAATATATCCTGAGACTAGTAAAGATTTTAATTTTCTAAATCATCACTAGCTTTACCTTATGCCAGTTACTTGAGCTCGATGCATTGTGTACTCTTCTTTTAACATACAGGTTGCAAAAGTAATAACAGATTTTGGTTTAGTTGGTTTAGTTATAATAGTTTTATGACCAGGCGCCTGCCTAACATCAACTCTCTTTGGAAACATAATTATTGTTCAAACAACATCAAATAGAGTTGATTGACTAAGTTCGTGGTCGTAGAGCTTTTGGTCATCTTTTATACGACACTGACGAGCAATGTAAAGGTCAGTAGTATTCGTAGCCACAACTAGAGAGCATGATACATTAATTTTTCTAAAGACTAAGAAACTTTCTTCTTAGTTTCTTAATAAAATATCTTCAAACATAATAAACCTTTAAATAAATAGCTTAATGCAGAGATTATTCTGAGAGTTTCGTTGTTGTTTTTATCCATTAATTGTATGTTTGTTGAGTCCCTCCCGACAAAGGGATGAATTCCTTAATTGTGTTGTTTTTTATAAAATAAACAAAAAAATAATTAGCCTGCACAAATACTATCTTCTCTTGATACATGGGACTTCAAATTAAAGACAACAATTACAGTAATTATTTACAAACTCTAGATTTTTTTCAGAAAATATCAGTACCATGGTTGAAAATTCTTCGTCACAAAGGTGTTTACGCTGTAATTGTGGCACATTTTGGTCAGAATTGGGGGCAGCTCACTTTATATTCGGAAGTACCAGCATACATGAATAAAGTTATAGGAGTTAACATAAAAGCGGTAAGGCAGACTATTTTAAAGAATTTGAATTTGTTTCTGAAATTTAAAACTTTTATAAACTCCATCTGTTAGGATCAAGCTTTCTCCAAAATGTCTAAAAAGTTGACCTACTATACCACGCTGGTCGGATGGGTTGGTATAAAGTTTTACGTCAAGTTTTCTTCTTTTATTTGCATATTTTATCACATAGTCATCTCTTAGGACAACCTCGAGCAAGAAAAATGATGATCTTCATCAACCCTTCTTACCCAGTTAACATGTAAATAGAGAGTCTCAAAGAAATGTATAAATTATAAGAATACAATAAATATAAAGTTGTTAATTATAAACAGCAGAGAACTTGATGAGGCCGCGGGTAGGTGACCAACCCACAAGTAAGTCCTCTATTTTGGGTTAAGGATTTAGTACATACATACATACATATCATCACGCCATATCCCTTGCAGGGTAGGCAGAGAGAGCAGAGTGCCAGAGAACTCTATCTCTGCATACTTCACTCACTTCCTCAACATTCATAATTATCTTCATACACGCTCGCCGGTTTCGGAGACTCCTGACTCCACCTTCCTTCAGTACATGACCGATCTGGTCTAGGTAGGTAAGTCTCGGTCTCCCTCGGTACCTACATCCTTCCACTTTAGCATTGTATATCTTCTTAACCAGACGTTCGTTCGGCATTCTTTCCACATGTCCGAACCATCGGAGCATTCCCTTTCGCATCTTTACACCAATACTCTCTTTCATAGAATTAGTAATTTGCCATATCTAAGGATTTAGTAATTTGCCATATCTTACTTTCTTGTGGAAGTCATAAAAACCGGCTCATCAGGAAAATGTGTATCATTATTTTTATCAAGGACTTATAATATCAGGTTCACTTATACATCTTGGCAACTACAATATTATCCTTAGGAAGGTTAAGGCTGTTTGTTCTGATGTGTACGTAAATATTCTAATGGAGGGTATAATAGGTACATAATTTAATGCATGTAATAAAATTCAGAAAATATTTTTTCAGAATGGTTTGTTGACCGCATTGCCATTTCTTTTGATGTGCTTTAGCAATTTTTTCTTTAGCTGGTTAACCGATTGGCTACTTGTAAACAATAAAATGTCAGTAACAAATACAAGGAAACTCGCGAATTCATTAGGTAAGTAATACTTTAGCAGTAAGTTTTATATGTATTTCCCAAAGGTGTGCGCGGCTTAGAGACTACAAATTTACACAAGCCACGTTCTGAGCATATTTCTATCGCTTTATTCACATTCATCACAGTCTTCATGCACTTTATGATCATGAGTTATTTTTATATGACATTTAACTACCACGTAACTCATTTGTTCCAGATTTGACGGCATGGTCTTCCTCTTGTAATTGATTCACTTAGTCTTTCTTTATATATTTGCTTCGTTAATCTCTCCTCACTCATTCTTTGTAAATGTAAGCACCATTTCAGCTTCTACTACCTACTACCTTTTTCGGTCTTTGTCACTGCTTCTTCATTCACTCCACTCTGAAGTATTAAATACTTTTATGTAATAAATATGTCATTATAGTTCATCTAATCTAAGAAGTGCATTTTGACGTTTCGCATGTTTTAATACACAATAACCTTGGTCAAACGTATACACATGATTGCAAACAATAAATCTGAAATTTTAAAGAACTATTAAGTTATTTACATAATTAACGTTGCGGGTGACTTTCTTGTACAATAATGTAATGTTGAAACTCTTAAAACTAATTTAAAATAAAAATAACATGGTAAATAGTAATTATTATTAACGATCTTACAATGTCATGTCATCACGATCTACACAGTAGTGCTTGACAACTTCCAATTCACGAATATCCAAATAATCGGTAAAAATATTAGATTAATATATTTAATCGAATAGTGATTTTGACAGAGGTGTACGTTTCGACAATGTTATTGATAAGGAAATAATTATTAATGTTCGCGATGATGATAATTCAAGTAATAGTAGTGATTCTGAATAAATAGCTGTTTTTAAATCCAGTTCTTGTTTTTACTTAACCTAATCCTACTAATTATGATGAACAGATTTTATGATGAGATAATTAAATTTGTTTACTATTAATTTAGCACTTAATATTTCATCTCCTTTTTGAAAAATAAAAAAATAAACCGATTATTAATTACAAGGAATCATTATCGATTTCTCAGTAAAATCGGATATTTTCGATAGCGATTATTTGGTTCACATACCTAGACAACTTACTCCGACAGCTGTCAAAGTGCACTTCTTAGATTAGACAGACTATAGTTTCTATATTGATGAAATATAATAGTAAACTTAAAATATCAATAAAATTTAAAAGAGGTTTAATACCTCTTTCAAAGAATATGGCATACGTCCAGGAAATATCACAGGCCGCTCCTTAGTTTACGCATATGACTACACAGACGACAGAGTGGCTAAGTAAAAACATCTGTCGATTGTTGTGGATACCAACCCTTAAACTGGTGGCAACACATAATCAGGAAAATTCTTTGCGTGATCCACAAATCAGTGTTCCTAGTCTGGGTTATAATATACTGTAATATAAAAAAAGCAATAAATCCAAACAGCTCAATAAAGTTATTTAAACTTTATTGATGGGCTTTTGGTAATTGAAATTTTTTGTTCATTGTTTCCAGGATATGTGCCTGCTGGTATGGGACTTATAGCTTTAGCATATGCACCACATAATATATATTATGTTGAGACATTACTTATTCTTATCTGTTCATTCAAAATAGCTTCTAACTGTGGCTTTATGGTAAGAAGATTTAGTAAATGCTCTTATTACGCTATTAAAAAAAACTTTTAAAATGAGAAAATTGCTGCTTCAGACCCATCTTCGTTTATACTCCAAGACCCTTTAGTTTTTAGTAATAAATAACACAAAGCTTTATTTTTATCAGTTTGAGAATGACCGATAGCAGGACAACTTCAATGATTACATCGAATTCATGAACAGCGTAAACTACTTGTGATACAGCATGGATTTGATTTTGTCATCGCTTCTTTACTGAAGCTAGCATAATCCGAAAGTACCAATCGAAAACGGAGAGAATTCATGTAACCACCCGATCCACTACATTAGCACTGGTTGCTAGTAACTGTCTACAATTCCTCTGTTCATGATATTCTGATGAGCATCAGTACGATTAAATAAATCAGTAAAGACTAGCCTTCTTTTAACTTGCGCTAACCACATATGTCCCTGACTGTCAAGATTCTTTACAAAATTTACAGGAGAATTATATTATGGATGTTTATTTATTGTGTAATGGTATATATATATATATATATATATATATATATATATATATATATATATATATATATATATATATATATATATACCATTACACAATATATATATATATATATATATATATATATATATATATATATATATATATATATATATATATATATATATATATATATATATATATATATATATATACCATTACACAATAAATAAACATCCATAATATAATTCTCCTGTAAATTTTGTAAAGAATCTTGACAGTCAGGGACATATGTGGTTAGCGCAAGTTAAAAGAAGGCTAGTCTTTACTGATTTATTTAATCGTACTGATGCTCATCAGAATATCATGAACAGAGGAATTGTAGACAGTTACTAGCAACCAGTGCTAATGTAGTGGATCGGGTGGTTACATGAATTCTCTCCGTTTTCGATTGGTACTTTCGGATTATGCTAGCTTCAGTAAAGAAGCGATGACAAAATCAAATCCATGCTGTATCACAAGTAGTTTACGCTGTTCATGAATTCGATGTAATCATTGAAGTTGTCCTGCTATCGGTCATTCTCAAACTGATAAAAATAAAGCTTTGTGTTATTTATTACTAAAAACTAAAGGGTCTTGGAGTATAAACGAAGATGGGTCTGAAGCAGCAATTTTCTCATTTTAAAAGTTTTTTTTAATAGCGTAATAAGAGCATTTACTAAATCTTCTTACCATAAAGCCACAGTTAGAAGCTATTTTGAATGAACAGATAAGAATAAGTAATGTCTCAACATAATATATATTATGTGGTGCATATGCTAAAGCTATAAGTCCCATACCAGCAGGCACATATCCTGGAAACAATGAACAAAAAATTTCAATTACCAAAAGCCCATCAATAAAGTTTAAATAACTTTATTGAGCTGTTTGGATTTATTGCTTTTTTTATATTACAGTATATTATAACCCAGACTAGGAACACTGATTTGTGGATCACGCAAAGAATTTTCCTGATTATGTGTTGCCACCAGTTTAAGGGTTGGTATCCACAACAATCGACAGATGTTTTTACTTAGCCACTCTGTCGTCTGTGTAGTCATATGCGTAAACTAAGGAGCGGCCTGTGATATTTCCTGGACGTATGCCATATTCTTTGAAAGAGGTATTAAACCTCTTTTAAATTTTATTGATATTTTAAGTTTACTATTATATTTCATCAATATAGAAACTATAGTCTGTCTAATCTAAGAAGTGCACTTTGACAGCTGTCGGAGTAAGTTGTCTAGGTATGTGAACCAAATAATCGCTATCGAAAATATCCGATTTTACTGAGAAATCGATAATGATTCCTTGTAATTAATAATCGGTTTATTTTTTTATTTTTCAAAAAGGAGATGAAATATTAAGTGCTAAATTAATAGTAAACAAATTTAATTATCTCATCATAAAATCTGTTCATCATAATTAGTAGGATTAGGTTAAGTAAAAACAAGAACTGGATTTAAAAACAGCTATTTATTCAGAATCACTACTATTACTTGAATTATCATCATCGCGAACATTAATAATTATTTCCTTATCAATAACATTGTCGAAACGTACACCTCTGTCAAAATCACTATTCGATTAAATATATTAATCTAATATTTTTACCGATTATTTGGATATTCGTGAATTGGAAGTTGTCAAGCACTACTGTGTAGATCGTGATGACATGACATTGTAAGATCGTTAATAATAATTACTATTTACCATGTTATTTTTATTTTAAATTAGTTTTAAGAGTTTCAACATTACATTATTGTACAAGAAAGTCACCCGCAACGTTAATTATGTAAATAACTTAATAGTTCTTTAAAATTTCAGATTTATTGTTTGCAATCATGTGTATACGTTTGACCAAGGTTATTGTGTATTAAAACATGCGAAACGTCAAAATGCACTTCTTAGATTAGATGAACTATAATGACATATTTATTACATAAAAGTATTTAATACTTCAGAGTGGAGTGAATGAAGAAGCAGTGACAAAGACCGAAAAAGGTAGTAGGTAGTAGAAGCTGAAATGGTGCTTACATTTACAAAGAATGAGTGAGGAGAGATTAACGAAGCAAATATATAAAGAAAGACTAAGTGAATCAATTACAAGAGGAAGACCATGCCGTCAAATCTGGAACAAATGAGTTACGTGGTAGTTAAATGTCATATAAAAATAACTCATGATCATAAAGTGCATGAAGACTGTGATGAATGTGAATAAAGCGATAGAAATATGCTCAGAACGTGGCTTGTGTAAATTTGTAGTCTCTAAGCCGCGCACACCTTTGGGAAATACATATAAAACTTACTGCTAAAGTATTACTTACCTAATGAATTCGCGAGTTTCCTTGTATTTGTTACTGACATTTTATTGTTTACAAGTAGCCAATCGGTTAACCAGCTAAAGAAAAAATTGCTAAACCACATCAAAAGAAATGGCAATGCGGTCAACAAACCATTCTGAAAAAATATTTTCTGAATTTTATTACATGCATTAAATTATGTACCTATTATACCCTCCATTAGAATATTTACGTACACATCAGAACAAACAGCCTTAACCTTCCTAAGGATAATATTGTAGTTGCCAAGATGTATAAGTGAACCTGATATTATAAGTCCTTGATAAAAATAATGATACACATTTTCCTGATGAGCCGGTTTTTATGACTTCCACAAGAAAGTAAGATATGGCAAATTACTAAATCCTTAGATATGGCAAATTACTAATTCTATGAAAGAGAGTATTGGTGTAAAGATGCGAAAGGGAATGCTCCGATGGTTCGGACATGTGGAAAGAATGCCGAACGAACGTCTGGTTAAGAAGATATACAATGCTAAAGTGGAAGGATGTAGGTACCGAGGGAGACCGAGACTTACCTACCTAGACCAGATCGGTCATGTACTGAAGGAAGGTGGAGTCAGGAGTCTCCGAAACCGGCGAGCGTGTATGAAGATAATTATGAATGTTGAGGAAGTGAGTGAAGTATGCAGAGATAGAGTTCTCTGGCACTCTGCTCTCTCTGCCTACCCTGCAAGGGATATGGCGTGATGATATGTATGTATGTATGTACTAAATCCTTAACCCAAAATAGAGGACTTACTTGTGGGTTGGTCACCTACCCGCGGCCTCATCAAGTTCTCTGCTGTTTATAATTAACAACTTTATATTTATTGTATTCTTATAATTTATACATTTCTTTGAGACTCTCTATTTACATGTTAACTGGGTAAGAAGGGTTGATGAAGATCATCATTTTTCTTGCTCGAGGTTGTCCTAAGAGATGACTATGTGATAAAATATGCAAATAAAAGAAGAAAACTTGACGTAAAACTTTATACCAACCCATCCGACCAGCGTGGTATAGTAGGTCAACTTTTTAGACATTTTGGAGAAAGCTTGATCCTAACAGATGGAGTTTATAAAAGTTTTAAATTTCAGAAACAAATTCAAATTCTTTAAAATAGTCTGCCTTACCGCTTTTATGTTAACTCCTATAACTTTATTCATGTATGCTGGTACTTCCGAATATAAAGTGAGCTGCCCCCAATTCTGACCAAAATGTGCCACAATTACAGCGTAAACACCTTTGTGACGAAGAATTTTCAACCATGGTACTGATATTTTCTGAAAAAAATCTAGAGTTTGTAAATAATTACTGTAATTGTTGTCTTTAATTTGAAGTCCCATGTATCAAGAGAAGATAGTATTTGTGCAGGCTAATTATTTTTTTGTTTATTTTATAAAAAACAACACAATTAAGGAATTCATCCCTTTGTCGGGAGGGACTCAACAAACATACAATTAATGGATAAAAACAACAACGAAACTCTCAGAATAATCTCTGCATTAAGCTATTTATTTAAAGGTTTATTATGTTTGAAGATATTTTATTAAGAAACTAAGAAGAAAGTTTCTTAGTCTTTAGAAAAATTAATGTATCATGCTCTCTAGTTGTGGCTACGAATACTACTGACCTTTACATTGCTCGTCAGTGTCGTATAAAAGATGACCAAAAGCTCTACGACCACGAACTTAGTCAATCAACTCTATTTGATGTTGTTTGAACAATAATTATGTTTCCAAAGAGAGTTGATGTTAGGCAGGCGCCTGGTCATAAAACTATTATAACTAAACCAACTAAACCAAAATCTGTTATTACTTTTGCAACCTGTATGTTAAAAGAAGAGTACACAATGCATCGAGCTCAAGTAACTGGCATAAGGTAAAGCTAGTGATGATTTAGAAAATTAAAATCTTTACTAGTCTCAGGATATATTTAATCAAATTTAACGAAAAAGAAGCTACGGACATCAGATAGTAAATTAATACGTCATCATTCGGGCAATTTACTATAGAAATAAAGTTGACTTAAAACATTTTATTTTAAGATCTCACCTTTTTATCTTTATTTGTTCCTAAATCATTTTCAATGTATTGTCTCTCGGCGTCAGATATCCTTGGGTGATCAGCTGGACTATCAGCAACAAGAAACCATATTAACAGTGCTATAATACCAGAAACGAGGCCGAAAATCCTGAATACACCTGGCCATCCTAACGATGAAGCGGATATAAATCCTGTCAATGGTAATGCAAATACAGTTCCTAAGGCTTGACCTAAAATTTAAAAAGATAATAATATAATTTCATTTATTATATAAGTAAATCTAGAAGATCTGTGTGAATGTTTTGAACCATCAATAGAGGATTTATTACTTTTTTAATTGTAACCTAGCATGTTTATACACTTTGACAAATTTAAATCCTTAAAGAAGACACGCGAGATGACTAACACATCATCTCCGCTCATATATGTCCGACGCTTAGGCCCGAGCCTCCTCCGTAATGGGAAGGCAATTGACCTACTATACCACGCTGGTCAGACGTGTTGGTATAGGGTTCTACTTCGAGTTTTCCTTCTTTTGCATGGATGTTATATGTGTTTTATATCCCTTAGTTATCTCTTAAGATTACCCACCGGTAAGATAGGGGGTGGTAAATTGTATTCATACTCCATCACCACACGAATAAAGACAAACACATTTTTAATGAGAACATTTATTTTAAAGTATTAACTTATTAAATGGAAATATAATCTTCATAATAACATATTGAATATTAAAACTGATGCAGTTTTATGATAAATATTTATACAGATATTTTTAGTATTAAATATACATATATGTATTGCTTCTATACTTATCTCTATTTATATGGTGTCGATACAACACATCTGTAATATACTTAGTCTGGCCATAAATAATGTTAAAACTAAAAATAAAAAAATAATACATTTGAATTTGGAATCTGTCATTTTTATATGATTGTTCATTGTGTTTTCTCATTTTGGCGCCAGTACATTGTATACTATTTTGTGATATTAAAATAGAGTGGAGTTATAAAGAGAACCGAATCGCTGTGATTGCATTACACAAAGCAGGTATGGAGTCAAATGCAATTTTTAAAACTATCCATACGCTTGGTATTAGTGAAATGTTTATTTAACGGGCTATTAATAAGTACAATGAGACCTCCACTGTTTGTGACAGAAAAAGATCTGACCGTTCACGTAGTGCTCGTACGAAAGGTGATCAAAGCAGTAAGGGCAAGAATTCGAAGAAATCCTGTCTTTCGGACAGGATTTCTTCAAAGCAAAGGATTTTATCTCGGGTGATGACGATAGCACCTAGAACTATATCGCGTATTTAAAAGGTGAGCCTAGCCTTGCAGCCTATAAGAGACGTACTGTCCATTTCTTAACTGATAACTTAAAAAAAGGATAGGGTGGTAAAATCGAAACAACTACTCAAACGGTACGCAAAGAGAGGTCACAGAATTTTTTTTGTTACGAATGAGATTTTTTTTACAACTGAGCAACATTTTAACAATTAAAATGACTGTATTTATGCCCAAAGCTCTAAGGAAGCTTCCCAATTAGTCGATAAAGTGTAACATGGGATTTATCCGACTTCAGTGATGGTTTGGTGGGGTATTAGCTATGAAAGAAGTGACTGAGCCATACTGTTATGAATAAGGTATCAAAACATCGACACAAGTGTATGAAGATATCATTCTTGAGAAGGTAGTGAAGGCCCTTAACAACACCATGTTCAATAACCAAGAATGGTCCTTTCAGCAAGACTCAGCGCCGGGTCATAAAGCTCGATCTATGCAGTCTTAGTTGGAAATGAACGTTTCGGACTTCATCAGAGCTGAAGACTGGTCGCCGTTTAGTCCCAATCTTAATCTACTGGATTATGATTTATGGTCAGTTTTAGAGAGTACGGCTTGCACTAAACGCCATGATAATTTAGTGTCCCTAAAACAATCCATACGATGATTGGCAGTGAAGAATTTTCTCATGGCAAGAGTGCGTGCTTCTATTGACAACTGGTCTTAACGTTCAAAGTACTGTATTGCAGCCAATGGAGACCACTTCGAATAAGCTTTTTATATTTTAAGTTGTTTTATATTTATGCATTAAACTAACACACTGTAAAAGTAATAAATGTTATTTGCAATAGAAAAAAATCTGGTGATTAGCTACAACGGTCCTTGATGAAATAGAACGAGAAATACTACAGTAAATTTGTGGTCTGTATACCGAATATTAAGTTATCAGTTTTTGATTTTCAAGTAAAATTAGTTTAAGTCTTGTTTGGAAATTTGTTTTTTTTTTCTTTGCAAGGTGGACCATGGATGTGGTCGCGCCCCGACAAATCGATCCGGGGCGACAGAAGAGGCGGCGCGCCACCTCATGGACCCACCCTGCAAACACCTCTCTTCGCCGTGCGAGCGGGCCACCGGTACCCGATCTTTGTCTTCGGTGGCCGCCGGATACAGAGCTTGCTATAGTTATAAAACCTAAGGATACAAGGATTCCTATAGTTATTTTTTAGTAACGGTATCAGTCGGATAGAGAGAATCAGTGAATCATCTTCACAGTCAAAGCGTTGTCGTGTCTTTAATTTATTTAATTTAATTTAATTAATTTGATACAAAGGTACACATACATACTATATAATTTAGTACACACACACACACACAGTGCGCGTCGGGGGCTCGCAGACGCAGCTGCGCACTCGCCCTGATGATGAGCATCGGACATGCTCGAAACCCGGGTCGACATAATCGACTCTAACGCGTGAGTATTGCCGGAAATACAACTGTTTAATACGTTAGTAATTAATTTAAAGATTCTAAAAATGTATTTATGTTTCTGTTACCTGGTCGCCGATATATAGCAATTATGATGGTATTTACATTAACTTTAATTATTAAACAGTTGGCGTCCAAAATTGTATGCGGTTCCGAAATTAAAAAGTTGTGTGTTGATTTGTAATAAATAACTACACCCTCGTTTTGCGACTGATTGTTTTGAGTAAATGAGTAATTATAACCTTCAATGATAGGCAATATACGGTTGCTAGGCAACCAGCATTCTGTAAATATTATTATATCCCAATCAACATTCGCGCGACTTAATATAGTGTGGAAATTGTCAATGTTTCGTTTCAAGCTTCTTATATTCTGTAATATAACATTCAGAGCGAATATATCACTGAAGATAACTTGGTTTCAATCATCTATATTACAAAGGGAGCTATTCGCCACCGATAAGCTATCCAAGTCGTAGTTTAAATCTATATTATCGAATTTTAATTTTATAAAGAAAAGATGTTCCTACCAATTGAGTATTCGGTATAAGGTATACTATACAGCTGTGACCTGCCATATAATGGAGGCTCGGCATATTATAGATCTGAGTCAGTGATATTTCTAAATGTATAGTAAGATAATACATTCGAAACTTGACAGTACATCCTTGCAATAATTCGGTTACAGTTATGCCAAGAAAAATAATATTTACAGATCTTAATATTATTGTAATGTATTGAGTAATTAGGATGTAGATATTATATAGGCAATGATTACACATTTTAATTAAAATTATTCTAAGAAGATAAGTTAAATATATTGTAATGTTTATATTATTAGCATATAAGTTGCGCAGATGCATGTCTTTGTGACTATTGCACAACCACGGTTTGTTACATAGTTTATATTTATGGTGAAGGTAAGTTACTATTTATTGTATTTTTGATTCAATTATAGAAATGCACCATAACACAACTAAATGTAATGGAATACCGGATATTTCTAGTATAATATACATCAGAAAACTGCATATGAAAGTTTTTTTATGTTTACAATACCTTTGCAGATATTACTTACTATAATATTTATAAGCTTACAAAATATCTGTAAATATGTGTGTAATATGTGGATTAACAGATTGTTCAAAAAGACCTGAAGACGTGTGTGTACAATTATTGTTTTTGTGTAAACTTGCCTGTGAATATGTTTTGTTAATGTAATAGCGATAGTGTACGTATGATTTGTGTGTATAATGTAGTTATAACAGTGTATGTCTAAAAAATTAATATAACAAATATTTATGATATGAAAGCATGCCGTATAACAAAAATAAATTATCAATAAATTTAGAGTAAAATTAATATCAAGTAAACATAGTCAAAAAATTCTTTATATGATATGCAGGAGCTCCCTCTTTCTTGCGTATTAATACTTTTCCATTAACGGTCCAGCAAAATTTATAATTGAAGGTCTTGGAAAATTCTCGCGTAAGGTAATAGAGTATTTTAGCTTTATTTGTTAAGCATTCCGATATATAAACAGGTTGATCTGGCCCTGCTAATTTTATTTTATTTGTAGATAGTTTATGGTCCTTATTTAAGTTATTATAAGACTTCGCAGATTTGACAATCCTCTCGTTCATGCTTACCGAAGTAAAATTTATAAAAATAGATTTGTTGGTACCTGATTTTGTTTTAATCTATACATATAATAAAAATGTAACGGGTCGCTGTCTGTACATGGAAGATATATAAAAAAAAATATTACTGGGACCTTTATCAACACTAATAGAACCCAAAATAATAATTTTTAAATTTTTTGTCTGTTTACCTGTTTGTCTGTTTGTCTGTGTGTTTGTGCACGCTAATCTCAGAAACTGCTTATCCGATTTAGACGCGGTTTTCACTAATATATTGTGGTAAGCTTCACTTAACATTTAGGCTTCATTTTATGTCAATTGGTTTATAAAAAAAAGTTATGTCAATTTTAAAAATGTTCGGAGACAAATGAAAAATCTTTATCGATTTTTTTCAAATTACGTACAAATATTCTTCAGTAAAAATAAATAAAAACGTGTTTCAGCATTTGTTGATTTTAACCCTCTGGGGGTGTAAATTAGGCCTGCAACGCGGGTTGGACGACTCATTAAATCATTAGCGCCAAGCCGATATTATTGAAGCTGGCAACTTGAAATATTGACAGTGATTTCTTTATATGACGTAGAGATTCACTAAGAAAGGATTTTACGAAATTATACCCCTAAGGGGGTGGAGCAGAGTGGCAAAGTTTGTGTGAAGAGAAAAAATCTTTATTGATTCTTTTCAAATTACGAGTCGAATCAAATATTCTAGGGTAATATCCGGCATATGAAAATTTTCACCCTCTGGTTGTGTAAATTAGGCCTGTGAAGCGGGTTGAACGATTTATTACCGCCAAGCCGAAACTATTAAAGCTAGAAACATTAAATTTTGAAGTACGTTTTTATTTATGACATAGAGATTCAATATGAAAGGATTTTATGAATTCCGCCCCTAAGGGGATGTAACAAAGCGGTAAAGTGTGTATGGGGAGAAAATTTCTTTATCGATTCTTTTCAAATTACGTACAAATATTTTTCGGTAAAAATAAATAAACACGTGTTTCTCTCTCCCTCTCCATCAACACCGCACCAGTGCCGTTGTGGCGACCAGTTCCGGCGTGAGAGCTCACACGATACACATAGTAGACGATAATAGGTTCTTGCCTAATAGTTTATGATACAGGTTAAGTTTAGCTTCAAAAATGTTCACTCTATAACTGAAATAATAAATCATATCTAACGAGGTCGTAACTCTGCTGGTGAAACAAAACAGTCAAATAAAGGGTGGCGATAATTATATTTTTATCCCATGGTCATACCGTAAATAGTATATTAATGGCAATATAATTTGTAGAATGAATAGAACTTTGAACCACCTTTTTCTTTAGTGACCGGCTATGGTATATAGACACACGCGTGCCGTACACGTACATCTACGTTGTGCGGGCGGGCCACCGCAACCGTGTATCATCTCGAGTCGAAGCCCTCATGCAGTGAACCTCAATACAGGTACTCACGCTAGCGCCGCCCAAAGCACCGACGGTAGACCGTGTCAACGTAGAGTATTTTCTCTCGGACCCACCCTATTGCCTAATTCCGTTAGACAACTAACTCGCAGAATCAACACCTCAACGCATCCCAGTTTCTGACGCTGTTGATTATCATCCTAGCGACAAACTTTCAACACCTTGCATTGCTTTTTCTATTTAACTCTGTCAGAGATGACTTCTGCGTGGACGAAGTCGCGGGCAAATGCTAGTACGATATATATCTCTTATATCATGAGAGTTAATCGGTATGTTTAAAGCATTGCCCGTATACATGATGATATTAGTTAGATCTTCCTTCGACTCCAGTGATTTTGTTGGAATGTTTCTTAGTTCCAGACAAGTAAATTTTTGCTGCCTATCCAAGTTTTCGATCTTATCCTCTAACTGCTGAATATAAGCAAGAGAATTCTTACGATCGGCTCTTAAATTGCCGAGCTCCTTCATAAGGTTGTCATATTTTTCAGACACAAATTCCACAGTGGCTTTTAAAGCTGAACTTAACTCCTTTATCTCATTTACAGTAGTCAGCAGCATAGAATGTTTCTCGTTCTGTTGTTTTTCGAATCTACAAAACATTTTCTTCATCTCGGTCATAAACCCATTTACATCATCAACTTGCTCATATTTACGTTTCCGCTGCATTGCAGTAGAATCAAATTCCAGTGATGTTGTAGACAAATCCGGTTGTGAGGCACTGTATGTTGAGGGTGATACTGCTGGTGGTGGAGTACGGTTTTAACGGCATGTTGTTACGTTATAAAAACAATAACAAAAATTATACGTATTTTAAAATAGAAGAAAAAAACAACAAAATTAAATAATAGAATATACATAATAGAATAATATATATAAATAATAGAATATACCTCCATGTACAAATGAAGAAAGACGTCCTCTCTCCTGAAGTGGTGCCCATTTACCGATAGCTGTATGCAAACTAGGAATTATACATGCTTGACTGAGACCTTGAACTACTCTACATATCGCCATGCAGTACCAACCGCCCTGAAATCAATAACATACATATATTCTGATGTGAAACATTTACGTTTTGAATTGCATGATTAAGAATATTTTACTTGTTCAATGCGAAACGAGGTCTAAAACACCTTGTCGGTGTCTTTTATGTTGTGCAGCTAAAAATACTAATTTGTGGTGCGGAGGATGTAACTTCAATTTAATTCTCCAAATCTCAGGTTAGTTGTAAACCTATCTTTATACAACGTCTACTTGACCGTGTACCTCACTGAAGCTATTTTATATAGAATTTAATTTGAACTTTCTATATATAAAATGTATAGAAAGTATTTTGTATATAAGATAAAGATAGTATATATGTATTTTTATTTATGTATATATTTTGTCTGATTTAGAATATAAATTGTACGCTGGATGGAAGAATAATATTATACGCTGTGTGGTCAACTAGGCAAACTACCAACCTTCATGGATGTCATAAACGACGAATGAGAGTTTTACATTGATCTGGACCATCTCCATCGGAGTCCAACCGGTTAACAATTACATTTATAAGAAGGTTTCACGTTAGAAAGACGAACGGTCATAAAACTATTTCCACATTTTTTGCAATATGTACAATGGAGGAAGGTATATTTCGTCGACCACAAATAATTGAGAGCAAGTTCATGATCATTGTAGGTTTTTATACATCTATATTGTCAATGGTGAAAATGTTTATGTCTAACCGGGTCTGCATTGTACTGGTTTTATTGCATGAAATTTAACAAATAGATAAATAAGTAAAACTTACATAATAAGTAATAGTTGGAAGTATTATTGATGTGACACAATCAATAGTCATAGCGCCAGTGAGTAAATATCTGGCTCCAAATTTGTGGATTAAGTGTCCAGCCGGTAATTGTAGCAACATGTAACCCCAAAAAAATGAGGCTATCACAGCGTCCTGGATTTTCTTATTCCAATGAAATACTGGATACTAAAATAGGCAAAAAATAAATATTTATTCTGGAATATTTCTGGAAATAATTAATTTATTGACCAATTTCTGTATTTTTTTTTATAAATGTGTATCCGCTTTTGACCAATTTCGGTAAAATTTAAAAAAAAAATATTTTCTTCATCCCGGATGATTTGGACGGAATGTGGCTAGAGCATTGTTCCAAAAAAAGTGTTATCTAATGTTTAAGTGTCATTGGTGAAAACGAGAATTTAGACTATCGTCCTAATTAATTTCCTAGTTCATATAACTGCTTATCTAAACAATCACATTACCACCATACTTTATTTACACCTATCATATATGGGATTCTTCAAATATTTGCCTATATAAATTCTATATATTTGTCATTAAACTATTATGTACTTCATGATTTTAATGTAACTATATTAATTCTTACCGGTGGAATAAACATCAGTCCATTAGGGATATCTTCTTCTTTTATTGACTCAGTAAAATTTTCCATTATTGTACTATCTGATGCATCGTACTGTACCATTGCAACTAGGGATACCCCTACGCAAGCTCTCATACTGTACGCAACAACGAGGACCCAAAATAATATGAAACATTGCTGATGCCTGTAACCCCAACCTGAAACTGGAATATTGGAAATTACTATATATTTTCTAGAGTAATCAAAAACCTCCAAAAGCAATTTTCTTCAAATCGCAGATACTGAGGTAAACTAATTGGATAATAATAATTAATTCACATCACAATCATTTTCTTCTTCTTTCTAGCCTACCCCTCAGTTGGATCTGAGAGTCTTTTATAATACATCCATCCATTTATGCTGCTGCTCGTCTAGTAGCCAAAGAAAAGGGTTATAAATTTGTGTGGGTTAAAAAAGAAGAATATTTATGCGCAAAATCGAGTCATCTGAATTCATATCATGTTAAAAATTTAGAGACATTACATAAACTTAAATAGATATTAATTATTATTATATTGTAGTATAAAAAAATAATTTCGTATTGCATTTGATTTAGTATATTTTTTATTTTTTTATAAAATTCAATAATTTTTAACCGACTTCAAAAAGGAGGAGGTTCTATGTTTCATTGTATGTATTTTTTTTTTTTTATGTATGTTCAGCGATATTTTTGTCAATTATGAGCCGATTTTCAAAATTATTATTTCTCTCTAAAGGGTATACTCCAGAGGTGGTCCCATTGTCACCAAGTTATGATCTGATGATGGGAAGTCATGGAAATCGAGGGCAACCCTCAAATTTTATAGGCACATATTACGTGTCTCATATATTTTCAAAAGCTCTTTAAATATTTGCATCTGGCAGTGATATACTCATTTAGGTGAGCTGATGATGGAAGGTACATCTCCTTAACGGATAGAAGTTGGGGGATAATTCTTTCAAAATCATACGCACGCATAGACCTTTAGCTGTATTCTTTCAAATTAACTCCCGAGGTGGTCCCATTGTAACCAAATCATGATCTGATGATGGGAATTCTTGGAAATAAAGGGCAACCCTTAAATTTTATAAGCACATATTACGTGTCTCATGTATTTTTCAAACCTATTCAAATATTTGCATCTGGCAGTGATCATTTCATTTAGGTGAGCTGGTGATGGAAGGTACATCTCCTTAACGGTTAGGAGTTGGAGGATAATTCTTTTAATATCATACGCACGCATAGACCTTTAGCTGTATTCTTTCAAGTTAACTCCCGGGGTGGTCCCATTGTCACCAAATCATGATCTGATGATGGGAATTCATGAAAATCGAGGGCATCCTTCAAATTATACACATATTACGTGTCACATATATTTTCCAAAGCAATTCAAATATTTGAGGCTGTCGCCGGTAAAGGAGTGCTGTTGGCGGTGTCGTTGGACATCGCCAACGCCTTCAATAGTCTGCCATTCAGCTGCATCAGGGAGGCGCTCCGGTTCCATGGAGTGCCCCTGTACCTCAGGCGACTGGTGGCAGACTATTTGGAGGGGCGCAGTGTTCTCTACGCGAGCCCCGCAGGGGACATTGTGCGGACGCCCATGTCGTGCGGTGTTCCGCAGGGATCAGTTCTGGGGCCGACTCTGTGGGATATCGGTTACGACTGGGCGTTGAGAGGGAGTCTCCCCCCCGGGCTGAGCGTTATTTGCTATGCCGACGACACGCTCGTCACAGTCCGGGGCAGGACACTCGAAGAGGCGGCGAGCCTGGCCGCTCTCGGCACCGAGGAGATGGTCAGGCGAATTGAGGCGCTGGGGCTCAGGGTGGCCCTAAACAAGACGGAGGCCCTACTATTCCATGGGCCCCGTGTGAGGCTGCCCATCGGCGCCTCGTTAGTCGTCAACTCCATCCACATCAGTATCCAGGCCCATATGAGGTACTTGGGTCTGGTGCTCGACGGGCGATGGTGGTTCCGGGAGCATTTTCGTCAAATTGCTCCCCGGCTGGTCGGCGCGGCGTCCGCCCTTTCTCGGCTCATGCCGAACGTGGGCGGACCCAGTTTCGAGGGCCGACGGCTGTATGCGGGGGTGATCCGCTCAATGGCCATGTACGGCGCACCCGTGTGGGCGAGGGCTCTGAACGCCCAGCTCAGGGCGGTGCTGTGGAGGCCACAGCGAGCCATGGCGGTCAGAGCCATTCGCGAGTACCGCACGGTGTCTACCGAGGCGGCATGCCTATTGGCCGGGACACCCCCGTGGGACCTAGAGGCGGAGATGTTCTCCGACCTCTACCGGCGGGTTACCTCAATGCGCGAAGAGGGTGGCTCCCCATCGTTCAACGAGATAGCCACCTGGTGCGAGGACGCCCGCCAAGAAGTCATCGCCCGTTGGGCTACGCGGCTGGAGAGGCCTAGACACGGTGTTTTTACCGTTGAGGCCCTCCGGCCCGTACTGATGGAGTGGATGGAGCGGCGGCACGGAGTCCTCTCTTTCCGGTTGGTGCAGGTCTTGTCGGGGCATGGTTGCTTCGGCAAGTACCTGCACACGGTCGTGCGGAGGGAGTGGACTCCGTCCTGCCACCATTGCAGTAGCGACGAGGACACGGCGCAACATACGCTCGAGGTATGTTCGGGCTGGGACGGGCAGCGCCGTGACCTCGTCTCTGTCATCGGTGCCGACCTGACGCTGCCGGCTGTTGCGCGAGCGATGGTCGACAGCGTCAGGAATTGGGACGCGGTCGCCGCCTTCTGCGAGGCTGTCATCTCGCAGAAGGAGGCGGCGGAACGGGCCCGGGAGGATTCCCGTGACCCGGGCCGCCGCCCGCGACCGGGGCGGCGCAGGTTCGAGTACCTGCGCCTGATGCTGCCCTAACCGAGGCTTCGGGTGATCGGACCGGGGAATTGTCCGGTCACCCGACGTGAGGCCACCGCGTGAGGACGACGCCTCGACGGCAAAAGCTGTCGGGGCGTCGACAGGAGAGGAGCCCGAGAGGGCATACCGCCGAGCGGGCCACCGAAGACAAAGATCGGGTACCGGTGGCCCGCTCGCACGGCGAAGAAGAGGTGCTTGCAGGGTGGGTCAATGGGGTTGCGCGCCGCCTCTTCCGTCACCCCGGACCGATTTGGCGGAGTGCGACGTCCATAGCCCACCGCAAAAAAAAAAAAAAAAAAAGGGGGGTCTTAGAACCAAAACGCATTAGCTTTTATGTAATATTGCTTGTGTTAATTATGATGTTGTTATTTTGACGGAAACATGGTTGAATAATAATATTAATGATGCTCAACTATTTGATAATAGATATAGTGTTTATCGACGAGATCGTAATAGTTCAGGATTTCAATCGACGAAAGTCCATCTTGAAGAAGGAATTTTAATAGCAGTTGCAAATAGATTCTCTTCTATTCGCTTAACTTGTTATGAAAGCCAATGTGAAGATCTTTATGTAAAGGTAAATATTAATAAAAATTTTAGCGTCATGTTTTGTGCTGTGTATCTTCCACAACCACTTAATAAAACCATACGAAAGCATTTTCTTTACAATTATAATCGGATTTCTGAAAGATTGGACAATACTTGTCTTGTAAGCGACTTTAATTTAGGCTGTATAAACTGGACAAATATTAACAATGCTTGTCATTATTCACCTGCTAACACAAATAATTCTTCTTTAAACCAGCTTCTTATTGATTTTTACCTCTCAATAACTTGTATCAATATAATATTATCAAAAATAGTAGAGGAAGATTATTGCACTTAGTATTAAGTAATGTTTTGGGTACTAATGCTAAAGTTTCGATTAATTCTTGAGTTTGTGTTGATCCACTATACACTCCAATTGAAATAACTTTGAATGTTGTTATCAACAAAGTATTAGAAATTAATAATATCATCGTATCGAATTTCCGTAAAGGAGATTATGATTCCATTAATTTAGTTTTAAGTAGTATAGATTGGTCTATTAAATATTTTAACTGTACTTCCATTGATGATATAGTTAATATTTTTTATGAAATCTTATATAATACTATCGATTTACACGTGTCTTAAATAAATTTAAAACGAAATAAATACGCAGTTTGGTTCTCTAGAGATTTAATTAGATTAACTAAAGAAAAGACTAAAGTACTGCGTAGATTTGGTACTTACAAAAATCCATTAGATGAATTAGCATTAAAATTATTAAGTAAAAGATGCAAATTATTATCAACTACCTGTTATAATCGATATATTGCTACAGTTGAAGATACAGGTTTTTGGACATATATTAAAAATAAACATGCAAATATTACTCAGTTTCCAAAAACAATGAGCTTAAATAATATTATAACGTCAGAGGCCCTAGTATTTCTAATTTATATGCAAATTATTTTCTGGAACATTTTCTAAGCCTAATAATACTAATAATTGTACATTGTCATCTATTGATAGTACTAATTTTAGGAATACTCTAAATATGATCCATATCTCACAATTAAAATTCAAAATTATCTTCAATGTCTTGACATAGATAAATGTGCGGGACCAGATGGTATCCCATAATATTTTATATCAATGTGTTATTCCACATTAAATTTGCCCTTGTTTCTCATCTTCAACCACTCGATTTTGACTGCTGAGTTCCCAAATATTTGGAAATTCGCTAAAGTAGTTCCTATAGTTAACAATGGAGCAGTTAAAGATGCATCAAATTACCGACCAATATCTATTTTATCTATATTTTCTAAAGTTTTTTCTTTAATACATCCATTTTTAAAACATCATTCTAGTAATTTTTTGGTTAATAAACAACATGGTTTTGTAAAATCACGTTCTATAAGACAGTACTAATCTTGCTACTTACTATAACGAGTTAGTCGAAGCAGTTGACGCGGGTCTACAAGTAAATGCAGTGTATATGGATTTTGCAAAAGCGTTTGACAGGGTTAGTCAAAATATCTTGATTAGAAAGCTTGCTTTATCTTTTTTTTTGCGGTGGGCTATGGACGTCGCACCCCGCCAAATCGGTCCGGGGTGACGGAAGAGGCGGCGCGCAACCCCGTTAACCTACCCTGCAAGAATCTCTTCTTCGCCGTGCGAGCGGACCACCGGTACCCGATCTTTGTCTTCGGTGGTCCGTCCGGCGGTATGTCCTCTCGGGTTCCTCTCTCGTCGACGCCCCGACAGCTTTCGCCGTCGAGGCGTCGCCCTCACGCGGTGGCCTCACGTCGGGTGACTGGACAATTTCCCGGTCCGATCACCCGAAGCCTCGGTTAGGGCGGCATCAGGCGCAGATACTCGCCCCTGCGCCGCCCCGGCCGCTGGCGGCGGCCCGGGTCCCGGGATTCCTTCCGGATCCGTTCCGCGGCCTCCTTCTGCGAGATGACAGCCTCGCAGAAGGCGGCGACCGCGTCGCAATTCCTGACGCTGTCGACCATCGCTCGCGCAACAGCCGGCAGCGTCAGGTCGACACCGATGACAGCGACGAGGTCACGGCACTGCCCGTCCCAGCTCGGACACACCTCCAGCGTATGTTGCGCCGTGTCCTCGTTGCTGTCGCAATGATGGCAGGACGGAGTCCACTCCCTCCGCACGACCGTGTGCAGGTACTTGCCGAAGCAACCAAGCTTGCTTTATCTAGAGTAGGAGGTTCCGTTTTAATTTGGTTAGATTCTTATTTACAAAAAAGACTACAATAGTTATAAAAGATTATCAGTCTTCGGGCTTTCCTGTTATATCTGGCGTACACCAAGGCTCCCATTTAGGACTTTAGCTTTTCAATATATTTATCAATGAAATAATTTCTCAGATAAAATAGTACCAATACTAGGTAGTAGGTAGTAGTACCAATACCAGTAATAGGTAGTACCTTTATGCTGATGATCTAAAGGCATGTAAAGTAGCTAAATGTCTATCCGACTGTGAATTTCTTCAAAAAGATCTTGACGCTGTGTACGACTGGTGTGTTGCTAATAAAATGTCCTTAAATGCTAATAAATGCAATTATATTATATTTTTACGTAATCGTAACATTTTAGATAAAGGATTTCATATAAATGGAGTAAACATTGATCAACTATCTGTAATAAGAGATCTTGGTATAGTCTTTGACTCAAAATTAACCTTTATTCCTCACATGGATAATATTATTGCAAGACCTAATAAAATGTTGGGCTTATACATAATGGCGAACATTTTCGTAAACCAGCTACTAAAATAGTTCTTTACAATGCATATGTTAGAAGCCATCTTGTGTATTGTAGTATCGTATGGTCACCGCATTATAAGATTCATCAGTTAAGATTAGAACGCATTCAAAACAGATTTATACGGTATATTTCATTTTCCTGTAGACTACATAAGTAATTACAAACATACTTAAATAAGTTAACTATTTTCAATTTGAATAGTTTAGAAGTCCGTAGAAAATGTTCTGACCTAGGTTTTCTTTTTAAATTATGGCGGAACTACATCGATTGTCCTAAACTTTTACAGTGCATTACTTTTAGTATTCCGCACAGATTGCCAATTCGGGTATCTCGCTCCATGAGCTTGCTTCACAAACCCTATAGCAAAACCAATTTAAAGCAGTATGCGCTAATTTCTAGAATATCAACAACATTCAATTCAATTGGAGGTGAAGTGGATCTTTTCAATGATTCACTTTGAAAGAAAGAAAGAAAGAAAATTCATTTATTCGGCGGAAGACATGCCAAAGATATATATATATATATATATATACATATATACACACATATACATACATATATATACTGGATGAATTTTTTTACCGTCTTGATAATAATAAGTTACGTTATGTTTATGGAATAGACTCTATGGACGACAGTATTTTTATACTACCATTTTGATTATCGAAGATAAGAAAATCCGAGAAAATACATAATAAGAAAATATCCTACACGGCGCGTGCGTAATAGTAAAATAGGTGCCTACACTGTCTGTACCGCGATTGCGCATGAATGAAAAGTGCGAGCGAAATAACGTAATAACATAACTACCTACGCATTGTGTTTTACGAACTCCGTTTTTTTTGTAGAGATATCAATCTTCCCTTCACACTTTTAAGCGCTTAGGACCTTCAAGCATGCTGTAGTTATGTGTTACATGTTAAACTTTATCACTAGTCATAATTTAGCGGAATGAATAAAGTAGTAAGTAGGTATGAGTATGCGTAAACTAGCAACTACACCATACCAGGCGTATTTAAAAGATTGAAATCAACTTATTTACAAATTACACTGATTTTAATTATAAAATAAAAAAAATATACCTTTTATTGATATCGCAGTAATTGTTCAAAGTGTCCACCGTTTCTCTCTAAACACAAACCAGCACGCCTTTGTAAATTGTTTGTCAAATTACGGAGCGTATCTCTATCACTTTTTAAAATATCAAAAGCGTCTATTATTCGCTGTTTTAATTCAATGACACTACGAGCTTCTTCAGTGTACACCAACCGTTTTAGTTCGGCCCACAAATAAAAGTCTAAAGGAGTTAGGTCTGGTGATCTGGCCGGCCAATTCACAGGTCCCCCGCGACCTATCCACCTGCCACTGAACTCACTATCTAAATACTCTCGCACCGATCTTTCGTAATGGGCTGGGCAGCCGTCGTGCTGGAAGTACATTCCTCGCAAATAATTCAGAGGAACGTCCTCTAACATTGTGTCGATGACGGAACGTATCATTTGAAGATATGTTATTCCTGTCAATCGTCCTTCGATCCATATTGGACCAATGATTCGGTCATTTACGATTGCAGCCCATACATTTACACTGAATCTAATTTGATGCGAATGTTCTTTGATTTTATGTGGGTTTTGAAAACTCCACCAGTGTTCGTTGTGTACGTTGTAAATACCAACACGTGTGAATATTGATTCATCACTCCACAATATATTATCTTGAGCATGCTCCTGTAGCCAGCGACAAAACTCCATGCGTGGTCCGGGGTCCGGCACATGCAACGCTTGCACGCGGGTGAAGTGGTATGGATGCATTTTCAACGATTTGAGCAGCTTCCATACCGCATATTGGCTTACACCAAATCGTCGAGCAGCTTGCCGAGTGCTCCTTCTTGGGTAACGTTCGAAATATTCTAAAATTCTGTTTTCCGTACGATTGGACAAGGGCGGTCGTCCTCTGCCTCTGCCGTGGCTGGGAAGTCGGAACTGTCCATGTTCGAGCAATCTTTGATAAGTATTCAAAATCAAAGTAGTGCTGGGAATTTGTGGATTTGGAATACCCTGTTGGCGAAGAGATTGCAGATGTCTTGGCTCTGCATACATTCGCCTTGCACCATCTAAACTTTCATCGGACATGATGTAACACCGCACCATTGCTAAATACTCTACATTGTTATATTCGTACATGTTTGTTGTTTACGTTATCACTTTTTATCACCGCGAGCGACCGACGACGACTTGCGCGGTAACGTAAACAATACGAATAGATCACGCGACGTCACAGAGTGCCTAATCGTATGCGACTAAAAAAAAATTAAAAATAGGACCGTAGGACAGCGGGCGGGGATGGCGGTATCCTGCGCTGGCGGCGGTAAATCCCCGGCGGGTGCGCGTGTGTGCGAGTGTGCGTGTGTTTGAAGAATAGTTTTACCTATTTGTATCAATATCATTCATGATAAGCCTCGTTTTTATTAGGGTGACTATGTTTACGAATTTGAATTATTTGAATTATTTATTTCGAATTCCTCTGTGAAATGTTTTAATATGAAAAATAGATTGTAAATTACTTGTGTATATTAGTAGATACATTTCAGACGTTGTTTGTAAAAAACTTAAAAAAGTTAAATTACTATGCCATAGGCTTCTATTCCATTTACCTTTCACGCCCTATTATTATCAAGACGGTAAAAAAAGTCATCCGGTATATATACATATACACACATACATACACATACATACATACACATATATATATATAGTGAACAAGAACAAGTTTACACTTCATATAAAAGAAAAATACAATAACAATTATAAAAATAAAATAAAAAAAATAAATAAAAAATATATAAAGGATACAGTGGTCAGAATAACAATAGTGATAGTTCAACAAAAAATATACGATAACATAAACCTGAAGAATCAGTAGCAAAATAATAATCAAAAAATAAATAAAAAACTGCATGTCCTGCCGAAAGGTCGCCATCTCAGCATTAGTTGGGTTTCACCCAACACTGATCTTCCGTTGGCACCCCTATTAGTGACTCACGGATATCACTTAATGATAACTATGTTGTGAATATGTGCTTCTATATTACTTACACTTACACTTCATAAATATAAAAGGAGAGTGTTGTAATCAATCATTCAATTTAACTCTTTCAAATATTTAAATTATATTAACCATTTCTATTTTCCAACTTTCTAACTTTCTTTCTTTTTTTTTACAATGAAGGATCAGGGTTTATTTTATTTCTTTCTTTTATTATAGTTTGTTTCCGTAATTTGTTGCCATTTCTGTGCATGTGCTGTTATAGCTTAACAATTGAGCATTTAGTTCAATTTTATGTTATATTTATATTTTAATATTTACAATGTATCAATTACTAGCTGTTCTTAAATGAATAAATAAATAAATCCATCAGCTTATCAACCTTCATTGTTAGTTATAGGCCGCTCCAATGAGGATAGTGACCAAACTCAAAATCTGGTGGTAACAAAATCTGGTTGACTTGTATAGAATGTTGTTAGCATTATGTCTATTTAAACATTTTATTTGTGCATTAAGTCTAAATAAATAAGAAAACGAACTCACTCTTAATCTTTTGCTCATCCATGGTCTTCCCTTTTGAATTATTATGATAATCATTATCGAGATTTTTAGATAAAGTATTTTCTTTACCAGACATTTTTCATTATTTGAACCAAGGTTTTAGCACTTTAATACGACCTTGAACGAGGGGTACCAAAAAGAGTAAATCAAACAAAATTCTACAGATATAATGATTCATAGGCTATTTAAAAATTGCGAATGATAAAAGCCTATTTCTAGATTGTATACACATATTATTCTTATCTCTAACTAGATTTATATAATTTTAGGTGCACATATCTATATGTATTATATATTGGCCTTCTATTTATCATTATTCGCTTTATGTACCCTTTTTGCAGAATTAATAAGCAGTGTAAACCAACGAGGCAGGCAGTCAATCTTAGACTAATTTCGTGACATGTATCATATAATTTACTAGCTTGGATATAAAGTTCGCGTCGTACTAATTTAATGGACCAGACGCCACTATGTGTGTATGAGTTTCGGGCAATTGGTTGTCGAAACTGAGACCAGGTGATACCAGAGAGTTTAATCTAGTAGATGGCGCCCCAAAATCAAAGCAATACTCAATAAATACAGAGGTTATGCGGTAACATTGTCTTATGCATTCTCTTTCGTCAGATTGGATGGCTGGGTGAGGGGAAGACAAACCACAGCAGGCAAAAAATAGAGAACTGAAAATTTTGATTGGAATGTTATTTTATCGTAATCAAACTTTATTTAACACTCTTATTATTGGGGGGGAGGGGGTCTATGGGGTCGCGCGCCGCTTTTTCTGTTGCCCCGGACGGATTTAGCGGATTAACCATTCTATAGCTTGGCGCCAAAAAAAAAAATAATAAAGTACTAATCTATAAACTTTAAAATTACTTCACAAAAAATATGTATTATTCAAATAACAATTATGAATTTGCCGTGGCACTTATGTTATTATTAAACTTTACCAGTTCTAAACTGTCAACTAGATATCTAAAGAACTTTCTATATATAAGAAAAAAAATGATTAGAACTCTCAGTAGTTAATACATTATAAACATGATATTTAAATAATAATTAATGTTATCATTCACTATATTAGATAAGTATTAACTCCAATGCCATTGAGCATTTGGTTATCTTAAATATTTATGTAACCGACCTCATGAAATGAAATGAGTCACCAGAAAATTGCGGTACAAAGTGCCTTTATGGAGAAATGAAATGGCTTGAATTGTGCTATTACGTCTATCTGATGACATAATGCAGAGAAACAACTATTCTGAAACACATCTTTACCGTGTATCTCTTAGTATGTGGAAAAGCAATTATTATTATTTTCTATTTGTTGAAGAAGTAAGTGAGAATTTAAATCGTAAAAAGAGAAGAACCTCAACACGACAAACGAACATAGTAAAAGTAGACCAATTTTGATTCCAATATCTATTATTAAAGAACTTACATTATTACTTACATGTAAAGAAGTAGAAAAATTTTAGCTGAATAGCCAGCTTGAATGAATAAATGCGCGATTTGATAAAAGCCAGAAATATATTCAGTCAAACAACACTCAGTGCAAATATTTTCAAAAAGCTCTTAGTATCAGATTCAGCTTTTTTTTTTTGATATGGTCTAATAATAAAAGGTTAACACCATTATGTGCATTTCCACCCTCAACCTATTGCAGAAAATACATACATACATACATATCATCACGCCATATCCCTTGCAGGGTAGGCAGAGAGAACAGAGTGCCAGAGAACTCTATCTCTGCATACTTCACTCGCTTCCTCAACATTCATAATTCTCTCTTTCACTCTTGACTCCACCTTCCTTTAGTACATGACCGATCTGGTCTAGGTAGGTTAGTCTCGGTTTCCCTCGGTACCTACATCCTTCCACTTTTGCATTGTATATCTTCTTAACCAGACGTTCGTTCGGCATTCTTTCTACATGTCCGAACCATCGGAGCATGCCCATTCGCATCTTTACACCAATACTCTCTTTCATACCTACTCGCTCTCTTACGTCGTCGTACGAATGCGGTCGGTCAGCCTAACTCCACAGATTTTCCGCAGAGATCGCATTTCAATCGCATTAATTTTACTTTCATACTCTTTTCTGCATACCCAACTCTCGCTTCCATACAGTAATGTTGGGACAAGCACTGCGTTATGTATTACTACACGTGCCTTCTGGCTGAGGTGGTGACTGCCGAGAAGTTGCCCCAACGCTCCGTTCACTCTATTTCCCGCATTCACTCTTCGCTCTATATCAGTGGTGTACCTTCCATCTCGGCTAAATCCACATCCAAGATATACAAATTCATCCACTTACTCTAGTAGGTATATCATTACCTATTGTTACTCTTACATCTGTTCTGGCTTCGTCTCTTTCAAAGACCATTATTTTGGTTTTGCTCACATTCACGCGTAGACCCCTTTTCTTACAATCTTCTGTCATTGTGTCGACTAGGGTCTGCAGGTCAGTCGCTGACTGTGCCAGCAGGACTGCATCATCTGCATAAAGCAGAGCAGTGACCCCTGAGTCGCCCATCTGGACTCCCACATTCATATCGTTCAACCCTTGGAGACATTTATCCAGATATATGATAAATAGCCTGGCTGACAGAACGCACCCCTGCTTTACGCCGATATTGACGTCAAACCAAGGCGACATTCCATCATCCAGCGGCACACAGGCTCTACAGCCCATGTAACTGGACTGCACAGCCTGTAGCAGTTTACCGTTAATACCATACTCCGGTAAAATGTCCCAAAGTTCCTTTCGAACAACCGTGTCAAATGCTCTCTCCAGATCCACAAAACTGCAGAAAACCCTCTGACCTAGGGCCAGATGCTTCTCCACAATGTTGCGCAGAGAGAACACTTGATCCATGCATCCCCTTCCACTCCTGAAACCTCCTTGTGTCTCACACAGTAAACCATCGGACACCATCCTCATTCTTCTTTCAATAATTTTACCATACACTTTTGCTGCCAAACTGGTCAAGCTTATGGCTCTGTAATTTGCGCAGTCATAACGTGAACCCTTGTTTTTAAACAAAGGCACGATGACTGCGCTATTCCAGTCCCCGGGAACCATTACCATTCCCGAGCTCCAACATAAATTGAGGAGCAACAGGAACGCCTCCCAGACACAGGAGCCACCAAGCTGGATCATCTCGGCAGACACCATATCAATGTCCGCTGCCTTACCATTTTTCAAACTTCTTATCGCCCATTCAACTTCATCCATACTGATGCCATCGGAGGACGCCGCTGTCGAATGTTGTTCTACTAAACCACATGCGACACCGGCGTCAACCGTAGCATCCGCATACATATCGCCAAAATATTCACTCCATCGGCTTAACACGTCTTGTGTTTGTGTAAGAATGTCTCCACCTTTAGACCTTATTTTATTCATTCTGAAGGCTGACCAACCACCCCGAGACTTCTTCACCTCCCTCCAAAAGAGTTTGGTGTTACTCTCGAAGTTTTTAGCCAGCCTATCTTCTGCACTCATACTTGCTCTATCACGTTTCTCTTTCACTAAGGCCTTGGTGTCATTCTTACATTGCTGATATATTTCTTTCTTCTGTTCAGTCATACTGTCATTCAGATTCAAAGAAGAGACATAGTCCAGCCACGCTTTCTTCTTTTGCTCTACGGAAGCTGCCACTTCCGCATCCCACCATGCATCACCATTTGTTTGTCTATGCTTCTTTGAACTTCCACATACTTCTTTCGCTGTATCTACCATACTCTCCTTCAATACTCTCCAGCATTCTTCAATGTCCGATTGCGGCTGGCTTGCCATCGTCAGCCGTTCTCGGACACCCTCTGCATACTTTTCTCTTGCAGAAAATGATTTGTAGTAAAACACTGTGATATTTAAAAGCGGGGAAAAAACATTCGCTCCAGAAAGCAATGACCTCAATTAGATTTTTTACAGCATCATATATATATATATATATGAAGAGCGTGCAGTAGGTATTATGTGAGCATTCCTCTGTACTGATGCAAGTCAGTAAGACTCATCTTCCTTACGTACGTATCCTGTTTCCTTTGTATTTTTTGTTTTTGCACTTAATTATGCGAGTGGTTCCTCTTCAGTATCGACTGATGCAATTTTCATTGTAGGTACTCTCCAAAGTTATTTTGTAGTTAAATAGACACAATAAGTTATTGATTCAATGATAAATAAACAATATGATCTAAACTTTAAGAATGTTAATATTTAATTAGTAGCAGATAATCGACCATAAAATTCTAAAGTTCGAGAACAAAACTTATGAAAACTAAATTTTCTTAGGTTTTAATTTTAGTTCTGATTAGTCGTTTGGTCGTTTGGTAAACGTGGTCTCTAAATGTCGGCCTCATAAAAAGGCTCAAAGTCGCTCAGCGTGCTATGGAGAGGGCTATGCTCAGTATTTCTCTACGTGATAAAATCCGGAATACGGAAATCCGTAGAAGAACGGGTGTAACCGACATAGCCCGAAGAATTAGCACGTTGAAGTGACAATGGGCAGGCCACATCGCTCGACGAACCGATAACCGTTGGGGAAGAAAGGTTCTCGAGTGGCGACCACGAATCGGACGATGCAGCGTAGGTCGATCCTCCACTCGGTGGACTGATAATATCAAGAAAGTTGCAGGAAACCGTTGGATGCAGGTGGCATAGGACCGTTGCGAATAGGATTCTTGTGGGGACGATGTCCAACAGTGGACGTCTACGGGCTGATGGATGGATGAATGATTTAATTACAAATATATACTTGTGATCTATGTAAATACATGTAAATATTGACAAAACAACCTAGTCGAACTATAAATTGGCCAATTTAGGTTCCTTTGACCTAGTAATAGGTACTGCAGGTGGAGACGGCGATGACGAAGTAGCCAACATATCGTCCTCGCTTAAGGACTTTCAGATTTGTCACTGTCATTCAGTATTGCTGTCTCGTCATCACTGGTGACAGTGTCTGTTGACAAACTATCTGTAGGCTGTTTAATCTCTTGTAACGACGAACTATTTTTGCTATTAAGGATATAATCATTGTCTGTTGTCCCTTAGCTACTCTTGCTTGTCTACGCCTACGATTAACCCCGGAACTCTGAAACTGATTATTGGCGGTTGCGGCCTGGTATACTCCCAGTTGCGATAAATTATAGCATCTGCTCGTGCCACAGCACGTTTTTCGGCCAACTAATTGACCTTGCGTAAGACGGATGCGATTACCGTATTCATCTTCTAGAAGATAAGACCGAGGTTGAAGTGCATGACCGACAATAGGAACCGACTTCCTAACACCATTATTAATCAGAATCGCATTGTCTCCTAACGAAAATGGTTTAGCTGACTTTTCCGATCTATCGTAATGTTTTTTATTATTCTTTTTCTTTTTTTTTTGGTTGAATACTGATTTATTATTTTTATATCCTCCACCTAGTTACAATTAATGTGATGTGATTAATGATGATACTACAGATATTAGTAAAATCAATCCAAATGATTGGAAGTTCTAAATAAAACCTTATATCAATCCATCTGACTAGCATAGTTTAGTAGGGACATTTCTCTCCCACTGTGAAGGAAGCTCGAGCCCAGTAGTAGTACGTATATGAACTAAGATAACTAAAAAAATTTTATAATTCCCAATCGAAAAACTGAGTGGCTCAGATTAAAGCAAACAATCGACGATCATCATCGAAAATCTACTACCGAAACATTTCCGTTACAATGCTTTTCATTTTGAAAGCATAGTTTATAGTTCCAATAGACGCCGTAAATCAACGTGTCAAATAGCAATCGTCGCATCCATCGTCGAATCTGATATATTTTAGTGCTTGGAAAACAAACAATCCATCATCGAATCCGTTTACGTTCGAATTTCGTATTAGAACTATAGGCACTCGCCGTTAATTTGCTTCATGACTTTAGGCATAGTATTCACTCTGTTACTACTTATACTGAAAGGGGGTGATCTAGAATTTTTGTGCTGGCATCTATATTCAGTGATAGTGATCTAAATGAAGTAGCGATGATAAAGTTTAGAAAGATATAAACTATCTACTCAAAGTATCAAGGGGTCTAAAATATAAAGATATCCATATATTTAATATAAAATGTATTTATTTCCCTATATCTGTGATAGTCTTCTCCATCATGGGTACGTTTTCTACATCTTCATTGGAGGGTCGTTCAGGTACATCATCCCAGTCAGCGTGTTCACTTGTGCCGAATATAACGTATATGAGATTCGTCACGAGATATAATCCCGCAGCCAGGAAGAACACTTGCCTCCACAAATATTTATCGCTCTGTCAACATAGTGTTTAAAAATTTAATAAAACAAAACAGAACATTTCCGTACAGTGCTGGAAAAAGAATTCAATTCACCATTTCTTACTGTCCAGTTTATATAGCAATATAAGGTTAGGGAAGCTATCCGTAATCTAGGATACTCTATTAGTTAAAGTTTAACTCCGTGTAGTAATAGTTTATCTATTAAAATATTGCTACACGGATAAAATGACTAAAAATATATACAACTAGCAAACCCGGATTGGGTTTGGTTTTTTTATTTGTACAAGTTGATATATCACAGCGCCGCCTGGTGGCGAGTTACATCAACGGGAATAACAAATTAACCTTCTCCTTAAAAATATATATACAATTATATCTGCCAATTTTGATAATGATCAGTCAAATAGTTTTCGAGTTTAGCGATGTCATACATATAAACATCCTCTTTTATAGATATAGATTAACTCACTGCAAGAGAAGGAGAAAACTCGAAAGAGAAGTCTAAAGAAATACGTCTCATAAACGGTAACCAATAATTTACCTTAGATTACAAAGGAACCTCGTGCCCCGTAGTCGTACATATATGAGTTTTAGTGATACCTAAGCTTAATAGAACAGAACAAGGATTTAAATACTTAAAAAAGTAACTGAAGCGAAATAAAGGTAGCGATATTGCTAGCTTATTCAATAAGCGGAGAGGAGCCATACGTCACATTATGAAACCCCATCCATCCTTCCACCAAGCTAGACTTGCGAACAGAAGATTTAGATTTGAATAAAAATGATATAAGAAAGTATAAATAATAAAACAAAAATAACTTACCACATCAGTCAATATAAAACCCACTATTAAAGGACCAATAGAGGAACCAATATTTGCTGCGAAATTACTTATGCTTATTATCGTTCCAGCATGATTTGGTGACATATCTATTTCACTCAGCTGAAATTTATAAAGATCTTTTTAAATCTAAATAATATTATAACAAAATTTCATCTAATAGTTATTAACTGAAAGAGAATATATCGTTTCTTAATAAGTAAGCAACATTAGTGGTAGGACTACACTGTTGATAGTTTTCTTTCTACAGCCGCGGGCCGGTCCGTCCGGGGTAGTGGTACTACCCACTGAGGAGAAGATCGAGGTCTGAGCAATGGTAATATGATTTTATGCCTCGTTCGGTGAGAGAGAGCCAGAAGGGTTTTGTACTTGTATTATTAAGCAGCGGCCCAGCTATATCCCTGGTATTGCAAAAGTCCATGGGCACGGTAGTAACACTTACCCTTATTTATATATCTTCTTTAATAGTATATATTGTGAAAGTTATTGGCATTAGTTTTATGACCGGCCGCCTGCCAGACGCCAACCCTTCTTTGGATGTAATTGTTGACCAAATGGCATCCGATGAAGTTGGCCCAGGTCGTTATAAGGCTCGAACGCTATCATTTATATGCGTCTTAAAACAAGTTTGCGTAGTGGGGAGCGACTGACGCCCTAGATGGCGTGTCCAATGAACATGTTGTAACATGTTTCCGCTTAGCACGTAAGGTAAACATAAGTGCCGTCATATCGTTTCGAATTATGCTTTCTTCACTAAAAAAGCAATGAAAAAACCAAACCCGTACTAGATAGCTAGCATCTTAGTTTAGGCTGTCCATCAGCTTGATACAATCATTGAGGTCATTCTCAAACTTATGGTTAGATAATGAAAAAGCTTTGTGTTATTTGTTACTAAAAACTAAGAGGTCTTAGATTAGAGTATACCGAAGATGGGTCTAAAGCAGCAATTTTCTCATTTTAAAAGTTTTTTTTTAATAGAGTAATAAGAGTATTAATTAAATCTTCTTACCATAAAACCACAGTTAGAAGCTATTTTGAATGAACAGATAAGAATAAGTAATGTCTCAACATAATATATATTATGTGGTGCATATGCTAGAGCTATAAGTCCAATACCCGCAGGAACATATCCTGGAAACAATAAAACAAGAACTTTAAATTATCAAAATCCCATCAATAAAGTTTAAAATACATTACTGAGCTGTTTGGATTTATTATTTATTTTCTTAAATACGACTATATTTACAACACCCAGACTAGAAACGATGATTTGTGGATCACGCAAATCTCCTGATTAGGGGTTGCTACCAGTTCAAGGGTGTGTATCCACGACAATCGCCAAACGTTTTTACTTAAACCACTGTGTCATCTGTGTAGGCATTTAGGTAAACTAAGGAGCGGCCTGTGATATTTTCTGAACGTATGTCAAATTCTTTGAAAGATGTATTAAACCTCTTTGAAATTTTATTGATATTGTACGTCTCATAAGCGAAGCATTGAGGTGATGCTCTACTCTCGATATATGAAATACAAGGAATTTTCAATACTAAAAATGACTGTATTTTTCTCACACTGCACTTATAGGATAATATTATCATATATGTCAAGAAAAAACATTAATTTAAACGTATTTGATATGTTTAAAAAGCAATTTTTTTGTTTAAAGTAAGAAAAAGTTGAATAAGAAAACATTCGAGGACGTCCGGATGTTTATGTAAGGATCTGGTACTCTCACGACCGTAAAAATTAATGTATCGAAGTTTTTTTTTATTAAAAGTTTCATAATCGCAGCGCGCTGTTTCCTTTCAAAAATGCCCTTGTAATTCTTTGTCGTTTAATTGCAATTAATAAAAAACTAAACCACTTAGTTTTTAGTGTATGTATACCTTATGAAAATTGGGTTCGTTTACATTTTTATTCATCCATTCGGATAGGCAAAGGAAAGAAATACCCACACAGATATGGGTTAAACGGACGGCTATGTTTAACACTACGTCGACAATGACACGAAATTTCAAAAGTATTTTTTTTTCTTTCATTTTTCTTTATGGCATTGTCTAATAGTAAATGATAATATAAAAATTATGAGACGTGCGCTTTTGGATTTTCCAAATTATTTTACGTTTACTATTATATTTCATCGATGTAGAAACTAATGACATAATTATTACATAAAAGTATTTAATAGTGTTACATAAAAGTATTTAATAGTGTGTGTAGTAATTATTACATAAAAGTACTTAATAAAGTGCAGTGAATGAAGAAGTAGTGACAAAGATCAAAAAGGTAGTAGGTAGTAGAAGATGGGATGATCTTTGCATTTAGAAAGAAAGACTGAGGAGAGATAAACGAAGCAAATATAAAAAGAAAGACTGAGTGCATCAATTACAAGGGGAAGACCATGTCGTCAAATCTGGAACAAATGCGTTACGTGCTAGTTAAATGTCATTTAAAGAGAGCCCATGATCGTAAAGTGCATGAAGACTGTGATGAATGTGAATAAAGTAATGGAAATATACTAAGAACGTGGCTTGTGTGAATTTATAGTCTCTAAACAGCCCACACTTTTGGGCAATATATATAAAACTTACTGCTAAAGTATTACTTACCTAATGAATTCGCGAGTTTTCTTGTATTTGTTAATGACATTTTATTATTTACAAGTAGCCAATCCGTTAACCAGCTAAAGAAAAAATTGCTAAACCACATCAAGAGGAAAGGTAATGCGGTCAACAAACCATTCTGTAAAGATATTTTTTGAATTTTATTCCATGTATAATTTTTTTGTAATAACGATGAATTTTTTGGACGTAAGGGATCTTAGTCCTCCCGTGACCATGACCACTGTAAAGTGTTCGAAATGTTGGGAAATTAAAAATCAAATACAAACGCGATAGAATCCGTAAAAATTGTTTCATTTTAAATGTGTAATCCTCGCGTAAATATCAGAAATTATTATAACCTTAACCTTCCTAAAGACAATATTGCAATTGCCAAGGTTAATAGATGTATGTGATCCTAATTGTTAAAAATCTTTCAAAATGGTAATGCTACACATTTTCCTGATGACTTCTTAGCCGATTTTATGACGTCCATGAGAAAGTAAGAGATGGCAAGTTACTGAATTCTTAACCCGACACAGAGGACTTGCTTGCGGGCTGGTAACCGACTTACTACTTTCATCAAGTTCTTTGCAGTTTATAATTGCCAACTTTCCTAAGGATTGTATTCTTATGCTTTATACATTTATTTGAACTTTATACTCATATGTTAACGGAGTAAGAAGGAGTATTGAAGTATCATCACTTTTCTTCTTGCTGGTAGCTATCATTAAAGATAACTATGTGATATGATATGCAAATAACATCGCTGTACAAAAGGGGACACTTGACATAAAACAATATGGCAACCCGTCTGACCAGCATGGTGGGTAGGTCAAATTTTCAACCATTGTGAAGAAAGCTCCAATCTAACAGATGGATTTATATGGACTGAAAAGAATATCTTAAATTTTTAATGTAGGTTGCTTTACCGCTTTGATGTTAACTCCCATAACTTTATCCATGTATGCTGGTACTTCCGAATATAAAGTGAGCTGCCCCCATCCCTGACCAACATGTGCCACAATTACAGCGTAAACACCTTTATGACGAAGAATTTTCAACCATGGCACTGGCATTTTCTGGAAAAATCTGGATTTAGTAAATTATGACTGGAATTGGTGTCCCATGGAGTATTACTGCTGGCTAACTGTTATTTTATTTATTTTAAAAAACAACATAATTGAGGAATTCATCCCTTTGTCGGGAAGGACTCAACAAACATACAATTAACAAAATTAACAAATTAAGAAGTAAGTTTCGGTATGTTTAGCGAAAGTAATGTGTAATGCTCTGTAGTTGTGGTAATGGCAGCTACGAATACTACTGAACTTTACATATTAGTCGTCAGACAAAAGATGACCAAGGGCTCTACGACCACGACCTTAGTCAATCAACTCCATCTGATGTTTTTTGATCAATAATAATGTTTCCAAAGAAAGTTGATTTTAGGCAGGCGGCTGGTGATAAATCTATTTCCAAAATATACTATTGCTTTTGCTATCTGTATGCTGAAAGAAAAGAACACAATGCATCGCGCTCAAGTAACTGGCGTAATGTAAAGATAGTGACAATTTAGAAAATAAAAAATCTCTACTGGTCTCAGGATATATGTAATCAAATTTAATGAAAACAAAGTTACAGACATCAGAAAAAGAAGTAAATAAAACCGTCATCATACAGGCAATTTACTATAGAAATAAAGTTGACTTAAAACATTTTATTTTAAGATCTCACCTTTTTACCTTCAGTCGTTCCTAAATCGCTTTCAATGTATTCTCTCTCAGCGTCAGATATCCTTGGGTGCTCAGCTGGACTATCAGCAACAAGAAACCATATTAACAGTGCTATAATACCAGAAACGAGGCCGAAAATCCTGAATACACCTGGCCATCCTAACGATGAAGCTGATATGAATCCTGTCAGTGGTAATGCAAATACAGTTCCTAAGGCTTGACCTGAAATTTAAAGAGATAAGAATATAGTTACATAATCATGAATATAGTTAGATTTACTTATATAAATAAGTAGATATAAAAGACATATATGAATACTTCGCATAATAAATAGAAAATTTATTACTTCTATAATGGTAACCTTTTCACACTATCATAAGCTAACATTCTTAAAGATCAATACATGCGACAAATTTAATAGTTTTTAATAAAAACTACAACATTTTAAAGTATTTACGTATTTAACGTCATTACATGGAAAATAATCTTTATAATAATATTTTTATGTCGACCTGAGCCAATTTCACCTGATGCCGTTTGGTTAACAATTACAATTACGATAGCCTAAACGAAGGGCCTATTGGCCCCTGTCTGGATCCAATAAGACGCGGACTAAACGAAAATTTTATGTTTTCGAACATAACACGTCAACACAGGGCTTGCTTTGGTTATTTTCTAGCCTCTCTCGAAATGCGTACCGTAATGCGGGTTAGGGCGTCCCCCGGAGGCGACGCGTACCGACCCGCCCCCGTCGGTACGAACTTCGGCAGTTGCGGTGATGGGGGCCGCCACCCATCACGCCTTGCCCAGTCAGGCGAGTCGAGGAGAGCAGAGTGCCGGGTGGGCACGTGGAATGTAAGAGGTTGTGTGGAAGGTAAGTTGCACGAGCTGATATCCGTCATGGCGGACAAACAGCTAGACGTGCTCTGTGTAACAGAGACCAAGCGAAGGGGCAGCGACACCTGCGATCTTCCTGGTGGCGGGATGGCTCTGTGGTCTGGTGTACCACAGAGCGATCGAGCCAGCATGGGGGTAGGAGTACTGTTGTCCTCTCGCTTGGCCTCAGATGTGAAGGATTACGGAATGTATGATCCCAGACTTCTTTGGGTCCGTATAAAACTTGGTGTCACCAAGGTATTCATGGTTGTAGCATATGCTCCCGTAGGATCCTCGGTGGCATCAGACCTAGAGAAGTTTTGGGATAATGTAAGGGAAGTTCTGGATATGGCAGAAACCAGTGAACGCGTGATTGTATGCGGAGATTTGAACGGATGGGTGGGGACCAAGCGTCCTGACTATGAGGACGTACTTGGTCCATTTGGTGATAAGAGAGTGAACGACGCAGGTAGGCTCATAGCGGATGTATGCATGGAGAGAAACCTTATTGTGTCAAACACATTTTTCCAACATAAGGACATCCATATGTATACATGGAGAAGGAATGAAGAGAAAAGTATAATAGATTTAATTTTAGTAGACAGTCGCCTCCGAAGCAAAATATTGGACGCAAGAGCCTACAGGGGCCCCACAGTCGATACGGACCACTATCTCGTTATTGCGAGATTTAGTGGTCTGTTCAGAAAGTGGAGACACTGGCGAGAGCGTGTCCACTTCGGAGGGCTTGAAAGAATAAAGGTTGAAAGGTTGCAAGAAGAGTGTGTAAGAGAAAAGTATGCAGAGGGTGTCCGAGAACGGCTGACGATGGCAAGCCAGCCGCAATCGGACATTGAAGAATGCTGGAGAGTATTGAAAGAGAGTATGGTAGACACAGTGAAAGAAGTATGTGGAAGTTCAAAGAAGCATAGAAACACAAATGGTGATGCATGGTGGGATGCGGAAGTGGCAGCTTCCGTAGAGCAAAAGAAGAAAGCGTGGCTGGACTATGTCTCTTCTTTGAATCTGAATGACAGTATGACTGAACAGAAGAAAGAAATATATCGGCAATGTAAGAATGACACCAAGGCCTTAGTGAAAGAGAAACGTGATAGAGCAAGTATGAGTGCAGAAGATAGGCTGACCAAAAACTTCGAGGGTAACACCAAACTCTTTTGGAGGGAGGTGAAGAAGTCTCGGGCTGGTTGCTCAGCCTTCCGAATGAATAAAATAAGGTCTAAAGGTGGAGACATTGTTAAACAAACACAAGACGTGTTAAGCCGATGGAGTGAATATTTTGGCGATATGTATGCGGATGCTACGGTTGGCGCCGGTGTCGCATGTGGTCTAGTAGATCAACATTCGGCGACGGCGTCCTCCGATGACATCAGTATGGATGAAGTTGAATGGGCGATAAGAAGTTTGAGAAATGGTAAGGCAGCGGGCATTGATATGGTGTCTGCCGAGATGATCAAGCTTGGTAGCTCCTGTGTCCGGGAGGCGTTCCTGTTGCTCCTCAATTTATGTTGGAGCTCGGGAATGGTTCCCGGGGACTGGAATAGCGCAGTCATCGTGCCTTTGTTTAAAAACAAGGGTTCACGTTATGACTGCGCAAATTACAGAGCCATAAGCTTGACCAGTTTGGCAGCAAAAGTGTATGGTAAAATTATTGAAAGGAGAATGAGGATGGTATCCGATGGTTTACTGTGTGAGACACAAGGAGGTTTCAGGAGTGGAAGGGGATGCATGGATCAAGTGTTCTCTCTGCGCAACATTGTGGAGAAGCATCTGGCCCTAGGTCAGAGGGTTTTCTGCAGTTTTGTGGATCTGGAGAGAGCATTTGACACGGTTGTACGAAAGGAACTTTGGGACATTTTACTGGAGTATGGTATTAACGGTAAACTGCTGCAGGCTGTGCAATCCAGTTACATGGGCTGTAGAGCCTGTGTGCGGCTGGATGATGGAATGTTGCCTTGGTTTGACGTCAATATCGGCGTTAAGCAGGGCTGCGTTCTATCAGCCAGGCTGTTTATCATATATCTGGATAAATGTCTCCAAAGGTTGAACGATATGAATGTGGGAGTCCAGATGGGTGACTCAGTGGTCTCTGCTCTGCTTTATGCAGATGATGCAGTCCTGCTGGCACAGTCAGCGACTGACCTGCAGACCCTAGTCGACACAATGACAGAAGATTGTAAGAAAAGGGGTCTACGCGTGAATGTGAGCAAAACCAAAATAATGGTCTTTGAAAGAGATGAAGCCAGAACAGATGTAAGAGTAACAATAGGTAATGATGTACTAGAGCAAGTGGATGAATTTGTATATCTTGGATGTGGATTTAGCCGAGATGGACGGTACACCACTGATATAGAGCGAAGAGTGAATGCAGGAAATAGAGTGAACGGAGCGTTGGGGCAACTTCTCGGCAGCCACCACCTCAGCCAGAAGGCACGTGTAGCAATACATAACGCAGTGCTTGTCTCAACATTACTGTATGGAAGCGAGAGTTGGGTATACAGAAAAGAGTATGAAAGTAAAATTAATGCGGTCGAAATGCGATCTCTTCGGAAAATCTGTGGAGTTAGGCTGACCGACCGCATTCGTAACGACGACGTAAGAGAGCGAGTAGGTATGAAAGAGAGTATTGGTGTAAAGATGCGAAAGGGAATGCTCCGATGGTTCGGACATGTGGAAAGAATGCCGAACGAACGTCTGGTTAAGAAGATATACAATGCGAAAGTGGAAGGATGTAGGTACCGAGGGAGACCGAGACTAACCTACCTAGACCAGATCGGTCAGGTACTGAAGGAAGGTGGAGTCAAGAGTCTCCGAAACCGGCGAGCGTGTATGAAGAGAATTATGAATGTTGAGGAAGCGAGTGAAGTATGCAGAGATAGAGTTCTCTGGCACTCTGTTCTCTCTGCCTACCCTGCAAGGGATATGGCGTGATGATATGTATGTATGTACTCACGCGATTTTGGGACACCGTTAGACCAAAATAAAAATGTGCTCAACGCGCTTTTGGGACACAGGTTTGACCCGCAGAATTAAACGCAATTGTAGAAACGTAATTGTAAAATTAACAATTGTTTCTAGGACTTTTTTTAAATCAACCAATCAAAACTTAACGCAGTTAAAGAGCATATATGATTGACTTTCATGAACTATTTCTGAGAACTATTTGCGTGGGGAACTTGAGAGCGCCGTAAAGTTCGATGCGTGAGAGGCTAGTAACTGTATCAGTCGGAAAGAGAGTGGGAGAATAGGCTTCACGTTTACAGCATCTCTAGATATACTTGGTTCGGCCTTCTACATTATGCTGGCCAAATTGGTTGACACATATATTTTAACTGAGTTTCCTGTATTTTATAATAGTATTGTCTACATAGGCCTCGTAAGCGTTTTAAACAAAACCCCTGGGACAGTAAGAAGTATTGACATATATTATTTTGACGATGATAAATAATACTGTATAGGTAGGTATACAATTTAACAGAATATACCTCCATGAACGAATGAAGATAGACGTCCTCTCTCCTGAAGTGGTGCCCATTTACCAATAGCTGTATGCAAACTGGGGATTACACATGCTTGACTGAGACCTTGAACTACTCTACATATCGCCATGCAGTACCAACCGCCCTGAAATCAATAACATACATATATTCTGATGTGAAACATTTACCTTGTGAATTCCATGATTAAGATTTTCTCCTCGTTCAGTGTGAAACGAGGTCTGAGACCCCTAATTTATGTCTTCTTTAACTAAGAAAACTGTTGTATGGTGCGAAGGATGTAACTTTAACTTAATTCAGTGTAGAAAATGAATGATGATGATAGTATTTACGATATGCTACAAATCTCACATTCGTGATAAACCTATCTTTATACAAGATCTCCTTGACCTATATATCAAAATATAGCGAATTTGAGTTTTACATTGATCTGGGGCGTCGCCATTGGATAATATTTAGCTAATAATACTTGGAAATCCAAGAAGGTTTGACGTTAGATAGTCTTAAAACTATTGCCAAAAGTCTTGCAGTATGTACGACGGAAGAAGACATATTTCCTTATTCTCAAATTATTTATTTTAGGTGGCGAACGAGTAAATAGCACACCTAATGATAACTATCACTGCCGCCCATGGACCTTTGCAATACCAAAGGTACAGCTAGGTCACTGCCTACAACAGTGCAAACCGTACAGTACAGTTCAGTACAAACCCCAAACCCACCCAGCTGGGCTTCCGGCTTTCTCGCTCACCGAACGAAACGCCATAGCAGTGCCTTTACATCGATCTTCTGCGAGAGTGTGGTACTACCCCGGGCGAACCGCCCCGCGGTTGTAGACAGAGAATTATCCACAGCCACTATTAGATTGGGATGAGAACAAGGTGACGATGATTGTATGTTTTTTTTTGGATTATTTACAGCGTCAATCGTTGACTAATATAGAATACCTTTGTCATTCAGTCTGCATTTTACAAGTTTTATTACATGGACTTTAACAAATAGAAAAATAAGTAAAACTTACATAATAAGTAATAGTTGGAAGTATTATTGATGTGATACAATTAATAGCCATAGCGCTAGTAAGTAAATATCTGGCTCCAAATTTGTGAATTAGGTGTCCAGCCGGTATTTGCAGCGACATGTAACCCCAAAAAAACGAAGCAATCACAGCGTCCTGGATTTTCTTATTCCAATGAAATACTGGATACTAGAATAGGTAAAAATAGGCAAAAAATAATAAATAAATAAATTATTATGGAATATTTTCAAATAGGTATTAATTAATTTAGGCGGTATTGAACAATTTAGGCAAAATTCAAAAAAATATATTTCTGCCACCCCAGACGATTAGGGCAGAGTGTAGCTGGATAGAATAGCCCAAAAAAACTGTGCTTCAAGCGTCATTGGTGATAACGAGAATTTAGGCTATCGGTTTTCCTAATTCATCTCCTAGTTCATATTCTTAGTTATCTATACGGTCACATTACCACGAAACTTTATTTACACCTAGCACTTAGAGTTAGAGAACACACTTAAAATTAGATTCCCTCCCTTTTGTACCTATGGGAAAAAACGCATACCGGAACATTGTGTTATATTTTTATTGAAAAATATTTTTCATTGCGTTGTGTGTTTTAAAATATGCTGATTGACTCTCCAGAACTAGAAATGACTAAATACCATGGTTCTTAGTCTCCCAGCTTAGTTAATTTCTACCAACATACTGATTGAGAAATATGAATACAAAGAAATAGACAAACTTAATTAAATAACACCAATTGCAATAAACTATTCAATACTCTGAATTAAATAATTTCTAAATAACATTTGTCGACATAATATTGAACTAGTAAATAAAACTTTGTATCTCGCCGAACTTTATAAGCGTAAAGGGGCACTTTACACTCGTAGTTAGAACAACCATTTAGGGATTATTAAAATATTTCCTTATATAATAAACTCTATACTTTTCTCATTAAACTATCATGTATCAATACTTAATAATTTTAATATAACTATCTTACCGGTGGAACAAACATCAATCCATTATGGACATCTTCGTCTTTTATTGCCTCGGTCAAATTTTCCGTTATTGAACTATTTGAAGCATTGTACTTTACCATTGCAACTAGGGATACCCCTACGCAAGCTCTCATACTGTACGCAACAACGAGGACCCAAAATAATATAAAACATTGCTGATGTCTGTAACCCCAACCTGAAACTGAAATATTGGCATTTATTAAATATTTTCTAGAATAATTAAAAACCTCCGAAATCAATTGCCTTCAAATCGCAGATACTGGTGAAAATTCTCACCGGGCTAGCCACGGAGGGCAAGAAAGCGGTACTAGTGGCAGGCTCAATGGCAATGGGAAGGAAATATGTATGTTATGGGGTCGGGAAAAAAGGAGGTGTAAACTAATTGGATAATAATACTTAATTTACATCACAATTATTTCCTTCTTCTTCTTAGCCTACCCCTCATTTGAATCTGAGTCTTTCATAATGCATTCATCCATCAATATATAAACCTTCATTGTTGGATAGGTATATGTCGCCGGGAAGGAGTAGGATAGTGACCAAATTCATAATCTGGTAGAAACAAAATCTGGATGACTGCTATAGAATGTTGTTAGTATTATACATTTTATTTGCACATCAATCATAATAAAAGAAAATTGTGTTAGTTGCAATACTTATTATTCAAGAACAGCTGGACCTATTTTTATGATTTTTATATTTTTCAGTTTTTGTCGTCGGGAATAGGATATAGGACATTACAATGTATATTAATCAACAAAAAAAAATCATTAAAAAAACATCAGTTCTAAACGTTCATTTGTTGATGATGTAACAAAATGCAAATCAGCTCACGTAATCTATGGTATGATATGGAAAAAAAAATAACACTTGTCTGTATGGGCTTTGATCCCTTTGCCTGTCCGAACGGACGTAAAAACGTACAAAAAAAAGAAAAAAACTATGGGATACAACGTTGAAATTCAAGTTAACCGGTCGATGTGTTTGTGAGTGCGAGTTGCGAGTGCTACTAGTTTTTACGAGTATTATAATAAATCTCATTATGTTGAAATTATTATTAATAAAGTTTTGACCAAGAAAATATAATCTTTACTTGCAAAGCAATGCAATTAGGATTCTAAGCATCACGAATGAAACCACCGAAGAAAAACGAAGATGTGAAGATCGACGCGTTAGTATAGCCCGACTTCGTGCTTCTCAATCACAAGAGCAAAGTGAGGCAGCAAGCGGCAAGAAAAAAATGTCGTATATCATAAAGTGCTTCTGCGTCTTGCTGGCACGTCATTAAAATACTTGATTTTTTTAAATGTTTATATTATTTATGGTCATAATAAAAAAAATAACTTAATAAATTTGAATTAATCAAAATCTGCTCATTTATTGACTGTTAGGCGGAACGAAGTGCGCCGGGTTGGCTAGTTAAGTATAAATAAATAAAAAAATGAACTCACCCTTGATCTTTTGCTCATCTATGTTCTTCCCTTTTGAATTGTTGTGATACACATTATCGAAACTTTTAGATAGAGTATTTTCCTTGCCAGACATTTTTCATTATTTATTTGAACCAAGGTTTTAGCACTCTAACACGACCTTGAACGAGGTGTACCAAAAAGGGTAAATCAAGCAAAATTCAATAGATAATATGGTTCATTGACTATTTAGAAATTGCGAATGATAAAAGCCTATTTCTAGATTGTATACACATATTATTCTTATCTCTAACTAGATTGATATAATTTTAGTTGCACATATCTATAGGTATTATATTGGCCTTCTATTTATCATTATTCGCTTTATGTACCCTTTTTGCAGTATTAATAAATAGTGTTAACCAACGAGGCAGGCAGTCAACCTTAGACTAGTCTCGTGGTATGTATCATATAATTTACTAGCTTGGATATAAAGCTCGCGTCGTCCTAATTTAATATACTAGGCGCATCTATATGAGTATGAGTTTCGGGCAATTTGTCGTCAAGACTGTGACCAGGTGATACCAGAGAGTTTAACCTAGTAGATGGCGCCCCAAAATCAAAGCGACACTCAATAGACTCAGAGTTTATGCGGTGCCATTGTCTTGTGCACTCTTTCATCAGATTGCACGATTTTTTTATTGCAATGTTATTTTATCGTATTCAAACTTTATTTAATACTTTTGACTGTTCACTGAAGCTGATAAGTGAATCATAGCTGAAGAGGCACTCTTAAATAATAATTTTACTAATTTATAAACTTTAAAATTACTTAGAGTAGTCACAGAAAATATGTAGGTATTATTCAAACAATAGTTAGGAATTTTCCGGGGCACTTATGTTATTAATAAACTTTACCAGTTCTAAAGTGTCAACTAGATATCTAAAGAACTTTCTGTATATATAAGTAAAAAAGAAATATGATTAGAACTCTCGGGTAATACATTATAAACATGATATTTAAATAATAATTAATGTTATCATTCACTATATTAGATAAGTATTAACTTCAATGCTATTGAGCATTTGGTTATCTTAAATATTTATGTAACCGATTTCATGAAATGAAATGAGTCACCAGAAAATTCCGGTACAAAGTGCCTTTACGGCGAAATGAAATGGCTTGAATTGTGCTATTACGTCTATCTGACGACATAATGCAATGCAATACCTATTCTGAAACATATGTTTACAGTGTATCTCTTAATATTTGGAATAGCAATTATTATTATTTTCTATTTGGTGAAGAAGTAAGTGAGAATTTATATCGTAAAAAGAAGAGAACCTCAACACGACAAACGAACATATTAAAAGTAGACCAATTTTGATTCCAATATCTATTACTAAAGAACTTAAAATTATTATTTACATGTAAAGAAGTAGAAAATTTTAGCCGGCTAGCTAGCTTGAATGAATAAATGCGGGATTTGACAAAAGCCCGAAATATATTCAGTCAGACAATACTCAGCACAAATATTTCCAAAAAGCTCTTAGTATCAGATTCAGATTTTTTTTAATATCGTCTAATAACAAACCTCAACATTTTCGATCAGACAAAGAGGGGCATGGTGATGTGCATTTCCGCCCTCAATATATTGCAGAAAACGATTTCTTAAATTTGGTGGTCTATTCGGGTAACGCTTTAGGATACCTACCTACGTCAACATTTCGGTAGTAAGATACCGTGATATTTAAGAGTAGGGAAAAACTCTCGCTCCAGAAAGTAATGACCTCAGTTAGAATTTACAGTATAATATATATGTGAAGAGTGTGCAGTAGGTATTATGTGAGCATTCCGCTGTACAGATGCAAGTTAATAGTAAGGCTCATCTTCCTTACAAGTAGGTATCCTGTTTTTATTTTATTTTTTGTTTTTGCACTTAATTATGCAATTGTTTCCTCTTCAGTTTCAACTGCTGCAATTCCTACTGTAATAATTCTGCAATTTTATTTTGTAGTTAAACTGACACAATAAGTTGTTGATTCAATGATAAATAAACAAAATAACAGCTCTAAACTTTAAGAATGTAAATATTTAATTAGTGGAAGATTATCGACCATAAAAGCTTAAAGTTCGAGAACAAAACTTATGAAGACCGAATCGGTTTTAATCTAAGTTTTGATTAGTCGTTTGGGCCAATAATTCTTAACTCTTGATTACTTATAAGTAAAGTAGCTTTGCAATTGAAAAGCTATTACTAACTTCATTCCCCGTATGGTAATGGGTTAAGAACCCAATGCGTTACTAAAAGGCGTGGGCAACTCTCTCTTGGGAATCGTCTAAACATCTTACTACAACCCGCTTGTCAAGCGTGGTCTAATGCACTATCCCTCCATTTGCGGGGAAGACTACGTCCAGCAGTATCCAGGATGATAAAAGATAAAGAAAAATATAAAAAAAAGAAATTACCTTTTCACCTTAATTTTTTTCTTTCATTCACCTACCTTTTAATATATACAAAATCAAAGATCAGTCTATCCAAACTTACAGAATTTTTGACAATTGTATTGTATTGATGAAGTACCAAAAATGTTTATTGCACGCCTCATAAGCGAAGCGTTGAGGTGATGCTTCTACTCTGGATATATGAAAATAAAGTACTTTTCAAAACTAAAAATGACTGTATTTTTCTCACACTGCACTTATACGATAATATTATCATACATATGTCAAGAAAAACATTCGTTTAAACCTATTTGATATTTATAAAAAGCAATTATTTTGTTAAAAGTAAGAAAAAAGTTGATTAAAAAAAATATTCGAGGAAGTCCGAAAGTCTGTACGTATGGATCTGGCACTCTCACGATAGTAAAATTAATCTATCGATGTTTTTATTTTTACTCTTACTATAATTCATATATTATGAACAAGAAAATATGTTATTATTATAAAGGATGACGCAAAATATTTTATCAAATAGGTGGAATGTCTACAAAGCTTGTTTCAATAGCAGATTTCTGTTTCGTGGAAATGATACATCGTTTAAATACAATGTGAACGAAAGATACCTTTTTTTTCTTATGGTGGCAAACGAGCAAGGAGCACACCTGATAGTATGTATTACTACTGCCCATGGACCTTTGCAATACCTAGGCTAGGCCGGTGCCTACCAATACAAACCCCAATCCCACCCAGTTGGACTTTCGGCTCTCTTGCTCACCGAACGAAGCGCAATAGCACATTGTCATTACTCAGACGTCGATCTTCTGCGAGAGTGTGGTACTACCCCGGGCGAATCAGCCCGCGGCTGTAGACGGAATACTGTCAAGAGCGTGGTCCTACCACTAAAGGGAATCAAACTCAAGAAATTGATACGAATATACGTATGTAGGTATTCTGAGGATTGTATTAACTATTTATGAAAACCCGATTACGAAGCGAAAAATGATGTTACAAGCGGGATTAGAACCCGCGCCTATTGGGATTCAGGCCCAATCGTGCTGCCACTACACCACCGTGAACTATTATAGGACATGCAAACCTCGCTTCGTATCATATTTACGTCTTTAAGTTGACGTATGCCATCTACCCGACAATGTTTACATATTGTTATAGGCTTAATACTTCAAACTTTGCAGTTAGAATTGTATTAAACGATGACACAACATTGTTATTCAAATTACTGAAATTTAGCATTTAATATGCTTAATTATTTATAAAAACCCGATCACGTGTACGAGTTCACGGTGGTGTAGTGGCAGTACGATTGGGCCGGAATCCCAATAGGCGCGGGTTCGAATCCCGCTCGTGACATCATTTTTCGCTTTGTAATCGGGTTTATATAAATAATTAAGCATATTAAATGCTAAATTTCAGTAATTTGAATAACAAGGTTGTGTCATCGTTTAATACAATTTTAACTGCAAGGTTTGAAGTATTAAGCCTAAAACAATATGTAAACATTGTCGGGTAGATGGCATACGTCACCTTAAAGACGTAAATATGATAAGAAGCGAGATTTGCATGTCCTACAATAGTTCACGGTGGTGTAGTGGCTGCACGATTGGGCCGGAATCCTAATAGGCGCGGGTTCGAATTCCGCTTGTGATCGGGTTTTTATAAATAATTAAGCATATTAAATGCTAAATTTCAGTAATTTGTATTAACTAGTTATTATTTCAAAAATCCAAAATTGACAAATTAAATTTAGCAGCATAAGTGGAGGTGGAAGCAACCGGAAGCCCAACTAGGTGCTTAATCCGTCCGAGGCGACAGATGAAGTGGCGTAGGACCCCATAAACCCGCCCCACAATACCACTCCACGTGGTGCGAGTGGGCCCCCGGAATCCGATCTTTGCCTTCGGTGGCCCATTCGGCGGTCTACCCTTGCGGATATACTTTCGAATCGACGCTCGGATAGCTCGACCAATAAGTCTCGTCTTCATGCGGTGGCCTCGCTCCGCGCGACCTTACTTGTTACTTACGTGAGAGGCGCCAGTTTGTTGATTACGGTGGCTACCAGTCTGAGCCCTACGATACCATGTCTGGCGTCAGCCAAGGGAGTAATTTAGGGCCTTTTCTATTTGTTATGATAATAAATGATTTTCTGAAAGTAATTAACAATGCCTCATGCCTATTGTTTGCCGATGATGTTAAACTATTTATGGTACGAGAAGATGACATGGATTGTAGTTTATTACAAAAGGACATTGATAGCGCTTTTCAGTGGAGTATAAAAGCAAACTTTATTTTAAGACTACGAAATGTTCGGTGGTGTCATTCTCTTGGACTAGGAGCTTGGATAGAATGACAACCACTTCAGCGAGTCACAAAAGTTAAAGTCTTGGGCATTCGGTTTACTACAAACTTGTCTTTTAAAAAGCACATTATGGAAATGTGTACTGCTGTGTGGTAGCGGCTACGAATACTACCAATCCTTACTTTGCTCGTGGATGTCGTAAAAGATGACTATGAGCCTTATGATGACCTAGTCCAATTCAATCTGATGCCGTTTGGTCAACAATTACATTCCGAAGGAGGGTTGACGTCTGGCAGGCGGCCGTCATGAAACTATTGCCAATAACTTTTACAATATGTACTATAAAACAAGAGTACATGTTGTATCGACCCCAAGTAATTGGAATGAGAGTAGGAGAACGATGATTATGGAAGTGTGTAAAAAGGCGTACCGCAATCTTGGTTTTGTTTTACGTCAAGCAAACGAGTTCAATAATATCGGTGCAATAAAGGCTTTATATGAGGCATTAGTAAAAAGTCATCTCGAATATAGTGCTACTGTTTGGAGCCCTGACGAAGTCAAGTATAAAGCAATGTTAGAATGAATTCAAAATAAATTCCTAAGATATGATATACTTTAACACTAGAAAGACGGGAGCAGTCATTTGACTGCAATTTGAATTTAAATGTTGATTATTTCAAAAACCATTTGACTTAATGTATTGAAACTTTGTGAGTTTTATTAATATTAGTAGTTAAATGAAACGATGTATGAAACTTACTCACAAACCTTTTGTTTATTATTTAAAATCTTGATATACCTACAAAGACGGCGGCAGTCATTTGACCGCTGAGATCCGATAAGTGTTTATAATTATAACGTCTGGTGACGGAGTACGAATACAATTCACCATCCCCTATCTCACCCATGGGTGATCGTAAAAGACGACTAAGGGATATAAAATACATATAACATCTATGCAAGAGAAGGGAAACTTGAAATAAAATCCTATATAAACACGTCTGCCCAGCGTGGTATACAAGATCACTTTCCCTCCCGTTATGGAGGAGGCTCGAGCCCAACAGTGGGACATATATGAGCTGATATGATGATGATGATGATGAATTATAACGTGAGAGGGTAGAAAATAAATTAGGTACGCTTATCATTTGTTTGTAGTTTGTTAGTCAAAGGAGTCGTCAGTATAGTAACTAAACAGACATTCTTACTCACAGATGGTCGAACTGCCTTTGAATTTAGTCGAAATTATTGAAGTAAATAGTGCACAATGTCTCAAAGGGTTCAGGGTGACGAAATACTTTTATTCTTACAAAACATTCGAGAAGATGAATCGGGTTGTGGCTCTGAAAGTGCAGAACGCGATAATGACGATTATTGTGCGGTACCACTTTTCTCGTGGTCAAGGCCTTGGTAGGAGACATACTTCGGGTGATTCTGAGGTTCATGGTCTTATCACTTATCGGTAGAAGTCCGTCGGTACGGTACCTGGTGTATACTTTAAATGGAGTCAACGCAAAGTGGTCACCGAGCACGGCACAATACATAACTAAGCAAGGAAGTAGCAATGACGTAGGCTCACGTCAAATCATTTCATACGACTTAGCTTGAAATAAAAATCCTGAAATCTGGTAGATGTACACGCACAATTTATCGAGCTTGCTTAGCATGTTACATAATAATGTTGAAATAGACGCTAATAAAAGAAATAGCCAGAAACTGACTTTTTACAATACTACCAAGTACGGCGTAAATGTGGCTGACCAGTGACCAGATGGCAAAAAATAAAGTGTCGAAGCGGCATCTCGAAGGTAGCCTGTACAAGTTTTTTCAATATATTAGACCTAGCAGGGTAAATTCTTTTGTTTTGTATAAGAAAATGTCAGGTACCAACATAAAATGAAGGAATTTCATACTGAGTTTAGTAAGTGAACTTAGCGACTAAGTAGAAATTGAGGCCGGACTTTCTGGAACTCAACAATTGCCTGAAGAGTCTATACCTTCTACTTCTTGATCTTCTACTGAAAATCCGCCAACTCAGAAAAGGCGAGAATAATTCGTACCAAAGTGCACAAATAAAATTAATAAGGTAATGCGACACTTGTAAAAAGCCAGTTTGCGGCTCTTGTAACGTAAACAAAATGTTAAAATGTAAAAATTGTATATAAATATTATAATTAATCATACATTAAACTCTGTTTTATACTATAGTTACCATTTTCAACACTTAAAATAAAATAAAAAAATAATAAATTGCAGGAGTCATTTGACCGGTCGCCGTCTTTGTAGGTAGATAGATTTTCCCGTCTTTCTAGTGTTAAGTTATATAGAGTGTACCCTGGGTATCCAACAATATACCCAACATTGTTTCTGCTCGGCATGGTAGTATATTATAAATTGGAAGTCAGATGGGAAGCAGCCTTGACCACATATTTGCTTAAGGTGCAACGAGGAAGGACCCTTAACTCAGCAATCCTTGGTATGCTCCGGATAAACGTGCCTAATGAATTTGAACCGACGATGGCAACCGATGGGGGGCATAGTCCGGAGCGTGCTCGTTCGCGTCCCCTGCCAGTCTAATTAGCCTGCTAATCCGGCTCGAAATGCGTACCGAAATGGGGGTTAGGGCGTCCCCCGGAGGCGACGCGTACCGACCCGCCCCCGTCGGTACGAACTTCGGCAGTTGCGGCGATGGGGGCCGCCACCCATCACGCCTTGCCCAGTCAGGCAAGTCGAGGAGAGCAGAGTGCCGGGTGGGCACGTGGAATGTAAGAGGTTGTGTGGAAGGTAAGTTGCACGAGCTGATATCTGTCATGGCGAACAAACAGCTAGACGTGCTCTGTGTAACAGAGACCAAGCGAAGGGGCAGCGATGCCTGCGATCTTCCTGGTGGCGGGATGGCTCTGTGGTCTGGTGTACCACAGAGCGATCGAGCCTGCATGGGGGTAGGAGTACTGCTGTCCTCTCGCTTGGCCTCAGGTGTGAAGGATTACGGAATGTATGATCCCAGACTTCTTTGGGTCCGTATAAAACTTGGTGTCACCAAGGTATTCATGGTTGTAGCATATGCTCCCGTAGGTTCCTCGGTGGCATCAGACCTAGAGAAGTTTTGGGATAATGTTAGGGAAGTTCTGTATATGGCAGAAACCAGTGAACGCGTGATTGTATGCGGAGATTTGAACAAATGGGTGGGGACCAAGCGTCCTGACTATGAGGACGTACTTGGTCCATTTGGTGATAAGAGAGTGAACGACGCAGGTAGGCTCATAGCGGATGTATGCATGGAGAGAAACCTTATTGTGTCAAACACATTTTTCCAACATAAGGACATCCACATGTATACATGGAGAAGGAATGAACAGAAAAGTATAATAGATTTAATTTTGGTAGACAGTCGCCTCCGAAGCAAAATATTGGACGCAAGAGCCTACAGGGGCCCCACAGTCGATACGGACCACTATCTCGTTATTGCGAGATTTAGTGGTCTGTTCAGAAAGTGGAGGCACTGGCGAGAGCGTGTCCACTTCGGAGGGCTTGAAAGAATAAAGGTTGAAAGGTTGCAAGAAGAGTGTGTAAGAGAAAAGTATGTAGAGGGTGTCCGAGAACGGCTGACGATGGCAAGCCAGCCGCAATCGGACATTGAAGAATGCTGGAGAGTATTGAAAGAGAGTATGGTAGACACAACGAAAGCAGTATGTGGAAGTTCAAAGAAGCATAGAAACATAAATGGTGATGCATGGTGGGATGCGGAAGTGGCTGCTTCCGTAGAGCAAAAGAAGAAAGCGTGGCTGGACTATGTCTCTTCTTTGAATCTGAATCATAATATGACTGAACAGAAGAAAGAAATATATCGGCAATGTAAAAATGACACCAAGGCCTTAGTGAAAGAGAAACGTGATAGAGCAAGTATGAGTGCAGAAGATAGGCTGACTAAAAACTTCGAGGGTAACACCAAACTTTTTGGTGGGTGGTGAAGAAGTCTCGGGGTGGTTGATCAGCCTTCAGAATGAATAAAATAAGGTCTAAAGGTGGAGACATTCTTACACAAACACAAGACGTGTTAAGCCGATGGAGTGAATATTTTGGCGATATGTATGCGGATGCTACGGTTGGCGCCGGTGTCGCATGTGGTCTAGTAGATCAGCATTCGGCGACGGCGTCCTCCGATGGCATCAGTATGGATGAAGTTGAATGGGCGATAAGAAGTTTGAGAAATGGTAAGGCAGCGGGCATTGATATGGTGTCTGCCGAGATGATCAAGCTTGGTGGCTCCTGTGTCCGGGAGGCGTTCCTGTTGCTCCTCAATTTATGTTGGAGCTCGGGAATGGTTCCCGGGGACTGCAATAGCGCAGTCATCGTGCCTTTGTTTAAAAACAAGGGTTCACGTTATGACTGCGCAAATTACAGAGCCATAAGCTTGACCAGTTTGGCAGCAAAAGTGTATGGTAAAATTATTGAAAGGAGAATGAGGATGGTGTCCGATGGTTTACTGTGTGAGACACAAGGAGGTTTCAGGAGTGGAAGGGGATGCATGGATCAAGTGTTCTCTCTGCGCAACATTGTGGAGAAGCATCTGGCCCTAGGTCAGAGGGTTTTCTGCAGTTTTGTGGATCTGGAGAGAGCATTTGACACGGTTGTACGAAAGGAACTTTGGGACATTTTACCGGAGTATGGTATTAACGGTAAACTGCTGCTGCAGGCTGTGCAATCCAGTTACATGGGCTGTAGAGCCTGTGTGCGGCTGGATGGTGGAATGTCGCCTTGGTTTGACGTCAATATCGGCGTTAAGCAGGGCTGCGTTCTATCAGCCAGGCTGTTTATCATATATCTGGATAAATGTCTTCAAAGGTTGAACGATATGAATGTGGGAGTCCAGATGGGTGACTCAGTGGTCTCTGCTCTGCTTTATGCAGATGATGCAGTCCTGCTGGCACAGTCAGCGACTGATCTGCAGACCCTAGTCGACACAATGACAGAAGATTGTAAGAAAAGGGGTCTACGCGTGAATGTGAGCAAAACCAAAATAATGGTCTTTGAAAGAGATGAAGCCAAAACAGATGTAAGAGTAACAATAGGTAATGATGTACTAGAGCAAGTGGATGAATTTGTATATCTTGGATGTGGATTTAGCCGAGATGGACGGTACACCACTGATATAGAGCGAAGAGTGAATGCGGGAAATAGAGTGAACGGAGCGTTGGGGCAACTTCTCGGCAGCCACCACCTCAGCCAGAAGGCACGTGTAGCAATACATAACGCAGTGCTTGTCCCAACATTACTGTATGGAAGCGAGAGTTGGGTATGCAGAAAAGAGTATGAAAGTAAAATTAATGCGGTCGAAATGCGATCTCTTCGGAAAATCTGTGGAGTTAGGCTGACCGACCGCATTCGTAACGACGACGTAAGAGAGCGAGTAGGTATGAAAGAGAGTATTGGTGTAAAGATGCGAAAGGGAATGCTCCGATGGTTCGGACATGTGGAAAGAATGCCGAACGAACGTCTGGTTAAGAAGATATACAATGCGAAAGTGAAAGGATGTAGGTACCGAGGGAGACCGAGACTAACCTACCTAGACCAGATCGGTCAGGTACTGAAGGAAGGTGGAGTCAAGAGTCTCCGAAACCGGCGAGCGTGTATGAAGAGAATTATGAATGTTGAGGAAGCGAGTGAAGTATGCAGAGATAGAGTTCTCTGGCACTCTGTTCTCTCTGCCTACCCTGCAAGGGATATGGCGTGATGATATGTATGTATGTATGTATGGCGACCGAAGCTACTGGTAGTGCCTATTGCACGTACCAACTTGCTGTAGAGGGCGCCATTGATACGTGCACTGCACACGCTTAGTTCTATTGCCCAACGTTTTGACATTTGTTCTTGCTCTTTGAGTTATTTTGAGAGAGCCACTTTATCTTTCATTTGTTAGGAGATAAAGAGTTAATGCACAATAGAATAATGCTATACTATCGCATTAGGTTAAGTTCCTGTTATGATAGTTTAAGTACAGTAATACTCTAACTGCAAAGTTAGAGTATTAAGTCTGTACAATGTGTAAACAATGTCAGGTAGATGACACACGTCTCCTTAAAGACGAAAATATATAAATATATATAACAGTTCAAGTTTGGTGTAAATGGTAGCACGATTGGAATGAATTTCGAGTGTGGGTTCGAATCCTATGCGTGACAATATTTTTTTGCTCGTAACCAAGTTTTTATATAAAAAAATAAATAAATTCTAATTATTTATAATTATTAATCTATCCGTGAGGTGACGGAGTAAGAATACAATTCGCCACCCCCCATCTTGCCCATGGGTGATCGTAAGAGACGACTAAGGGATATAAAACGTATATAAAATCTATGCAAGAGAAGGAAAACTCGAAACAAAACCCTATACCAACACGTCTGACCAGCGCGGTATAGTAGGTTAATTTCCCTCCCATTACGGAGGAGGCCCGAGCCCAGCAGTGGGACATACATGGGATGTGATGATGATGATAATTATTAATTTGTAATTTTTAACGAGGGTGACATGATCCCTTTGTGATCAAACCCTACCTTTTGGTAAATAAAGAAAAAAAAAACTTATTCGTCTCTCATGACACGTACGAATAACATAGGGTGAAAAATTTTGTTCTTAATTCGTCACCACACTTGAAATACAACATATCTAAGTGATTTGAGTATTATTTAAGAATTTATTGTAGATTTCAATAGTTACTTGTATGCAGTAAATATAGATTGAGTGACGTTACGGAAATTACATATTATCTTAGTTTATCTTAACGATGATATCATTTGCGCAAATGAATGATTTTCAAAATAAATAAAACAATGTAGATCTAACTACGCAAATTAATGTTATCTAAAATAATATGACCTAGAAGTGACAATGTAGGTATTATGTACTTAAATAGCTTCTGCCACATATAATAAATATTTTCCTTACCAAATCTACAGTACCGTACTACTTACTATAATAAATTTTAAAACATTTACCATAATTTTGTTCTTATCCCAATTACTTGGGGTCGACGCAATGTGTCCTCTTTTTCCATACAGCCCTATCAAACGTCATTTCTGTAGTCACTTCTTATCTATCTATGTCATGCTTCACACAGTCCATCCATCTTTTTTTTAGTCTTCGTTTACCCCTGAAGCCTTCAACATTCATATTTAAAAGTTTTCTCACAACATTAGTTTCATCCCGTCTCATCACATGTTCATATCACGTCAAGCGTTGACTCATTAACTTATCCTTGTCCGTTGCCAATAATTTTATTTTCTTTTTCACATTAAAAAAAAAAAATAGAACAATATCAATTTATAAATCTAATATCTTTAAACGAGCAATTTTTGTATATTTATATATTCAGAATCTCGGCAACAGTACCAGCGATTTTTATGAAATTTAGTATTTAGGGGGTTTGAAAAGTATTGTTTTGTAAGTTAATGAAGAAATATAATCAGAATATGAAGATAAGTTTGGACGTCGTCATCAAGAATATACATATATAGCTTATTTGGGAAATCAAGCGGTCTAATCCAAATAGACCCGGTTCGATCCTTGTTTTGCCCTACATTTCTATTGTGGTAGGACCACGCTGTGGACAGTTCTCTGTCTACAGCCGCGGGCCGGTCCGTCCGGGGTAGTACCACACTCTCGCAGAAGATCGACGTCTGAGTAATAGCAATGTGCTATTGCGCTTCGTTCGGTGAGCGAGAGAGCCGGAAGCCTAACTGTGGGTTCAGGGTTGTATTGGTAGGCAGCGGCCTAGCTATACCATTAGCAAAGGTCCATGGGCGGCAGTGACACTTACCATCAGGTGTGCTGTCTGCTCGTTTGCCGCCATAAGCAATAAAAAAAAAAAATAAAAAAAAAAACATTATCATTTTCTCCTTTTTAAGTTTAATATATTTCTTTCATCATTTTATTATTTACTAGTGGACCCGGCACACTTCGTTCCGCCTAACAGTTACTGAAAGAGATGAGCAGATTTCAATTAATTTAAAATTATTAAGTTATTTTTTTTTATTATGATAATAAATACGAACAATATATAAATAAAAAAAAAACAAATATTTTAATAACGTGCCAACAAGACGATGAAGTACCTTGTGTTATACGTCAGTTTTCTTTATGCGTGTTGAAAATTATCTAAATGTTGATCTCTGAGATTTGCTCGACGATTTTGCATTTTCAACCGAGCCGTTTCACGGGCTGCCTCGCTTTGTGATTGAGAAGCACGAAGTTGGGCTATATTAAGGCGGCGGTCTGCCCGTCCCTTCCCTATCTATGTGGTGACGGAGTAAGAATACAATTCACCAAACCCTATCTTACCCTCGGGGTAACAGGGATATAAAACGTGAAAATGATATAAAAATAAGGGGATATAAAACGCATATAAGATCTATGCAAGAGAAGTAAAACTCGAAATAAACTCTATACCAACACGTCTGACCAGAGTGGTAATGTAGGTTAATTTTCCTACGATTATGGAGGACGCTCGAGTCCAACAGTGGCATGTTAGCTTAGATGATGGTCTTACCGTGAAATAGCTTGTCGCTCTGCCATGGTTACATTCGTGATGTTTCGAATTCTAATTGCGATACGGCTTTGTCGGGAAAGATTTGATCTTATTGGTGGCGGCATTGTTGATTACAATATAGACACAATATGATTTATTACAACAGCTGTGTGGTAGCGGCTACGAATACTACCAACCCTATCTTTGCTCGTGGATGTCGTAAAAGACGACTAAGAGCCTTATAACGACCTGGGCCAACTCCATCTGACGCTGATTGGTCAACAATTACATTCCCAAGGAGGGTTGATGTCTGGCAGGCGGCCGGTCATAAAACTATTGCCAATAACTTTTACAATATGTACTATGAAATAAGAGTACGTATTGTATAGACTCCAAGTAATTGGGATAAGAGTAGAAGAATGATGATGATGATTTATTACAACAATGAACCAAATCAAATTTAATTTCAACTTTTTGCGGTATTTTCCAAACAAACCATTAGACCACGTAATGACGTGAGCTGTCAGTTGCCATTGGTTACATCATCAACAAATGAACGTTTAGAACTAATTAAACTAAAAATATTTTTTTGATTTTGTTTATTAATATCATATTTTAATATCCTATATCCTATTCCCGACGACAACAGACTCAAAAACATAAAAATCATAAAAATTGGTGCAGCCGTTCTCGAGTTATAAGTGTTGTAACTAACACAACTTTCTTTTATATATATAGATTTTCTAATATCTAAATATATTTTTCATAAAACACAATTTAAATAATTATTGAAGGGTTATCTCTCTATTATCGAAGGAGTATTATTGAAGGGTGTCGACTGATGATCGGTAACGTAATTGTAACCTAAAGAGCCGCTATACTGATTGACGATTTTACAACCTGTTATACCTTTATTATTGAATCTAGAGAAACTTTTGGCTTTCATATCCTGTCCATTTTTTAAAAATAACGGCCTTTAACATCATCCTATTAACTTTTGGCGTATGAAGAAGCAATGATAGTAAAGAGAATACTTCTGGTTTACAGCTTCCTAAATTAACACTATTCGCGATTTCAGTGAAGACAGCTTAATACTATTGAAACGAGGTTTGTTCATATTTTTATATTTCATGAAATGAAATGAAATTAAAAAAACCGCCTTCAAAAACTGAAAGTAAAAAATAACTTAAAATACTGTCATTGGTATGTGCTATCTATTGATAGGTTTGAAATAGGTGCCAAGCATTAAACTAAATTATAAACAGCTTACTTACTGTATTGAAATCACTACACTAAAGATACCGACACCAGCACCGACTTCAAACCTATCAATAGATAGCACATACAAATGATAGAATTTTAAGTTATTTTGTACTTTTCAGTTTTTGAAGGCGGTTTTTTTTAACGTAGTTATTTTTTACTTTTTAGTGTTACAAACACACATATGTTGTTCTATTAGTAGCGGGGCTTGAGTTACTCGTTCATTTGTACATACATACATATCATCACGCCATATCCCTTGCAGGGTAGGCAGAGAGAACAGAGTGCCAGAGAACTCTATCCTTGCATACTTCACTCGCTTCCTCAACATTCATAATTCTCTTCATACACGCTCGCCGGTTTTGGAGACTCTTGACTCCACTTTCCTTCAGTACATGACCGATCTGGTCTAGGTAGGTGAGTCTCGGTCTCCCCCGGTACCTATATCCTTCCACTTTTGCATTATATATCTTCTTAACCAGACGTGCGTTCGGTATTCTTTCCACATGTCCGAACCATCGGGGCATTTCCTTTCGCATCTTTACACCAATACTCTCTTTCATACCTACTCGCTCTCTTACGTCGCACACATACTTAATGCTAATTTTAGACTCATGGTTTTCTCATGGGTGCCATTATCAAAACTGGACCAAATTAAATTGGGACCACACGGAAAGCACCAGCTTTCAAATAAAAAAAGAATCATTAAAATCGCTTCGCCCAGTCGAAAGTTATGAGGTAACAAACATAAAAAAAAATACAGACGAATTGAGAACCTCCTCCTTTTTAAAGTCAGTTAAAATGCAATGTATAAGGTTGCCATCACTAGAACAGCAATCACAGCATTACATTGATGCACTTTTTAAAGATATATCCGTTATTTGATTGCTGTTATAAGTAAACATTTAATATAATAAATAACAGATTTGATGAATTAAATATATGAAAATACTACAGCTCCTTTACGTATTTATTTAAAAGATGAATGCCAAATTGCTCTAGTCTTAACAGCAGGCATTTGTAATAAAACATAGAGATAGCTTGTGTCATTGTAATATGATTATCTTAATATATATAGATCAGAAATTAAAATCGTTTAAAAATTTCCATATACTTTTCTATTTAATATTGAAATAATGTTTTGTATTAACCTAATTAAGCTAATACAAAATTTAATTCATATACAACTATGAAGAACTTATAATAGAATTTCATAGAATAGAAAAGGTAATTTCGAGGTTATATGAACTAAATATTCGAAATATAAACATGAGGTACAGAGAAGAGATACCATGGCATTATCTTATGCAATTTAAGACAAGGACACTCTACCCTAAAGGTCAATAGAGTTGGTATGCTACTAAATTTTTTTTTATTGCCTTAATAATAAGTACCCTGTTGGTAAGTGTTAACTAATGCTTACGGCTTTCAAGAATGCCAAGGTCTCAGGTAGAACCGTACTTATCGTAACTATTAAGAGAGTTGAGCTCTATTTGAATATCACAATTATTTGATCGGTCACATACTGAAGGAAGGTGGAGTCAAAAGTCTCCGAAACCGGCGAGCGTGTATGAAGAGAATTATAAATGTTGAGGAAGCGAGTGAAGTATGCAAGGATAGAGTTCTCTGGTACTCTGTTCTCTCTGCCTACACTGCAAGGGATATGGCGTAATGGTATGAGTGTGTGTATTATTTGAATGTTTGCCAGACAAACTTGTCTCGTCTATGTATGGGTTTGATATTTATAAGACTAATTAGTCTCAGTCTCTCTTACATACATACATATCATCACGCCATATCCCTTGCAGGGTAGGCAGAGAGAACAGAGTGCCAGAGAACTCTATCCTTGCATACTTCACTCGCTTCCTCAACATTCATAATTCTCTTCATACACGCTCGCCGGTTTCGGAGACTCTTGACTCCACCTTCCTTCAGTACGTGACCAATCTGGTCTAGATAGGTTAGTCTCGGTCTCCTCAGGTACCTACATCCTTCCACTTTCGCATTGTAAATTTTAAAAGAATGAGAATTTGAGATAAAAGAATACTATAAGAAATAAAATTAATTTCAATTCATTTCTAGCGATTTTATTTTTATATTTTTTTTATTGCTTATGGTGGCAAACGAGCTGACAGCATACCTGATGGTAAATGTCACTGCCGCCCATGGACCTTTGCAATACCAAAGGTATAGCAAGGCCGCTGCCTACCAATACAAACCCCAAACCAACGTAGTTGGGCTTCGCACTCATCGAACGAAGCGCAATACCTCATTGCCACTACTCAGACGTCGATCTTCTGCGAGAGTGTGGTACTACCCCGGACGGACCGGCCTGCGGCTGTAGACAGAGAACTGTCCACGGCATGGTCCTACCACTATGAAATATCATTTTCATAATTCAAATACTTTTGTCATTCAATATTACGTTGAAGAAAACTTTGTTACACAAATATTAAATTAAGTGTAAGCGTATTTTTGTTTTTACTAAATTTTTAATGCATAATTAACATTGATGTTTATGCGAGTATTGTACATATCCTTACTAATATTATAAATGCGAAAGTAACTCTGTCTGTCTGTCGCTCTTTCACGCCAAAACTACTGAAACGATCTAAATGAAATCTGGTACACAGATAGTCTAGAGTCTGATAAAGGACATAGGCTACTTTTTAATGCAAAAAGGTAAAGGTTGTAAAGGGGGATGAAAAGCTGTAAGGAAGTATCGTCAATTTTAAAGCCAGAAGCTTGAAACTTATTTTTAGGCTGTTGATTAGATATAAATAAATATGACATTCACAACATGTCTAAATTAACCCTTAAGGGATAAAATAAAAATAGGGAATAAAAACCTTTAGGCAAGTAACATTTTACGCGGGCAAAGCCGCCGGCAGAAGCTAGTATTAAATAAGTATTCGAAACATGGAGAGAAATTAGAAATCAAATACAAACGCGATAAAATTTAAAAAATATTTTTATTTCATAAGCATAATAATTATTTTTTTAATATATTTATAATAAATACTATTTTACAATATAATATGCACAAATGGTTTCACTATGTTCTAAAATCTTATTCTAAGAACCGAAGTTCCTTGACACTGCCTACCTTGCAGCTGAAGAATAGTAGATTAATGATTTTTAAATGCAATAACTTACAACTATACTTGAGTGAGCTATGATTTAATTTCTTTCTTATGAGGTAAACCATTTTTTGAATCAATTTTCTTCTCTGTCATTAACTCCATTTCACTTTTATTTTCTGTAAATATAAAGGCAAGTTATTAAATTATTTTAAATAGTTATCAATAACACACTTACGTCATCTTTTATGATCTTGGGGAAAGATTGATTAGTGAATTGTATTCTTGTTATATCACATCACCTATGGTTAAGAACTTAGAAAATGAAATCAAGGTATCAGCTCATTCGCCTACTGCTGCAATTTTCACTTATAAAAATGAATTATGAAATCGAGAAAAATCAAATTTAAAATGTTCATTAATCAAAATATTACGGTTCTTTTGTTGTTACTGATGGTGGCAAACGAACAAGCAGCGCACCTGATGGGAAGTGTTACTGCCGCCCATGGACCTTTTCATAACCAATGAAACAGCTAAGCGGCTACCTACCGAAGCCCCTAAACCACCAACAAAATTGGACTGTTGACTCTCTCGCTCATCGAACGAAGCGTAATAGCATATTACCACTGCTCAGACGTTAATTTTCTGCAAGAGTGTGGTACTACCCCGGACGGACCGGCTCGCGGCTGTAGACAGAGAACTATCCACATTATGGCCCCAAACTATTATCTAAAACAGCTATTCTCATTTCCTTTGAGACCACCTTACATCCAGTTTAGTTATAAAACCATTCAATTACGTATAGTGATGGAATAAAAATGCCATTCACCATCATCTTTCTTGCCCCTGGTTGTAGGAAAACTCGCTATAAAACCTTATACCAATATATCTGATCAGTGTGGTACACTAGATCCATTTCTCTTCATCTATAGAAGTCTTCTTTTTTTTTTCGGCAGGCTATGGTGAGGACACACGTCGTCCTCCTCGTCAGGGGTGACAGAAGGGCGACCTGTGGCCTTATAACCTACTGTATTCTCTCCCCATCGCCATCTGGCCAGCTACTGGTACCGCTTCCTTGACATCCGTGACCAGCCCGGTATGGAGGAGGTCTAACACTAATAGTGGCCCTAACGTGGGGTGAGACAATAAATAATGAAAACACCACTATCAGAAGTATGTGTTGTTTTATTAATAGGTTTTGTTATTTTAGTAGGGCCACAATGTTGACAGTATTCTATCTACAACAGAGGGCCGGTCCATCGTGGTAGTACCACACTTGCAGAAAGTCAACGTCTAAGCATTGGTAAGATGCTGTTCGGTGAACTAGGTACTAGGTAGCCAGAAACCCAATTTAGGTGGGTTTTGGCATACCTAGGCTAGCTATACATTTCGTAGCTATACATTTCGTATTGCAAAGATCTATGAGCGGCAGTTACACTTACCATCAGGTGTACTTGCTCGTTTGCCACCATAAGCAATAAAAAAGAATATGGAAAATCGACATGTAAGACTTATTAGTTAGATATAGCTATATAAATAGCGTAAAAACGCTTAAAATTAGCTGTTTTTATAGTTTGAAAATGTGAAAGTAGGCTGCTTGCTCGTTCAATGTTACATGAAATAGAGGGTTGATTACAATTTAAGCCCTACTAATTGTGAAGGTGAAATTAATTACTTTATATGTGGTTATATTACGCTCAATTTAACTATTGGCTTTCACATTACTGACATTAACGTGCATGATATTTAATAGTGTAATTATTATATGTACTAGGTATACTAGCCAATATTATTTTGAATTAATAATCAACCAACTATTAATTATATATTACGTTGAAGCTTTGAAAAGCGAATATTAAATTCAATATTTAATTTAATGTATAATATCGCCTATCAATGTCATCATCATCACAGCCCATATATATCCCGATGTTGGGCTCGAGCCTCATCCGTAATGGAAGGAAAATTAACCTACTATACCACGCTGGTCAGACGTGTTGATATAGAGTTTTTAATTTCGAGTGCGCCTTCTCTTACATAGATATTATATGCGTTTTATATCCCTTAGTCGTCTCGTACGATCATCCATGGGTAAGATAGAGGGTGGTGAATTGTATTATTACTCCGTCAGTGGCAACACGATTGGGACGGATTTCCAATAGGTGTGGGTTCGAATCCCACTTGTGACATCATTTTTCGCTTCGTAATCGTATATTAAATGTCCAATCTTAATAATTTACTAAAATTGAATCTATTCTAATATTACAAAGTTGAAGAGTTTGTTTTGGGTGAATGTATTATGGTTTTGACTTTAAAAATAGTCTAGTTTTGGATAGCTCAAATGTTGAGGAATGATTTTTATTAAGGAATGCTATTGGTCCATACTGTTGACAGTTTTCTGTCTATAGCTACGGTCCGGGGTAGTACCACACTCTCGCAGAAAATTGCCGTTTTTACGTCACCCAAGGGCAAGAGAGATGGTGTAATTGTATACTTATTCCGACACCACACGGAAAAGTTTTATAACGAGAAATGGGTCTCCGTAATGTTCTAATTGATGATTGTAAAAAAGGTCTTGATGGTAGTGACTGAATTTACCTTCGTATTATAATTATGTTTCTCCCACTCACTATAAATAAAACCTAGTCGAGTAGTAGATCGATTTATCGCTCCAAAACCTCTTGCCGATTAAATTTCTTAGAAATCATTAGCCGTTGCCGAGATTCTGAATATATAGAAATTACAAGAATTCCTCGTTTAATGGTATTATATATACATATATACAAATATTTCCATTAGGGATGATAAGTATATAATATAGGACGCGCAAGGAGCTAATAATGATACGATTATAATCTTTTTCTCGAACATACTTGGAAATTTGAGCACTACTTTGACAATCTTCTTAGAGATAAATCGATATTGCTGTACTGACCAAATACATGCGAACAGCGGCCGGCAAAAAACCTATGAAAATCCATATCTGTCGTGTTTTAGCGGCCAAATAAGTATATACTCGTATGTAAATTCATATCTATCGTTTATTTTAAAAATGGAACGATTTGTTACTTCAAATTCTAGTAACCATATAGGTAACTTATCAAGAGTTTTATTTAAATTTCGAACTGGCTTGAAAAAGAAACCTGTTTGATAATGAAAAAAAAAACAAATCAACCCTTTAGCACGTGAAAAATGTTGTTCGTTGTTCGTCATGTATACAGTTCTACTTAGTACTATTTAGTTTTAATTTACACGCATTATTTGAGAAAAGCACTATACAAGCCTTGGCCACAACTAGGTTTTGATGGACTTACGTATGTGTGCCTCGGCTACGCCTCGGCCACATTTACACGTTCGTCGATCAATACCTCTTTTGTTGGCCGCTGCAGTAATGTACTATATCTGATAAGATGTACAAACATTCCATTGTTGGGCACAGAGGCAAATTGTCCTGCGGGTCTGAAAGTTTTGCATACCTAGTTCTGTTCTGTTTCAAATTATTTCTTTAATGACATGATCTGAGAAAGATAATTTATGATGGCGATGATGATGATGGAATACACAAAAATAATTTATGATGACTATGATGATGATATGATAATGAAGAGAAGGAAAACTCAAAACAAAATCCTATACCACGTCTGACCAGCGCGGTATAGAAGGTTAATTTCCTTCCTCTTGCGGAGGAGGCCCGAGCCCAACAGTGGGACATACATGGGCTGTGATGATGATGATACAATTTATACAGATCATTTATGATTATAATAATCATGATGATGAAATTCTCAAAGATAATTTATGATTATCCTTACCATACTCTTCCTCTCCATAAAAGTTCCACGGCTGCACCTCTCCTTTGACAAATATGACAAATATTGCATTTGTCGTGAAAAGTATAGAGGCAAATATTACAAATACTATTTGCCACTGACGGCGATTAGTCTGTAAAACAAATATATTTAGGTAAAAATTTAAAACTATTAATTTTTCCGTGTGGTGACGAAGTAAGAATACAAACCACCATCCCCTATCTTACCCGTGGGTGATTGTAAGAGACGACTAAGGGATACAAAAGACATATAACATCCTATGCAAGAGAAGGAAAACTCGAAACAAAACCCTATACTAACACGTCTGACCAGCGTGGTATAGTAGGTCCATTTCCCTCTCATTACGGAGGAGGCTCAAGCCCAACACTGGGACATAGTAGGAGCTGAGACGATGATGAGGTGATGAATTTTCCCTGTAGGGATGGTAGTAATAGAAATATAATTCACCACTCTTAGAGAAGTCCTATAATTCGCCAGAGAAGGAAATATCGAAATAAAACTCTATACCAACTTGTCTAAGTAATTTGGTTAGTGGTTATTGTATATTAATTTCTCTGTTATTGTGGAGAAGTTTCAAGTCCAGCATTGGGACGTTTATAAGCTGTGATGATGACGTAGATCTCCACGAAGATGAATAATATCATAATTACCATACATATTTATTATTTCTGATTGCAATGTTTATAAGTTCCCCAGGAGTTCACTGCTGCCCAGTCTTGGTGATTACTTAGTTAGTTTTAAACTCCCTTAGGAATCGACGTTCGGAGATAGATGAGAGAGGATGGTCACGGGAAGACTCCTCCCGTGACCATGATCACACTAAAGTGTTCGAAACGTCGGGAATTTAAAAACCAAATACAAATGCGATAGAATCCATACAAATAGTTTTATTTTTAAGAGGCAGAAAATTAAATAAATAGAAACAAGCAAATAAAATAATTGATTCGTACTTTATTTTATTTTTAAAATGAAGCACGTTTAATTCCATGAATAGTAGATATGTAAGCATTATAAGTGTAAAATGACTTAAAGTTTGTAGATTACTGTCGCACTTATAAAAGCGTCAGTGACATAAAAGATATAAAGTGAACTTTTGGTGTGATGACGTGGGATGAAATACAGTTGAGAGGAAAGATATAAGTACGATTTTTTAAGACTACAGGAATAAGGTAATAAAACAAAAAAATATGAATTGTTTGGATAAAACATGACATGGATAGAAAGAGAGTGAATACAGAAATTATATTCGATAGGTTTGTGTAAAGATGCTTTGTGGTAGCGGCTACGAATACTACGAACCCTTACTTTGCTTGTGGATGTCTTAAAAGACAACTAAGAGTCTTATAACGACCTGGGCCAACTCCATCTCATACCATTTGGTCAACAATTACATTCCCAAGTAGGTTTGACGTCTGGCAGGCGGCTGATCATAAAACTATTGCCAATAACTTCTACAATATGTACTATGAAAGAAGAGTACTTATTCTATTGACCCCAAATAATTGGGATAAGAGTAGGAGAATGATGAATGATGAGGTTTGTCTGAAGAAAGACCAAATAAATTGAGAATGATGACGATAATGACATAATTATATATTTTAATAATGATAATAAACTAAGCAAACAAATAGATTTTAGATAAAACCTGCAAACTTGCATCATGTGTACTACACTATTCGCACATACGCGCGCGCATACATACACACAACTTCACACATAGAAGCGTAGGCGCATATATACGCTCACGCACATGTGTGCATTGCATGCATACACATAAATACAGAATAACACTTTATCACGTATAGATACAATTTAATTGTTTAGAGAGAAAATTGTCGGTATTTGTCGCATAGACTATATCAGTTCAGACACCGTCCTTTACTCTATCTTAATATATATCTAAATTATTATAGGACATTTATTTATATTCATTAAATTTAAATTAAGTCTAAATTAAGTAATTATGAATATAAAAGGCTAATTAAATGTTTACTAAAGAGAAAAATAAAATAAAAAACAATTTAAATACTTATTCAAATAAACCGCTGCTAGTAGGTAACGTGCCCAGAATACTGGCAGCATTGCCACGTTGGATGGCAATGCTCAACTTCTGTGCCAAGTAAAGCCCAGCATTCCGGTCACGTGTCGCTTCATTAAGGCGCTTATTTAATTCTTTAAATATATTATGGGCCCCAGACCCCCACGGTCCTAAAGTTTCCACCCCAAAAGGCTCAAATATATATACACTATCTGGAGTACAGTATTTACGCCTTTTGAGGTTCTCCGCTGATTCAGCCGCCGCTCCAGCCTTATTTGCAGTTCCTGGAAGATGTGACGGCGCTAAGGTATCAACACAAGTTGCGTCCCATACCAAAGGTCGACCCATCTTCCACGGAACTAATGTCATACCATCGGGTCTCTTACCATCAACGCGAGCTAGGCCGCAAGGTTCTAAAATAGCGGCGCAGTTCGCGCTGGTAAAAGCCTGACGGAGGATATAATTAAGACTGGCATGGCGGGGAATTCTACCTGCACTCTTTCAGCAGGAGAGGCCGTGATGCCCGAGCCGGTCGACGACAAAGCCACATTGGCAACGGTGCGGTGCACAACAAGATGCACCCAAGCGTAGACAAGCTGCAATACGGAATGAAGAAGTGTCCATTGATGTTCCAATACGTAGTGAAGGGAGACCCTGTAACCATAGACCCGATTCCCACTCACCAACGGCTAATAGACGGGCGCGATCCGCAGAGCTCGAGCACGTATCGAAAAGTTGCTTCTGTACAAGCTGGCAGAGCGGCCCGTCCCATAGCCGCTGAGATGACGGGTCCGTGGGGAGATTTTTATTAAAATTGCAAGTCAACCACGTATTTCTGGCCTCGTTAAAAGAAGGAATATCTATGTTTTGTAAAGAGGGTCCTAGAATTTGGTAGATTAAATTTTCAGTGCTATAAATTGAGGACAGGAATGCGGGCAACGCCACACCAGAAATTGAGCGAATGCCCAAGCGTCCAAAACGTACTGGAAGTGATGCTTGAAGCCACTCTCGTTCGTTTAAATTTATATTTAAAATTCGAAAAACGAATCGTATACATAAATTTAGGCATAAAAAGGCAATATCGAAATATAGTAAAGGCCATATGGGTATTGATTTTTAATAAACGATCTGATCATTCTAAAAAATTTTGAATTTTTTCTTAGAAAAAAGGAGAGAAAGATTCGTAAAAAATAGGGGCACTCAATAAATTAAGTGAATGTTTGTCAATGATTTTAATATTAGGAGCCAATGTATTGAATTTTTGTATTATTAGATCTTTTTGTAAATTATCTAATATAAAAAGTTCACACTTTGAAAAATTTAGTTCAAGGCCAATCCGATGGAACTCATCTATTAATATAGCAAGGTCATTAAGCACGACATTTACGTCACCACCCAAAGTGCCATCGTCCAAGTACCAAACGTTCAATTTAGATTGGAGCTGTTGGATGACAGGATTGATGGCGAGACTGAAAATAGCGGGACCAAGATGATCACCTTGTTGGCAACCAACAGCAGATGAAATTTCATTACCATTATATGTTAATTTGGTGCAAGAACCATAACATTGCCAAAGAAAGTTGTATAGACTAGGAATTTTATCTTTCACCTCCTTTAAAAGGGTACCCCTTTTTTTTTTTTTTTTTTTTTTTTTTTTTTTTTTTTTTTTTTTTTTTTTTTTTTGCCGTGGGCCATGGACGTCGCACCCCGCCAAGTCGGTCCGGGGTGACGGAAGAGGCGGCGCGCAACCCCATTGACCCACCCTGCAAGCACCTCTTCTTCGCCGTGCAAGCGGGCCACCGGTACCCGATTTTTGTCTTCGGTGGCCCGCTCGGCGGTATGCCCTCTCGGGCTCCTCTCCTGTTGACGCCCCGACAGCTTTCGCCGTCGAGGCGTCGTCCTCACGCGGTGGCCTCACGTCGGGTGACCGGACAATTCCCCGGTCCGATCACCCGAAGCCTCGGTTAGGGCGGCATCAGGCGCAGGTATTCGCGCCTGCGCCGCCCCGGCCGCTGACGGCGGCCCGGGTCACGGGAATCCTCCCGGACTCGTTCCGCCGTCTCCTTCTGCGAGATAACAGCCTCGCAGAAGGCGGCGACCGCGTCCCAGTTCCTGATGCTGTCGACCATCGCCCTCGCGACAGCCGGCAGCGTCAGGTCGGCACCGATTACAGCGACGAGGTCACGGCGCTGCCCGTCCCAACTCGGACACACCTCCAGTGTGTGTCTCGCCGTGTCCTCGTCACTGCTGCAATGGTGGCAGGCCGGAGTCCACTCCCTATACGCGACCGTGTGCAGGTACAGACCGAAACACCCGTGCCCTGACAATACCTGCACCAGCCGAAAGGAGAGGACTCCGTGCCGCCGCTCCATCCATTCCATCAGTACGGGCCGGAGGGCCTCGACGGTGACGACACCGTGTCTTGGCCTCTCCAGCCGCGTAACCCAACGGGCGATGACGTCTCGGCGGGCGTCCTCGCGCCAGGTGGCTATCTCGCTCAACGATGGGGAGCCACCTTCGTCGCGCACTGAGGTAACCCGCCGGTAGAGGTCGGAGAGCATCTCCGCCTCTAGGTCCCACGGGGGTGTCCCGGCCAATAGGCACGCCGCCTCTGTCGACACCGTGCGGTACCCGCGAATGGCTCTGACCGCCATGGCTCGCTGTGGCCTCCACAGCACCGCCCTGAGCTGGGCGTTCAGAGCCCTCGCCCACACGGGTGCGCCGTACATGGCCATTGAGCGGATCACCCCCGCATACAGCCGTCGGCCCTCGAAACTGGGTCCGCCCACATTCGGCATGAGTCGAGAAAGGGCGGACGCCGCGCCGACCAGCCGGGGAGCAATTTGGCGAAAATGCTCCCGGAACCACCATCGCCCGTCGAGCACCAGACCCAAGTACCTCATATGGGCCTGGATACTGATGTGGATGGAGTTGACGACTAACGAGGCGCCGATGGGCAGCCTCACACGGGGCCCATGGAATAGTAGGGCCTCCGTCTTATTTAGGGCCACCCTGAGCCCCAGCGCCTCGATTCGCCTGACCATCTCCTCGGTGCCGAGAGTGGCCAGGCTCGCCGCCTCTTCGAATGTCCTGCCCCGGGCTGTGACGAGCGTGTCGTCAGCATAGCAAATAACGCTCAGCCCGGGGGGGAGACTCCCTCTCAACGCCCAGTCGTACCCGATGTCCCACAGAGTCGGCCCCAGAACCGACCCCTGTGGAACACCGCACGACATGGGCGTCCGCACAATGTCCCCTGCGGGGCTCGCGTAGAGAACACTGCGCCCCTCCAAATAGTCTGCCACTAGCCGCCTGAGGTACAGGGGCACTCCATGGAACCGGAGCGCCTCCCTGATGCAGCTGAATGGCAGACTATTGAAGGCGTTGGCGATGTCCAACGACACCGCCAACAACACTCCTTTGCTGGCGACAGCCTCCGCGGCCGTCTGCCTCAGGCGTAGCAGGGCCCCGATGGTCGAACGCCCCCTCCGAAACCCAAATTGAGCGTCCGACAGATCGGGCCCCACCTCCTCCAGGTGCTGGACGATGCGGGCAGCGAGGACACGCTCCAGCAGCTTACCCACATCGTCCAGAAGCACAATGGGCCTGTAGGCCGACGGCGAATCCGGGGGCCGTCCCGGCTTTGGCAGGAGAACCAACCTCCCTTCCTTCCAGCACTCAGGAAACTGTCCAGACGTCAGACAGGCGTTGAACAGTCGCCTGAGGCGAGGTTCGAGATGCTCGAGGAGCAACGTCAACACCCGGACTGGGATTCCGTCCGGGCCGGGGGCCGTGGTGGCGGAACGAATCTTAGCCACGGCTGCCCCCACTTCCGACTCCGTCACGGGCGGAACACTCTCGACGGCCTCCCGGTCGTGATCTGGCGAAGCCATGACCGGGGGCTTGTGCTCCGGCTGCCGCGGGAACAGCTCCTCGACCACTCTACGAAGGAGGTCGGGCTGGAGGGTCTCGGTGAGGGGGGGGCCCTGCGCGCGAAGCTTATTCAGCGACGCGCGATACGGGCGACCCCAGGGGTCACGGTCGAGACCGTCCAGCATCTCCTGCCAACTTGCGTCCTTGGCGGACCGGATGGCCAGCCGAAAGGCAGTACGCGCACTGCGGTACGCCTCGTACAGCTGGCCCTCCCGCTCAACATCGCGGCGACGCCGCCGACTGCGGGTGTAGGACCTTCGGGCACTAATGCACGCCGCACGAAGGTCCGCCAGTCTTGGGGACCACCAGTAGACCCCCTGCCTCGGAGGTAGACGCCGCACCCTGGGCATGGCCGCATCGCAGACCTGCGTTAATGCACTGCGGATGCGGACAGCCTCAGCGTCCACTCCGACCGCTGGGGGTGGTGAGGACAGCCACGTGTTCACGATGGCCGCCTCCGCCAGTAGGTCCCTATCTAGACGCCCCACAGCCCACCGCGGAAATGCGGGAGCCCGGTCCGCCCTGTGACCCCTGCTGAGGTCCCGGAGAGGGGAGACCTCCATTCGGATGTATCGGTGATCCGACAGGGTCTCCGCCTCCTCCAGGACACGCCAGTTCCTCACTCGTGGTGCGACAGCGGGGCTAGCGAACGACAAGTCCACTATCGACCCACCCTGCTGTCGCACACACGTGTTCACTGAGCCTCTGTTTAGGACACAGAGGCCCAGTGACGCCGCCCACTCCACGATCGCCCGCCCGCGATCGTCCGTCATCGGGGACCCCCACGCCGTGGATTTGGCGTTGAAGTCCCCCAGGACCAGGACGAGGCCCGGTGCCAGTCGCCGTATCGAAGCCTCCAAGGTGGTGAGGGAGGCCCCGAAATCGTCCATCCTCCTATTAGGGGAGAGGTATACACTGTAAAGCGTGACCCCTCCCCAATCCGCCGCGACAAATTCCTCGCCCCTATCCAAGAGGGATAAGGACGGGAAGTGCCGCTGCGTGGAGGTGACGATTGCCGCGGTTCCGTTCCGGCTGACCACCCAATTGGGGCGATCAGGCACGACGTACGGTTCCGCGACTACGGCTGCACCGATCGACCACTCCGCCATGGATTGCAGGAGGAGATCCTGCGCACCGGCGGAGTGGTTGGTGTTGGCCTGCAGGAGGTGAGTGGACTGGGCAGCCATTAATGGGCCGTGTCCATCATCACCTCCTGGCTTGCGGCGGGCGATCGGGCCGCGCTAGGAGCGGGAGCGGCCGGAGTCGAAGGGCCGCTCCGCCCCTTTGGAGCCGAAGCCGGAGGTCTGCACGCCCCAGAGCCCATGCGGTGCTTGGCGGGCTTATTGCCCGCCGCACACGCGGGGCAGTGGGGCGGGGCGGCGCAAGATGCCGCCATATGCCCAGTCTGACCGCAGCGGAAACAGAGTCCGCCGCAGTCAAAGCAATTAGTGCATGTTGGCCGGGTGTGCCCGACCGCCATGCACTTGAAACACCTCGCAGGCCGGTGCTCCAGCACGGTGACTCGCGCTGAGCTCCAGCCCACGAGGAGCCTGCCTGAGTCGGCCAGTTGCCTGACCGACTCCACTGGGCACTGCACCCAGGCAGCACCTACGCCGCCCGGACCGGGCCGGATGGCGCCAACCCGGACGGTGTCCATGGGACACCCGGTTTTCGAGGCAATGGCCTCCCGGATGTCTTCCACCGTCACGGAGTCGTCCAAACCCGCGATGCGCATTTCGGCGCACTTTACGGGTCTGGCGATTTTGACGCTACCCTCCTCGGCGAACAGACCTCGCAGCTTCGACGCCACGCTATCGGCCGTCCTGGTGCCCTCGGCCCCAGGGAACTCTAAGATCCGAGCCCCTGTCCGGGCCTTGCGGGTCCTGGCTTCGACGCCTCCTATGTCGGAGACGTCGAGCTCCCGCCGGGCTTTCCTCAGAACGGCCTCATAGCTGAGGCCCCTTTCTGCCGCCTCAGGCAGCACAGTGATCACCACTGCGGCTGTCTTCGGCGGCCGGAGCCCCTTGCGCGGCCTCTTCTTCTTCGTGCCACCTCCTCCGGCTCCTGCCTGGGGGGCGACGACCTCAGCGGCGCGCTTGGCCGCCGCTCTCCTCCTCTGGCCGCGACTCTTTCTGCCGCGCTCGGCCACCTGCCAACCCTGTTCGGGCGTAGCGGGCGTGCCGGGCGCTGAGGGCGTAGTCGCGGCCGCTCTAGTCGTCGCCGGCGGTGTTGGTGCGGGCGACGACTGCGTTCCGGCAGGAGCCGGTGCCGTCTTCCTTTTTGGAGCGGGCCTCTTCGGCTTGGGTCCAGCCGCGGCTGCGGCGAAACTCCCCCCCACGCGGCCACTCTGACAGGGTAGCGGGGCGGGAGTTGGTGCCGCATACGGCCGCTTGTCCGCGGCGAGAGGCGGCCGAACTCGTGGTTCCGGAGGCAGCCTTGCCTCCAGAACGGCCAAGCGCGCATTGACCATATTCCCTATGGCGTCTATAATGGCGCGCAAGGCCTCGTCCGACACGCCCCCCACCGCAGGCAGTGGGATAGGTGTTACCGGCTGGACCTCTGCCGGGGCCTGCTCCACGACGGCGACATTTGGCGTGCTGGCGGTGGTCGGCGGCGCACGCTTCGCGGTCAGAGGCGTCTTCGGCGCGGCGGCAACCGCTGGACGGCCGTCGCCTCGGGGCGGCTTCGGAGCGGTGACGACGGCGACAGCTCCTCGGCGGCTAGCACTAGCCGGCGGCGCAGTTGGCGCAGGCGGTACGAGCCGTGCCATTTGGGCCCTCAGCTCAGTCACGTCCTTGGCGAGGACGCGGTTGGCCCTCCGCACCGCGGCCAGCTCCGACTCCAGCCGGCGGTTCTGGGCCCGCAGGCCTGACACCTCGCCACCAAGGCGGGCGTTTTCGGCCTGCAGGGCCTCCATATTTGCGGCTGGGGCGCTCGCGCGGGCACGAACGGCCGCCACTTCGGTGGGAGGGATGCTGGACAACACCCCCAGCACCCTCGCGGCGGCCGCCTCGTTGTCAGCCTGCCTGCCAGTTTCCGCGCCTCCGCGCACTCCGCCGGCCGGGGAGTGGGTCGCCCTTCCCGACGCCGCGGCCCCTCGCCCTCTGCGAGAGGCCGGCACTTTAGGAGGAGGCATGATGACCACACTCCCCTCGGAATCGGCGCCTGAGCTGCCCTCCCTATTTAGGGGGCGCTTCCGCACCTTCGAGGGGAGGGCCTCCTCCCTTACCGTCAGGGCCGCGGTCAGGGCCGCCACCGCAGGGCGCGGCGACGACCTGGCGGCGGCGTCTTCCTCAGCCGACCCGCTTACCTCCTTGGACGGCTCTGCGGAACTACCGCCCTCGTCCATCACATCGGCAGATCCACTGCCCTCGTCTTTGGACGGCTCTGCGACAGAATTGTCGCCCTCGTCCGTTGACGGCTCTGCAGTGGATCTGCCGCCGTCCTTGTCGAGCTCACGCGCGTAACGCTCGCGGATTTCGGCATTCCGCTTCTTCTCGCGAGCGTTCGCTTTCGCAGCTTTCCCCCATGTGAAGCGTGCCTGTCGACGCTTCTTCGTCTTCAAGAGGGGGGGGGCCTCCTTGGTCGGTGCCGGGCCCTCGGCAGACGCCTCAAGTCCCGAGGACGAGGCGTTGTTTGTGCCAGTTTTATTTTGCCTTGGCAAGGCCGTAGGTTGGGAATCCGAAGCTTCCCCGTCTTTATTATTTTTTGTAGGCAATTCCATTTTGTTCCCACGATTATGGGAGAAATAAACGGTCGACCCGGGCAGAGATCCCTGTACCCGGGCAAGCCTACATTTACCAACCAGGGGGTCGGCTGGTACCCTGGCTGGAGCGTGCTAGGAACAGAACAGCCCATCTGCCATGCATCCTCTCGCCGCACGCCAGAACTTAGGATTCTGGGTAATTTCCGAATTCAAATGTTAATTCGAACTCTTTATAGAGGTTGTCTTCCTCGCGGTCCGGGCGGTTAAGCCAAGACCCTCGTTCCTGATACTACGCCTCACGACAACTTGTCTTGAAGCAAGATATCAGGTTTACGATATGTCGGCGGTGGCATAAGCCTGCCCAGCCCTCAAATGAATGTGTGACCGGGCCCGTCCGAAATTTCGCCTCCTGTATCCTCTACAAATAGAGGGTCAGGAGCGAATTGGGGCTCAACCCATCGCTGGGGAACCCCCCCTCGCGCCAGAGATTCGCTACGGGCGACAATTCGACAGAGGGATCTGGGGGACTGTCGCCCGCACCCAGGGTACACCACGCGGAGGTTTCTGGCGTCGTACCCCTAAAAGGGTACCCCTATCGATAGCATTAAATGCATTTTTTATATCCACCTTCAGCAACACTTCGGCGCAATCGTTGAATAAAAAAGTGCGAGCAGAATGGACGGCAGCTTCACAACCTCCTCTTGAGCCAAAACCTAATTGAATTGGTTGAAAAATATTAGCCAACTGCGGTGCTATTTTTTGCAGAAAATTTTGGCTGCTAACCGACGATACGTCATACCAACTGCTATTGGTCTAATGCCGCCGTCCTTCTTTTTTAAAGCGCAAAGGTTGGCACCGTAGAGCACGTCAATGATGTCACTATTGATCTGTCCAAACAGCATCAAGTTAATAAGAGTCGTCAGCTCTCTTAATAGAACCTCACCACTTTCACCACAGCCATTGCTCGTGAGTTCTTTTAAATGTTGTGGTGTCAAGCCATCAAAGCCACCAGCTGAGCCAGTCTGAAAAGACATAACTGCTGCGGATACTTCCGGACAGGAAACTTCAATAGCGTTAGTAGAATCTATTGGCCTTTCAGGAAGTTGAATATCTGCAGCTGAAGATGGATGCTTGTCCTTTAATAACGAGAGGGTTTCAGATGTGACAGGTACAATAGCATCACTGGAAAAAAAAAAAAAAGAATTCGAGCAGCGCCTTTAATATCTCCATCATTGAGCTTATTTTCAGCTAACTTATAGGGGGCAGACTCGGTGAGTTGTCTTAAATTTTTAAAATTTAGGTTTGCTGCCGAAAGGTTATCAAAAATGAAAGGAATCTCTCGTGTGCTGTAGCCTATATAATTCTCTTTAACTCTTGCCGTTAAAGATTTTTTATTTTTTGGGTCATTATTGACATGAAGAACAGCATACGGGAAAAGAAGTAAACGTTCCCAGCTACTTTTTGAGTTTTCCGTATAAGCTGTCTTTATACTTTGGGATAAAGCAGCAGCTACAGAAAGTCGAGCACCACGGGGAATACGTTTTAAAACTGGTTTATATAAATACTGAAATTTTTAGCATTTAATATGCTTAATTATTTATAAATACCCGAATACGAAACGAAAAATTATGTCACAAGCGGGGTTCGAACCCGCACCTATTGGGAAACGCACTTGTTGGGCCGGATTCCCAATAGGTGCGGGTTCGAACCCCGCTTGTGACATAATTTTTCGTTTCGTATTCGTGGTTTATATAATTTACAATTAGCTAAAATTTTCCAAAAAGAATCAGTAGGTATAGAATAATATGAATTAGAAAAGTCAGGATTTGAAATTGAATTTGAAAGTGGCAAGGGTGGACCGGTATGACATCTGGTTTCGTGAATTTTAAGACCACGTTGTCCTTTAAAAAAACGTACCTGGGAGCATTGATAACACTGCACTAGATTTTCCTGTGATGCTATTGGGCGTTGTATTCCAGACATTGTCTCCTGGGTGCATCTTGACATATCTACTTTTTTTACAACTTTGTTGATAACTTTAATACTAATAAGTACAAGAGAAACTAGAAAAAACGTCGTATTACCGTATTACCAAAATAATTTGTCCATGGCATAATAATTCGAGCTGTATGTAAAATATATATATTTATAGTATTTATTCGTTATTTTTAGTTATTTCTGAAAATGTCTTCTTCTTCTTAGTGAATGGCCTCTGTGAGTGATTAACCACAACTTCGCCAATGTCAAGTAAAATAAGTTTTAAAAAATTATAATAGATTTATATTTTAGTCGTCAGTCATGTCGGTTCATTGTCTAAGTCCTCTCAAGATGTCTCAATCAGACTATATTTTGACGTTGACGTTCTGCTGGTATTTGGTTGCTATTGTAATTGTACTAAAAGATTCTTGTTTATATAGATCAACTAGTATGTAAATTATATAACTTTCCTTTTCGGGTTTATGGCTATATAATGGTATAATACATCCGCGTTCAGTAATCTTACGAAATTTATTTAAGAGAACTCTCAAAACACGTGTCGCCATTGTTCCTTTTTTTTCCATAATAATAATTATAATGATTATTATTAATAATAATAATTATTATTTTATGCAATCAATTAAGACAATATCTTGAGCACCACAATATATTACCGAATAAACAATCTGGGTTCCGGAAAAAACATAGCACAACAACTGCTCTCCTGGATGTTGTTGACAATGTACTTGAAGCCAGAGATCAAGGTAAAGCCACGCTGCTAGTTTTGTTAGATTTTTCTCGTGCTTTTGATTGCATAAATACTTCGCTCCTTCTCTCTAAACTAGCTTATTACGGATTTCACCCTGAAACTCTCAACTGGTTTAATAGCTATCTTTCCAATCGCTCTCAATTTGTCCAGATTCTCAATAGAGACGGTACTTACTCTTCATCATCTAAGAAAGAGGTGAATAGAGGTGTTCCTCAAGGTTCTATCCTTGGGCCACTTCTATTTATTTTATACAGCGCTGACATAATAAGCTGTTTAAAATATTCTAATTGGCATTTGTATGCTGACGACCTTCAGCTGTACCTCTCCTTCCATCCTCATGATATTGGTCAAGCCGTTAATAAATTAAATGATGACCTCACTAGGATTCTGGACTGGTCCAGAAAAAATTGTTTAGTGTTGAATCCAAATAAATCTAAATATATGGTAATGGGTTCAAGAGCAATGTTGCATAAATATCAACAACTTAACCTAGACATTAATATTGATGGCTGTCCCATAATACAAGTAGATGAGGCATGCAATTTGGGAGTGGTATTTGATGGTCAGTTGCACTTTGAGACTCATGTTCTGAATGCTGTACGAAACTGTTTTTATCGCTTAAAACTACTATATCGTATTCGTCCCTACCTAAATATCGACTTACGTGTCATGCTCTGTGAAAGTTTAATATTATCCAAGCTAAACTATGCTGACTCAGTATATGGTCCTTGCCTTCTTGGTAGAACCGAAAAAATTATACAACGCGTTCAGAATGCATGTGCGCGCTTCTGTTACGTTATACCTCCCCGATCGCACGTTACCCCGTATTTGAATAAGGGGAACCTCATGAAAATGGCTGCACGCAGAAAGCTGCACCTGGCTACTTTGCTTTTTGACGTGATCATATCTAAAAAGCCAAACTATCTTTATAACAAGCTATCGTGGTCTCGCGAATTCCATAAAAAAAACACAAGAGCTTCTTTATACTTATTAACTACTCCTAGGCATAAGACCGCAGCATTTCGAGGAAGTTTTAAATTTACCGCAACTCGTTGTTGGAATGATTTATTACCACCGTTTCGAACTAATAAGTCTGTTAATAGTTTCAAATCAAATTACAAGAAATACTTATTAGCACTACAAATGGATAACTCCTGATAATTTCTGTATGTATGTATATATGTATATGCATTTATATATTATATGTAATTGTGCAATGTCTATATGTAAGTTTGTATATATGTATGTTTACTTTACTATCACATATCTTTAATGTGGGATTGTCGCTTTTCAACTTCTACTCAATATAGGAAACCAACGGTATGATGATTTAACCGTTCGCTGAATTATATTCTATGAGTTATTCAAATCTGTGGCTACTGTTGTACTACTACTGTACAAAGACTAAATTTAAGGACTTTTTGTAACTTGTCCTCGGTTTGGTATCTAGCTTAACTTGATTTATTAATCTGATTATTTTTATATAATTAACGGCATCGATGTTTATTTGTTTATTATAATGATGTCAGTTTGGGAATCAGATTACTACTATATTTCAGCGCGTGACTGTCCGTGATATCACTATCATTGGTTCTATCTGAAAACCAGCGCTGCACCCTCTCGGTACAGCCTATGCTGAGATAGGACCTCTTTCGGTCTCTCTATGTATCTTATTTTTATTAGTTAACTTGGTAATCTATTTTTGCCTTGAATTTACAGTGTTTACTTTTTCTTATAATATGTTAATTCAAGTTATATTATTTTTGTTTTGCACCTGTTTGTATGTACTTTGAGATCGAAATAAACGTGTTTTCTTTCTTTCTTTCTTTCTCTCTTTATTTTTATTATTCATAATAATTATTATTAATTATTATAGTGTATTTGAAATTTAATTTATTTTATTTTTAATTTCCTTACGTTTCGAACACATTACAGTGTTCAAGGACTAAAGTGTCTCAAGTACAACAAGTCATTGTTATTACAGACTTGTTGGACGTGAGACAGCTTATGTCCTACCGTGACCATGAACGCTAAAAAGTATTCGAAAAGCCGATTAATTAAAAATTAAATAATAACGTTATAGAATCCCTAAAATTAATTTTATTTTAAATGTTCATATTCGCGTAAACATTAGAAATCATTATATTATACCTACTGTAATTTAAAACTAAGATGTAATTATTATATGCAGTTGTTGTGAAACTAAATAAAATTATTATAATTTTTTTTTGTGTTTAGCTGTTAGCCGCAGATGGTATGAACCTGAATGGACCGTATGAACCACGGTGCTCCCGTTACTCGGTGCATGAACCTATTTTATAATGTCTGAAGCCTGTGGATCTTGTATGCCTTAAGATGTGCGAACATTACGTATAGGCTATGATTGGCCGTATGCAAGCGGTATACAATCGGACCTTGCTGCTCAAGGCAGTAATAATAGATCTAGCATTTTACGAACTATGGAGGCATCCCACACAAAGGCCACACGCGACTTGTATTATGTGAGGGATGGTGTGCTTTCTGCAGTCGAACCCAATCGGTAGCCAGCCTTTTCGTAATATTATTTTGGCCTGAAGGGCCGGGAGAGTGGGGGCGAGTTACAGAGTCACCGGCCGGTAACAATTATTATAGATTGAAATAACTTTCTAATTAATGAACATAACATTATTATTCAGCAAGTTTGGTAATATATATACAGTATAAACATACTAACATTGTTTCAAACAATAAAATAGTTTTAACATAATCAAGTTGATATAAAGTTAAGTTTTGACTAGAACTTAGGTAAGCATTTAATGCGTAGTCATGTATAACATAGTAACTAACAACATAACTGTAATCACTGAAGTGTAATACTACTTAGAGCTAACAACTAAGTAACAATTAGTTAGAATTACTTGAATATAAATTTGATGTCATTAAGTTTAGTGCTCTTCATATTATAAAGTTGTTAGTAATTCCTCTCTTATTATCAGCATATATACGACTTTATGATGTACAGAAGAGGTCCACTCTTCTATAATAAGAAGAAAGTTGACTTAGAAAAGCTGGTATAGGTTTTTATTTAAAATTTTCCATCTCTTGCGTACGTACGTCGTACTTTCTTCATACATACTCCTGCGAGCGTTGAAGTGCTTTAGGAGGGGAATTTGTATGGAAACAGTGTCGGACTATCGCAATAGCCTCTTAGGACGTTGAAGTGCACGCGGGTGACTGGACCGGGGAATAGTCCTTCACCCGCAGAGAGGCTGACCGCGTGAGGGCGACGCCCCGGCAGTTAGCTGGGGCGTTGACGGGGGATGGTACCCGAAAGGGTAACCCGCCGGGCTGGCCACGGAAGGCGGCGACGTGTGACCGGGCCCAAAAAAAAAAAAAAGGGCGTTGAAGTGCAAGCACAGTTGTTCTTCAACGCTCCTAAAATTAGGGGCGTGTTACCAGTTTCGACACGTAGTCTGTGGTTGCTCCATTGTTGCTTCATTCAAAGCTCTTGGTTTGTGGAGGTGTGCGTAACTGGTGGCTTCTTTTCGTTTGGTGTTCTATGTAGGTATATTTCTTAACGGGGGTGTGTCGGCTGTTCTTCATACAACTTAGGGGCGGTCTACCCGAGCAGGGTGAGATCCCCGGTAACTTTGGAGTAGGCCTCGCTCCGAGTGACCAGCGTCCATAAGGGTGACTATCCGTCCGCCCCCGTTCCACCTTTTGCAGGCCTATTTATACCCTTAGTCGTATTTTTGACTTCTTCAAGCATGATAAAGCATTTTGAATAGTATTTTCATTCCTTCACCATATGGAAATGGCAGCACCTAACAGTATATCCAAATCTAATTCGATGTTCCAATTTGAAATATGACGCAGTACCAAGAGACTTAGTCATTTTTCGATTGGGATCATCTAATTAGATTTAAATGTTCTATTTCTTCTGATGTTGTTATTTGATAACGCTTCGCTTTAAAATATTATCATCCTTAAATTTTGATTGCCACTCAATTAAGTAATATGAAAGGAGCATTATTTTAGAAGCTATTAGCCTAAATATCTAAAATACGCTCTTCTTAATAAAAAAAAATATTATTTGCCATTTAATTTGAAGAGTGTGAGTGCTGTTGGTGGTGTCCGTGGACATCGCCATCACAGGGGTAGGTCCTCGGACCCACCCTGTGGAACATCGGCTACGACTGGGCGTTGAGAGGGAGCCTCCCACCCGGGCTGGGCGTGACCTGTTACGCCGCCGACACGCTCGTCATAGTCCGCGGTGGAACGTTGGAGGAGACAGGAAGCCTGGCGACTCTCGTCACCGAGGATTACATCAGGTGAATCGAGGCGCTCGGGTTGAGGGTGGCCCTGAACAAGACCCTCTTGTTCCAAGGGCCCCGCATGGGCCCTCCCATCGGCGTCTCGATCACCGTCAATTCGGTTGACATCAGCATCCGGGCCCATATGAAGTATTTGGGCCTGGTGCTCGACGGGCATTGGTGGTTTTGGAAGCATTTCCGCAGGCTTGCTCCGCTACTCATCGGCGCGGCGTCTGCTCTTTCGTGCCTTATGCCGAATGTGGGCGGACCGAGCGCTACGTGCCGATAGCTGTACGCGGGGGTCAACCGGTCGATGGCCCTCTACGGCGCACCGGTGTGGGCGGGGTGACGACGGAGGCAGCATGCTTGTTGGCCAGGACTCTCCCGTGGGACCTGGAGGCGGAAATTCCGACTGGAGAGGCTTGGGTTCGGTGTGCGCACCATGGAGGCCTTCCGAAAGGTGCTGATGCAGTAGTTAGAACGGCGGCACGGGGTGCTCTCCTTCCAACTGGTGCAGGTTTTGACGGGGTTTTAGAAACTGTTAATATACTTTCGATTTTCGATTCAACACATTCATACATATATAGCCACGCGCCTGTTTCCGAGAGGGATAGGCAGAGACTACAGACGGATAAGTCACGATCCTGGCATACCTCCATTGCTGTGTAGCAATGGAGGTATGCCAGGTATGTGACTTACACGTGTGTGCTCATCACAGTCTTCATGCCTGCTCTATGTATACGCATAATTTAAATTTGACCTCGCGTCAAGACATCTCCAATTTAGTCTAGAAAAATATGTCGTGGAGACGTGGTCTTCCCCTTGTAGTCGTTCCATTCAAATACTTAAATATTATTTTTTATAAATACAAGTTTAGTAGTTATGCAAAATACCTTTATATTTTGTTAAGGAACAATACCTTTTTTTTTTTTTTTTTTGCGGTGGGCTATGGACGTCGCACCCCGCCAAATCGGTCCGGGGTGACCGAAGAGGCGGCGCGCAACCCCATTGACCCACCCTGCAAGCACCTCTTCTTCGCCGTGCGAGCGGGCCGCCGGTACTCAATCTTTGTCTTCGGTGGCCCGCTCGGCGGTATGCCCTCTCGGGCTACTCTCCTGTCGACGCCCCGACAGCTTTCGCCGTCGAGGCGTCGTCCTCACGCGGTGGCCTCACGTCGGGTGACCGGACAATTCCCCGGTCCGATCACCCGAAGCCTCGGTTAGGGCGGCATCAGGCGCAGGTACTCGCGCCTGCGCCGGCCCGGGTCACGGGAACCCTCCCGGGAAGGCCGGGCCGGGAGGCCTCCCGCAGAAGGCGGCGACCGCGTCCCAATTCCTAACGCTGTCGACCATCGCTCGCGCAACAACCGGCAGCGTCAGGTCGGCACCGATGACAGCGACGAGGTCACGGCGCTGCCTGTCCCAGCCCGAACATATCTCGAGCGTATGTTGCGCCGTATCCTCGTCGTCAAGGAACAATACCCTGCACTATAGAACTAATCCTTGTATTACAGAGGATTTCATAAACATGTAATTAACGAATAAAAATTACACCCAAACTGGGAACAACAAATTATGCCACATTTTTTTTATAAATTATTTGGCGACGGATTAAAACTACATTCCAGACCATCATTTTACTCGTAGGTAGCGTAAAAGACAATTAAGGAATAGAATATACAGACAACATCAATACAAGAAAAGACAATCTCGAAATAAAAACCTATACCTTTTTATTTTTCTTGAAGTGGACTATGGATGTGGTCGCGCCCCGCCAAATCGGTCCGGAGCGATGGAAGAGGCGCCACGCAACCCCATAAACCCACCCTGCAAGAACACCTTTCTTCCCGCTCGCACAGCGGGCCACCGGTACCCGATCTTTGTCTTCGGTAGCCAAATAAGAACCTATACCTAAAACATAAATTGTATTTTGCACTGTAGAAATTTTAGACCCTAATTTTTATCTAGCTAGTTTATATAATGTAAAGATTATTACGTTTCTTCTAAAAAATCTATTAAAATCCTTTTTAGATGTATAAAAAATAAACCGGTTAATTGATAAATAATTTCTGACTAAAAGAGATTACTTACTGAACAAAAAGCAACAAGAATGGAGTAAGATAATAATAACTTGTCCGCTGTCGCTTTATCTACATAAAATTTAGGTGACTGATGCCCCTTAATTAATTTCATTTTTCGCCATATTAGTAGGAAGAAAATTCAAATACTTTACAGCTGTCATTTGGACATCAAATATCGGAAAAAATTAAAAATAGTTTGGAAAATCCAAAAGTGCACGCCTCATAATTTTTATATTATTTATCATTTACTATTAGTCAATGCCAGAAATAAAAATAAAATTAAAGAAAAAAGCCTTTTTTAAAAACAAGCTTTTATTATTTGCTAATAAAATAAAATAAAAAGTTAAAAATAAATTAACTCTAATAAGACATATAACACTTTATAAGTTCATTGTAACCTTTAACGATAATTAAGCTTCTTCGTCTACTACAAAATAATTCCATATCGTACATAATTATATATTTTTAACACTAAAACTTTACACCATAATTATTAAATCTGCCCGTTTCTATCACAGTCCCAATTTTATAAATAAAAGCGTGTTACATTTTGATGGTATGATTAAGAACATTTAGCACCTTCTTTTTTCTATGGCCAGCTTCCAGGTCCAACTTCAGACCCTGGTTACCATATAGTATCAAAGTACTCGCCAAGACGAATCAAACGAGTCCAAACTCAATGGAGTTGCGTCGTTTAATTACGGAGTTCCTATGGCCCGCTTCCAGGACGATCGTCAGACCCTAGTTACCATATAGTATCAATGTACTCGACAAGACAAATCAAACGAGCCTAATCTCGATAAAGTTGTGTCGTTTAATTACGGAGTTCCTATGGCTAGCTTCCAAGTCCATGATCAGACGCTAGTTGCCATATAGTATTAAAGTACTCGCCAAGACGAATCAAATAAGCCCAATTTCGATGGGGTTGCGTCGTTTAATTACGGAGTTCCTATGGCCAGCTTCTAAGTCCCGTCGTCAGACCCTAGTTACCATATAGTCTCAAAGTACTCGACAAGACAAATCAAACGAGTCTAAACTTGATGAGGTTGCGTCGTTTAATTACGGAGTTCCTATGGCTAGCTTCCAGGTCCATGGTCAGACCCTGGTTTTCATATAGTATCAAAGTACTCGCCAAGACGAATACAATAATCCCAATTTCAATGGGGTTGCATCGTTTAATTACGAAGTTCCTATAGCCAGCTTCCAGGTCCATCGTCAGACCCTGGTTAGCATATATTATCAAAGTACTCGTCAAGACGAATCAAACGAGCTCAAACTCGATGAAGTTGCGTAGTTTAATTACGGTGTTTCTTTGGCCCGCTTCCAGATTCATCGTCAGACCCTGGTTACCATATAGTATTAAAGTAATCGTCAAGACAAATCAAATGAGCCCATACTCAAAAGGGTTGCGTCGTTTAATTGCGGAGTTCCTGTGGCCAGCTTCCAGGTCTATCATCAGATCAGCTCTATGTCACAATAATATTGCATTGTCATCCGATTTATATATGAATGCTAAATGTCAGCTCAATCGGAAACCGGGAAGTGGATCAAATTTAACTTGCAAGATTTGATTACAGACAACGGGACAGGTGAAACTAAATATAAGCTTGTAATGAAAGAAAAGAAATACTTTTGAAATTTCGTGCCATTCTTGACATAGAGCTAAACATAGCTGTATAAGCTGAATGGGCTTTTTTTCCTTTGCCTGTCCGAATGGACGAACAAAAAAATGTAAACGAACCCAATTTTCATAAAGTATGCATACACTAAAGACTGAGTAAGCAGTTTAGTTTTTTATTAATTGCAATTAAACGGCAAAGAATTACCAAGCCATTTTTGAAAGGAAACAGCGCGTTGCGATTATGAAGCTTTTAATAAAAGAAAAACTTCTATACATTCATTTTTACGGTCGTAATCATGCCAGATACAAAATATTTTGTCCGACGTCCTCGAATATTTTTTTTAATCAACTATTTTCTTACTTTAAACAAAATAATTGCTTTTTAAAAATATCAAATACGTTTAAACGAATGTTTTTTCTTGACATATGTATTATAATATTATCCTATAAGTGCAATGTGCGAAAATTACAATCATTTTTATGTTTGAAAAGTGCTTGATTTTCATATGTCGAGAGTAGAGCAAGACCTCAACGCTTCGCTTATGAGGCGTGCAATAAAAAACAATCGTGATAAAACTTATAAAATAGTTAATTTCAAACATTGTATTTTATAAACAAAACGCTTAAACTTACCACATCTTTGACAATACTTGATACAATCACTGGTACTAGTAGACTGCTCAAATGTGCTAACATATTCCCGAAGGCCATTATTGATCCTGCGAAATTTGGAGCCAAGTCGATCTGGTTTATCTAAAATATAATCATACTATGAAGAACATCATAGAAGCGCAAATAAAGAACATTGTTAATATACGTTACCAAGAATGAAAATAATGTGAAAGTGGAAGGATGTAGGTACCGGGGGAGACTGAGACTAACTTACCTAGACCAGATTGGTCACTTACTGAAGGAAGGTGGAGTCAAAAGTCTCAGAAGCCGGCGAGCATGTATGAAGAGAATTATGAATGTTGAGTAAGCGAGATGAAGTATGCAAGGATAGAGTTCTATGGCACTCTGTTCTCTCTGCCTACCGTCTCTGGCGTGATGATTTGTATGCATGTATGTAATTCTATTCTTCAATTTTATCATTTCTAATCACCACTACCATTTGATTGACCACAGCAGTAGCAGTTATATTGTCTAGGATTATGATGATATTGTGAATCGACTTATTTATATTTATCCAACAATATTTTTTAATGATAATCCAATCGATGATCAACTATACTTATCTAATTTTGACATTAAATAATATGATTTGAATGGAAGTTTTATAATTAATTCCATATTATTTAATCATTCTGTACAATACTCTACAGGACAAATAGTTTTTCTTAGTCTAACTTGCATCTATATTCAAAATTAAATTATCAATGAATCAATAAGCAAAGTCAAAATTATTATATTTTAGATCAATCTACCTAACTCATTCATCATCACACTGTTTTCATTTACCCAGGGGTTGATACAATCAATCTTTTCCCTCACAACCCCATCAGATATCATCTCTGTATTCAATCCCTTTCTATTCGTGTTAGGTTTTACACTGTCCTATCTAATCTGTCATTTTATTTAGTCTTTCATTATCCTTAAAATTTTCGATAATCATACTTCATACTTAAACGCTGTGTGGTAGCGAGAATACTACCAACCCTTACTTTGCTTGTGGATGTCGTAAAAGACGACTTGAGAAGCCTTATAACGACCTAGTCTAACACCATCTGATTCTGTTTGGTCAACAAATACATTCTCAAGGAGGGTTGACGTCTGGTAGGCGGCCGGTCATAAAACTATTGCCAATAACTTTTGCAATATGTACTATGAAAGAAGAGTACATATTGTATCGACCACAAGTATTTTGGATAAGAGTGGGAGAATGATGATTCCTACTTAAACTTACCTCACTTTCGCCCTGTGTTCACCACACCACGTCTATATCCTCTTACTTTTATATCTCTCATGCATGAAATTTCCCAATTTAAAAAAGTCAAGAGAACTATAGTACATATAGACATAAATCGTCTATCCACGATACCGTCTCAATTATTTATAAGGTCTGTGTCAATGTAAATAATAAACATTAGTTTATTTATTTAGTATTCGTATTGGACCGGAATTGGATAGTGGATACATCTGACGAAGAATTTTAAATGTATGTTGCTGGTAAGTCTTAAATCAATGGTACGATTGACATTATTGATGTTTAAATTATTTAAAGTTTATTATTTTGGGCGATTCGAAATATTATGTATTTTTTGGGATTAATCCCACCCATATTCTTACTGTTATTACTCCTGTAAGCTAGGATTCATGATGGTCTTCATAAATTACATCGAGGTTTATCCAACGAGTAATCCCGGGTGATGATTTTAATTGTCTTGGGACCCGCAAAAAATTTAATTAGTAAATCTTAAAGAGGAGGAATCGGAAATAATTATTCCATTTCCCTCACAGGCAAAGCGTCAGTATTAACACAAGAAAAATCCTACTTCTCAATCCTAATAATATTATAAATTTAGTAGCTTGTGATGATTTTTGGATGTTTCAACGTATGGATGTTTGTTACTCTATTACACCTAATCTGTTAAACAAATTGAAATGAAAATTGACAGATAGACCGTTTCTATGATAAACACATTCAATTGTTTTTATCTCGCCAATATTCCCTTGAACTAATAGTTCAACTTTGTTACTTATTAAGTCGGCAAAAGGGCAGGCAGAAACAGAAAAGTTTTCTTTTTTAGATTACAAGTGCACTAAATCATTAAAAAAAATCAATTGAATTGATTGTTTTATTGTAAAAAAATGTGAAAAAAAATGATTTTTTTTTTGTGAAGAAAATGTATGACTTACGTGAAACCCGACGTGGACGGCGGAATGTACTCCCAATGATATAATCAGTAGTATTACAGCTATTAACGTGTTCGTCACAAAACTGAATGCAATCAAAAATATTCCAAACATCACCATACCTGTTGAGAGAAATGACATTTTTAATATTATAATATTTTTGACGGGAACATGAATGACGTCATATAGTGGGCTTGTATTATATTCAATATCTTAGAGTTTTAACGTGTTATATAATTTTGATAGCATTTTATTTAAAATAATCAATTATTGACGGCACAGAGGGCATAATGGTTAAGATACCGATATGCCGCGACAGTCGCGAGGTAGGTGGTGAGGTTTCGCCAGGCGAATTAGCCATCTGGCGTGAAAACGCCCGCCGGGAAGTCCTTTCCCGTTGGGCGACACGGCTGAAGAGCCTCAATTTGGACTTCGCGTCAGTGAGGTCGTCCAGCCCGTACTGATGGAGTGGCTGGAGAGGTGGCACGGAGTCCTCTCTTTTCAGCTGGTGCAGGTCTTGTCGGGGCACGGTTGCTTTGGCAAGTATCTGTACACGGTCGCAAGGAGGGAGACGATTCCATCCTGCCAATAGTACGGCGGTCGAGTTAGGTGACGAGGATACAGCGTAGCATACGCTCGTGATCTGCATCACATGGGCTCAGCAGCGCTCTACCCTCGTAGCTGCCATCGGTGCCGACCTCTCGTTGCCGGTCGTCGTGAAAGCGATGGTCGACAGCGAGAGGATTTGGGACGCGGTGGCCGCGTTTTGCGAGCCCGTTATCATGCAGAAGGAAGCGGCGGAGCAAATGCGAAAGGATCTCCTCCATGAAGATTCGCGCCGCGTGTCGCGAAGGCGTGGGCGGTGACAAGAGTTTTATATATATATATACAGGGTGTCCCAAAATTCAACGATAAGCCGGCACCAGCAGATGGACCTACATATGACTACTCGAGAACAAAAAAGAAAAAAATTCTACCTTGATTTTTTTTTTCATTACGACAAAAAAAACCGATTTCTTTAAAAATCGTCATCTTTTATTATATTATTAAGTGCCATTGCTACAATTTTACAAGTAATTCTGTGATTTTTTTTGTATTGGCAAGGTAAGTAGTACTACTATCGATCACAACCATTAAAAATTCCAGAATATCTATAGTTTTTACACAAAAATCAACCAAAACTATGTTTTTTTCATAAATTATGTAAGATTTTGACTTTCAGTTCACTTTCACTCATCACAGTGAAAAAAAAAAGTATGGACACTACTGTGGCAAATAGTATTAAAAATTGGCGCAACTAACTACAATTCTAAAATGGTATAACATTCTAGGCAAACTAGCCACAAAAATATACTTAGGTGTACTATTTCAAAATAACAACCATACTTCGAAAATTGTTAGTGTTGATAGTAATCACTTCTACTATGTAGCCAAAATGTTTTTGTTGCAAGTTCTCAGAATTTGAATGAGACATGTGCGTAGTCCATAAGATAACATAAGTTAGAAAGAGATAGATATAGAGAGATTAGAATTTACTATATTATTAAAATTACAATAAATGTTCGAATTGTTTGCCATTGGCAGTAATGCAGGCACGACATCGCCTTAAAAATGAACGTTTTATTTTTCTTGCATATCTGATTCTGTTCATGTGATCCACAGCCTGAATTATTTTTTGGCGAAGCTCGTCCAAGGTTGCAATGGGTTTTGAGTAGACTCTGTCCTTTAGACAACCCCAATAGAAAAAATCCAGGGGATTTAGATCGGGTGAACGGGGTGGCCATAAGATAGGACCAAGTCGCCCGATCCAACGCCCTGGGTACTCTTGGTCTAAGTACTCTCGCACAGGGCGGGCATAGTGAGCTGGGCAACCATCGTTTTGAAACCACATGTTTTGCAAATCACTTAAGGGCACGTCTTCTAATAATCCTGGTAACTCATTTTGTAAGAAGTTCAAATAGCTATTGCCATCTATGTTTCCTTGTAACTCAAAGGGCCCTATCACTTTTCCATTTATTATGCCCGTCCATAGGTTAACCTTAAATTGATATTGGGATTTGTCTTCTCTCACCAGGTGCGGATTTTCATTGTTCCAGCTATGAAGATTGTGAAGATTTAAATAGCCATCTTTCTTGCAGGTTGTTTCATCCGACCATAAAACTTTGTCTAAGAATTGGGGATCTTCCCTGTGTTTTTGCAGCATTACACGGCAAAATGCGACCCGCAGTGGATAGTCCCGCGGTAATAACGCCTGCACGCGCCTGTAATGATATGGATGAAACTGGTGACGTTTTAAAATTCTATGTGCAGTACTTTTTGGAATTCCCGTTGCTACTTGTATGCCACGTACAGAGGTAGTTGTATCGCTTTCTATTTCTTTGAGAACTTCTTCATCGTGTTCCGATCTAGGTCTTCCAGCGTTTCTCCTGTCAGATGGTATACGACCCTCCGAAAATGCTTGATGCACGTTAATAAATACGCGATAATCCGGATACCTTTGAAGAGTAGGGTACCTTGCTCGATATAATCTGCTAGCAGCGTTGGCATTGCATCGGCATTCTCCATAAATTAGGTGCATATTAGCGTATTCTAACGCTGTATATGGTAGCGGCATAATGAATGCTAAACACTTGAAAATAAGGCAAAACTTCTTTAAAAAAACACAAAATCACAGTCTAAAATAATGCCAAGTCAGGTCAATTTCCAGGTCACTTAATTCAATCCAAAGTCGTTAGTATCAGAGCCACTTTAATTAAAACAGAACGGTGTGCAGTAAACAAAGAAGTAGAGCGTACTGACTTGCTGTGCTGCTGAGGACATTAATTACTTCTCTACCTGCATTAATGTTACTAAACAATTAGCATCTATCTATCTCCCTCTAACGTATAATCTCTCTATCTCTGTCTAACTTATGTTATCTTATGGACTACGCACATGTCTCATTCAAATTCTGAGAACTTGCAACAAAAACATTTGGGCTACATAGTAAAAGTGATTACTATCAACACTAACAATTTTCGAAGTATGGTTGTTATTTTGAAATAGTACACCTAAGTATATTTTTGTGGCTAGTTTGCCTAGAATGTTATACCATTTTAGAATTGTAGTTAGTTGCGCCAATTTTTAATACTATTTGCCACAGTAGTGTCCATACTTTTTTTTTTCACTGTGATGAGTGAAAGTGAGCTGAAAGTCAAAATCTTACATAATTTATGAAAAAAACATAGTTTTGGTTGATTTTTGTGTAAAAACTATAGATATTCTGGAATTTTTAATGGTTGTGATCGATAGTAGTGCTACTTACCTTACCAATACAAAAAAAAACACAGAATTACTTGTAAAATTGTAGCAATGGCACTTAATAATATAATAAAAGATGTCGATTTTTAAAGAAATCGGTTTTTTTGTCGTAATGAAAAAAAAAATCAAGGTAGAATTTTTTTCTTTTTTGTTCTCGAGTAGTCATATGTAGGTCCACCTGCTGGTGCCGGCTTATCGTTGAATTTTGGGACACCCTGTATATATATATATATATATATATATATATATATATATTAGTAGTTATAACTTACCAATACTATTTGCAGTCCGTCTGATGTTCACTATCTTCATTATGTTTCTGTTTCTTGCAATATCTGATAGGACACCGAACAGTATTCCCATCACATATGCTGCTATATATGGTAAAGATGAATATACGCCATTCTGAAACAATAATTGGTCGAAACTTGTTTACAGCCGCCGCCCGGTACATTCGGTGTAATGACACACTGCCACAGAAAATCGACGTCTGAGTAATGGTAATGTGTTGTTTTGAAGCTCAACGTTCTGGGATTTTGGGTTGGTAGGCAAAGGCCTAGCTGCACGGTGAGTATTGAAAAGGTCCATGGGCGGCAGTAACACTTAACCATCAGGTTTCAAGCTTGGTCGTTTGCCATCATAAACAATAAAAATAAATCTTATTTTCAATAATACAAAGTTTTGACAAAAATAAAAACATCTTTAACAAGATATTTCTAAAATAAAAAAAACTGCACTAAATAGTAAATATTTTAAATCGGCAAATAAATAAAAAATGGGTACATTATCAATGAACTCAAAATTAACAAATTGCGCCTTATTGAAAATTACTCAAAAACTCTTGGTAAGATCTTGATTAATTTTGAGTAAGAACACATGGGAAGAACCAGTTTCCAAGAAAGAAAAACTTAGTATCATCAAAATCGATTCCCCTAGAAAAAAAATCTAAAGTGAAAAGCATTGAAAATATACAGACGAATTGAAAACTTTCCACTTCGCTTTAAATGAAGTGAAAATATTATTTTACTGACGCTGTATTCTGTAGCCTAAATTTTAATATTATCGTAATAACTGTAATTTTTTATAGGTAAATTTGAACCAATGCTTTTGAACCCGCTACTGTTACATTTAGAAAATACTAAAATATCTTAAAATTTATCTTAAACTTGCAATCGTTCTACTTTATTTCGGTTTATGAGATTTTTGATTTAAAATAATCAAATTAAATACATACATACATACATATCATCACGCCATATCCCTTGCAGGGTAGGCAGAGAGAACAGAGTGCCAGAGAACTCTATCTCTGCATACTTCACTCGCTTCCTCAACATTCATAATTCTCTTCATACACGCTCGCCGGTTTCGGAGACTCTTGACTCCACCTTCCTTCAGTACATGACCGATCTGGTCTAGGTAGGTTAGTCTCGGTCTCCCTCGGTACCTACATCCTTCCACTTTCGCATTGTATATCTTCTTAACCAGGCGTTCGTTCGGCATTCTTTCCACATGTCCGAACCATCGGAGCATTCCCTTTCGCATCTTTACACCAATACTCTCTTTCATACCTACTCGCTCTCTTACGTCGTCGTTACGAATGCGGTCGGTCAGCCTAACTCCACAGATTTTCCGCAGAGATCGCATTTCGACCGCATTAATTTTACTATCATACTCTTTTCTGCATACCCAACTCTCGCTTCCATACAGTAATGTTGGGACAAGCACTGCGTTCTGTATTGCTACACGTGCCTTCTGGCTGAGGTGGTGGCTGCCAAGAAGTTGCCCCAACGCTCCGTTCACTCTATTTCCCGCATTCACTCTTCGCTCTATATCAGTGGTGTACCTTCCATCTCGGCTAAATCCACATCCAAGATATACAAATTCATCCACTTGCTCTAGCACATCATTACCTATTGTTACTCTTACATCTGTTCTGGTTTTATCTCTTTCAAAGACCATTATTTTGGTTTTGCTCACATTCACGCGTAGACCCCTTTTCTTACAATCTTCTGTCATTGTGTCGACTAGGGTCTGCAGGTCAGTCGCTGACTGTGCCAGCAGGACTGCATCATCTGCATAAAGCAGAGCAGTGACCACTGAGTCGCCCATCTGGACTCCCACATTCATATCGTTCAACCTTTGGAGACATTTATCCAGATATATGGTAAACAGCCTGGCTGACAGAACGCACCCCTGCTTAACGCCGATATTGACGTCAAACCAAGGCGACATTCCATCATCCAGCCGCACACAGGCTCTACAGCCCATGTAACTGGACTGCACAGCTTGTAGCAGTTTACCGCTAATACCATACTCCGGTAAAATGTCCCAAAGTTCCTTTCGTACAACCGTGTCAAATGCTCTCTCCAGATCCACAAAACTGCAGAAAACCCTCTGACCTAGAGCCAGATGCTTCTCCACAATGTTGCGCAGAGAGAACACTTGATCCATGCATCCCCTTCCACTCCTGAAACCTCCTTGTGTCTCACACAGTAAACCATCGGACACCATCCTCATTCTCCTTTCAATAATTTTTCCATACACTTTTGCTGCCAAACTGGTCAAGCTTGTGGCTCTGTAATTTGCGCAGTCATAACGTGAACCCTTGTTTTTAAACAAAGGCACGATGACTGCGCTATTCCAGTCCCTGGGAACCATTCCCGAGCTCCAACATAATTTGAGGAGCAACAGGAACGCCTCCCAGACACAAGAGCCACCAAGCTTGATCATCTCGGCAGACACCATATCAATGCCCGCTGCCTTACCATTTTTCAAACTTCTTATCGCCCATTCAACTTCATCCATACTGATGCCATCGGAGGACGCCGTTGTCAAATGTTGATCTACTAAACCACATCCAACACCGGCGCCAACCGTAGCATCCGCATACATATCGCCAAAATATTCACTCCATCGGCTTAACACGTCTTGTGTTTGTGTAAGAATGTCTCCACCTTTAGACCTTATTTTATTCATTCTGAAGGCTGACCAACCACCCCGAGACCTCTTCACCTTCCTCCAAAAGAGTTTGGTGTTACCCTCGAAGTTTTTAGTCAGCCTATCTTCTGCACTCATACTTGCTCTATCACGTTTCTCTTTCACTAAGGCCTTGGTGTCATTCTTACATTGCCGATATATTTCTTTCTTCTGTTCAGTCATACTGTCATTCAGATTCAAAGAAGAGACATAGTCCAGCCACGCTTTCTTCTTTTGCTCTACGGAAGCTGCCACTTCCGCATCCCACCATGCATCACCATTTGTTTTTCTATGCTTCTTTGAACTTCCACATACTTCTTTCGCTGTATCTACCATACACTCTTTCAATACTCTCCAGCATTCTTCAATGTCCGATTGCGGCTGGCTTGCCATCGTCAGCCGTTCTCGGACACCCTCTGCATACTTTTCTCTTACACACTCTTCTTGCAACCTTTCAACCTTTATTCTTTCAAGCCCTCCGAAGTGGACACGCTCTCGCCAGTGCCTCCACTTTCTGAACAGACCACTAAATCTCGCAATAACGAGATAGTGGTCCGTGTCGACTGTGGGGCCCCTGTAGGCTCTTGCGTCCAATATTTTGCTTCGGAGGCGACTGTCTACCAAAATTAAATCTATTATGCTTTTCTGTTCATTCCTTCTCCATGTATACATATGGATGTCCTTATGTTGGAAAAATGTGTTTGACACAATAAGGTTTCTCTCCATGCATACATCCGCTATGAGCCTACCTGCGTCGTTCACTCTCTTATCACCAAATGGACCAAGTACGTCCTCATAGTCGGGACGCTTGGTCCCCACCCATCCGTTCAAATCTTCGCATACAATCACGCGTTCACTGGTTTCTGCCATATCCAGAACTTCCCTAACTTTGTCCCAAAACTTCTCTAGGTCTGATGCCACCGAGGATCCTACGGGAGCATATGCTACAACCATGAATACCTTGGTGACACCTAGTTTTATACGGAGCCAGAGAAGTCTGGGATCATACATTCCGTAATCCTTCACACCTGAGGCTAAGCGAGAGGACAACAGCACTCCTACCCCCATTGATACATTTAAACGACAAACCATAAGGAAACTTGGTTTTAATCAACTTTAAGAATTACAATTAGCTTGTTAGAATATCTCCATAGTAATGACATATAAATTATATATAAAACTATAATAGAATTATTGTGCCAGTAGTATAGTAGTAAGGAGTATACATATCATTCACCCCCTCTACATTTTGTTAGCAGATAAGGATTTATGTGACGTAATCGTTTAGATGCCGAGGTGGTTTTCTTGATCTTTCTGACCTTCTTGGTACAGCAACTTCAATCTCAACTGAATTCTCTTGCTGAGACTCGCTGACTGGCTCTAAATTTGATTGTTCAGAAGTGCTTTTATCTGTCAGAACCGGTGAAGTAGAAGATTCACTATCTATAATATTCTCCTCGTCAGGAAGCGGTGCCAGTTTTCTATTTGAGACTGTAGACTCTCGACCATCGCTATGTCGAATAAATGAGTAATATGGGTTACTCTGTAAAAGTTCTACCTCTTCCACGTACGGATCGTTTTTATTACGCACATTCTTTCTACATAAAATTGGTCCTGGAACTAACCAGGACGGCACAGAGTTTCCGTTCGCGGATCTCCTCGAATAATTGAAAAGCCTTTCATGAGGCGTTTCATTTATGGATGTACATAGAAGTGAACGGATCGAGTGTAGAGCTAAAGGTAAAACATGCTCCCATTTATCTATAGGCAAGTTTCTTGCACGAAGAGCAAGCTGAATAATCTTCCATAAGGTGCCATTAAGACGTTCGATCTGGCCATTGCCACAAGGATTATATGGCGTAGTCCGACTAGTAGCAACTCCAAGAGGCTTTAGGAACTCACTTAGTTCTACTGACATAAACGCCGTCCCTCGATCACTATGAAGATATAATGGAGTACCAAATATACAGAATAGGTCTTGCAAGCATTTTATTACTGAAGCGGAACTCATGTCTTTGCAGGCATATGCAAAAGGGAATCGACTATATTCATCTATAATTGTTAGTAGATATTTATGAGAACCCGGTAGCGGACCTTTGAAATCAATGTTAAGTCTTTCAAAAGGTGCAATAGCTTTAATTAATTGTCCTTTAGATTGGCAAAATCGTGGTTTTATTTCAGCGCATACCCTGCAAGAAGCTGTCATTGCTTTTACCTCCTCCACAGAATATGGTAAATTCTTAGCACGTATCCAATGGATCATCCTAACAATCCCTGGATGGCATAGATCATTATGTAATTCCCGCAGTTTATCAATATTCATGTGAGCACAAACACGAGATAATGCGTCTGCAACTATATTTTCAGCGCCAGGTCGATATAAAATGTCAAATTTGAAACAGGATAATTCAAGACGCCAGCGCTCTATTTTCTCGTTCTTAATTTTACTACTATGATTGCTGTTGAACATAAATGCCACAGATCGTTGATCAGTGATTAAATTAAAATGTCTACCAATTAGAAAATGTCTCCACTTGCGAACACTTTCAACGATGGCTCCTGCTTCTTTTTCAATAGAAGATTGTCTACGTTCTGAATCTGTAAGTGTTCGCGAAAAAAATGCTACCGGTCGTCCTTTTTGTGATAAGGTAGCTGCTAAAGCGAATTCTGAAGCATCTGTTTCGACAGTAAATATTTCTTGGTCATCAATAGCAGTGAGAGACGATTTTTGTATTTCGGATTTCAGGTTTTCGAAGCTCGTTTTAGCTTCGTTAGTAATAGGAAATAAAACTGTCTCAGTAAGTGGACGAATTTTGGTTGAAAAATTACTGATCCATTTTGCATAATGGGCAAATAAGCCTAGTGTTCGTTTCATCTCTTGCGTATTAGTTGGCAAGGGTAATTATATTAAAGGTTTGAGTCTGTCCATGTCGGGTTTGATAGTGTTATCAGATATAGTGTAGCCTAGTAAACTAATAGAACTTTGAGCTAACTTACATTTTTCTATATTTAAAGTCAATTTATACTTAGTCACAGCATCCATAAATTTATTTAGATTTTCATCGTGATCACATTTATTCATTCCACAGACTGTGACGTCATCTAAATACGCATACGTACCTTTTAAATGCTCTTCTGTTATAATATATTCAAGCGTACGTTGAAACGCAGCGACCCCATTAGTGACACCGAAAGGTATTCTTGTAAATTGAAACAGTTTGCCACAAGCTTCAAAAGCTGTATAAATTTTATCTTTTTCCAAAATCGGTACCTGATGGTAAGCACTTTTTAAATCAATTTGGCTGAAGACCTTATATTTTGCTACATTAGAAAATATTGAACAAATATTGGGCAAAGGATAAGCATCTAATTGTGTAAAACGGTTAATAGTGCGAGAGTAATCAATTACCAGACGCTTTCGGTGCATTCCTCCACCAGCTACCAAAACTTGAGCACGCCATGGCGAGATACTAGGTTCTATAGCACCATCAGCTAAAAGTTTCTCTACTTCATCGGATATAAATTTTATATCGTTGATGTTGTGTCGCCGAGATTTTATTGCCACAGGCTGAATATTAGGTGATAAGTTTGTAAAAAGAGAAGCAGGAGGCACGTTTGCTTCCATTACATTGCAGAGTTCTAGTGGCGCCTTTTGACCTCCAAAATTAAACACAAGTGTCTTGTGTTCATTTAAAATATCATGACCAATGATTAAATCAGCACAGAGATTATTTACAACAAGTAGAGAACGCATTTTATATTTGTGATCACCTATTTGAATAGATGCGTAGCACATACCTTCTACAAAAGATACTTGGGACAGTGATGCCAGAGATATCGCTTGTTTGCACGGTATCTTCTTCAAACTAAGCAAAAATGCAAAATTTTTATTGATAAATGTTACTGAGCTACCTGTGTCAATAAGGGCATCCGCACGTATACCATTTATGATTACAGACACTGTAGCTTTCCGAAGACTAGCTGGAGACGCAGCTAGAACGTATGCTGCTCCAAGCTGACTAGGAGTGCTGATTTCAGTTGCATTCGTAACGTATTTTGATTGCTTGAGTTGTTCACGACTACTACGACAAACATTTGCAAAGTGACCTGGTTTAGAACATTTGTGACATACAGAGTTATTTGCAGGGCATCTTATTCTAGAGTGGACGCTGCCACCGCAAAAGAAACAACGTTTTCGATATTTCGATGATAACACTGCAGCAAGGTTATTGCTGTCATCCTCTTTAGTACCTTCAGATATGGCGTTTGAATGTATGGGTGAAGAAGCTGAACTCTGTGACATCATTAAAGAGCTCTGTTCTGCTGCTTCTAAAGATACAGCTTGTTTCACAGTCTCTTCTAAAGATAAATTTATACTCTCTAAAAGCCTTTCTCTTAATTTTTGCGATGATATTCCTACTATGAAAGCGGTCCGTATAGACTGTTCTTCGTGTTGTTGAGCTGAAACACTTTGATAGTCACAATCATGTGCAAGTAGTTTTAGAGCTCTTAAGTAATCTGAAATGGACTCAGTAGAACCTTGTCTTCTTGTATTAAGTTTATGGCGGGCAAGAATCTCATTCTTTGGTTTTAAGTATATTTTATCAAGAGTATTTATGGCTTCTTCACATGATTTGCAATCCTTTATATATGCAAATAATGTTGGTGACAAATGGTGAATAAGCAACTTTAATTTAGTGGAATCTGGTGTCATAGACAAGCCATCTTCAGATAAGAAATTAAGAAATGTATACCGCCAGTGTGTCCATTCAGCATCAGCAGTACTTGTATCTGGTTGTACATCGAATCGTTCCGGTCGCAAAAAACGGGATAAATTAGAATATTTCGCTTCGATAATTTTTTTCGACCTCGGCTATATTTGACTTCGACATTTTGATTTTAAAGTTGATTAAATTGATACATTTAAACGACAAACCATAAGGAAACTTGGTTTTAATCAACTTTAAGAATTACAATTAGCTTGTTAGAAAATCTCCACAGTAATGACATATAAATTATATATAAAACTATAATAGAATTATTGTGCCAGTAGTATAGTAGTAAGGAGTATACATATCACCCATGCTGGCTCGATCGCTCTGTGGTACACCAGACCACAGAGCCATCCCGCCACCAGGAAGATCGCAGGCGTCGCTGCCCCTTCGCTTGGTCTCTGTTACACAGAGCACGTCTAGCTGTTTGTCCGCCATGACGGATATCAGCTCGTGCAACTTACCTTCCACACAACCTCTTACATTCCACGTGCCCACCCGGCACTCCGTTCTCCTCGACTCGCCTAACTGGGCAAGGCGTGATGGGTGGCGGCCCCCATCGCCGCTAATTAAATACGCCAGTTATAAATTCCTAATTCACGCCAGGGCCAAACAAAAAACGCCTTATCAAAGCAATCATCATTCTACTGCTCTTATCCCAATTCAGGTCGCAATATATACTCCTCCGTCGTATATATTGCAAAAGTTATTGACAATAGTTACATGACCGGCCGCCTTCCTGAATTTAATCCTCCTTATGAATATAATTGTTGATCAAACGGAGACATCTACGAGCAAAGTAAGGGTTGGTGGTATTCGTATCCGCTACTACAAAGCATAATTCTCTAACCCATAATAAGTGCAAATGTTAATTTTTAGGGTTCCGAACCTCAAAAGGAAAACACGGAACCCTTATAGGATCACTTTGTTGTCCGTCCGTCCGTCTGTCCGTCTGTCCGACTGTCCGTCTGTCTGTCTGTCAAGACCCTTTTTCTCAGGAACGCGTGGAGGAGGTATCAAGCTAAAATTTATAACAAATACTCAAGTCTACTGTCCCTTAAGGCTGTAAAAAAATTAAAATTCTAAAACAACGCAATCAAAAGATACAGGCGTTTATGCCGCAAATTTCCGCAAATTTTCGACACTCCCAAAGGAATCAAAACCTACAGGGTACTTCCCGTGAACTCAGAATCTTGAAATTTGGTACAAAGCAACGTCTTATAGCATCGATAAAGGAAAAATGGCAAAAACAGTAAATTTTTAATTACATCATATAATAAAAATATTTTTAAAAATTTTAAACTTACCACCGGTTATTTTTTCACATTAAAGAAGAATTTACGGTTTAGTTTAGAACATCAACCAAATTATTATCAAAAATCAAGTTTTCAATTATCATGTCCCCCTTTATAATATGAAGTCATAATAACGCCGTATATAATATGCTAAACAATTAAAAATATTTTTTTTCGTTTGCACCATTTTTATTGCAGGTATGTTTTGTTCTGCATAGTTGCCAGCATTTTAAAACTGTATTAATCGATTTTACGATTTTGGTTATTTTTACATTTTTATTTATTGCTACAAATCTGATTTCTTAACCTTAGTTAATAACATACAGTTACCATATATAGGTTCTAAATAAAATGGATTATAGCATATCAGTCATAAACATGTTTTTTAAACATGAAACTTTTTTGCCAAGCAATATTTTTGGATGCAAGATATATTGCTATTGGAGATACCATTCTATGGCTACAAGATTTTTAAATGATACTGAACAACCAAATAAGAACAAAACGATCAAGGCGGCAAACTGTAAATAATAAGCTAAGGGATTCCCCTTAGATTATTGCACTATGGAGTACGGTTTCGCGTTGTGCATAAATCAAAGATACCTTGTTTTGTTGAGCTTTTAATGTATATTCTATTACAATAAAAAATATAGCCCTACATGGCCGGGCTACTGCACAAAAAGCCTATGAAGCTCATTAAATTAAATTCAAAATCATTAAATTAGGTTATTTTTTTCACACGTTTGCCGACTTGGACGTTTTTATTTTGGTTGATCAGTATCATTTAAAAATCTTGTAGCCATAGAACGGTATCTCCAATAGCAATATATCTGGCATCCAAAAATATTGCTTGGCAAAAAAACTTAATGATTAAAAAACATGTATATGACTAATATACTTTAATCTATTTTATTTAGAACGTATATATGGTAACTGTATGTCATTATTCTAAGGTTAGGAAAATCGATTTGAAGCAATAAATAAAAACGCAAAATCAACTCAGACCCTAAAATCGATTAATACAGTTTTAAAATACTGGCAACTATGCAGATTATGCAGAACAATACATTAAAAAATGGCGCAAACGTAAAATACTTTTTTATTGTTTAGCATATTATATCCGGCGTTATTATGACTTTATATTGTAAAGGGGGTTATGATAATTGAAAACTTGATTTTTGATAATAATTTGGTTGATATACTAAACGAAACCATAAATGGGCATACCCCTTTGATCGTATTATTTTGTGTAAAAAACCGATAGATGACCTAAAAGCGGATTTTTTCATTAGACAAATAAAACGTCATATATTGTCACTGCCGTTGACATTTGTACGCTATGATTGAAAATGTATAATTTTTCTGTTTTATTATTATTTAAATGTTTAACCAATGTCTCCGCATACTGCATTTATCTCCACAAGATTTTTGAAATAAATGGTGGCTGCATTAATTATTTGATTTGTGTGTGTGTGTCTGTATAAAGGTATGCATATTTCAGTGTATATTCTCTATCCATTATCTTATAGAGGCTTCTCAATAATATAAATCCGCCGGAATAACGACTTTTCTGCAGAGTTACTGCCATCTGATCTCGAATAATCCTGAGTGGTATTGATAGAAAAATTATTCACAACACTATAATTTCTTATAATGCAGACAATCATACTGTACGTTATTAATGTTCATGGCAGGCATTAACCTCTTGCTGAAAAACGGGGTTCAAATAGAATTTCTTTCTTTTCAATTCTTATAGTACTACTGTTGATTACGGGATTTTTTAATAAAGAAAATTAGTCTAATTCACTTCGCGGGCCATACTGATTGGCATAGCATAATACAAGATTTCTTCTCTTGCTTAAGTTTTCTACATATGTACATTGTATATTTTCTACATATGTATGTAAGCAAATATGCCTACATCCTTTTTACTTAATTGTTTTATATAAACCTATGGTAATAACATATACCTAATATTGTCATAAAATAGTTCTGCTGTATAATTGGTTACTTAACATGCTTCTTTGCCTGTCTAATATACTATGAATAGTAGTGAATATTTACTAATAGATACAAATATGATTTCAGCTGTGCTTGCATACTGTTGGCTTATCATTCGATTTAAAGCTTTGCCTTCTATTGAAAAGGCTTCAGGCACCACTGTTATTGCTATAGCATGCTCATGCCTGCCTCAATATTTAATCATGAATCACTAAAGCTACTATGAAATTTTAAAAAAAATGCCAGTTTGGTTAGAAATATGCAGTGGTCCATTATTCTGTCATAAAGAAAACAAATACACAGATGGATACAATATCAGGTAAGACCTAAATGAATGTATATTTAACACTTTTGGTTGATAATGTTATTATATGATTATTATATTAGTTACTTAAATTTTTAATTTTAAATTAAATTACCATTGTAATAAAATCTTTAGTTTATTTTAATTTGTGGGCCCATATATATCTTTGTGAAAGGCATGATTTTCTACCCTTTGCCATCCTTAAAATGTTTTTTGCATAATAATTATTATTTATTTATTGGAATGAGGGGTTTATTGTACGTTGCTGGATATATCGAGAATTTCTTGTAATTTGTTTTGTTTTCGATTGTTTTATCATTTATATTGTTACGTTTTCTAAAGGACCAAACGTTTTTTGAGTTATTCCATATAAATAAATAATACTAATTTACAGGAGAAAGTATTAAAGCATTTAATTACCACTAGAGGTCGCTTTAAGAAACACAGCGCCATCTATTGAATAATTTGTGATCGTGGCATCTTTATACTATTATTAAATACAGCACCATCTTTGGAACCCAGTACTCAATTAAGTAAATTAAAACCTTAATTGCACATCTATCTTAATTTGTAGTATACTATCTATGATTCGCACGAACGCCTAGTTGCTGTTTGCACGTGTACCGAAATAAGTAAAATTTGCGACAATTTCTCTTTGATATTGTTTATTACTGATTCGTTTGTCAATTTCAAAGATATATTTATGGCTGTAATTGCATTAATTGTCAACGAAAATACAATTTTACATAATATAATACCTATGTCTCCCGATGGAAGTTGTTTATTTCATGCAATAGCGAAAACGGTTAATTTTGCACTGACTATCTACAGGCAGCGTGACTGAGTCGTCTAAGGCGCTGGTTTTAAGCATCATAGGCATGGGTTCGAATCTCACTGCCGTTAAACTCTTTTTGCAATTTATTTTTGGAAAATTTATTTCCATCCATCCATCCGCCCATAAACGTCCACTGTTGGACATGGGCTTCCCCACGAGAATGCCATTCGCAACGGTCCTGTGCCACCTGCATCCAACGGTTTCCTGCGACCTTCACAATGTCATCAGTCCACCGAGTGTGGGGTCGTCCTACGCTGCGTCGTCTGATTCGTGGTCGCCACTCGAGAACCTTTCTTTCCCAACGGTTGTCGGTTCGTCGAGCGATGTGGCCTGCCCATTGCCACTTCAACGTACTAATTCTTCGGGCTATGTCGGTTATACTCGTTCTTCTACGGATTTCCGTATTCCGGATTTTATCACGTAGAAAAATACCGAGCAAAGCCCCCTACATAGCACGCTGAGCGACTGTGAGCCTTTTTATGAGGCCGACATTTAGAGATCACGTTTCAGTGCCGTAAGTCATCGCTGGTAACACACACTGGCTTTAGACCTTTGTTTTCAGACACTGCGGAATATTAGACGAGAAGATCGTCCTAAGTTTCCCGAACGCTGCCCAGCCGAGTTGGATTCGTCGGCTGACCTCTTTCTCGAAATTGGATCTACCTAATTGGACTATTTGTCCTAGGTAAACATAGTGATCGACAACTTCGAGAATTGCATTCCCAACCACGACCGTTACAGAAATGACATGGGCATTAGACATGATTTTCGTCTTGTCTATGTTCATTTGCAGCCCTACTAGTTGGGAGGTCTTACTGAGGTCATTGAGCATGGTGCCAAGGTCCTCCAGGGATTCTGCCATGACTACGATATCATCTGCGAATCGAAGGTGAGTGATGTATTCGCCGTTGATGTTGATGCCGAGTCCGGTCCAGTCTAAGAGCTTGAAGACATCTTCCAGCGCAGTGGTGAACAGTTTCAGAGAGATAACGTCTCCCTGTCTCATGCCTTTCTGCAACTGGATCGGTTTCGTACTCTTATCCTGGATGCGGACCGACATAGTAGCGATTTTATACAAACACTTCAGCACTTCGATATATCGATAGTCAATTTGGCACCTCTGAAGGGACTGCAGCACTGCCCAAGTTTCGACAGAATCAAAGGCTTTCTCATAGTCCACAAACGCTAGACACAGAGGCCGATTATACTCCTCGGTCTTCTGTATAATCTGGCGTAGCGTATGGATGTGGTCTATGGTACTATAACCTTTTCGGAAACCGGCTTGTTCGGGCGGCTGGAAGTCGTCTAGCTTGCGCACAAACGTGTACTTTAAATGTTTTAATAAATTAGTAGTTTTGATAAATAGGTGTAACTTGAATTAATATCAAAGTAAAAAAAAATAATTAATATAAAAAAAAATACATACTGCATAAATAGAAAATAAATAAATAATTATAATTGCATAAGTTGATAAAAAATGCTCTGCAATAGCTTTTTTTAGTTTTACGGCACCCTTCGTGCGCGAGTACAACTCGCATTTGGCCGATTTTTTATGTATTTCGACAGTTTAAGAATATTATATCTTATCTGTAGTTCTCAATGAAGTATATATGGCGATGTATTTTATTTTTCGTAACGTTTTAATCAAATTCTTCATCAATACAATAGACCGATTGACATTTTAAAACACTATAAATAAATTGTAATTAATATACCTACATCTAAAAGCAGTATTTGGTAGATCGATCTTTATTCAATCAAAATTCCCGAGATCATTGGTGCCTTTTAACTCTAAAGGAAGTTTGAGAACAATTTCACCTTTGACGATTTTCCAAGTTTGAAGCTTCTGAGGCATCTTACAATGCTCGTCACACTCAAAGGCGAAGGCATCAAATAATTAATTATAATTAATCACCCGTCAAATTTAAGCAAATTTCATTAAAACTTCATTCAGATCGTAAGCAATACTTTCGAGGACAGTAACTTTAAAGATCGTTTATTTTCAAAACGTTGATTGTCATTCCAAGGGACGAATTCTAACTCTGTTGTCCAAATTCCGACCTTTGCCATCAACTCAGATATAAAATGGAAAATGTGATCATTAAAATGTAAACTGGAGTGAAAGTGGAAAAATATATGAGATACTCTTAAAACTATTTCGGATGCGTTCCGATTCGGTGGTAGTATATTAGATTTATCAGAATTAAATTAAAAAAAAAATGTCATAGTATTGGTGAGTAAATTTTTAGTCTGACCGACTTCTCACTGTATTTTTTTTATATACTGACAAAGAATTTGTTGCAAATAAGTAGGTCAATGTTTAATAGTAATTACAGTAGCGGATAAAAAACTTCTATAATAACGATGACTGGTGGGAGGTGAAATAAGTCTTTGAAACTTCGGACAAATAAAAAAAACTTAGGTACGAACTTTATAAAAATCGTAAAAATAGTTCTATGTGGATTTTATGTATATGTTTTTTTTTCTATGGGTTGAAGTAAGGATGTTAGCCTCAGATGCCTGTTTCATCCTTACGCGGACTAGTGGCGACGCAGAGGGCTCTTAACCTAACACATATAAGCAACGAAGTCTAAAGGGACCCCCTATGAAGTACGAACCTCCGCTTGTAGCGTAAGAAGCTTAGAAAATGCTAAGGACAACCGATGTAAATATGGAGTCACCAAAGACAAGAACTCGGTACTGATGGACAATTCAACTGATAATATATATTCGATTTATTAAGGGGCTACGCGCAGTCTCTTCTATTGACCCGGATATTTTGAGCAGAGGCAGAGCAGACCATAGTAAAAAAGAAAATAAATTATCAGATTGAGCCAATTTAGTGTGAGCTGTCCTGTCAATATGTCATATCTTATGAAAAACCCGATTACGAAGCGAAAAATGATGTCACAAGCGGGATTCGAACCCGCGCCTATTAGGATTCCGGCCCAATCGTGCTGCCACCACACCACTGTGAACTATTGTAGGACATGCAAATCTCGTTTCGTGTCATATTTACGTCTTTAAGGTGACGTATGCCATCTATCCGACAATGTTTACACATTGTTATAGGCTTAATACTTCAAACTTTGCAGTTAGAATTGTATTAAACGATGACACAACCTTGTTATTCAAATTACTGAAATTTAGCATTTAATATGCTTAATTATTTATAAAAACCCGATTACGAAGCGAAAAATGATGTCACAAGCGGGATTCGAATCCGCGCCTATTGGGATTCCGGCCCAATCGTGCTGCCACTACACCACCGTGAAATATTGTAGGACATGCCATTCTCGCTTCGTGTCATATTTACTTGTATTTAACGATGACACAACCTTGTTATTCAAATTACTGAAATTTAGAATTTAATATGCTTAATTATTTATAAAAACCAGCACAGCACAATTGGGCCGGAATCCCAATAGGCGCGGGTTAGAATCCCGCTTGCGACATCATTTTTTTTTCGCTTCGTAATCGGGTTTTTATAAATAATTAAGCATATTAAATGCTAAATTTGAGTAATTTGAATGTCATATCTTTTTAAACATAAGTTTCTTTTAATTGATATTCTTACCTTCTTGATATCAACTCCAAGTACAGCACTCATGTAAAGCGGTATTTCAGTCATGATCAATATATACGATGTTGAACTGCCAGCATGTGTGGCGAACAGGCCCCAAACAGCTGGACATTTTAATATCTCACGCCATGGAATCTTGCGTTTCTAACAAATAGAGTAAAATTTATAAGGAAATCTAGGAAAAAGCTTGTCGATTTATTTGTTTGAATTCTATAATCTCAGTTAGTACAAATTGGATGCCAAAATTTTTATCAGCTTCAATGGATATGAGTGGCAGTTTCTACAAATGTTAGCAATTCGGATAAAACATATAGATAAAACACATGCCGGATGAACAACGACGTGGCATGGTAAAGCCAGATGAAAAACTTCTTGGTATGTTGATATTAAGCAGATATGCCAGATGTGCAACACTGCGGTATAGTTAAGCATTTATGCCAAATGACCAACTCGGAAAGTACAATTAATGGATAATAATTTATCTTATGATTTTGATATTTCATCTGTCTCTGTTTTAAACTGCAAATTAAAATTCATCTATGAAGTAATGAATCTCATTTAGAAATGTCACTATGTAACGTCGGGATCAATTAAGAAGGAGCTGTTTTGACAGCTCGTTAAAACTCACTAAACTTCCTCTTATTTAGAAATTAATTTAATATTACTGTCAATTTTACTTATTTTGACATTTAGATGTTAATAATTTGATTAAAATGGAAAGTGTGATTTGCTTTAGTTATTAAATGGTTCTTAAAGCTTTATGATTGGTTAAAAGATGTATTTTAATAATGAAGATTATAACTTCAAAGAAGTTAGGCGTGCTTTATTGGCGTTTACTATTAGAACATTTTCAACAACAGTATTATATCTGGAACAAAAGTTGCTAAAACTTTTAACTATCTATTGGGCACTAGAAATAAATATCCGCTTAATTACATAGAGATGTATGAAACAAAACGGCTAGATTAAAAGTAAATAAATTACATCTCCAGAATATTCTACTATTAGAAACCAAGTCTCTTCTATAATATAATGGCAATTTATCTACCATACCGCGGTGATCAATTAGCTTAGTATAGGGTTTTATTTCGAGTTTCCTTTAACTTAAGGTGAATTAGCTTATAATACCTGATTCGTCTTTTATGACACTCACAAAGACAAGAACTTTTAGGGAACTGGATTTTTATTAAATGCTTCTTACTTTAGGTACAATATCGGCGTTTGCACCCTCCGTTATAAAAGCAATTTCCTTTGAAGAAATTCTTGAATGTTCATGAGGAGATGCCGCTCCCAGCCAGCCAAGTAGGCAACACATTAGTAAACTCAAAGCTCCAAACATCCAAAATGACGCTGGCCAACCCAATGCAGGAGTACCAGAAAATAATCCTGATACTTGGAAAGCTAGAATCGTGCCAGCTTGAGATCCTGGGAAAACCAGAAGACTTTTTTCATTCAGAATATAGTAAAATTTTATATAAACATTGGAAGTAGTTATAATGCTCGTAGGTATTAAAATACATTCTAGATTATAAATTTAATTACTAAATATATCTGGTCAAGCAGCCTGCGGGTCATGTAGTGAATGAGCAAAATCTTTGGTTTCATAACCCATGAAGCTGACCATATACAAAATGGCAGTTATTACTTTTGGTGGCAACTGAGTAAGCGGCACACCTGATGGTAAGTGCATGGGGTCTTTGCAATACCAGAGATATATCTAGGCTATTGCCTACCAACAAAACTCCAGCCAGAATGCTAGGTTGCCGACTCTCTCGCTCACTGAATGAAGTGCATGAGCACATTGCCATTGCTCAGACTTCGATTTTCTGCGACAGTGTGATACTAAACTGGACAGAGCGGCCCGCGGCTGTAGACAGAAAACTGTGAACAGTATGGTTCTGCCACTACTAAATTGTCACTAAATGGCAATGAAAAATAATATGACCAATATTAAAAGAATAATTTCATGAAAATCATACCTGAATATATATAGCTACTCAAACGTCCCCGTTCACTAAGAGGTGACCATTTAGCCAGCAACGTGTGAATGCTCGGATAGAAAGCTGCTTGTGTCATGCCTTGTATAAAGCGGGTGGTAGATAAACCTATCCAACCTCCCTGGAAAAAAAATGTAAATCATGGTGTTTTATCATCATCTTAACTCATATATCGCATGGTTCAGTTTGAGCCTCAACCATAGTGGCCGTGACAATTGATCTAACATTCATTTTATTTCGAGGTTTTTGGAGTGACTTTTTTTTTGTTGATTATGGTGGCAAGAGAGCAAGCAGCAACTCTGATGATAAATGTTACTGTCGCCTATGGACCTTTGCAATACAAAGAGTGTAGCTAGGCTGCTGCCTACCAATACAAACCCACCCAGCTGGGCTTCCGGTTCTTTCGATCACCGAACGAAGCGCAACAGCACATTGCCATTACTCAGCCGTCAATCTTCTGCGAGAGTGTGGTACTACCCCGGACGAACCGGCCCACGGCTGTAGACAGCGGACAGTCAACAGCGTGGTCCTACCACTATTAAAGTTATTTAAAATTAATAGTAAGGATAGGATACAAATCAGACTTGGAACAATAATATTTGAATCGCACAAAGTATTGTTTTGGATAGAATCAAGAATCTGGAACGATTTTTTTTTTGATTACTTTTTAATCATTTTGAATTTTATGTATGTTTTTTTTATAAAACTTATTTATTTAGGAAAATTTGTAATGTATTGTCATTAATACATGCCAGTATTTGGATTTTCTGTAAGACAAATAGTGTAGATTAATCTACCAAGAGATAATTAAAAAATCCGAAAATGCGAAAATCCGCTAATATGAAACTAAAAGTTATCTGTTGAAATATTAGTGTGACATTATCATCAAAGATTCCTAAATTTTAGGTTACGTCCATAACATTGAAATTAATTAACGTTTTTGATATTAGGTGATAACTGAAATTAATAATATGAAAATTTTAATTATCACCTAACATGATATAACTGACACATAATATCAATGCTATATTCTTTGTAGGTTATGCTTTAAGAGTTACTTAAGCTTTAGGGTTCATAAATAGAAACAAGAATACCTACATCAACTCTATTTATTTCACCGCTAATAAATGTTCGGGTACAAAAAAAAAATCGTACCAAATTAGAGCACGGCCCTTCTACAGATGAGGGCAATTAACCTAAATTATAACATGGTCGAGATGTGTTTTCCTTCTTTTACGGCAATAAAATCTTAATTGTAAGGATACGATACCGATAGGAAAGAAAGGCGATAGAAACAATTCTTTTATTTGTCCATAATTGCGCACGAGATGGCTCACGCCAATGCAAAACCTGCCCAAAATTCTCAAGCACTGTTTGAGCGGGCCACTGGTATCCGTTCTTTGTCATTAGTTGTCCGTCTGTCTCTATGAATATACTTGAAGATATATGCATTCATCCATCCATCCACTGCCCAGTCGCGTCCACTGTTGGACATATAGTGGTATAATATGATAATCTTCACGATTCGCAGGCGAATTAAGGATCATGAGATGTTTTAGATTTTACTGCAAAATGGTGTTACCAATTCTTCTGGCAAACTCTGAACTGATTTTTGCAATTCCTTCAGAATAGTAAAGTGTAATAACGTAATGTATTCTCAGGGAAAGTATTTATGACACCGAAGACAAAGATCAGGTTTCAGTGGCCCACTCGCACGGGGTGGGCCTGTGGGGTCATGCGCAGCTTCATCTGTGGCCCCGGACGGATTTAGGGTGTGTGTGTGACCAGACCATAGCCCGCCACAAAAAAGGGGGTAAGTACTCATACTATATGGCATATTTAAGGGGAAGGCCGTTTTGTACTACGGTTGAACAAAATTAGACCTTTTTCTATACTGCGAGTGCTTATCTCGGATTAAAAAATCTTTTTGTACTTTTTAATATATGGCAAAATATGTGATATTACAAAAAAATTATAACGTTTGTTAAAAACGCACGATAGACGTGCGGCTTTCGTTCTATACATTATTTTAATTATTCATTAACCACTTTTCAATAGCAAGCACTGTGGTTACCGTACATTTACTTGGATAAAATCTATACTAATACTAGCCGACCCAGCGCACTTCGTTCCGCCTAACAGTTAATGAATGAGCAAATTTCGATTAGTTCAAAATTATTAAGTAAAAAAAAATCGTGGTACACTACAAAACGAACATTTTAATCGACGATTGTAGATATTTGACGTGCCCCACGATTTTATTTTAGTCTAATCAATGCGTATGTTTAAAATTTGTATATTTCAATACAGTGCATTTTTAGGAATTTATATGAACATAGTTATTTCCACTAATTGAGTAAGTTATGAGTTACTTTATTTCAAAAATGTAACAATGTACCTATACATATTGGTACCCACGACTGTATCTATTTAATTATTTTTTATCTTTTATTACATTTATCTGCAAAATTACCATGACTGTTTATAATAAAACCGTTTAACTTAAAAATTATTTTTACTTTTATTACTTTAAAATTTTTAGTTTTTATTTCTAATTCTATTTAATTCTATTAAGACATCATTATTGCAAGGTTTCTTGGCTGTTAATTTATTACATTCTAACTCCTCGATACGTAATCCCTCCAAAGATTTCACTCTACTAAGAACCGCGTAGGCCTGGCCTTCCTCAAATAGTTTTGCGCCTAAGTATACGACTGCGTGATCCACAGTGCTGCCTTGCATTTTATGCACCGTGGAAGCCCATGACAATATTAAGGGCAACATTCATCTTTCAGCCGTACCGTAATTAAACTTGGCTGGCAACTGTATGTCTTTCGTTTTTGACATATCATTTTTATCCACCGTAACGCCACACAGTTCTTGACACGATACGAAATCTTGACTTGGGTGAGAGTTTCAGATATTGAATTATCCGTCATTTTATAGCAGCGGCCATCTTAGATTTTGATTTTGTATAGTGCACTGTATTTTACTTATCAAGCCCTTTCATTTGATACCCATATTGATGGGATTGAAAAAAATAGATTATCCGCCATCTTAGATTTTGATTTTATATAGTGCACAGTCTTTTACTTGTCAAGCCCTTTCATTTGATACCCATATCGATGGGATTGAAAAAAAAATTGGTTATCTGCCATTTTGTTACGGCGGCCAACTTGAATTTACAATAAATTTTTGTATACATAATTGTATTGTCACCAGAACCAAAGGCGTATACCTACCATATTTCAGATTAATCGGTTGTCAGGAAGAGAGTGAAATTTTAATTACTAAATTTGATCCAAGGAAAAAAACAAACGGAGTAAGCTATCAGTTGCGTTTGTTACATCATTAACAGATAAACGTTTTGAACTGATGTTTTTTTAATGTTTTTTTTTTGTTTATTAATATCATATTTTAGTATCCTATATCCTATTCCCGACAACAACAATATCAAAAACATAAATATCATAAAAATTGGTTCAGCCGTTCTCGAGTTATAAGTGTTGTAACTAACACAACTTTCTTTTATAGGTATATATAGATTATAAATGGGAAAGTAACTCTGTCTGTCTGTCGCTCTTTCACGCCAAAACTATTGAACTGATCTAAATGAAATTTGGTACAGAGATAGTCTAGAGCCTGATAACAAACATAGGTTACTTTTTAATGCAAAAAAAAGGGTTGTTAAGGGGATGAAAAGTTGTAAGGAATTATCGTCCTTTTTAAAGCCAGAAGCTTGAAACTTATTTTTAGGTTATTGATTAGATATAAATAAATATGACATTAGAATTTCGTAAAACGTTTACCCTTAAGGGTTAAAATAAAAATAGGGGATGATAAACTTTAGGAAAGGTACCTTTTACGTGGGCGAAGCCGAGAGCAGAAGCTAGTTATGAAATAAAAAAAAGCGTAGAATGCGTCTTAAATTCGCAATAAAAAGAGCATAATCGACTACTATATCGCATACTTACTTTTTTTACACAGTGAAAAAATAACTTTTCGTCACCTAATATACCCATGTTGGGTGGATCAGAATTTTAAATTCCTCTTCCAAGAGATTTCATTTTAAAAAATATAATGTTTGATTTACCTAAGTAGATCTAAATCTGAAGTAAAACTATTTTTAGGAATTCTATCCCGTGTGATTTTGAATTTCCTGACGTTTCGAACACTTTACAGGGTTCATGGTCACGGGAGGATAAAATTGTCTCACATTCACTATGTCATCGTCATTAGAGAGATTACTATCTACCCGCTACAGTATTAATTATTAAATTTCATATAAATTCATTGTCGATACAAAAAGTAAGTATAAATGAGGGTTAAAAGTTAATAACTAATATTGTAGGGGGTAGATATAAATCTCTGTAATAACGTTGAAAGTGAGACACACTAGTCCTCCCGTGACCATTGTTGACGCGAACTACGACTGCCTGCCTATGTGTGTGTCAAGCGCACACAGGAGCGCAAATCGTGAATAGTAACTTCGGCAAACATCGCACAACATTCGCTCACTAGACTCGACCGTACTCATACGTCAAACAAATTAATGTAAAATTATTTTCAAAAATAAACGGCATCGAACCCGAGAGAGTCATTTATTTGAACCCACCTACGACGACCCCCCCAAACAACTATAAACGCTGTAAAGTGTCGGGATATTAAATATCAAATACCAACGCAATATAATCCGTAAAAATAGTTTTATTGCTAATGTGTGTAATACTTGCATAAACATCGGAAACCATTATACTCTGGTCTGATAATACTTACGAACATAGAAATCCATGGTGTACTAATAGACAATATCCCATTAACAGCTAACGCTACCATTAAGGGTATCTTTCCCCCTATTTTCTGTGCTATCAATCCCATGGGTACTTGCATACTTGTGTAACCAACGAAAAATGCAAAGGTTATAATTTCTTGTGTACTTTTGTTCCAGTCATATGTCTGAAAGAAGAAAAAAAAAAATGTATAGATAAGACCCTGCGCTAAGAAACTAATTCTTATATTATGGGGGATTGTATAAATATAAAATTATTCTAAGCTCAAATATATCCCACTGCTGGGCTCGAGTCACCTCCAAAATTGAAGAGAATTGGACTTACTATGTGTGACAGATCACTGATATGTGTGACACTATAAGGTTTTATGTCGAGTTTTCCTTCTCTTACATATAATTATGTATATCATATCCCTTAGTAATATTTTACGACACCCTTGGTTTAAGATAAGTAGGTGAATTGTATTCTTACTCCAGAGCGAGTCTCTCCCTTTACTCCAAGATAGTTGAGAAGAGTGATGGCTGCTCTAGTAGTTAAGTCTTGATCGGGTGCATTTTTTTGCGATCTGTTCTGGCCATAATCTTTTATATTGTATTTGAAGTTTTCATTATATCGAGGTTCAAAGGGTATTACACTGGAGCTAATTATTACTGATCACTATATTTTTATAAAATAACCAAAGTCACCAAAGAAATAATAATAATAGACAAACCGAGTTTTTTGCCGGATCATCTTAGTAGCGGTTAGCTACGGATCCGGTAATAATTTATTTGATTAATTTAAAATGTTAAAACTGACAATGTCTAAGTCCACTCGCAGGTTTATATATAATGGATTATGCTTATTATGGAGGATTAGTCTGGTCGCTCTTGGAGCGAGGCCACCGCGTAAGGACGACGCCCTGATATCGAGACTTATTTTTAGGTCGAGATGACAGGGGGGTCGAGTCGAGAAGATACCCGTGAGGGTAGATCGCCAGGTGGGCCATCGAAGAAAAATGCCGCGTTCCGATGACCCACTCGCACGGCGTCCAGAGGTGCATTTTATGGCTGGTCTACGGGGTCATGCGCCGCTTCCCCTGTCGCCCCAGATGAACTAGCGGGGCGCGACGTACCGTAGCACGCCGCCAAAAAAAAAGAGGTTTTATATATAATAAATGAATTTGAATCATCACACGAAATACATATAGTTAAAGGTCATTAATAACATGAGAACTGTCATTTTTGGATTTCACAAAATATTATTTTGCATAAAAATTGAACTTGCTAATTATTGGCACGATAACTCGATATTTTTAACCGACTTCAAAAAAGGAGGAGGTTCTCAATTCGTTTCTTTTTTTATGTTTGTTACCTCATAACTTTCGACTGGGCAAAGCGATTTTAATGATTATTTTTTTATTTGAAAGCTGGAGCGTTCCGTGTTGTCCCATTTCAATTTGGTCCAGTTCTGGCAATGGCATCCATGAGAAAACCATATAAGTCTAAAATTAGCATTAAGTATGAGTGCGACAAATGAACGAGTAGCTCAAGCCCCGCTACTAATAAAACAACCTGTGTGTGTCTGTAACACTATAAAGTTAAAAATAAAAATAAAAAAACTACGTTCAAAAACCGACTTAAAAGACTGAAAAGTGCATAATAACTTAAAATACTATCATTTGTATGTGCTATCTATTGTTAAGTTGGAAGTCAGTGCCGCTATCGGTATCTTTAGTGTAGGAATTTCATTACAGTAAGTACCTAAACTGTTTAAAATTTTGTTTAGGGCTTGGCACCGATTTCAAACCTATCAATAGATAGCACACACAAATGATAGTATTTTAAGTTATTATGTACTTTTCAGTCTTTGAAGTCGGTTTTTTAAACGTAGTTCTTTTATTTTTATAATCACTACACCACCTGTGCAGTCGTTATCTTTCCTTATCATTATTGACGCAATTAAATTTCATAATATCATTTGATTGTCTGATCTACCTACTTCTGTAGTTACTGAATTATCTTTAAAACTGTAATTTAAACTTAAATTATAAGGTAATATGGTAAATATTTAATTGTAGAATCCAAATATATTCATTACTATATTTTGTTATTGATATATGAATGTTTAAATAAGCATTTTGTATGCACTTTGATATGAGATTTTGAAACAACTTGATTTAAAAGAGGCCAGCTTGAGTTTTAGCTTTTTGCTATGTGGTGTAGCTACGAATCCTATCAACTTTTATTTTAATCGTGGATATTGTAAAAGAGGGCTAAGAGCTTTATATCAACTCGAGCCAATACCACCTGATACCGTTTGGTCATCAATTACATTCACAAGAAGGGTTGACGTGAGGCAGACGGCTGGTCATAAATTTATTACCAATGATCTTTGTAATATATACGATGGAAGAGGAGTACATATTGCAACGATCCCATGTAATTAGCTAAGGAGTAGCAGATGAGCTCGAATTTTACCGCTTCACAGCAGAGATTATCTCCTGAACGTAAACCTATTTTTAAGGATTTTATCGCGTTTGTATGTTATTTGATTTTTAATTACTGGTAATTAAAAATATCTGGATATTTCGTACATTTTACAACGTTCATAGTTATAGTTCATATTTGTGAGGATGGACTAAAGTGTCTCACCAAAACATTGTTATTACAGAGATTTATATCTACCCGCTACGGTATCAGTTATTAAATTTTGACCCATATTTTTCATACAAATTCATTGCCAGTGCAAAAAGAAAATGATTTTGCATGCAAAATTTTATATTGTTTATGATCAGATATTAATAGACATTTAATTTATGATAGTTTATATATTGTGAAGATTTATTATTTTAAACAATAATAAATTTATTAAGCTACCATTGAATCAGAACGCCACACTGAAAAAGATCCGGCAAGAAAACTGAAAAGGCACAATACTAGTTAGTGATTTTAAGCGGCGGCTTACTTAATAAAATTCATGGTTCCGAGTGATCGAATGGGGTTAAAAACCTGTAGAGAGTAATTAAAACTGATAGAGAAAATTAGTTTAAAACTTGTAGAGAGGCTGACAAATTGGGGCGATATCCAAACGTTTTATTGACAAGACGTCGAATGGTTTACTATTTGAAAGGGTAAAACGCCGAACGATTGCGATTAGCTGTAATGACTATGTCCAGCTTCGTGAGTTTTTTGTTATTAACTTTCAAGCTAGTACTTAGTAAAGTAAGGGAATATATTAACCATACAAAAATTATAAAACTCGTGTCCACTTATTTTATTAGAATAAAACCCCTCCATGTATATATTTAATCCAATCCCTATTTATATAATATTTAATGCAATCCCTATTTGTCCTCCACTGTCTCGAAGGATCTGCTTAGGGTCTCCTATAATAGAGAGAGAAAAAAAAATAGGTCCGACCAAAACTATTTATTAAATATTTTATTTTGCTTGAGCACAAACAGCCAACTTGTTGGTAGGAGAAAGCTGTTCTCTGTTTATTAAGAAAATCTATAGTAAGGTATGTTAAGGAATACCTAATGTACTATATGGCTTCCCGTGATGAAAATATAAAAATACAGTTGCCGACTTTGTTTATTTACTTGTTGCTTGATCACCAGAGGAATTGTTAACGACGTTCTCTTGAGCAATAAATTACTGCAATTTCCGACTTGATTGACGAGCATGCCGATTATGGCAATAATACGTCTACTGAATAATGGCACCATGTAGCGTTTTATGCAGGTAGTCTACATCCAGCAGTGGACGACTAGAAGCTGAGTGATGATGACAATGAAGATGGTTATCACGATATAGATGATGACGACAACGATGATGAAGATGACAATGAAAATAATGATGAAATTGACGATGCTAATAATGCTGTTGATAATAATGTTCAGAATTAGAAGCCATAGGGGGCATAGTCCGGAGCGTGCTCGTTCGCGTCCCCTGCCAGTCTAATTAGACTGCTAATCCGGCTCGAAATGCGTACCGCAATGCGGGTTAGGGCGTCCCCCGGAGGCGACGCGTACCGACCCGCCCCCGTCGGTACGAACATCGGCAGTTGCGGCGATGGGGGCCGCCACCCATCACGCCTTGCCCAGTTAGGCGAGTCGAGGAGAACGGAGTGCCGGGTGGGCACGTGGAATGTAAGAGGTTGTGTGGAAGGTAAGTTGCACGAGCTGATATCCGTCATGGCGGACAAACAGCTAGACGTGCTCTGTGTAACAGAGACCAAGCGAAGGGGCAGCGACGCCTGCGATCTTCCTGGTGGCGGGATGGCTCTGTGGTCTGGTGTACCACAGAGCGATCGAGCCAGCATGGGGGTAGGAGTGCTGCTGTCCTCTCGCTTGGCCTCAGGTGTGAAGGATTACGGAATGTATGATCCCAGACTTCTTTGGGTCCGTATAAAACTAGGTGTCACCAAGGTATTCATGGTTGTAGCATATGCTCCCGTAGGATCCTCGGTGGCATCAGACCTAGAGAAGTTTTGGGACAATGTTAGGGCAGTTCTGGATATGGCAGAAACCAGTGAACGCGTGATTGTATGCGGAGATTTGAACGGATGGGTGGGGACCAAGCGTCCCGACTATGAGGACGTACTTGGTCCATTTGGTGATAAGAGAGTGAACGACGCAGGTAGGCTCATAGCGGATGTATGCATGGAGAGAAACCTTATTGTGTCAAACACATTTTTCCAACATAAGGACATCCATATGTATACATGGAGAAGGAATGAACAGAAAAGCATAATAGATTTAATTTTGGTAGACAGTCGCCTCCGAAGCAAAATATTGGACGCAAGAGCCTACAGGGGCCCCACAGTCGACACGGACCACTATCTCGTTATTGCGAGATTTAGTGGTCTGTTCAGAAAGTGGAGGCACTGGCGAGAGCGTGTCCACTTCGGAGGGCTTGAAAGAATAAAGGTTGAAACGTTGCAAGAAGAGTGTGTAAGAGAAAAGTATGCAGAGGGTGTCCGAGAACGGCTGACGATGGCAAGCCAGCCGCAATCGGACATTGAAGAATGCTGGAGAGTATTGAAAGAGAGTATGGTAGATACAGCGAAAGAAGTATGTGGAAGTTCAAAGAAGCATAGAAAAACAAATGGTGATGCATGGTGGGATGCGGAAGTGGCAGCTTCCGTAGAGCAAAAGAAGAAAGCGTGGCTGGACTATGTCTCTTCTTTGAATCTGAATGACAGTATGACTGAACAGAAGAAAGAAATATATCGGCAATGTAAGAATGACACCAAGGCCTTAGTGAAAGAGAAACGTGATAGAGCAAGTATGAGTGCAGAAGATAGGCTGACTAAAAACTTCGAGGGTAACACCAAACTCTTTTGGAGGGAGGTGAAGAAGTCTCGGGGTGGTTGGTCAGCCTTCAGAATGAATAAAATAAGGTCTAAAGGTGGAGACATTCTTACACAAACACAAGACGTGTTAAGCCGATGGAGTGAATATTTTGGCGATATGTATGCGGATGCTACGGTTGGCGCCGGTGTTGGATGTGGTTTAGTAGATCAACATTCGACAACGGCGTCCTCCGATGGCATCAGTATGGATGAAGTTGAATGGGCGATAAGAAGTTTGAAAAATGGTAAGGCAGCGGGCATTGATATGGTGTCTGCCGAGATGATCAAGCTTGGTGGCTCTTGTGTCTGGGAGGCGTTCCTGTTGCTCCTCAATTTATGTTGGAGCTCGGGAATGGTTCCCAGGGACTGGAATAGCGCAGTCATCGTGCCTTTGTTTAAAAACAAGGGTTCACGTTATGACTGCGCAAATTACAGAGCCATAAGCTTGACCAGTTTGGCAGCAAAAGTGTATGGAAAAATTATTGAAAGGAGAATGAGGATGGTGTCCGATGGTTTACTGTGTGAGACACAAGGAGGTTTCAGGAGTGGAAGGGGATGCATGGATCAAGTGTTCTCTCTGCGCAACATTGTGGAGAAGCATCTGGCTCTAGGTCAGAGGGTTTTCTGCAGTTTTGTGGATCTGGAGAGAGCATTTGACACGGTTGTACGAAAGGAACTTTGGGACATTTTACCGGAGTATGGTATTAACGGTAAACTGCTACAGGCTGTGCAGTCCAGTTACATGGGCTGTAGAGCCTGTGTGCGGCTGGATGATGGAATGTCGCCTTGGTTTAACGTCAATATCGGCGTTAAGCAGGGGTGCGTTCTGTCAGCCAGGCTGTTTATCATATATCTGGATAAATGTCTCCAAAGGTTGAACGATATGAATGTGGGAGTCCAGATGGGCGACTCAGTGGTCACTGCTCTGCTTTATGCAGATGATGCAGTCCTGCTGGCACAGTCAGCGATTGACCTGCAGACCCTAGTCGACACAATGACAGAAGATTGTAAGAAAAGGGGTCTACGCGTGAATGTGAGCAAAACCAAAATAATGGTCTTTGAAAGAGATAAAACCAGAACAGATGTAAGAGTAACAATAGGTAATGATGTACTAGAGCAAGTGGATGAATTTGTATATCTTGGATGTGGATTTAGCCGAGATGGAAGGTACACCACTGATATAGAGCGAAGAGTGAATGCGGGAAATAGAGTGAACGGAGCGTTGGGGCAACTTCTCGGCAGACACCACCTCAGCCAGAAGGCACGTGTAGCAATACATAACGCAGTGCTTGTCCCAACATTACTGTATGGAAGCGAGAGTTGGGTATGCAGAAAAGAGTATGATAGTAAAATTAATGCGGTCGAAATGCGATCTCTGCGGAAAATCTGTGGAGTTAGGCTGACCGACCGCATTCGTAACGACGACGTAAGAGAGCGAGTAGGTATGAAAGAGAGTATTGGTGTAAAGATGCGAAAGGGAATGCTCCGATGGTTCGGACATGTGGAAAGAATGCCGAACGAACGCCTGGTTAAGAAGATATACAATGCGAAAGTGGAAGGATGTAGGTACCGAGGGAGACCGAGACTAACCTACCTAGACCAGGTCGGTCATGTACTGAAGGAAGGTGGAGTCAAGAGTCTCCGAAACCGGCGAGCGTGTATGAAGAGAATTATGAATGTTGAGGAAGCGAGTGAAGTATGCAGAGATAGAGTTCTCTGGCACTCTGTTCTCTCTGCCTACCCTGCAAGGGATATGGCGTGATGATATGTATGTGTGTGTATGTATGTATGTATGTAATTAGAAGCCAAATCAAGATATATGATCTGATGATGATGATGATATCTAGATATATGGGAGATCTCGGGATATCTCTGAGTCGATATATGGGATACCACTAGATAATAAAAATCGTATCTTATGGCACGAAATAAAGGAAAAGATTTTTATCCTTAATAAATTAAATATCTAAAACACACTGTATCTGAATTTGAGGTCTGGTATTGAAATTTCAGAGATTTAAATTTGATACTCACACGATAAACACTTCCAGTATTTTGCATTTTATGACAGTTTGCAATACTGGTATTAGTACCATTTTCATTTTGGGTAATATTACATCCATTGTGATCATGTTTAATCATAGCAACTATGAGAACGCTGAGTTGACTTCTTACTGCCAAGATAATTACTAGAGACATAAATATAAGAAATGCTTGCAAATGTCTGATTCCCAATCCCTTGGGAGCTGTGATGTGTGGCGGAGATTCTGTAAATAAAAATATTTTAAGTAAATCTTACTTCTGTTAACCACACAGCATAAACTATCGGTGGTAGAAGCTCCAAACAAACTTCTGTATATGTATTTGATAGGTAACTTTGTTTTATAATTCCATCTTTTAAAAGTTTTTGTAATCATTACGTTTACATCCTGCTGATAATAAAAATGTCCTAAAGTTAAAATGCCTTTTAACACTACTTTATAAAACTGTGTTATCTAAGCAAAATTCCTCAATGAACAAACTAGAAATTAAACCTTTATATAAAGTAACATGAAATAAATTATTTATATAAGATAAAACCACAACCAATTTGAATATTATGATAATTATAGTGTGCTTTATAAAACCCGATTACGAAACGAAAAATCATGTCACAAGCGGGATTCCAATCCGCGCTTATTGGGATTCCGGCCCAATCGTGCTGCCACTACACCACCGTGACTTATTGTAGGACATGCAAATTTCGCTTCGTATCATGTTTACGTCTTAAGGTGACGATATGTCATCTACCCAACAATGTTTACACATTGTTATAGGCTTAATACTTCAAACTTTGCAGTTAGAATTGTATTAAACGATGACACAACCTTGTTATTTTAAATTACTGAAATTTAACATTTAATATGCTTAATTATTTATAAAACCCGATTACGAAACGAAAAATAGTGTAGTGGCAGCACGATTGGGCCGGAATCCCAATAGGCGCGAGTTCGATTCCCGCTTGTGACATCATTTTTCGTTTCGTAATCGGGTTTTATAAATAATTAAGCATATTGAATGCTAAATTTCAGTAATTTAAAATATAGTGTGCTTATCAACTTCACTCACACAAGACTTGAAATTTAAGTAGATATTGTCAAAAATTTTGCATACGATGGAAGGAGAGTACATATTGCATCGACTAAAAGTAACGTAATTGAGACCTTTGTCTTAGGATCTGTTCTCAAACAGACCTCTTCCGGATTAGATCAATAAGTATCATATTACACTAGTCATAGGTTTTCTTCATCTTAAATTGATGTTAAATCATATTTATGATACTCAAGCATTGATGAACAGAATTTACTTACTCAAACACACTGAAAGTCAGAATTCTCTGTGGTAATTTATTAATTATACTCGCAGTCAAACGTTGGTATAGTGAAGGTATCAACTTTGCTCTTATCCAAATTACTAATGGTCGACACAATATGCACTTTTATCCATCATACATATTGCACAAGTTTTAACGATAGTTTCATGACCGACCATCTGCCTGACGTAATTTCTATATAAATAAATGTTGATAAGTAGGCATTAGTTGGAGTTGATCCAGGTAGACGAAAACTCTTAGATATCTTTTACGATACCCACAAGCAGTGTAAATGTTTGTAGTACTTGTAACAGCCACCACTCAGAAATTACCCATTACTATATTGGTTATTAATATTAAATTCATATTTACAAATAATATTATTGCTGTGGGCTTGTTGCTACTTATGCTACCAACCAATAATTTGCTCGTGGATGTTGTAAAAGACGATTAAGAGTTTTATATCGACCTGAGCCAATTCCACTTAATGCTGTTTAGTTAACAAATACATTCCCAAGAAGAGTTGATGTCAGGCAGGCGGTCGGTCATAAAACTATTGCTAATAATTTTTGCAATATGTCCTTTGGAAGAGGCGAGAGGTCGACAAAAACGACGGATGAGAGACGACTGCATGTAGCGGAGATGCGAATGTTGAGATGGATGTGTAGTGTGAAGAGATTGGATAAAATAAGAAATGAGCATATAAGAGGAAGTTTGAAAGTAGCGTCAGTGACGGAAAAGTTAAGGAGTGAAAGGTTAACATGGTATGGACATGTGATGAGACGGGATGAAAGTAATGTTGTGAGGAAAGTTTTAAATATGAATGTTGAAGGCTTTAGGGGTAAAGGAAGACCAAAGAAAATATGGATGGACTGCGTGAGGTATGACATGGATAGACAGGGAGTGACTGCAGAGATTACGTCTGATAGGACTGTATGGAGGAAGATGACATATTGCGTCGACACCAAATAATTGGGATAAGAGCAAGATGATGATGTCCTTTGGAAGAGGGGTACATATCGCGTTGACCAAAAATAATTTGGATAAGAGCAGGATAATGACGATGCTGATAATGATTTTCATATAAAATTTATTAACTTTCCGTGTGGTAACGGAGTAAGAATACAATTCACCACCCTATCTTACCCATGGGTGATCATAAGAAATGACTATGGGATATAAAACGCATATAACATATATGCAAGAGAATGAAAACTCGAAACAAAAGTCTATACTAACACGTCTGACCAGCGTAGTATAGTAGGTCAATTGCCCTCACATTATAGAGGAGGCTCGAGTCCCACGGTGTGAACTTATATAGGCTGATACGATTTATTAACAGACGTAATAAAATTTTCATAAATGTGTTATTACTATAAAATTATGATACTATGATCCTACTAATATTGTAATTGTAAAAGTGTGTGATGTTCGAATGCTTGTTAATCAATCATGTCGTCGCTTAAATAGAAAAGTTTTAAAATTGATAATATTGTTTAAAACGTTTTGTTTTAGTTTGTATTTTAATAAAAAAATGACAAATCATCAAATTAAATGTCAAAAACGGGGCTATCAGAAGTGTTATTCTATGTTACTCCGCACATTTGTTCGTTGAAAATTAATCTTTAAATGCGTGTACTGTAATATTTGTTTTTTTTTTATTAATGTCACTTTTCTATTTAAGCGATGAATGTGTACATGGTTGAAGGTAGGTTTTTATAAAAATTTGCACATGAATAGACTATTTACTTATTTAACCTAGACGAAACTTTTATTACAGCTAATATGTTTCCTTGGGATAATAGTTAAACTTTGGAAAAGTTACGTTTTACACAGACTTTGCCGCCGGCACAAGCTAATTATTTCATCATTATTTCAGCCTATCGCCGTCCACCGCTGGACGTATTCCTTCCTCATATTAAGGTACAGAGTGCGATCTTGTGCCACTTGCATCCAGCGACGCCCAGCAACCTTCACCAGGTCGTCGTAACCAAAATGTACCCAGCCTATAGAATAAGTGGCCACAAATATCTAAGGGTACTCGACAGTTCACAAGTTTAACGCCAAGAATGATTTTTGCTTCCAAATGTCGTTAACCCCTCTTCGGCATCCTTTTTTTTTTCTTGCGGTGGATTATGGAGGTGGTCGCGCCCCGCCAAATCGGTCCGGGGCGACGGAAGAGGCAGCACGCAATCCCATAGATTCACACAGAAAGCACCTCTCTTCGCCGTGCGAGCGGGCCACCGGTACCCGATCATTGTCTTCGGTAGCCACTCTTCGGCATCCTACATATCATCATCACAACCCATAAATGTCCCACTGTTGGGCTTGGGCCTCCCCGTAATGGGAGGGAAATTAACCTACCATACCGCACTGGTCAGACGTGTTGGTATAGGGTTTTGTTTCGAGTTTTCCTTCTCTTGCATAGACGTTATATGCATTTTATATCCCTCAGTCGACTCATACGATCACCCACGGGTAAGATCTATATCTTACCCGTGGGTGATCGTATGAGTCGACTGGTGGTGAATAGTATTCTTACTCCGTCACCACACGGATTATCCTACATATAATTATGTAAAACTATTTTGGCACTAAATTTACTAATAATATATTAAATAACTAAGTATAATATATCCTTACCCCCAAAAAACTCATTTTTAGGCACTTCTTTATACACGACGTCATTAACCGCCATTATTTTATTTAATGAGAAATCATTACTGCAAGATTTCGTATCTCATATATCTTTTGTTTGTATAAGAATTATTTATACTTATGATAAAATATTTTCAAATATTAATGTAGATCATAGTAGCTAGTGTTTCCTGTACAATATATATTTAAATGTATATGTTTGATTAGAAATTATCATTGTTTACTAAGTAAACGTGTTTTAAATTTTCATATCTAAAAGTAATTAAAACATTAGCGATAAATTAGTTGGAATCCAATAAACAGATTCCAAATGCTCTCGAGTTTTTAACCTTACCATATATGTTCAAATGACTGAAACTTAGCATTTAATATGCTTAATTATTTATAAAAACCCGATTACGAAGCTAAAAATGATGTTACAAATGGGATTCGAACCCACGCCTATTGGGAGTCCGGCCCAATCGTGCTGCCACTTACACCACCGTGAACTATTGTACGACATTCATTCATTACTATAATATATGTTTCTGATTTTTCATTTGTCATATTTAATTCAAATATATTATTGAATATAAAACCTGTAAGATGAGGATTATTGTCGGGGCGTCGATGAAGATGATACTCGAAAGGGTTAACTCGTTGGGCCGGCCACAGATTTCAAAGAAGCGGTACCAGTTGTCGATCCTATGGCGATGGTAAGACAACGTTTCGGTCACTCCGGATGGAATAGATGGATTGTGTCCATATCTTGCCAAAAAAAAAGATACTTATGTGTCAGGAATTTTACATTTTATCATAAATTAATTTAATAATGTACCATCGGATTGGAAGCTGGCATCCCTTAGAATGTTCTAGCATTAAACTCAACTGACTCCTCGCGTATTTTAAATATGAGTTATTTCGTAGTGTTGGATATTTTCTATATAAAAGGAAACTTAAGCATTGAAACGTTCATTTCTATCGAGTTTCTTTAGAGTGGTTCCTTTAATTTATAATCATTGTTAAAGAGCATTACTCAAATATATAGCTTTCAAAATTTAACTTATTTTGTGAAATATAAATATAAGAGCTTTGGAAAAATAAATTTGGAACACGAGGATTTCATAGTTGTATAACATTTAATATTTTATTATAATATATTACAACTGTGTGGTGCCAGCTACGAATACTACCAACCCTTACTTTGCTTGTGGATGTCGAAATACACGACTAAGAGCCTTATAACCTGAGCCAACTCTATCTTTTTTCTTGTTAACGCTGTGGAAATGCTTTTACGCACTATCCCTCGCCGGTGACAGACGGGGGGGTGAGTGGGATTCGCCGGCCATTGATGTTGTCGGCCGGAATACCCACTAAAATCGAAAGCGGTCCCTTCCGCGCTTTTACGGGATGCCGTAGAGATCGTCTATTAACATTCTATCCCCGACACACCTACGCTAGGCCATCTGGCCACGTCCAGTTGAGAACCAACTCTATCTAATGCCGTTTGGTTAACAATTAAATTCCCAAGTAGGGTTGACGTCTGGCAGGTGGCTGGTCATAAAACTATTGCCAATAACTTTTACAATATGTACTATGAAAGCAGAATACATATTGTATCGACCCCAAGTAATTGGTATAAGAGAATGATGATAACTTTTAATATTTTAATAGATTAATAATATTAGATTAGATTTTATCCGCGACTTTGTTCGGGAAGAAATCATGTTTGATGTTCGCATTAAATATAATTTTAATTAATTATGCTGTAGGGTGAAAATATCAGCAAAATTCACCCGTTATTTTACATTCTTAGAGAGTCATATATCCTCTAAAGAGTTGGTTTCATAATATTCTTTCTTACTGAGTCTCTACATCACAAAATTAAGATGCTACCTAATAGGTACTTATTTATACAAATGTTTAACTCAATAAGACATCAATAAAAATCTTATTTAATAACTTAATAGCCTATACCCTTGGGGATTTGTATTAGTAAATCCTTAAAACGTACTTATTCCATTTTTATTAAAGAGTATTTGTATATACTTAATTTAATATCAATATATATTAAAATATTTTTTTTTATTATAGACAACGCTTATAAATAAATAATATATTGATCATCATT